>JALGQZ010000011.1:48966697-50166697 GCA_023105745.1 Austropuccinia psidii | reverse complement strand
ATTTATGGCAGTTTTAAGCTTAAAATCCCACAGATTGGCCAATACAGCCTTATAGGGGGATAATATCCCATAACCATGATTATGAGGTGTCAAACAGACAAAGAAGCTTGTTCATACCTCAATACCTCATATTTCATTCAATACTGGGGTCACATACAGGTTCTGTACAGTGTTCTACGCGTAATACATGTCAGAATCAGGTTTTGTGGTCCCCAGAGGAAAGTTTTCACCCTGTATTGGTGAAGACTGCCCATATGTGGTTTCAAAGCCACATCTGAGCCCTATACAGGCTATACAGGCCTTTTTGAAAACCACAAGCCTGTCCTATAGAGTGAAAAATCTTCCCTTCCTCTACATGAAAAGGTCTAGCAGCCTTTTCACTGCAAGAAAAGGAATCCCCATCCTGCTCTTGAATTCCTATGTAGTACAACTGTCAAAAACAGTTATACTCTTGGAAAATAAACAGGTTATACTATAAATCCTAGTATTGTAGTCTTTATTATTGTAAGCCAACAGGTAAATCTGAACCCAGGGCTTTCAATAGCGCTCACCACCACTAATTCTTATTAGTAAAGCCCTTTTTATCTTTTATTAAACCTTTTCAAATCCTTTTATCCATGTCACAGTCATAGTTAAAGTTGTAAATAGCCTTATTACATCTTTATCATAGACTCAGCCTGACATTAAATATTTCAAATTTGATTATTTAAAGATCACTTTGAGCTTGGTTAATGGCTAGAGAAATCTTCAGTAGTTTTTTGAAATAAAAAGGAATCCAAAATGTATTATTGATTAAATCCATATTAATTTGGAGTAATTTTTGAAATTTGATAATTTTAACATCAGCTTAAGTATGTTTCATGACTGGAAATATTTTAAAGGAATTATCAAAGAACAGGAATACAGAATGAATGACTTATTGAATCTTGATCAATTAACAGGAGTTCTTTAAATTTGATGATTGTACCAACAAGTTGAGCTTGTTGTATTTCTAGAAATATTATCAACAATCCTTTCAAGAGAAATAAATTCAATGCCAATTATTCATTAAATACTTCTTAATAAAGGGAAATTTTGAAATTTGATAATTTTACCATTAGTTTTAAGTTTGTGTATTTCTATCAATATTATCAATAAGGATTTAAAATAAAGTGAAAAAGCTTCAGCATAACAGGAATCCAGAATTTATTGGTGATTAAAGGTTTATTAAAAAAGGGTAGTTTCTTAAATTTTTCATAGTATTCTTGCGCAAAATAAGATCTCCATATTATTACTGAGAAATTTTTATTTAACTACATTGATTAGGTGGAAATATTATTTCCTGAGGTATATACTTATAATAAAAGGAGATTTGTAAGATTTGACTATGAAACTGATGATAATAGTACTATTAATCAACAGTACTATGTCTGTTCTTATGAAATATAATAATAAAATATTATTATAAACACAATTGAATAATTAAAGAATTATTTCTTTCACATGTTAAACACTACTAGTGATTTTAAAAGTGAGCAGTAATTGTCTACAAGAGTCAATTATAAGAAGAATTTCATAATAAAAACTTCTTTTATTAAAATAAAAAATTATTTTAATATATAATTATCTTTTTCAAGAATAATTATAATGGTAATTCTTGAAGAAAACTAATTTCTAGAAAAAAAACTTTAAGAATTAAAGATAAATGACTCACTTATACTCAAAAGAACTTATTGAAAGATATAACTAGAGAAATTTGACGTAGAATTGTGGATTTAAGGGATCAAAATGATTGATAGCAGGATTACAACAATATATAGTTGAATTCTATGATTTCACGTCTTTCTGATTGATTCTGAAAGAATTAAAACACTTAATAATAGCTTAACTAATACTTACTTCTTGGTAACAATGATATAAATGGATAATAAGATGATTTGATATGGAAAAAACAGCAAGAGGAGGCCTCTTTTAAGTCAACAACAGCTCACAGAGGTGTGCCATAGAGCAAACTGAAAAACCAGTGAGTAAGAAAACAATAAACCCTTTTGGATTATTGATTGCATCATCTGTTGTCACGTAAGATTATCATAATTGTTTCATTGATGCTTTTATGTGACTGACAACCCAAATATGGTTAAGAATAAAAGGATTAAAACCTGTAAATATTCCTTTATTCCAAAATAACCATTGATTTCCCAAAGTTATAAATGTTATTGGTAATTTCATCACAGGGTGTATTTACTGTGAATTTTTGAAGATTCAGTGTTTCACATGGAATAATCAAAAATGGACTGTAAGTAAAAGTTTTAATTTTACTAGTAGAATCATAATTATTTTTGGTTGTACCATAGATAATACAGTTCTCCATTGGCCCTGAAAGTTTCAGAGGGATTCTTTAATAATTGTATTTTTAATGAATTTTTGAGGTTTCTACCTCATTTCTATGTAGAATTGCAACTATCAGTGTTTAGCTGGTTGCTATGAGGTAAAGCAATTTATACTAGTCCAAAAAGGGTTTTAATTACTCTTTTGGGGTTTAGAAATGGAAAGTAATTGATATTTGACCTGGTTACAGGAGCATGAGTTGCTCTTTACCTCCTTGGCACGTCAAAATAGCAGGTTATTTGCTATTTTCTTATGATTTACTGAAGTTGTGACATGGTAACCAAGTTCCCAAAGGGTTTTAATTTACTAATTGGGCCAATATTAGCCATGGATCCAAGCTTTGGAGCTGTCAACACCTCAGAGGCCTCAGAAGCTGGGTACCCTGGCTCTCTTTGATGTCTTTTGTCCCCCTTGACTATTTTTAATGTCAAACTAGAAATTCAAGCTTCAAGTGAGATATCTACTATGGGTGTACCAAAAGTGCATGTAACAATACCATAGTATTAAGTGCCACAAACATGCATAACACTATTATTAGTGTATATGTAACATGGGATTTCTCACATTCCCATTATTTTGGCGTGAAATTAAGAAAAACAAAAATTTTCACAGATCTTTTATGTGGTATTGATGATGCGGTATTGAAGTATTTTCCATATTACCACCTCAAAGAGTTAATTTGAGCTTATTCACTCTATGGAGCTACCCTAGGTGAATTTTTGTGTAGAATCCAAATCTGGCCTTAAATCCATGGATTTACTTACTCAATAAGAAGTTATTCATCTTTTCTGAAATCAAAAATGATGAATTTTGAATATATGCATGACTTATGAGTTATGCATAATTCAGAATTTTTTTTAAGATAATTGTGCCCTATTTTGGTATGTAAAATATACCTCAAGGCTCACCAGATTACTCCTAAATATCCATATCTCCTCATATCTGTGTAGTTGAATTCTCTTTGAGCTGAAAAACTATTTCTTGGAAATATCAAGAAATAAGAATCTGTCTTGTAATATCAAAATTGTTGTTGCCTTAAAAGAAGTAAATAATTCAGCTTGAGAAAAAAATCACATCCATATGGCGACTTCATATGAATCTAGATGATAATATTGGAGGAAACAATTTTTAGATATTTGAATATTCCTACTAAAAAAGTAATTTACATTTAGGTAGTGCTTTATTTCAATTAAAAATTTAATTCCCTGATCTCTCAAGTCATTTGGACATGATTAAATATTGTTCATGGAAATTCGGGAATTTTGTTTATAAAAGATAAAAGTTCAAAAATTATTATCTATTAGAAAAATGCTAATTCTGATCAATAAATGGTGTTTTATTCACCTTTTTGAGATTTTGAAACATCGATATAAGCTTACCTACTTGTTATGGAAAATAAAAAAAGATTTTAAGAAAATTGATGTTTTTGACTTACTCACAGTTTCATATTGTTATGTTTTTTTAGAATTATTTTATTTTAATAAAATATTTCATATTGAAGAATATGTTCAATTAAGGAAGTTTTTTTCAAGAATTCTTTCTCTAGTATGGGTTATCTTAAATAGTAACAGAGTTGTTCTTAATAGGTGAGAGGTCTTGGACTATTACTAGATTGGGAAGGCTATGTGAAATTTATCAAGTAGTAGCCTTAGAAAGAATATGATAATAGTTCCTTAGATTCTTGAAAGAAGTAATTAATATCCAGGTATAAGATGAGTTGAAAATTTTAATCAGTGAAAATCTTTTGGAAAAGTCCTTTTTTATGATAAATATCAGACCAGAATTCAAAATATTGTTTCAAATTACAAGGAGCTAATGTATTTTCATTAATTCTCAATTTATTAAAATGAGAATCATGTAAGATTTGAGGGAAAAGAAAGTATGGGGAATACCTATGTTGTTGAATTTAATGGAATGGGCTACTGATGAGGTGTAAATTTCAAAATCAACATACTGTTATATTTTTCATGTTTGAAACTTTTTAATAGCATCACAGTATTTCTCAAAACAAAAATTAACGAAAAGGAAGGGGGTTATAGGTGGAAGGTCAAAAGGATTCTTTGATTTGTAGTGATACCTAAAATTATATTTCAGATTATTAGCTTTGCCTCACTTTGGAACCTGTTTGTTTTATTCTTGAGGAATTTGTGGAGTATATCATCAATAAATTGAGATAATTCAACTGATTTTATTCATATGATCTTCCAATGTTGAAAATACAGCCTCAAAGATATCAAAATAGTAATATAAATTTAGAGCCAATTATGAAGCAAATTAGAAGGTGGCTTGGACCTGCTACACCCACGAGTGTGGGTAGAATTCTTTTTCATGGTGAAAATTTTAATCAAATAGAACTTTATTTGTGATATTCTAACTTATCTTAATTTCATGAAATGATTTTTTTTCTTTCTAAATATTATTTATGTCAAACATCAGGAGTTGAAATTGAAAAAATATTTATAAACTCTAAATATCTATATTGAAAATTTATAACCTTATTTTTCAGTTTTCAATTTCTATTTATGCTACTTAAGATTAAAAAATGAATATTCAATGGATAATATTCCTTTCTTTTCTTAATTAAAAAGAGGGTTTTTGGTGATAAAAACTCATGGAAATTGAAAATTATTTCATCATTTTCCGAAAATGGGAGAAAAAATGATTGATAAATCTATAAGTATCAGTCTTATTTTCTTAACTTGGAAAGAAAATTATCTTATTGAATTCTTTACTATAATTTAATTCCTTTGAATGTATTGTCCTCTTTCAATCCCATTTAAATTTAATAAGGATTATCCAGGCTCAATTTTTTCAAAGTAAACTCCACTCAATGAAAATCTTCTTGATTAAAAATGGAAAAAATTTATTCAACAAAGGTTTTTTCTCTCCAAATATTTCTGTTTATTTTAGTTTTTGACACTAACAATTTCCCATTTTGAGATACATGATGATATGAATAAATTAATGATTTCTTATATTTATAAGTCACATCATTCTCCCCTGAATTCATTTAAATCCAAATTAAATTCTCAGATATGGATATTTCAGCTTGAAATCCGATTATCAATTTAAATTTTTGTGTTAAATTATGAATTATCATTAAAAATTTCTTTATTTTTTAAATGCAAATTATTATCTCAATGCTTCAGAAACAAATAATAAAGCTTCTTCAATTTTATTATGATTCAAAAATTCTTGCTTATTATCTTTGTATGAAATAAGTATGACAAGTCTTCCTGATCTTTTTGGACCCAAACATGAAATAATGATTTTAGTGTTCCAAAATTATATTAAGCTTAAATTAGGTTTTCGAGATATTCAAATCACAATAATTTTCATGTGTCTGAAAAATCCACGCTTAAATTGGATGAAGCACAAGATTCAGCCTTGGTATTGGTAGGGATTTGTTTTCAAAATGAAATATGTTTTAATTGGTATATTTATCTTTATTGTTTGATAATCTTGAAGAATAATGAACAATGAATATGGTGTGAAAGGAAAATGATATCAAGTCAGGAATCAAATCAATTAACCCTCTCTCAAAAAACATTTGGGGAAACATTACAGCTTGATGTTTTATATATAATCATGTTGACTTCAATACTTGAAGAAGAGTTCCGATGTCCCTATACATATTACCAATACTATACATTATTATTTTTAAGTATTTTCTCAAAATTATATGCATATTTTCCAAATAATGTATAAAAAATCATATTTTAGTATTTTTGGGTTCCATTTCAAGATTTTGAAGGAGGTTTAAATGTGCTACTGAATAAAAGAATAAAATAATAAAATAATAATAAATAATAAAAAATAATAAAGAATAATAAAAAATAATAAAAAACAATAAAAAATAATAAAAAATAATAAAAAATGATAAAAATAATGAAAATTAATAAAAAACAATAAAAAATAATGAAAAATAATAAAAAATAATAGAAGATATTAAAAGATAATAAAAGATAATATAAGATAATAAAAGATAATAAAAGATAATAAAAAATAATAAAAGATAATAAAAGATAATAAAAGAAAATAAAAGATAATAAAAGATAATAAAAGATAATAAAAGATAATAAAAGATAATAAAAGATAATAAAAGATAATAAAAGATAATAAAAGATAATAAAAGATAATAAAAGATAATACAAGATAAAAATATAGAAAACAGAAAAAAAATGGAAAATGAACAATGAAAAATGAAAAATGAAAGATGGAAAATGGAAAATGCATGGATTTGTTTTGATCAAAATTTACTTTTCCTTCCATAATGGTAACAGTCATATCATTTTTAATTTTGACAAGATTAATTTGATTTAAAACTAATTCAAAATAAAATTTGGTCTTTAATAGAATACTCCAAGACTAATCTCCTTTTTAAAGCTTTCTCATTTTATTTTACTGATATTCTTATTATGTTTTTTTAAATATTGATCCTCCCATACTCAAATTGGAAGTATTATAATCAATACATATTGTAAATGAAACTTCTATATATATTAAAAATAACTTCAATTTGAAGAAATTTAGGAAAATCATTTACCATATTGGTTCTCATAGCATAAATACTCTTTTTGAAGAAAAACCAAGCTTAATTTTCTTTCAAATTTCTATTCAAAAATTTGTAGGTATAATTTAGTTCACAATTTTAAAAAAAACTCATTCAATAAAGATACAATATTATTTAATAATGAGCTATAACATAAGACTCTTCTTCAATTGAAAGAAATTCTGTTTAAGATTTCATCCTATTCAAAAAATAAATCAAAAAATATAAATTGATGAGATTTTAAATTAATAAAAAGGAATTTGAAAAAATTTAATAATCTTTCATCTTAAATTATTCAATTATTTTTTAATAAGTAAAAGAAATACCTAAAAAATTGAATTTTGGTTAAAAATGGATGAGGATCAATATATTGTTTCACTATTCTAAATTTTCAATTCAATTCAGAAGAGGTATTTGAATCTTGATTATTTAACTTAAATGACTAAATAAGAGCTCAAATATATGTAAAAACTGTGAAAATGAATGAATTAATAATTTTGAATTTTTGCAGAAATTTTGATTTTAAATTCAATATTCCTTTTGTTGGGGATTTATTGATCAATTTTTGAATTATCTCATGATTCAACTTCATCTGATAACCATTATATTTGTATAATTCCTAATAAAATAAACAAAATATTGAGACCATTATTGAATATAATGATAATCCTAATGTTAATCGTTTTGGGTAAGCCGTGTAAATATATTACTTGATTCTTCATGTGATCCTCATTTCTAAATTGATTGAAACAAAAAGGTTTAGAATTGATAGAACCTTTTCCGTGATTTATATGACCACACAAACAAAAATCATTGGATAATTCTGACTTATTTTAATTGAATTTTGAGCATCAATCTATATTATGTTCTTAATCTTCTTATTCCTTTATATTTTATCAAAGTAATTAAAACATTTTTTAGTAATTGAAAATAGTAATATTTTTGGGGTCTAAAATTTTATATCTGATTCTTTTTGGAAATCTGATATTATTTTGTAGAACTCTGAATATTATATTATATATATCTTACAGTTTAAAAATCATATAGATTTTTCCATTTTTCAATCTATTCATTGAGATTCTTATGTGAATTTGAAGATGAAGACACATGTAATATGTTTAGTTCTTGTGTGCTACTTGTTAGCTCTCCAATAAACCTTTGTTTAATTTCCATATTTGAGGTAGTACATTTCTTAAAAATCTTAAACTTCCATTACTGAGCTTTCTCATTCCAATTTTTCTCAGATATTTAAATTCGTAAATTGCAAGTATTTTCTGAAATAAGGATATCTAACTCCTTTGCATTTAATTGATAAGATTTTCTTCAGAGGATTGGTCTTTCAAAATATTAATCACTATTATATATCAGGAACTCTTTCTAGAATGATAATTATTTAAAGAAATTTCCATAATCAAATTGATCCATTTTATTAATTAGTTATTTTAAAATGAAGAATATAATTTTAAATGAAAATTTGTTTTATTCCTTCTGATTTAGACAATGTATCCTTATCAAAGTATATTCACCTTTAATTTCTGATTCAATTATTATATTACCCAACTTCAATATTGCCAACTTTAAAGTTCAGACAGATAAAGAGCCCTCTTTCTTTCATTTATAAACAAAACAATTCCTCTTAGCTAATGACAAAAATTATTCATATTTTCTATAAGGTGTGGAAATGGAACTTTGATCAGAAATCCAGTACTTTTCCTGTCCTCAAAATTTGTATAAGGTAAAATTTAATTCAAAAAGTCATATACAAGAGTTTTAAGAGTAATAATGTAGAATTTATTGCTTTGATCCTTGTAAGTATAAAAAAATATTATAAATATTGGTTGTTTTACCAAAAATAAACATGTATCCAAAATTACTCTACAACAGATATGTATGGCTAAAAAAGAAATTTCTTCAAGATCAATTTAAATTGAAGTTAATTGAGCAAAGAGATGTAGGAATTTTATATGATAGAAGAGTCTCTAATAATATTATTAAAGAGAAAACATGCCTAAAAGTGACCAGAGTGAATTTAGAAACAAAGTGACAAAGTTAAAAATGACGAAAGCTGCTTTGATTCACTTTTGGGGTTGTTCAAGGTTAGAAAATGATTATAATGATTTTTTCATGTGGTTAAAAGGCTTAAATGATTGCAAAATGGTGGTTGTAATCTTTTATTAATTGGTTTAACAGTTTTTAAACAAACTATGAAAGAAAAAAATCCAACATGAAGAGAAAAGTGGGGAACAGAAGAAATTCTTTTATAGCCACCAATTATCTTACTCTAAAGGTGAAATTTATTCTAATCATTCTTGAGAAACACACTGAAAATAGTAGACCCAAATATGGCCTCATTAAACCCTGGTTTGGACCAAAAAAGGGCTGGTTTTGGCCATTTTAGTCCTTTAAACCAGCTGTTGCTATAGAAATACTTGTTTTAAAGCCTTCAAAAAATGTCATAATGTGTGTAAGAGACCTTAAAGCCAGTTTAAACTATTTTTACTACCTTCTTTACAGCTTAAGGGTAGTGTTACCCTCTTGAAAACAGTTAAAACTGCCCTGGTTGGTATCAAAACCTCATAATAAACTGAGTCACAGACCCTGTGACTCAATTCCAGGCCAAAAGTAATTAACTCTTGCATTAACTTTGACATCCCATGCCTGTCAGAAAGGAATTTGGGGGAGTCTGGAACCCTTGGAGCCAAGATTCCTTCCCCCAAAAAGTAATATTCCCAATTTGTTTTTTCTTTAATTCATCATCATTTACTATACTTATATCTTACATATGTGATTCAATTGAAAAATTACATTACACAACTAAAACTATTAATTCCTAAGATTGAAAGTGTATTTTACTCATTCAATACACATACATGTGCATTTTGATATTTCAAGTCAAAATACTTCAATTCCTCATAACTTCTAAGCTACACACTACACCCTAGTTTTAACACAAGAATTGAGTTTTAACACTACTTGTGTTTTGAACTAATTTAAGGCTTTGAGAATTCTCAGATTTTTATATCAAAAATAACAAAAGCTTAATTTAAGCTTATTTAGAGTTCAGTTAAAAAGTTTTTACTCAAAGCTGACCCCACCTGATCTTTTTATAAGGAATCCAATGGTGAAATAATTTTCATAATTTTATTTATTGAAAAAAAGCTATAATTATTTTCATTAACTGTATTCCAAAAAATATTTTTGATGAAAATTTATCTTTACTTTCTTTTTTGATGTAAAAATATATTTTTACATTTCTAAATTTTAATGTAAATTTATTGTTAAATTTACATTATGAATTTCATTTTTGTATTTAAATTTCATGTTTATATTTAATTTTGTTTTCATATTGAAAATAAATTTATTATTTTCAATTACAAATTATTTTCATTCTTTGTGGTCTTTTGGGTATATGAAAATACTTCTAAGGCTCACATTCACCCCCCCTAAAAAAAAGAATATTACTTTGTAATAGTTCTATTTCTGATGGGTCTGAAAATTTGGAGGGTTTTGGTAGCTTCAGGTATGTCTTTTTCTGCTAACCATATATCTACACAAGTTGGGTCACTGTTTCTGACAAGGTATTCCCTTCTTTTATTAGTCCTCAATTCCCCTTCTTTAAGATCTTTGGAAATTTTCTTAGTACAAGATGTTTCAACAGGAAGTATATTCTGGGGATCTTGATTCCTCAAGGTGAATCTTTCAAAATTGCCATCTTTGAAAGGCTTCATCAAAATTACTGGAAATGTAGGATTCTTATTATTAAGGTCTTCAGATAATTTTACTTCAACATCATTTTTCCCATGAAAAACCTTAATTATACAAGGTCCTGAAAAGGATTATTTAAGCTTTTTTCATCCTTTGATTTTACTGAACTTGGTAGTGGATACAACTATCAAGTCTCCTCCCTTGAATTCTGGAGTAGCATGGGACTTATCCCATTTGTCTTTGGCATATTAAAATGAGTCCTCCACACATCTCACTGCATTTTTCCTAGCTTTTTCTAGAATTTCTTCAAAGCTATCAGCTGTGGGATTTATCCTAACCAAAGATTTCCTCAAAGATTCTTGGGGTAGTCTGGTATTCCATATTTTCTCCAGAATGTCAGGAGTTTTATTGATATTGGAATTGAAAGATGTTTTCTATGCTAGTTCCAGTGTAGGAAGAAGGGTACACAAATAATGTGTTAATCCATCACAGTATTTGATCTATAAGCCATATGCACAGACTCTTCTGCCTGTGTCTTCCAAGCTCTGGATAATTCTCTCAGCTAGGCCATCATTTTGTGGGTGGTGAGCTGTATAGAAGGATAATTTGGTCCCAAATAATTGATTAAGATTTGTCCATAGTGCTGAGGTAAATTTGGCATCTCTGTCACTAATAATGTTTGTGAATATACCAGTATGTGGTACTACTCTATTCCATATTAGAAGATCTGTATCCATGGCTGTTTCATCTTTTTGACATGGTAAGAATATTGGAGTCTTACTAAACCTGTGAATGATCACTAGGCAGAAATTATATCTTCTATCACTTCCTGGTGGTAGACCAGCTACCCAATACATATGGACAACTTCTCAGGTTCTACTGGGCTCTTGGATTCTGATAATATTTCCAAGTCTTTTTCCGGTGGATTTATTTTCTTTTTGACATTTGTCACAGGTTTTGCAGTATTTTGAAACATAATTTTGCCACATTGGCCACCATGTTCAGGTCCTAATGTTCTCTATTGCTCAATCCTCAGATAGTTTTCCTGAAAAGGGGCTGTCATGGAATTATTTTAATACCGGATTGATTAAGGACCTGTACACAACCATCATGACACATGTGTGTTTTGTCCTATGGTATATGATTCCATCAAGCAAATGAAAGCTTCCTTAATCATATAATTTCTTTCATATTTAATACAAGGAATGTATCAAGGAGTTATATTTAGAATCTTTAGCAATTAACTGGAATAGGATTATAAAATTCCTATCATTAGTATATCTGTTCCTTACTTCTTCAAAGAAGGTAGTGTTTAGGTCTGTAACACTGATTCCTTCTATTGGGATTTGTGAAGAAGCTTCTTCTGGAACATAAGAAGGATTTTCAATATCATTTGATAATGGCCATCTTCCTAGTCCATCTGCATTTTGTTAATTTTCCCATCTTTGTTTACAATGGTCATATTGCCTCCATATTCCTGTGTGGCTATTTTCCATCTAATCATATTTCTGTTGGGTGATTTCACAGCAGTAAAACCTGCTATAGATTCAAAAACACATCCTCTGGGAAATCAATTGAGTTGTTCCAAGACCCAAACATGCAATAATAATTCCATTTGACTTTCTCCATATCTGGATTCAATAAGCTTTATTTTCCTAGATATAGAACATATGGGTCCTTCCACAGGTTTTTGAGTAGTAATTTTTTACTTGATTAATTGCAGCTCCTAGCTCATCTCCTGATGCATCAATGTAAAGCTTGAAGGTCAGCTTAAAATCTGGCATAAGTAGAAGTAGAGAACTAGTTAAGTATTGTCTCAGGTATTCAAAGTCTTCGACTCTATCAACAGTCATTTCAGGTACTGCATCCTTGTCACACAGCTTATAAAGAGGTCTGTCTATGCATGCAAAATATCTGATATTCTTCCTGAAGTATCCTGAAAACCCTAGAAATTACTGTATTTCTTGTTTTTCTGGGGCATAGGCTTTATTAGAACTTCTGAAACTTTATTTTTGTCTATTGCAAGGGATAGACCAGATACCACATTTCGTAGGGCTTTTAGTTCTTTGATTCCAAAATTCCATTTCTTTAAAGAAAGTTTCATATTCAATAATTTTATTTTTCCCAAAACTCAGGATAATCTAGATATATGTTCTTCCCAAGTTTTAAAACAAAAAATAATGACATCAATATAAATGATCAACCATCCTTCTGAAATTTCTTCAGAAAATATTGAATTCATCATTCTTTGGAATTTTGAAGGTTCATTTTTGATACCAAAATGCCTCCTCAGGTATTCATACACTCCACAATGGACAATAATTCTCAAATATTTCCTTTCTCTTAGTGTTATTACATTCTTTTTTAATACCTTCAGGGAATCTGTAGTGCTGATTTACACTTCTTGAGATATTTGAGCAAGGACAATTTGTATTTTTGGTATGAAATACCTGTCTGGGACAGTGTAAGTATTTGAAGCTCTAAAATCCCCAATAATTCTGGATTTTCCATCATTCCATGCCACTATGACAGGTATAGTTATCTCTACCTCTTCATTTTGGACAAAATTTCTTATTGTACCAAGATCAAGGATGTCTTTAATTTGAAGCTCAAGGGCTTCTCTTTATTTTGGGCTTTCTAGGTATGTAAGCCATCTTGCGAGTGGTGGATAAGTTTTCTGAATTTTTAGAATAATTCAAAATTAATTACCAATAATTTGCCCCAATGGTTTTTTATCTGATGCAAAGGCTTCCTTATGGTCATATAGAAGGGCAGATAGTTCATTTTCTCTATGTAAGTAAGATTAAGACTTACTTCAGCTTCATTCATTTTTTCTGATTTTAATGTTTCTAAATCCAAGTTGAATGGTGATATTTTATTCACTGTAATATTTTTTGAAAGGTAAAAAGGAAAATTTTTGATGCTTATTGTCACCAATAGTGAATTACCTGTCTTTTTTGTTATGTAAATCCATTCCATTCATGATTAAACAATAATTGTCCGATATAGAATGGGTACTAGAGCGGTTTTCCATAACAAAAACTCAAATATTTATTCTGAAATTGCCATTGATATGTCCAAATATCACAATGGTCCCAAAAATTTCTAATGGTTTCATTAGATTGCTTGCACTGTTGAATTTTATTCCTTCAATCTTTAATAATTAATCTTTGAAATTTGGCACACAAGTCTTAAGAAAATATTTTCCAACACAAGAGCAGAAAGATCCTGGTTGGAGTGAGATTTTCATGGGTTTGTTATCAGCTTCACTCATGTTATACAGGAATTTCCATCTGCATAATCTTTACCCCTGTTTGGTTTTATTTTCATAAGTTGTGCATCTAGAATTTTTGATGAGTCAAGTTAACTATTACTCAACTGTGGTAAGTGGGGGTAATATTTGATGATTTCAAATTTGAAATTGATATTTTCTATATCTTTTGAAGATTAAGAAAATATTGATTACTTATCATCTTAATTTTATTCATTTACAGAATATTTTCCTCATCAGGTTCTTTTTTAATGTTAATTTCATTTATTTTCCCTCTTTTCGGACATTTATTGTCCAAATGTGTGGTACTTTGGGGAATATGGCACTCTCTGATTTTTTCTTCAGAGTTATATTTCATATTTTCAGAATCTTCTTTGGGGCTTTTGTCCACATAATATTTCCAACGTCTATTAAAACCTTTTTTGAGATTTATCCTACTAAAACCAATTTTGGTTCTGGTGGTTACTTCTAATATATTTATAATATCTTCTGCTGAGGATTTTTCAGTATTCCTGCTTCTTACAGCATGTGACAAAGCACCTCCACATTGTCTCATAATCTTCTATGGATCATAAATTCTGGAATTTCAGGCTATGGTGCTGTTAGTCTGTATTTTTTTGGAAAATCCATGGTAAATCTCTGTCTTTGTCAGAATTGAATTTTGCAGATTGGAAGGCTGTTTCAAATTCAAATCTTCAAACATAATTGGATCATTTGTTAATTATCTGGGTTTTCTACAAAGTCCACCTTTGGTGTCCATGTGCTTGTCTTAGCTTGATATACCATCTATGAGCTGATTTGGTAAACAAGGTGTTAAATCCCCCTCTTGCCCATCTTTTTGGTAATTTAAAGTCCCCTTTGATCTTGTAAAGACCTCTGATAAATTCCATATGATCATATTCTCTTTCACCACTGAAGTGGGGTCATTCTTGAGGTTTTGATACTTCTTTTAAAAGTTCTTGGCCCATTCATGGTTCCAAGTTATGGAAAGAAGTGGAAAATTCATTTTTTATTTGTGAATTTTCTACAACCAATACTTGTGGGTTGGAATTTTTCATACCTTCCCTTTTATTTAGAGGTGTACACATTATTGGAAAAGTGTGCAGTAATTGTTCAATTTCATTAATTTTGCTGGTAGTACACCTTGTGGAATTCCTGACTTCATGTTTAAAACCTTGTGTTGAATGTATTACCTCAATCTGATACATGTATTCTTCCATTGCCATTTCTTGCCATAATTCTGTTTTTCTGGTATTATCAGAAATAATTTGATTCAATTTCATTGTTAATTTTGATACTTATTCTTGTGAGGTATCAAAATAATTTATCATGGAAATGGTATTTTTCTTTACTTCAGTAAATTAATTTGTAATATCATCAAGGATTTTTCATTATCCGCTCTGATAAGAATTATTGCTTTGTTTATCCTTGTTTTAATTAAGTCATCAATATGCAATTTGGAATATTTATCTGTTAATTGTTTCATAATCACAGATTTTTCACTTATTTTATTTGAAAATGTAGTGTCATTCTTTGATGTTGTAATTGTTCTTGCGATTTTTACGAATATTTCAATATATATCAGAAATATGACTTTTCACATCATCTATGGATATATAAAAAGCTAAAATTCCATTCAAAATCTCAGAAATCATTTCTGATATTTTGATGTGGCTTCCTCTCTCTTCTGCATTTCTGTAAGATGTGTCTATGAAACGTTTGATAATATTACTATTAATCAGCAGTACTATGATTGCTCTTATGAAATATAATAATAAAATCATTATAATGACAATTAGATAATCAATTAATTAATTATTTCTTTTACTTTTTATACACTACTAGTGATTGTAACAGTAAGCAGTAATTGTCTACTAGAATTAATTACAAGAAGTATTTAATAGTAAAACTTCTTTTATTAAAATAATAAAATTATCCTTTGCAAGAATAATTATAAATATAATTCTTGAAGAAAACAATTAATAGTGAGAAACTTTAAGAATTAAAATGAATCATTCACTAATACTCCAAAGAACTTATTAAAGATAATAGCAGAGAAATTTGATGGATAATTGTGTATTTAATGGATGAAAATGGATTTATAACAGTATTAGTACAATATATAGTTGATATCTATCATTTCAGGTCTTTCTGATTGATTCTGAAAGAATAAAACACTTAAGAAAAGTTTTAACTAATACTTACTTGTTGGTAATAAAGGTATATTTGAATAATGTGATGATTTGGAAAAACCAGCAAGAGGAGGCCTCTTTTAACTCAAAAAAAGCTCACAGAGGCGTGCCATGGAGAAAACTGAAAAATCCAGTGAGTGAGAAACCAATGAACCTTTTTGTATTATTGATTGCATCATATGTTGTCATGTGAGATTACTTAATTGAAGCCTTTATGTGACTACCAACCCAAATATGGTCAAGAATAAAAGTAGTAACAAGTTTAAATATTCTTTTATTCCAAAATAATTATTTATTTCTCAAAGCTATCAACTTTATTGGAAAGCTCATCACAGAGTGTATTTTCTGTGAATTTTTAAAGATTCAGTGTTTCACGTGGAATCATCAAAAATGGACTGTAAGTAAAGCTTTTAATTTTACTTATAAAAGTATAGTGCTTTTTGGTTTTTATATGAATTATATAGTTTATAATTGGTAATGAAAGTTTCAGGAAGATCAATTAAGAATTATATTTTTAATGAATTTTTAAATTTTTTACCTCATTATTACATAGAATTGCAAATAGCACTATATGGCTGGTTGCTATGAGTTAATTCAATGGATACTAGTCTAAAAAGGGTCTTAATTACTCTTTTGGGGTTAATCCATGGAAATTTGTTAAGAATTGACATGGTTACAGGAGTCTAAGCTGCTCTTTACCTCCTTGGAACATCAAAATAGCAGGTTATTTGCTATTTTCTTATGATATAATGAAGCTTTGACTTGGTAACCAAGTTCCCAAAAGGTTTTAGTATACTAATTGGGCCAAGATCAGCCATTGATCCAAGCTTTAGAGCTGCTCATGCCTCAGAGGCCTCAGAAGTTGGGTACCCTGGCTCTCTTTGATGTCTTTTGTCCGCCTTGACTATTTTTTATGTCAAAATAGAAATTCATATCCACTATGGGTGTACCAAAAGTGTATGTAACAATACCCTAATATTAAGTGCCACAAATATGTGTAACACTATTCTTAGTGTATATGTAACATGGGATTTTTCACATTCCCATTATTTTGGCGTGAAATTGAGAAAAACAAAAATTTTCACGGATCTTTTATGTGGTATTGAAGTATTCTCCATATTACTACCTCAAAGAGTTGATTGAAGCTTATTCACTCTATGGAGCTACCCTGGGTGAGATTTTGTGTAGAATCCAAATCTGGCCTTAGATCCATGGATTTACTTACTCAATACAAAGTTCTTCATCCTTTTTGAAATCAAAAATGATGAATTTTGAATACATGCATGACTTATGGGTCATGCATAGTTCAGAATTCATTTTTAAGATAATTGTGGCCTATTTGGGTATGTAAAATATACCTCAAGGCTCACAATTTCCATCATATATCTGGCCATCTGAAGTGCATTTTCCATGGCATCCTGTTGAATCTTTGGGATTATGTATCCCTCGCTGTATGATTTTGTGGCTGGTGCTTTGCCTTTGGCCTTGTTCTGAGCTTGTGACTTCTTTGTAACATTGGAATTGTGGCTTCTGGCCACTGGGGTTGGTTTTGGCACTTTTTTGGGTGTTGTTGGGTTTTTTTCCTTCATTCTTCTGTTAAAAGAATCATGTCCTTCTTTCCCATAAATGGTTTCCATTCATTCATTAAATTTCAATTTTTGGGATGGCCAAGACATTTTCTCACAGTCAGGTAAAAGGTCATGCAGTCTTCCCAAAGGTCTGCTAGTATTTGATACTCTTTGTGATGGTTTTCATGGCTTTATTCCTACTTTGTGGCTTTTTTAAATGGCCACTGAGTATTTGTATGGTGGTTTCAGCTCTATTTGAAGGAAAAACATTCTTATCAGCTTCAGAATGGCACAATTTGTCAGTTTGGGTTTCATTCACTGACCCTTTTCCTTATGTTACTGATTGGCTTATGCCATGATCACGTCTATAGCCTTTTTGGGAGCTTCTTGAGGGTTGATAGCTGGCTCTCAATTTGGTTTAAGGTATAAGTATAAGTTAAAAAATCTTAAAATATTAATCTTATGTCAAAAGCTTACTATTGGCCAAATTCTTTACTTTTTAGAGAGTATCACTGTTATCCAAATGGATCAATTAAGAAGAAATTGGCTCTGGTTTAGTATACTTAGCTATAATAACTGTGATATTAGTTCTTTTTTCAAAAGAAAAATTAAAAATAAATCCTTACTTATAATATTTAAAACAGAGTATTTTAATGTATTCTTGATATTATGAATATTGTTTGCAGATTTTTAAGTTTGTAGATATGATAAAAATGATTTAAAAAATGTAAAAAATTATGTCACATGTAAAATATGATGCCTGGGCCCCCAAATTTAGCGTGTGGGTATGAAATTTTGATTAAAAATCAAGTACTTTTCCTGTCCTCAAAATTTATATAAGGTAAAATTTAATTGAAAAAAGTTGAATTTAGGATTTTTAAGAGAAAAACCATCAAATTTATTGTTTTTAAATTTTTTTATTATGAAACCAAATATTATCAAGATTTATTTTTGTACCAACAATGACAATTTATGCAAAAATATTCTACAAGAGATATTTATGGCTACAAAAGAAATTTCTTCAAGAACAATCTTAACTTAAATTAATTGAGAAAAGAACTGCAGAAAATTGATATGAGAAAATGTTTTCTAAAAATATTATTAAAGAGAAACCAAACCATCAAGTGACCAGAGCTAATTTGGAAGCAAAGTGACAAAGCTATCAGTGATTAAAAACACTTTAATTCACTTTTGGGGTTATTAAAGGGTAAAAAATGATTATAAGAGTTAAAAACAATAATGATTGTGCACCTTTGAGGTTGTCACAACCATGAAGAATGACCCTCCTCTATTGGTGGTGTGGCAATTCCAACCTGAGACAAAGTTGGGGCCAATTGGCCACACCATATCTTTATGGCCAATTTGGCCCCCTCTGGTGCTCTATAGCCTTTTGGCCATATCACACTTCCCTGGCCAATTATGCCGCCAACCATCATTTATGGCCTCAGGACATATCCTTCCATCATTGGCCTCCCTGGCCAATTCCCATATCCTCAACCCCCAGGCCTCTATCTTTGTTTTTGGGCCTGGGGGTCTCTCACTCTCCTAGAGGGTTCTGGGTCCCCTATCCCTCATCATTGGGTTTGGGCCAACCCTTTTCATTAGGGGGGTCCTGGCCTAAATGGCCTTTTTGGTCCATTTAGGCCCCCTACGGCCTCTACGGCCCGTGGGCCGTAATTACGGTCCGCGGTCCATGGGCCAATTAGGCCCCTTTTAGCCTAATCCAATGAGACCAAAAGGGGGCAGCCCACTAGCTCCCAAACCACAATTGGGCCCACCTGAGCCAAATTAAGCCATAAACCACCATAGGACCCAATTTGGCCCAGGATCACCATGGCCCCTGGTACCCACCAGATCTGCTCAGCTCAATCCTTCCCCTCACCTTAAGGGGAATTCTTCCATTCCTCCATGCACCCCGTACTCAAGGTTGCAGGAGTGGTGCATATATGGTATTATATACCATTATGCACCATTTTTTCTCAGCAATTCAATGGTGACGCTTTCAGGACCCAATTCCATCTTTCCAAATCAAGGTCCTAAAATCCAACACCCATTTTGAAGGAGGACTCCTTAACTCATCAGTCTGGCAATCAGAAGACCATGCAAGGATCCCAATCACCTGGCCCTGCAGGAGTTGGGTTGGCAATTCATTCAGGATTATTCCAAAGGCCATTCCCAGAGGTTATACATTATTTCAATCAGTTTTCAAGGCATAAAGTATTTCAATACTCCTTGGACAACTCAATTGGTCCATACAGGCAGCAATCAATCAACCTGTATGTGCTTGGCCCAATTGGGCCAATTCATATTCCACTGTGGTAATTCAGTCACACAGCTCAAATTTCAATATGGCCAGATCCGTATTGACCAAATTCAGACAATAAAGCTGGTGACTCACTGTCCAGGATCAGTCTTTCAACTTCTCACATATACTGGCCACCTTTCAGCACCTGGGGACTCTTTCCCCAGTTAATTAATATACTGGACTTATTTTTATCTTTAATTTATTTTACTTTATTAAAGTTAATACTGATAATCTTAAGTCAGTCATTCAGCACCTTTTCTCTCTTTTCTTCCTCACCTGTCAGTGGATATTGGTGGTCATATCCTTTGCTAAGTCCATTTCCTTTTCTGGCAGGTTGAAACAGTGAATTGAGGATTCACTTGGTTGGCTTCCCTTATTATCTTTGGCCTTTGGATTCTTATATTTTTCCCTTATTCTTCTTTAAAGAAATTTAATCATTATTATTGCTTATATCCTTTGGAGCCCTCCAAGTGAGTTCTTGATTCCTGAGTGCCAGGCCACTCTTGCTTCCATGAGAGCTCCTGTGCTAGAGGTATGACCACATATCTAAAAAGGTAACAAAACAACTTAACAATACTTCTTTTAATGATAAGAGCTGAAATTATTATCTTGAAATATGTAAAAGTGCCTTAAAAAACATAAAACCTTGATTATCTCAGAAACCAATGAATAAATGTTTGAAATAAATACAACCATTTGATTCCCCATGAGAAACTACAAATATAAAATTCTTCTGTCATATCTGAAATTTCAATACCTTCTGATATAACCTGAATATATTCACTTTTATGATAAGCACATATATTCATGGCTTTCAGCTCATAGCTTTTGAATTATGCATGATAGAGAGTGAAGCCAAGAATAAATTTCCATCTTTATTACTTTAGGAATTAGTATATAGAATTTATTTGGAAAACTATAAACAAGGCTATAAATTACAAGGGTCCATTGATAAAAAGAGTTATAGCTGTTAACCACTTTTTTGTGAGAGTTGTCCAAACTTGAAAAAAGGTATATATTCAGATTCTACTAGATTATACATTAATAATGATTTAAATTTTATCATTGTATTCGTCATCCTGTGACTCAAAACCAGGGCACAATCATGACTTCCAGAGGACCATAAACCAATGGTAGAGTAAAATACCACCAGAACATGGAGCTGAGCCAAAAAATCTCAAGAGGTATCAAAAGGAGAAAAATCACCTATTTCCAAATATGCAAGTCCCATAATCATAGGACAAAAAATAACAAATTTATTCAAGCTCAAAGCAGTTACTGAGCATAAACCTTAATTTTCACCCCTCATCTAAAATCCAGAGAAAGAGGCTGAACCCCATCAAATGGGTATTGAAATTACAGCTCTAAATCAGGGATAGCTAATGGTACCAGCCAAATTTAGCTAGAACGAAAATTATAGAAGTTATGTCTAAAATAAGTTTAAATAAGTGTGAATAAAATATTCACCTCTCATCCAACTTCTACAGTTTTAGTATGAGATACCCAAAGCAATGTCTCTTTGAAAAGAGCACACTCAGGGACATCTGATGGGAGCATCCATTTCCCCATATCTCATCTAGAGCAAACATTATGGGGAAAACAAGTTCCATAGATATTTTGTGATAATCATATATCTGGATAACTAAAATTGAACATGGCATAACCTTGCCATAGTTAATTTTGACCATATCAAATGAGGTACCATTGCATAGAGTGCATCAAGGGCTACACAATGAGCCAGCTTTGAGCTCAATATTTTAAAAACTTACAAAGCTATAGCAGTTTTAAGGTCAAATCCTACATTTAGACCAATACAGCTTTACTGTGAGATACTACGCCATAAGTATGATTATAAGGTGTAAAATAGATGAAGAAGCTTGCTTATACTTCAAGACCTCATAGTTAATTCAAATACAGGGGTTCATACAGGTTCTGTACAGGTTCTGACGCATAAGAAGCACCAGAACACACCTGTAAATTCCATTGGTGAAGACTTTCACCCTGTATAGGGTAAAAATGACAACTTGTGGCTCTAAAACCACATATCTGCCCAATACCAGTCTGTATTGAGGGTGTAGAGCCACAAACCAGCCCAAAGTAGTGAAACCTTTCACTCTGTGGTCGTGTGCAGAGGTAAACATCCTCCCACTGCCCCAGAACAAGATAAAAGGAGGCTTTCCCTCACCAGAAGGCCAATCCATCATCCTGCTCTCAATATTCTTACATGGTATAGCTTCTGAAAGCGGTTGTACCCTTAGAATTAATCAGGTATAATTATAATTTGAATTATTTTAGGGCTTATTACTGTGAACCAACAGATAAACACTGCACCCAGGGCTATCAATAGCACTCACCATCACTAAATTATTTTAGTATAGCCCTTTTCACCATCTACTAACTTAATCATCATCATTATTTTTGTGTCACACTAATACTATAGCTTTTTATTATCATTGTACAGCTATATCATAGAGTCACCCTGACACTTTGGGGGCCTGGCCTGGTTTTTTACCTATTTTATACAATATATTAGCTTTTTTCACTATTTTTAGCTTATTTCTATGCCTTTTAAAGTTTTTATAATTTTTTTCTTTTTTTCTTTGACTTTTCCTAAGCCATAAGAAACCCTGAAGGGAATCAATTTCATATTATTTCTTTATTCTAATTATTTTTAACTTGAAAAAGATAAAAAAACATAATAGAATAATAATAATAAAAACTGTATAAAATTTCTTTCTGAAAAATAATATTTTTTCATCATTTTAAAGAGTTATAAATATATAATTTATATTTATACAATACTCCATTTTCTAAAGAAAATATAATCATATTTTTTTATTTTTTTTTTCAGAATAATATATATGGAGTATATATTGTTTGAATTCTTCTCAAAGAAAAACTCTTATAATTCATTTTTTCACCCAAATCGGTGTGAAAAATTGACTATTATCATTATTATTGATAATTTGAATAATAATACTTCATAATAAAATATAATCATATTTTATTATTGACTTTTTTTCATAATATAGACAAAGTATATATTGATAGAGTTTTTTTCTTGAAAAAATATCACTCTAATTCTTGTTTTTTTACCCAAATTGGTGTAAAAAAAATGATTTTTATCATTATTATTGATAATTTCAATAATAATACTTATTAAAAAAATATAATAATATTTCTTTTACTTAATTTTTTTTAATATATACAAAGTATATATTGTTTGGATTTCTCTTCAAGTGAAGCCCTTATAGTTTAGTTTTTCCATCCAAATTGGTGTTGGAAGTTGATTTACCAATTATTATTGATAGTTTCAATAACAATTTGTACAAACTGACTTATAGATTCTTAGAAAAACAGGTATTGAATCAACTAGATAAAGCTCTCACTTTTCAAATCAAAAATGATACCACCTCATTTCAGAGACTTTGGATTTCCAAGGGATTATTCCTTACAAAGAGAATCAACCATCAGAGGCCTGGAAAGGAGAGAAGTTGAAGTTTCTCAAAGTTATAAGACATGGCCAAATGAACCTTCCTACACCTTCCAAGATGGTTTCCAACAGAAAACCTCCAGGAATGGCTTGCATAGGACAGCTTATTCCAACCCATCAAATATTCAAAGAAATTCTCCAATGGAGAATGTCAGACAGGAAATTCAACCTGGATTTCCACTAGAAATAACTTGTAAGTATTCAGAAGATTTTCCTCAAAGAGATATTCTTCAAAGAACGTATCATAGAAAAGCAGTAGAGCCAGAGATAAAATACTCTGACTCTTTCAGGCTTACAAGGAGTGGTCATCCAACCAAACTTTCCAGTGGCTTCACACCACTCAGGCACCAGTAGAACAGTGGCCAAGAGTCACCATACTTCCCAATCCCAGGTAATATCCAGAATAGGGAGAGGATCATAGGGCAAGAACAAGACTTCTTTCAGCCAGAGGCAGAGAAAGTCAGACCCTATGATCCATAAATTGTTGGACCTGCTGAAAGAAGTACAAAAAAAACAAAGAGTTGTAAATACTTCTAATGAAGCTAGAAGACCTAAAATAAGGAATGATATCTCCACTCATATTGAGCACAATGTTGTGAGCCCTGAGAGTACCATAAGTAGTAATACTCTATGGTTAAAATTTTCCCAATTTGTAGAGCAAAATCAAAAGAAGACTGAAAGACTACATGTAAATATTTCAAGATTACAATAGGTTAATACCTTACAAACCAAAACTATTAATACCCTTCAAGAGGACTATACTAAATTAAGTAAAGCCTCTGAAGAGACCAAAAGAGGACTAAATCAAGTCTTAGAGGAGAAAAATCACTGCAAGAGGGATAGGCAATACCTGGATCAGGATATTGACAAATTGCTCAATGTATTCCAAAACATAAATCCCCAACCACAATGGAATGTTTTGGATAATCCATACCACCAGGAAGAAATCAAACCAGATGTCTTGTTGGAGAATAAAGCAAGGTCTCTATCACAATACCAAGATGGAGATAAGATGACTTATTCAGAGAAGGAAGCATTAAACCAGCTTCCAGAGGCCTCAAGTTGTCCCAAATTCTCTGGCATAGGAGAATATGATCATATGTAGCTCATTGATTATATTTATGGACTCTGCATTTATGTTCCAAGTATACCAGATTACTGGATTACTTCCAGATTAAATACAGCATTCAACGGACATGCTAGTATTTGGTACACAGAAATGAAAGAAATCCATGGTAGAAGAAACCGGTCATGGTGGAAGAGCCAAATAATCCAAAAGTACAGTAATGATACATGGATATGGCAGAAAACCCTTTCCTTTGGAAATGATATATACACAGTGGACAAAGATCCATATGATTGGTGTCTGCGACACTCAACAAGGCTAATAGCCATTGACCCTCACATAAAAACAGAAATTAGAAATCACAAACTGTTGACCAAGCTGATAGGAGAGTTAGATCATGCAGTAAAATGCAGATTCTTCTAAGAATCCTCCCTGGATGAAATATCGAATACCCTGCAAGAATTAAGAATTAAAACATCTATTGGTAGATATGACACCCATAGTATTGGTGACAGCATGGAAAATCCAAGGCTGAAAGCCAAATAAAGCTATTTTTCAGAATCTGAAATCACAACAGGATTTCACAACTGTGAATCACCCAATCACTTTGCAGACAATTTCCCAAAAGACAGGGAAGATATATTTGCAAGGGCGGAAGAGACAAGAAAAGACCAAGAAGGTTATGAATCTGAGTGATGATGTGGATAATGGCTGTGAAGATGATTAATACATTGAAGCAAACCCCAATGAGGAATATTTGGTGGAATTTAAGAGCCATGGAAGAAAAGAAATTGGTTCAGTCCACTTAGAAAGAAGGAAACCAATGACCAAACATCTGGATGGTTTGAAACATAAACTACCAGACAGGGAGGGTATGACCACAAGAAAGTTGTTTGCTCAAGGTCACATGAACCACACTAGTACCCCAAAGAAGACAGGAAAATCTCATCAATGATGAGCCTTTTTTCAAAGGGAGGGTATGTCAGCCTGGGACTCAAAACCAGAGCACAATCATGACTTCCAGAGTACCACAAACCAATGGTAGAGAAAAATACCACTAGAACATGTAGCTGAGCCAAACAAGCTCAAGAGGTATTAAAAGAAGGGGAAACTCACCTCTTTCCAAATATGCAAGTCCCATAATCATAGGACAAATAATAACAAAGTTATTCAAGCTTAAAGCAGTTGATGCGCATAAACCTTAATGTTCACCCCTCATCTAAAATCCATAGAAAGAGGCTGAACCCCATCAAATGGGTATTGAAATTACAGCTCTACATCAGGGATATCTAATGTTAATAGCCAAATTGAGCTGGAACCAAGACTATAGAATTTATGGCCAAAATAAGTTCAAATAAGTGTGAATGAAACATTCACCTCTCATCCAACTTCTACAGCTTTAGTGTGAGATACCCAAAGCGGGGTCTCTTTGAGAAGAACATATCCAGGGCTATCTGATGGGGCCATCCATTACCCCATATCTCATCTAGAAAAAGCCACATGGGGAAAACAAGTTCCATACAGATTTTGAGTTAAATATATACCTGGATAACTAAAATTGAACATGGCATAACTTTGCCATAGTTAATTTTGACCATATCAAATGAGGTACCATTGCATAGATTCCATAAAGTGCTACACAATGAACCAACGTTGAGCTCAATATTCTAAAAACTGACAAAGCTATAGCAGCTTTAAGGTCAAAATCCCACATTCAGACCAATACAGCTTTACTGTGGGATACTATTCCATAAGTATGATTATAAGGTGTAAAATAGATGAAGAATCTTGCTTATACTTCAATACCTCATAGTTAATTCAAATACAGGGGTTCATACAGGTTCTGTACAGGTTCTGACGCATCAGAAGCACCAGAACACACCTGTAAATTCCATTGGTGAAAATCTTCACCCTGTATAGGGTCAAAATGACAACTTGTGGTTCTAAAACCACATTTCCACCCAATACCAGTCTGTATTGAGTGCTTAGAGCCACAAACCATCCCACAGTAGTGAAAATTTTGACTCTGTGGTAATGTGCAGAGGTAAACAACCTCCCACTACCCCAGCACAAGATAAAAGGAGGCTTTTCCTCACCAGAAGTCCAATCCATCATCCTGTTCTCAATGTTCTTACATGGTATGGCTTCTGAAAGAAGTCGTACCCTTAGAAATAAACAGGTATAATTATAATTTTAATTACTGTAGAGTTTAATATTGTAAACCAACAGATAAACACTGCACCCAGGGCTATCAATAGCACTCACCATCACTAAATTCTTCTAGTATAGCCCTTTTAACCATCTACTCACTCAATCATCATCATTATTTTTGTGTCACACTCATAGTTATAGCTTTTTATTATCAATTTAAAGCTATATCATAGAGTCACCCTAGCAATATTCAAGGTATAACCCCTTGAAATCATGGTTTGAATTTGGACATAAAAAATGAGTTACAAGGAAAATCATCAAAAATACTGTTTTGATGATGTAATGAAGCTCTAGTGAAAAATTGGTGAGGACATTCCAAGATATCAGAACTCACTCTCTGAATGGCTGTAGTGTGAATAACTCAAAAGTTATTAATCATCAAAGCTTAAGCTTAAAAATGATCATTTATGATCACTCACTGTAACCTTATTTTAAGTTCAAGAGTCAAATAAGTGATAAAATTGTTTAACACTAGTTGATTATGATTAAAACTAATGAAATAAACAAATTTTGGACTTCTCCCAATGCTATTTCAGAAAACTTAGAGTTACAGTGATAACTCTAAATAATGGAATAATAACAAGATAAGATGGTTTAATTATGATTTAATCATCACTAAACCTTAAATTATTGATCTATTCCAGTGGATACCATCATCAAATGTCTCCCAGAAGGCTTCTGGACTCTAGGAGGTAGTATTTTTCTATAAATAGAGCTTTTTTTCTTCTATTTCCCCCTCAGATGCAACAAAAACACTAAGAATATTAATTCCAAAGTTACTAGCTTTATTCTTTTTATATAATTCCATTATATTCTTGAATATTCAAGTTCATCTTTCTATTAATCATCAATTTTGACATGATTAAACTATTATATATTTTTTTTTTAAAATTTCTGTCTAAATCTCTAATTCCACATAAAATAAAGAAAAGTTGTAATTTCTTTTTTTTTATTTGTAAATACAATTTGAATTAGCTGTATTTACATTATTTGGTGTAAATTAGCTCAAAATTATTATATTAATTGTTTAAGGTAGGTTATATTTCTCTTTTTAGAATAATTTCTCTTCATTATTATTCTTAATAATTTTTCATTAATATAAAAAGTATTTATATAATACATAGCTTTATTATTAGTAATATTATTGTTATTAATTGTTTTTTATTGATAAAGAACAATTTTTTACACATTTATTTTTTGTTAGTAGCAATAATAAATTGCCATAAATATATTTATTCTTATCATATTATTTTTTCATGATATGATTTATATTTTTATCTCTTTAATAATATAAACATTTCTATGCCTTAATTATAATAATTCTTTATTATTATATTTATTCTTTATCTTATTCATTACTTTAATAAGGACATTCAGTGTACAATAAGTAAACTATTAATAATATTTACTTATTGTTTCATAGTCAAGCTTTACAATTATGATGATTTTTTCATGTGGTCAAGATTTTTAACATGATTTAAAAAGGGTGTTTTAAATCTTTGATTTATTGTTTTAACAGTGTTCAAATTAATTATAAAAGGAAAAGATTCTGACATGAAGACAAAAGTGGGGCAAACAAGAGATTATTACATATCCACCAATTCTCTTACTACAAAATTAGAATTTAATCTAATCATTTGTGAGAAACACATTGACAACAGAAAATCCAATTATGGCATCACTGAACCCTGGTTTGCTCCAAAAAAGGGCTTGTTTCAACCACTTTAGTCCTGTAAGCCAGCCATTGCTATACAAATACTTTTTTTAAAGCCTTCAAAACACATCATAATTTGTGTAATAGACCTTAAAATAATTTAAAACTGTTTTTACTATACTTGTTTCAGCTTAATGGTAGTTTTAACCTCTTGGAAACAGTTAGAACTTCCCTGGGTTGTAGCAAAACCTCATCATCAATTTATTCACAGACCCTGTGCCTCAATTAAGGGCAAAAAGTGATGAATGTTTGTGTTAATTTTGACATCCCATGCCTGTCAGCAAGGAATTTTGGGGAGGCTGGCACCCTTGGAGCCAGGATTTCTTTTTCCCCTAAGAATTAATCATCCCAATGTATTTTTTCTTTAACTCCTCATCATTTATTATACTGAAAATTTACATATGTAATTTGATTGAAAATGTACAGTAAACAACTGTAATTATTGATTCCACATATGTAAATTCAAGTTCACTTATGTAATACATGCACATATTTTGACCTTTCAATTGAAAATACTTCAATTCCTCATAACTTCTAAGCTACACACCACACCTCAAGTTCAACACAAAAATTGATGTTTAATACCACATGTGGTGCTAATTAACTTAAGCTTTTGAGGATTTTCACATTTTCATACAAAAAATATGAAAAACTTAACTTAAGCTTATATAGGGTTGAGTTACAAACTTTTCACTCAGAGGTGACCCCATATGATTTTTTATGAGGAATCCAATGGTTGAACAACTTACATAAGTCTATTCTTTGGATAAAACTCTATAATAATTTCTATCAACTTTTTTCCAAAAAATATTTCAATTTTAATATTTTTGATGAACATTTATTTTATGTTTATTTTTACATTTTCAAATTTTAATTTAAATTTATTGTTAAATTTCCATTATAAATTTTCTTTTTTCATTTAATTTTTATGTTTATATGCAAATTTTATTTTTTATTCAATTTTTTTTTTTATATTAAAAATTTATTTATTATTTTTACTTATAAATTACTTCAGTTCTTTGTAGTCTTTTGGGTAGATGAAAATACCTCTAAGGCTTGCATTTGCTAATTCAAACTCAATAAAACTTATTTTTATACCCAATTTGTTGAACCAAAATGGGAAATTATCAGTAAAAATAATTTTTTCTTATCTCTGAATCAAATTCAGAAGAGATAAACATATCCTTTGACATTTTATTAAAAGATTTGTGAGTAATTTCAAATATGATATAAGTTATCAAAAAAATTGAGAAATTCAGAATTTAAGATTCTACACAAAACATAGTTATAAGTTATGTGAAAATTTACAAATATAAATTTCCTTTAATATATTGAAAGGGATTTGAGACAAGAAATCAATATTCCAAAATCAATTCCTGTTCTTTTTGAAACTTGATTTTCACCACCTTCTGGTATTCTTGTCTACTTATTCATCATGGATCCTCCTTTTTACAATATTGATATTTGATATTAATTTTTCTATTGTTTTCATTTAAAATTTAATTTCTGCAGATTATAGTTAAATATTGGATATCAAAATCATTTTATCATTGACTAAGTAACTATTACTTCATGATAGAGTTACAGGTGCCCTTGGGGTAAGTATCATATCTTATTAAAGAGAGTCACTAAGCCTTGGCACAGCTAATATAATGTTAATTTAAAATAAATTTAAACAAAGGAATTTCTAGAGAAAAAATATATTAAAGTCTTAATCATTGACTTAAGAGCCATTTTCATTCACTTAACCCACAGAAATATTTTTCATGTATTCCACACTGCTTGTGATATTGAAAAAAAAAATTCTTATTATTTCAAAGATATGAGATGAATCCAAAAAACTCCGAATAATTGAAAAATGAGGAAAATTTGATCAATTAAAATTATATAAAATTTGATCTCAGATGAGATAAAAAACACAAGGCATAAGTTAAATTTTTTTATTTTATATTTATGGGTTTTAGACTTTTAAAGAATTTAATCTTTATAGGGATGATATTTGGATTGTTGGTAAAAAAAATTAAAAAAAATTAAGAATCAATCTGTAAAGGTATTGACCAGGTTTTAACATTTGGGAAATTGTAGTGATTGACAATTATGATGAGGAGACTAAAATTACAAATTTAAAATCTGGTGTCAAATGGTTCAACCATCTTTGACAGAATATTGGTGGTAGTTTCCTGTACAATGTGGATTTTTTAATCTTGTTATCAATCCCAATTCATATTATTGATCCTATAAGTTTCAGCCTGGTAGCCCCTTCCCTAGTAGATGGTATTTTTGAGCCACTCCAAACTTAGCATAGTCCAGATCATCAAAGAATAGATTTTGGTTCAGTAAAACTTAATTCGGGGACTGTGTGGTCTTCCTTGATGCAAATATACCCTGAATGGCTCTCTAATACCGCAAGTATGTAGTGTAAGAAGAGTGATAGACCAAACCTAACAACGTGTTACTCCTGCCCGGTCTGTGGCGCAGCTGAATTGTAAATAGTTTATAAACCATACAATCCCGCCTCCCTCCAATTTCCGTAACCCAATTGGATTATGCAAAGAATGGAGATAGGCCGTAGCCTGACTTCCTTATTTTACAGTTTAGTAACTTTATGATGTAATTTAACCCAATTGGATTGCACAAAGAATGGAGAGAGGCCATAGCCTGACTTCCTTATTTTAAAGGTTAAAAGCTGGCTCTGCCAGAAAGTCTAGAACAATAGTAACAGCTACAGTATTTCCTGCCTTTTCTCCATCAATTGATTTGTAATCTGGCAGAAACATACCACCAAGAAAACAAATGGACGATCTTGGAGTCGGGAAACTGGAGAAAACAGTCGATGAACTGCCTTGACTTCTGAATGCCATTAGCTCACTTACCAACAAGGCACAGCCACTGCAGCTAGACCTTGATAGTCAAAAGCAAATCAATAATCAGCTTTTGAAAGCTCCATAAAATCATAACAGAACTAATCCTGTCGAGAGGCGGTTCTGGGAAGACCCCCCGGCTCTGCATTTTTCTTTAAACCCAAAGCATGTAACGCTCCGCTTTTATGGACACAATTACAGCTCATGGCTCGAAAGCTTTTCAACCTCAATAAACGTTTTATTTAAAATTCCAACTATCTTGATTGACAATTTCTTTGCAGCCTTAACTGGCAACAATGCCAGCAGCATGATGATTGTCCTTCTTCAAACCATTGGGGACTCGACAAGAAATCTACTGTCGAGACCTGATTCCAATCAATCAACCTTTTTCTTAACTCTCAAACAACAGTGAGATCTTTCCGCTTTACTTGATAAGTTGGACACCGTTTGGCATCTCATCACTATGGTAAAAAATAATCAGCGAAGACAGATGTTGACTTGGCTTCAACACCACCAAGACATCTTTTCCAAACTTGTTGAATGGGACATAACTAAGAATTATTTTTGCGAATTGCTAGTACAAAAGGGTATCAAAATCCCAGACTCAGTAAACCACAACATTTTTGAAAGCCTAATTCACCAACAACTGAATTCTCAGGGTATTAATCCAACCTTTGACATGGTCTCTGATAGCATCCAATCTTCCGAGACAACAGCCATTCTTGCAGTCCCTTCAGCACCGATTGATCAGGGTTCCAGTATCTCTGAAGAAACTACTACCCTCCTGGGCAACATTATTCACAACCAACTTCCAACCATAACTCTATCTATTAAGCATCCCAGCCTGCGGGCAAAAATCCTACGCCACCTAACATCCCGGACCATGTCATGCGGAAAGCTACGAAATTTAGGGGGAGGGGGGAATCAAACTCGCTTATTGATAGATATGAATTGGTTTTCTTGTACTGTTGGAAAGCTCAACATTGGTATTCCGACTGAAAGGTATTCTGGGGAGATGTTGATGCCAGAAAAATCAAAGTGCCAATGAATTTTCATTCACCTAAGCACAATACTAATAAGTCAAAGAAAAAGAAAGTCTACAATGTCTCGGCAGAAGGAATGGCTGATGGTTTTCTAGTTGATTCAGAAGCTGACATTCATTTTAGTGGTGACAGTCCTTAATTCACTCTGGAAACCGTACTAACTTCACCTCCAATCCTAAAAATTTCATCAGGTAAAACCTCCACCTACTTGACGTGTATTGGCAGTCTGAGGATTCTGACTCCTAGCGGTGTAATGACAGTAAGAAACATCTATTACTTCAAAGAAATTTCAAGTACTATTCTATGCCTTGGGAAATTGATGAAGGATTGCTATCATCCGGTGTTTCAGTCAACCTCTTTGTGTCTGATATCTCGCGACAATGTGAAATTAACTACCTCTTATGTAGATCATTGTTGGTACCTAGTCAATGCTATTTCCAAATCCTGGAACAAGAGGCTAGGACTTGCCTCTAAAAAAACTATCGAACTATTTCTCCGGAGTTTTTTACCAACCACAAAGGTGGAAGACTGGCAAAATTCTTTTTGTGAAAGATGTGCAGTGTCAAAAAGTGTAAGATGCACCAATGGGCCTACAACCAACATTGAAATATTGGAGTTATTAGACTTTCTGGTATCTGATGTTGAAGGGCCATTCAACAAAGATCCAGAGGGGAATTTTTTTCTCTTGACTCTCCGATATCATGCATCAACTTACATCTTCAATTCTGCTTTAAATTCAAGAGAAGCAGTGCCATATCAGATCCTATTTTGGATACGATTTAATTTCAACTTCCTAAATAAATACTGAAAGAAAATAAGAGTGATAAATATCACATCTGACGTCAAATTCATATAACCAATGATGTAATACCTTGTTGACCAACTTAACCACCGTTTCAATACTATATAAAACCCAAACTCCTGTGCCTAGAATCCCTATTGTTTGTGTGTTTTTTGCTCTTATTTCCACTAGGTTCGTCGTGCCTGTGCCACTCCTCTTCCTGATCCACTGGCTAAGACATACTTTCTTTCCAATCCAAGGTAGATTACTTGATCAAGTCCTTACCATTACCTTAATATACTATTAGCAATTTAACCCTAGTGTTTGTGTTTCTTTTACTCTTATTTCCGCTAGGTTTTTCATTCCTGTGCCACTCCTTCTCCTAATCCACTGGCTAAGACATATTTTCTTGTTGATCCAAGACGTGAAATTTTATTCTTACATATTATGAGACTGGAAAAGCTCTAAAACGCTCCTTTACTAACAACTTCTGAAACCATGGGCAAATTAACCATAGATCTCAATGACACCAACTACCTAGATTGGGTCTCTAGGATGGATGGAATCCTTACCTTGAAAAATTACTATGGACTAGTTACCAAAACCAAAACCCCTGAGGAATCAGCTGAGAATGATAAACTTGAGCCCCCAAGGAAACATAAAGCTGCTTCTCTCCTTAAGATTAACTGTATAGTAAGACTGGGGAACAATTTTTACACCAACTCAAAAAAGGATCCAGCTATCTTCTGGAAACTAGCTCAGGAATTTTACAAGCCAAAATCTATTCAAAACCAAACCTCCTACCTCAATAAAGTTTTCTCCACACACCTAATCGATGAAAATATAAAGGAAGCCATTTGCTTCATCCTAGAAAACACGTCCACCTCTGAACCCACTTCTCTGGACTCGCTATCTCTCCAGAAAACCTTATTGCTTCCTTCATTTCTATGTGGGTAATAATTAACCTACCTGATAGATTCAAAACAACAATGGAAGTATGGCTAGGAAAATGTGAGATAGAAAATAAATCACCATCATTATGAAATACTTAGGAAGTCATAAAAGAAATTTTTTCAATGATTTGAAAATAAAAATGAACACTCCAATCAAGCCCTACTGGCTTCTAAGAATAATAATACAAACAATAACCAGAACAAGAGAATACAATATGGAAATTACCCAAAGTTTTCCCCGTGTTGGCACAAGCCCCTCACCAATTATAATCAAATTTACTGTAACTTTCTAAAAGGGGACAATACTAGTCTCAGAAGAAACAAACCTATCCAATCCCTTGTTGCATCCACTGGAAAAAACAGTCCTAAATCAATAATCTTAGATTACATAGAAACTACCTCTATGTTCAACAATCCCAAAATGTTTACCACCATCACCCAACTAACCCAACCAATTAAACTAGCCAATGGTTCTACCATCCAATCCTCTAGAACTGGAACAGTACAAATTGAACTACAAATTGTTTCCTGGACCTCTCAGATTGTCTCCTTTTCAAAGACCTATCCTACAACCTCATCAGCCTAGGTGAAATAATGAAACAAAATCACAATATTCTCACTCACAACAACAAATGTCTCAAGCTTCTTGACCACAAAAATGACATACTACTAAACAGAACTTTCAACTCCGGAAATTTTGAAGTAACTTTTGAACAAAACCAAGCCCTAGCTTCCCTAAAAAACCCAGAAAAAATTCTTAGCCTACACCAAGCCACTGGACACCCTTTTTCTGAGTACCTAAACAAAACTTTCCCAACCTTAACTTTTAACTTTTTCAAACCTCCAATGCCCTACCTGTAATCTTTTTAAAATAACCAAATCCACCTTTAAAGGAACTTTCCCAACACCACAACAAATACTAAAATTAATACACACTGACCTTTCTGGACATGTCAAGATCCCCTTAAATTTGGGTTAAAAATACTGCCTTAGAGTAGTCAATGGCTACAGCAGATACATATGGACCTCTTTTCTAAAATTGAAATCAGAAAGCAGCTTCCATATTCAAAAACTGTGTAAATGCATTGAAAACCAATGTAAATAAAAGATTGCCAAATTTTTATCAGACAATGGAAGCAAATTTAAAAACTAACAACTCAAAACTTTCTTCCAAAACAAAGGTATTACCCACCTTATCACTGAACCATACACCCCACAACAAAATCCCTTTTCCCAAAGGAGAAACTGTATCACTATCACCAAACGCAGTTTCTCTCTAAGAGACTCTGTCCTTGACAAATCTTTTTGTTCTGAAGCTGTCAGAACCGCCCCTTATTGAAAAAACATTACTCCAAAGAAATCTCTGAACTAATTCACCAATTTCCACCAATGTTTCAAAAGAGACCCCACCTATCATCACTTGCAACCATTTGGCTGCCTGTGCTATTATCTTAACAATCAATCTCTAGGAAAATTTTCAGAAAAAGGATATGAGGGAGTACTCTTAGGATACAAGGAGGGGCACATGGAATACCAACTCCTGGAAAGGCAGACAGGTAACATTAAAATCACTAACAATGCTAGATTTGTCCCACATGTTTTTCCTAAAAAAGCTAGATCTGAAAACGATATAATTACTGACCTTCCTCAACTCACTGCAGATCTAGAACCTCAAATAACTAGTGACAACTCCACCACTATCAACATTGAATGCCTGGAGGAAAGCCACCCTGAACCACTTACCACTACGCCTTCAGACCCAAATTCCAACACCAATCTTTTAAACAAGAAAGGAAGAGACAACTACAAATTTATCCCTGAAAACCAACCACCTTCAAGTTAAATCCATGGGGAGATTGGTGCTCCAAGAAAAATCATTGAATACAGACAACAACCCAAACATTTGTAAAATGCCGCAACTATCCTCAAAAATTCCAATCCAAGATTCTACCAGAAAGCTATTAAGTTTGAATTGAACCAAAAATGGAAGAATTCAATTTAAAACTAATTATAGAACATGTAGAAGCACCAGGTCTGGTCACCAACAACCATCAAATGAAATGTTAAACCACTTTCCACAATGTGGGTATTCAAAATAAAAACAGATGAAAATAGAAACCTTACCAAATTCAAAGCTCAACTATTTGTCGATGGCTTTCACCAGAAAGAAGGAACTGATTACAACAAGGTATTCTCACCTCACTATGACCACAACTCACCCTGTGTCACCTGAATAAATTGAAAATAAAACAAATAAATGTAAAATGCACTTTGTTAAATGGAAAACCAGACAAAGATCTCTACATACTTTAACCCAATGGTTACAAATTTCACCATCCCAATAAATATTTCATCCTAAACAGATCCCTCTATGGCCTAACGAAGAGTCCTTGATGCTGGCACAAGGAACTTAAGAAATCCTTAATCTGCTTTGGAACCACTGCTTCACTCACTGACCCCTGCCTCTTCTACTCAAATTTCAAAAATAAGCTGATGTGGCTGTTTGTCCATGTATATGACTTAGTCTTTGGAGGATCCTGGAACAACAAATTCAAAACCAAAATCAACCAATTTTTTGAAATTGAAGACCTATGGAAAATTAATTATGCTCTAGGCATCAGAATAACCCAACTTGAAGACTATTTCAGCCCCATCCAAGAAAGATTTGTTCAGAACATCCTTGAAAAATTTGATCTCTCCAACTCCTGAAACACCACTATCCCCTTACCTGGGAACTTGAAATCTATCAAACACCTTCCCTCCAAAACTGTTCCTCACCCATTCAACTATTCCAGAGAAATTGGACTACTCTGACACCTGGTCCAATGCACCAGACCAGACCTGGCCTTTTCCATGTAATTTCTCTCCAAATTCCTAGAAGATCCTAAATAAATAAACTTCAAAGAGTTAAAACACCTTGTAGTCTACCTCAAAAGCACAAAACACTATTACCTCTTAAAAGGTCAAAATCTACTCAAAAATCAAGAAAACCACATCCTGGGATTCACCAACAGTGATTGGGAAGGAAGTGAGGAATTCAAATCCTTCTCAGCATCCAGAATATAATATCGAAGAACCCTTGGCTGAATAATTCACAAACAAAAGGTAGTTATTTGTTGTTCCTGTGCCACTCCTTGTCCTAATCTGCTGGCTAAGAAATACTGTCTTTCCAATCCAAGACTTGAAGTTTTATTCTTACAAATACCCTGAAAGACTACCTATGGAAAATTCTGGTGAATACTCAGGGAGGCTAGTAAAAGAACTTCAGGAATTTTGAACTGAGTAAGTTCCAACCAAGCCTTATAAACCTGAAAAGAACAGGGAGGAATAGAGTTTCAATAGGACTATTGATGACATGGAACGTAAAATGCTTCATTCTTCCAACATTATGGAGCTATTCTTACTTGTTTGAAACCCATGTGCAAAACTTACTTCCTAACAAATTGATTTCCCCTCTTACTCGTATGGAGTAGCTATTTTACATAAAACAAGATTCCTCCCAACTCTATCCTTTTGGCACACGAGATTGGGTACATGTTCCAGAAAAAAGAAGTCAAATCTAGACCCACATGCTACTGATTGTGCTCTCCTTACTTTTCCAAAATCAGGAAAAGTGTGGACGTTATTAAATGTGCATTTGAGAAGGATATTTAACTCAACATAAGCTATTTTCCCTTATTATCAACATTTTCCAGTAGTTTCTGATTCCAACAAAGGCAGTCTTGCTTTCATAATTAATCACCTCAATCTTGATCATGTGCCTACCAACACCTTTCACTCCAACCAGGACAAGGCAGCTGAACAGCTGCCTTTGACAATCTGCGGACTATTACGCAAGAACTTAAATCATTTCATGTAGAATCTTGGAAAAGAGTAGAAGAGGTAGAACTTCAGAAATTTTTCAAAATGGATGTATGGGAGACATTCAATCCTAAACCTAACACTAAGGTATTGGGTTCAAAATGGGATGCAAGTGGGGAAGTAGAAAAATTAAAGGCTTTATATGTTTCCAGGGGAATTTCTCAGTGACCCAGTATTGACTTTATTGATTTATATGCACCTACATCTATCCTTAATCCTCTAATTTTGTTACTAGCTCTGAAGGTGAAATACAACTTCTTTCTGGCTGGCTTCAATGTCAATGAAGCTTATCTCTACAATCCTATTGAAGAAGAGGTATTTGTACGAGCACCTGTCAAACTACAGCCTGACCTAACTGGTAAAGTTATGCATCTGAAGAAGGAATTTTATGGCACTAAAGAAGCTGCCAGGTGCTGGTGGCACTACTCTCACGCAGTCATGAAATCACTGGGTTTCTGTTGTGATGAGCTAGAACCCTTGATCTGCTTATTCAGAAAGAGGAATGTTTTTGTAGCTGTATGGTTACATTTTGACAATGGTATTTTGTTTTCAAATTTTGCCACTAACATGCAAGATTTCAAGTAGAAGCTTATTTCTAAGCTCAACTTAAAGTGGTCTAAGTAGGTGGATAAAAGTTTAGGGCTAAACCTTAATGTAGAAGACAGCAATATTGTGATAATTCAGCCTTTATTGATTGAGAAAATCATTTGTGACTACAAAAGGACGATAAGGGACAAGTTCACTAAACTCCCTGGTATTGACTTGTCTACCAATAACAAGTAAGCATTGGATCCAACTGCCTATTCATCTGTTCTTGGTTCCCTCATGTATGAATCTCTTGGTTTCAGACCATATCTGACTTATTCCATAAATTTCTTGGCGCGGCTTCCCTCTAATCCTGACCAGAAGCATTTTCTGAGGTTGTACCATCTTATTGGCTATCTAAAATGTCACAAGAACCAACTGCTAGTATATGAAGGCAAGAATATGGGGCTCTCTCTATGGACAGATGTGAGCTGGGGGAGAGAACAAGAGAAGTACCTTGGGGCTTATAGTCAAGGCATTTGAAAATGTGATTGCATGGGGTTCAAGATGGAAAAAGGTAGTGGCAATATTGATATTTTCTGCTTAATATGTAGCATTGGTGGATGGTACCCAACTCTTAACTTTGCTATGTACAACTGTGGAACAACTGGTACCCCACTTGCCAATTTCAATTCATTGCAACAAAAAAGCAGAATTACTTATAGCGGAAGACAACCTCTTGAAGAAGCGGATGAAATATTTGGATAGGGAATTCTATTTTGTGAGTGACTTCGTTTGGAAATTCAATGTCAAACTCAGCTGGACACCAATGTACTAACCAAGGCTCTTGGCAACATGAAGATGGAAAGAGCCCAGAGGACCTTGAACTTAAGTTCCAACCATATAACCTTGGGAGGGGATGTAAGAAGAGTGATAGACCAACCCCAACAAGGTTATACTACTTCCCTGTCTGCGGCGCAGTTGATTTGTGAATAGTTTATAAACCATACAATCCCGCCTCCCTCCACTTTTTGTAACCCAATTGGAATACGCAAAGAACAAAGAGAAGCCATAGCCTGACTTCCTTATTTTACAGGTTAGTAACTTTATGATGTAATGTAACCCAAGTGGATTTCACAAAGAATGGAGAGAAGCTGTAGCCTGACTTTCTTACGTTACATGTGACACCTTCAGGACTCAATTCAATATTGAAAATTGAAAGATTGAAATATAAATTCTCGAATTGACAGGCACCAAAATTAGCTTTTTTTAATTCAAGATTGAAAAAAAAATAATGAAATAGATTTAAATATTTTAATTAACTAAGAGAAAAAACTCCCCTAATCATAAATTAGTAATCCGTCAAATTTTAATGGTTTTTTCTTTTTTTGCTTTCAAATGATTTTTTTGTTATGAGTTTCTAAAAGGTAAAAATCTTTATATATTTTTGTCTACAATAACATACTTAAAAATTGAATTCCATCTTTTAATCATTATAGTTACTATGCAAGTTTCTTAGAATTAACAAAAAAAATTAAAAGATTAACTAATTGAATAATACGCAAATTGAAATTTAAGATGATAGATAGAAAAAAAAATTGTAAGAAAATTAAATTCTCTAGCAATTTTATAATCATAGAGAGTAGGACATATATATCAAAAGAGAGTTTTGACTATAAAATTGGGTGAGAAGTTTTATCATATCTTGATTGTGATACCTTTGATCTTAAGTTTTTTAAGTTGGTTGGTTTTGTTTGTTGTCGATTGATCCTTTCAGTAGTAGTAAGGAGAGTTGAGAAACTCTAGCTTGACTGCTCAGATAAGTAGCAGTTATTGATCAAACTGCTAAGTCTCCACACATTATGTTTATATATATTAATTTTAAAAAGTGTGATACTTTGATCATGGATTTTTGCAGACACATAGATAGGTTTAAGTTGCTTTAGTTAAATTTGCTACCAATCGCGTTTTTTGCTTCAATTTCCCATAAATGATTTCTAAGATTGATCAAAATAAATAATAGCAATTGAGGAAATGTATCTATGTTATACATGGAATTCATATAACAATCAACACTAGGGTGAGCTGATTTTTGGTTAAAACTACTTGCTTTCGCTGATTGTTTCTTTTTCTAGCATTTTTTTTATAGATATTTTTGTTTTCAAAACTATGACAAGTTCCTTAAATTACAATAAATGATTTTGGATTTTAATTTAAGATTGGCGAGTTAATTGATTTAAAATTTTATGAACTCGATGAGATAATTTTGGTTGACCATTGGAATGATGATAATTGGTTGATTTCAGATTTTGATTTTTTGAGATTTGCTTAATTTTAACGTTTTGAGAATTTTGATTTTGATTTTTTGAGGTTTGATTAATTTTGAGATTTTGAGGATTTTGATTTTGATTTTTGGAGATTTGAGTGATTTTGGAATTTTGAGAATTTTGATTTTGGTTTTCAAATTGACCAATTTTTGAAAGATTTTCGTTTAGTTTATTCGGAATTTGATTATTTTTTTTAGAATTTGATGATTGATTTACATTATTCTCTTGATTTATTGAATGATGATTTTGATTATCGATTGAAGAAGTAGATGATGAAATGATTAAATTTGATGAATCAAGTTCTGATTTTAAGATTTCTTTTGCCCGTTGTTTTTTCCATTTAGCTTTATGAATTAAAGTCTTTTTTATTTTTTCGGCTAAATTATTTTGAAAATTAAAATCGATAAGTTTAAGATTAAGAAGTCTAATTGAAAGGATTTGATTGACTGACCTTTACCAAGATAAACTGATTGATGATGATGTCGATTGATTTTATTCTTTCCTATTCTAAAACCTTTTTGAGATGAATGATTGTTTTTATATTGATTGTTTGAAGTTTTTCGTTGGAAAGATTGATTTATTGAGGCCATGAATTTGATGAGAACTTCAAGAAGGAAATTATTTTGAGGAACAAATTTTTTAAGGAACAAATTTTTTGAGGAAGATGGTTTTGAGGAGGCTGGCGAGACCGGGTTGTGGCGCGCCAGTGGAGACATGAGATCTGCGCCATTTACAGGTGGCAGCGACTCCCTCTTGGGAAAATTGTCTGATTTGGCTCAAATTGAACCAAACAACTCAAAAATCTCTCAGAATAGGGAGTTGAGAAATTAAAAACCTGTGAATTGATTTGATTTTATTTGGTTAGAGTGAATTTTAGTGCAGTTGAATTTTGATGAAATACTAAAAGAAAGTTTTCCTTGAATGACTCATTTCTCAGACAGAGGAGGCACTTATAGAAATCAAAAGTAATAAAGTTCCTTGCCAAAATCAGCAAGAGAAGTACTTCAAGAAATAAATTCTATCAAATAGTGGATTTAAAAGCTATAGAAGTAATTCATTTTAGCTCAAGTGACAACCATTTCTGATAGAATAAGTTATTTAAAAATTTCTGGATTTTGAATTATGGCTCACACAATCTAAAGCCTTCTTTATGAGGGTAAAAACCAAGAAGAAGCTGGGAAGGTGTGTTCTACCATGTTTTTCTCATTATTTTTAATTATCTCTTCCATCATTGGATATGAGATACATTTTTTGGAAATGACACATGTGATTCAATAAATCTTTTTCTGTGTATTAAAATATTCAGAATTTCTGGGTATCTTTTCAAAAATGAAATAAATACATATGTATGGGTTTTGTTTGTTCCTTTAATGATAATCAAAGAAATAATTATTAATTTAAAATTTAAGGAGAGGTAGTAATTTTAATTCTCCTTTCTTTTTTTGAAAAAAAAGGGTTTTTAACTCTTGATAAAAATTAATAAAAGAATTATTAATCTTAAAGCTTTTTATTCTTAAGATATCAAAAAAAAAGTGAGTTTAATGTAAAAATGAGAAAAGTCTATATATAATATTTTATAAAATATTAGTCCAGATTTCAAATTGTAAATTAACTCATTTTTTGTGCCATTTACTTCAATATCATGAATCCATTTTAATAAATTATTGGTAGAAAAGTATTCCAGATTATAAAGCATTTATAGGTAGTATAAGTGGAAAATGAAAATCATTCTTTACGCACTAAAAATAGGTTTTTTTCAAAAATCAAAGTCTAATATTTGATTCAACAAAAATCTTTTACAATTCATTAATAAATATATATTGTTTATTATATTTGTTATGAATTTAAAAATGAACAAATTAATATGTTTTTGAAGTATTTTTTCTTAAGAATTTTTGTTTTTTTTTGAGAGTTTAATCGATTGAATATAAAAATTATTGATAGAATTTTAACTGTATTGAAAATTAGAAATCTTATTTGAAGAAGCTACTGTAGTTTGATGAGTTTTTCAAATTTCCTGAAGATGTATTCATATTTTGAATCAAGAAATATTTATTTTAATAGAAATTTTTATTTCTTATTTTTTTGATGATTGGATTTATATTTTAATGAATGATAAATAGGTGATTAATTAAATAATTTTGAATTATTGGATGTTGGTTTAAGCCACTTCTATAAAATAATATCACTCAACTCAAAATCAAAAGCTTTTTTAAAAATCATATTAGGGGGTGTCAAACATATGAAATCCTGCATTTTAAATCTTGAAATTTTTTTCCTGAAATGTGGAATTCAATTTCTGAGATTTTCCAAATAACACACCCCCTGACAAGTGGTATTTTTAACATGTAAAAACCTATATTTTTGTCTGAAAATCCCAAATTATAACCCTTGAAATCCCAGTCTATGATGGCTGAATTTTTAAAAATGGTGCACAAAAACCTCACCCAGGGAGTTTAGCTTTGAATAAATTTCTTTAGACAAAATTCTTTTCAATAGAATTCAAATATATAAATATTGAAAAATGCCAAAAACATCAGCAAGAATCCCATTACTTCATCAACTAAATGCCATGAAGAATATCCTTCTCATAGAATCTGATATTGATTCAGAACTGGAAGAAGATGTATCACTGTTACACTATCTCATTACCCAAACTGCATATATATATACAACTCCAGCGATTTGGTCCAGTTATCAAATCATAAATTAAAACAACTCTGCTCTACTACTCATGAATCTCTCTAGTGGTTAGTTTCCCTGATTCAAGATGATACAATTTTTCACAATTCATCAAGATCTAAAAAGAGAGATCCAACCACACAATTAGGATTCAATAAGAATGGGGCCTCTTTGCGAAAACTAGGAATGCTATTTGGAGTTAGTCATGGGGCCATTGTATTATATACACAACATATAATCAAAGCATTAATCAAGTATGAAAAGGAATATATTATGTGGCCCAATTCACAATAGTGATTGGAGACTTCCCAAGTAATTCAAGCCAAAGGGTTTCCTGGATGTGTGTGATTTATAGATGGTATTTTTATACCTTTGTCTCAAAGGACACCCAGAGATGGTGAGGAATACTTTGATCACAAGAAGAGGTATTTATTCTATTCATATTTTATTGAACCATTTTTGAGCTGATAATAGATGTGATTTAGGTATTCAATGTAAATTCAATTAGTTTTTTATGTCAATAGAATGTTTATTTCACTACATTTTGGCTGTGCGGGGTCTCTTCATGATTAAAATATGTACCAACATATTAAAAGATCCAAATATCCACATAAATATTATGGAAAAGATGAATATCTACTTTCAGATTCAGCTTATTCAAGCTCCCATTGGATTGTGCCAGCATACAAAGGTTTGACATCCCACTAAGAAGATAATCAAAAATTCAATCTATTTTTGGAAATATCAAGAGTACAGATCAAACATTCCATTGGTGTTTTGAAAGGGTGGTGGTCATCTTTTCATGAGATTCTAAATCAAATGTGTAATGTGCAAGAGGTAAAATTATTTGTACAGTGGGTGGTAATCTGTGTTATATTGCATAATCTATTAGCACAAGTAGATGACAAATGGAGTGATTTACATGAGGATAATGACCTTCCCAAGATCCAAAATATCACACTACAAGATGATGAAAATGGCCATTTGAATACGCATGAAAGAGTCAAGCCCTACACTTTAGATTGGTTCAATAATAAATGAATGAATTAATTAAAAATGCGGAGCATTTTTCAGATTACTAAAACATGTTCATGTTGGAAGAAAATTGACTGAAGACTAATATTGTAAGATGTGACTATGAAACTGATGATAATATTACTATTAATCAACAGTACTATGTCTGTTCTTATGAAATATAATAATAAAATATTATTATAACCACAATTAAATAATTAAATAATTATTTCTTTCACATGTTAAGCACTACTAGTGATTTTAACAGTGAGCAAGTAATTGTCTACAAGAATCAATTACAAGAAGAATTTAATAATAAAAACTTCTTTTATTAAAAGAATAAAATTATTTTAATATATAATTATCTTTTGCAAGAATAATTATAAAGATAATCCTTGAAGAAAACTATTACTAGAGAAAAACTTTAAGAATTAAAGATAAATGACTCACTAATACTCCAAAGAACTTATTGATAGATAAAAGTAGAGAAATTTGACGTAGAATTGTGGATTTATAAGATCAAAATGATTTATAGCAGGATTAAAACAATATATAGTTGGATTCTATGATTTCACGTCTTTCTGGTTGATTCTGAAAGATTTAAAACACTTAAGAATAGTTTAACTAATACTTACTTGTTGGTAACAATGATATAAAATGATAATAAGATGATGATACGGAAAAAACAGCAATAAGAGGCTTCTTTTAAGTCAACAACAGCTCACAGAGGCGTGCCATGGAGCAAACTGAAAAAACAGTGAGTGAGAAAACAATAAACCTTTTTGGAGTAATTATTGCATCATCTGTTGTCACGTAAGATTATCATAATTACTTGATTGATGCTTTTATGTGACTACCAACCCCAATATGGTTAAGAATAAAAGGAGTAACATCAGTAAATCTTCTTTTATTCCAAAATAATCATTGATTTCTCAAAGTTATCAATGTTATTGCCAATTTCATCACAGGTTTTAATTACTGTGAATTTTTGAAGATTCAGTGTTTCACGTAGAATAACCAAAAATGGACTGTAAGTAAAACTTTTAATTTTCTTAGTAAAACTGTAATTCTTTTTGGTTGTACCATAGATAATACAGTTCTCAATTGGTCCTGAATGTTTCAGAAATATTCATCAAGATTTGTATTTTTAATGAATTTTTGAAGTTTTTACCTCATTTCTACATAGAATTGCAAATATCAGTGTTTGACTGGTTGTTATGAGGTAAATCAATGGATACTAGTCCAGAAAGGGTTTTGATTACTCTTTTGGGGTTTATTCATGGAAAGTCATTAGTAATTGACATGGTTACAGGAGTGTAAGTAGCTTTTTACCTCCTTGGCACATCAAAATAGCAGGTTATTTGCTATTTTCTGGTGTTTTACAGTAGTTGTAACTTGGTAACCAAGTTCCCAAAGAGGTTTAGTTTACCAATTGGGTCAAGATCAGCCATGGAACCAAGCTTTGGAGCTATCCAGGCCTCTGGGGCCTCAGAAGTTGGGTACCCTGGCTCTCTTTGATGTCTTTTGTCCCCCTTGCTTATTTTTCACGTAAAAATAGAAATTTAAGCTTAAAGTGAGATATCCACTATGGGTGTACCAAAAGTGCATGTAAGAATACCATAATATTAAGTGCTCAAAACATGTATAACACTATTCTTAGTGTATATGTAACATGGGATTTCTCACTTTCCCATTATTTTGGCGTAAAATCAAGAAAAACAAAAATTTTCACGGATCTTTTATGTGGTATTAATGATGTGGTGTTGAAGTATTTTCCATATTACCACCTTAAAGAGTTAATTTGAGCTTATTCACTCTATGGAGCTACCCTAGGTGAATTTATGTGTAGAATCCAAATCTGGCCTTAAATCCATGGATTTACTTACTCAATAAAAAGTTATTCATCTTTTCTGAAATCAAAAATGATGAATTTTGAATATATGCATGATTTATGAGTTATGTATAATTCAAAATTTCTTTTTAAGATAATTGTGGCCTATTTGGGCATGTAAAATATACCTCAAGGCTCACATTCCCTCCCACCAAGAAATAAAATTGTACTACAATTTTATTAGTGATAAAAGAATAAGGCCTCAAAGGGGGTTAATGTCCACTGTCCAACCTCTTCACATCACTCAGATCAAGTAATTTAAAGCACATTTATAGACATATTCAGGCTTGTGGCCTTCTTTCATGTCTAAATCTTCTTAAGAGTTTATCTGAGTCAGGTATTTCTGATTCTGCCATCCATTCATCTTCATGTACTGGATTTCTATATCTGACAAGATATTCTCTTTGATTTTTACCCCTAAGTCTCCTTTCTTTAATGACTTTCTTTATCTTTTTGTCTTCATTCTGTTCCACAGGTGTTACAGTTAAAGGAGTTGGGTTTCTTAAAGGAAACAATTCTTTATCAGCTGGTTGATAAGGCTTTATCAAGCTGACTGGAAAGGTGGGGTGTTTATTTTCCAATTCACCACTCAATTCCACTTGAACTGCATTGGTTCCATGTAAAGCAACAATAACAAAAGGTCCTACATAAGAATCTTTAAGTTTCTTTGGGCCTCTGATATTATTAAAATTCAAGGTTGAAACTAAAACTAAGTCCCCTACTTTGAAGTCTGGTACTTTATGACTCTTGTCCCACTTCTGTTTTGCATAATTAAAAGCATCATCCATACTTTGTTTTGCATGAAGTCTTACTTTATCAAGCATTATTTTGAAGCTGGAAGCTGTAGTATGAATTTCAATCAAGTCTTTTCTCAGTGTGTCTGCTGGGAGTCTTGGATTCCATCCTTTCTCTAACATAGCAGGAGTTTGTCCTGTGGAAGAATGGACTGATGTCTTATATGCCAATTCTAATGCAGGTATCAGAGTGCACCAGTCATGGGTAAAGCCATCTGAGTCTTTGAATTCTAATCCATAAGCAAAAAATCTCCTGATCATGTCTTCTAAAGTTTGAATCATCCTCTCTGCTAGCCCATCTGTTTGAGGGTGATATGCTGTAGAGAATGATAACTTAGTCCCAAACGATCTATGAAGATTGGTCCAAAGTGCAGATGTGAATTTAGGATCTCTGTCACTTATGATATTATTAAATAATCCTGTATGAGAAATAACTCTACTCCATAAAAGAAGAGCTGTATCCATAGCAGTGTCATCTTTATGACATGGTAAGAATATGGGAGTTTTGCTATATCTGTCTACTATGACTAAACAAGCATTATAACTTCTGTCACCACTTGGAGGAAGTGCTGTGACCCAATCCATGTGAACAACTTCCCATGGGGATTTTGGTTCTTGAATATGGATCATAAGTCCAAATTTCTTGCCTGTACTCCTGTTTGCTTTTTGGCATCTGTCACAGGTATGGAAATATTCAATGGTTTCTTTTCTCCAAGATGGCCACCATGCACAGTTCTTCACTTTTTCAAGTGTTCTGTCTTCTGACAGGTGTCCAGAGTAGATACTATCATGACATTCATGAAGAATGGTATTGATAAGTAATCTACTGCACAATGTCATAACAAAAGAATGTTTTGTTCTGTGGTAAATGATCCCATCAAACAAGTGAAATCTTCCTTCAGAATAGGAATTTTTCCAAACTTCATCAAGTGCATTAACTAAAGATGTGTCCTTGCAGTCTTTATCTAATAAAGAAGTCAAGATATGGCAATTCTTGTCTTGTTTATAAGATTCTCTGACCTCCTCAAAGAATTCAGTCCCAATATCAGTTATGTTAATTCCTTCAATTGGAATCTGTGGTTCAGCTTCCAAAGGTACATAAGCTGGGTTATCAGGAGTGTTGGCTAAAGCCCATCTACTAAGTCCATAAGAATTCTTGTGAATGTTTCCTGCTTTATGAACTATTGTCATGTTTCCTCTATATTCTTGAATAGCTATTTGCCATCTCAACATATGTCTGTTGGGATTTTTCATGTTAAGAAGTGATTTTACTGCATTACAGTCAGTTATCACTTCAAAAACACTGCCATCAAGGTAATAGTGTAATTTCTCAAGTGCCCATACCAAACATAAGCACTCCATTTGGCTTGCACCATATCTGGCTTCTGTTGGTTTGATTTGTCTTGAGATATAACAAACTGGTCCTTCTGTAGGTTTGTCATTAATAATTTGGACTTGATGTAGGGCTGCCCCTAATCAATCTCCACATGCATCAATGTACAACTTAAAAGGAATATCCCAGTAAGGCATGAGGAGTAAAGGTGCTTCTGTAAGGGCTTTCTTTATTTCCTCATAAGCTTTAATTCTCTCCTGTGTCATTTCAAATATAGTCTGTTGATCACAGATTCTATAGAGTGATTTGGCTAGAATTGCAAAGTTTTTTAAGTGTTGCCTATAGTAACTAGCAAATCCAAGAAAAGACATCATTTCCTTCTTATTCTGGGGTATTGGCTTAAGTAGCACTGCTGCCACTTTATTCTTGTCAATACCCAAGCTCAAACCAGAAACAACATGTCCTAATGCTTTAAGTTCTTCAAAACCAAAGTTGCATTTCTTAAGTGAAATTTTCATATTCACTTCTGCAACTTTGTGGAGTACTTTTGCAAGTCTTTCAAGGTGCAAAGACCATGAGTCAGAACATATGATAATATCATCAATATAAATAATAAGCCATCCTTCAGACAATTCTGTGGGGAAGATGGTATTCATCATTCTTTGATAATGAGATGGAGCATTTTTAATGCCAAATGGCATTCTAAGATACTCAAAAATACCACAGTGAGTGATAATTCTAAGTAATTTCTTAGCTTTAGGCGTCAAAACATTCTGATGAAAACCTTTTAATGCATCCATTGATGTTATATACTTGGCTTTAGATAATTGAGTCAAGGTTTCTTGGATTCTAGGGATTGGATACCTATCTGGAACTGTGTAGGTATTCAAAGCTCTAAAATCTCCAACCATTCTTGACTTATCATTATGCCAAGCAATGATAACAGGTGTTGTTACTTCAACCTCCTCATTATGGCCTACTTTCCTTAGTACACCAAGTTGAATTAACTCTTGGATATGTTTCTCCAAGGCTTCTCTAGCTCTGGGACTGGCTGGATAAGCTGGTCTCCTAAGTAGTGGGGGATATGGTCTGTCAATACTAAGAGTAATATCAACTTCATGTCCTCTTATAGCACCCAATGGTTCATTATCAGAGGCAAATTCAGTATTGTACGTGTATAACACATCAATAAGTTCATTCCTCATTTTTGGTGACAATGATTGATTAATTTGTGCTTCAACAAGTTGTGTGGACACAAATTCTTCTTTATAGGTATCTTTCTCAGAAGATACTACTGATATTTGCTTTGGCATATTGGAGAAGGAAAATTTCTGTCTTTTGTTATCCCCAATTGTGAAATATCTGTCTTTATGGTTATTGATGTCAATACCATAAATACTTAGGTAATCATTTCCAAGAATGTGTGTTGAGATGTGCAGTTGTCCATTACTACAACCTCAGCTTTCATTCTTATACTTCCTGTTGGATGGGGAAATACAAGAGTAGTGTCTAGTATACCCAAAGGGTACATATTGGTACTGGCACTACTAAATTGTACACCTCTCATTGGTAATAGATGGTTTTTCCATTCAGGAAGTATAGCTTGGAGATAATCTTTTCCTACACAAGTGCAAAATGCTCCTGTATCCAAATTGACTTTGGCTTCAACATTATTCATCAGAATTGATGTGATACAAGATGCTCCAGAAGTATAACCTTTTCCTTTAGCAGGTTTGGGTTTACACATTCTGGCATCCTGAACATTAATAAGGTTGTAGCAATCTTCACTATATTGTGGCAAGTGGGTATGGACTTCAGTGAATTCAAAAAAAGCTGTGATGTTTTCAATGGGATAGTCCTCCACTGGTGTATCTTCAGAGATTGCAGAACCTTGATCAGATTCTTCCTTCTCTTCAGTACACTGAACTTCTTCAATGACTTGAACTTCATTGATTTTTGTCTTTTTTGTGCAAGTGTTGGCTAAATGTGAAGTTCTTCCACATTTATGACACTTCAAGACAGGTTTTTCTGGTCTTTTATCCTCCCTGGGAATCTTGGAGGTCATCTTGGATTCTGCTGGGATTTTAGACCAAGTTTTACCAATTCTTGTTCTGGCAATGATATCTTCCATAGCATTAATGTAGTCTTCTGTTGAACAGGGTTCTACACATCTGCTTTTGATAGCATGTTCTAATTCTCCTCCACACTTTCTTAATATTTTCATATTAATCATAGTGTCAGACATATCTGGTTGTAAAGCAGATAATCTGTCTTTTTGTGTGAAGAACCAAGTAAGTGGTTTATCTTTCTCTGAGGTAAAAATGGCACTCTCAAAGGCATTTTCTATCTTAAACCTCCAAGAATCGTTGGCCCATTTGGTGATCACTTCAGATTTCCACCAAGACCAATCATGTTTACCATGATCAATCCTCATTTTGTAATACCATTTCTTTGCAGTTCTGGTAAACAGACAATGTAATTTTCCCACTATGATTTCATCAGGTATATTAAAGTCTTCTTGCAACATGTCAATAGTCCTGATGAATTCAATATGGTTGTATTCTCCTTCACCAGAGAATGTTGGCCATTGTTCTATTTTGGGAATATCTCTTGCAGAGTAGGCATTTTCTCCCAAGAATGGGGTGAGACTTTCTTTAACAGAAAGTTTTTCTTCAGTTAAAGGTGTAGAATGTCTTGGCATATGTGGTTCATGATCCTTATGAATTTGTTCCACACTTGCAATTATTTCACTCTTCAACTTCTGCCTTTCACTTTCACTTTTCGCTAATTGTATAGCAAATTGATTGGTATTCTCAACTATCTTCAAGACATGGTCTTGCAGAGTCTTAAGTTGATCATTCATTCTCAAAATGGAAAGATCTTCCATCTCCTCATGCTGAACTTGGCACATGTTTTCAATTCTTATGCAAGAATTGGTAATTGAGTCAAGTTTGGCATTTGTCACTTGGTTCAATTCAATGTATTTCTTGTCATTTTTCTTTAATTCAACTATATCTGATGCAATTTTAGTTAACTTGCCATCAAGTTTACCAATTTCTACATTAATACTAGTCTGTACACCAATTATTTTCATGGAAAGTTTCTGTTCATCCTTTCCTGCTCTTTGGCTGTGAATTCCATCAGAGTCCTGGCCATATTAAAGACACTGTCCATGGCTGAAGGCTCCAATTTGGGGATCCTGTACCCTTGTGGGTAAGGTCTGTGCCAATTGGCTTTGCTTTTTCCTTTGCCTCGATGGTTCTTGGGACCTTTCTGCTTCTTCTGAGGTCCCTTGGGCTTGTCCTTGGACACTTTGGGAGCTGGTTTGGAGCTGGTGGATGCCACTGGTGCCTCTGTCTCCAAAGCTGGAGTCATTTCCAACTCTTTCTTCTGGTCTATGGATAAAAGACTTTGGTTCTTCAACCAATTCTTTATCTTTTTGACCTTGTCTTTGCAAGACAGGGGGCTCCATCCTCCTAAGAGTTCTATGGTCTTCTCCTGACCCAGAAAGCTCTTTATGTGTAAGTAGGAGTTCATGGCCCCCTGCCAAAGGCTTGGGCAGATTTCCCACTCCTCCTCTTTGGCTGCTCTGAACCAATTCTTGTACTGGAATTGATATATTTCTATTGCTGCCACTTGAAAATGGTTTAGCCCTGGAAATAATATCATGAATTAGTTCAGGCTCAGAATTCACGTCAAAATCTGTTGGTACAGACCTTGGGGAATGGGGGGCAACTCTGGCATCCTCCAGATGTGTCTTTCTTGTGGAAGATTTGGCACTTCTGGATTTGGTCTTGCCTCTTGCGTGTCCACATCCATCTGGTTGGAATGAATAGTTGCTTCCATTTCTGGTATGCACCATTTTTACGTCAATTCAAGGATAAAGAGTAAATTTAAAGATAAAAACACACCTTTTGGTAGTAATTTATTCTTTTCTGAGTTGTATAAGGTGCCTCTTTTAGCAATTTGCACCTCAATACTTTCTTCAGATTCTGCTTCTGAAGATTCAGGACTAGTGATGTATCTTTTACTGAGTCTGTTGCCAGCTGCACAGTATTTTATTAAAGACACTTTAAAGAGAAAATATGATAAAAGAAATTATTTTTTATGATTCAAGATATTTTAAAAGATTTTTTATAAGTTTTATTATTTTTTGATATTAAAAAAAATATTCTTTTCAAAGAAAAAAGTATTAAAATTTAAGAATTTGAATAAAAAATTAAGTCAGAGTAACTCAAAGAATAATTTTATAAGTTTTTGGATGTGAAAAAGCCACATGTAAAAACAGTACAACATTAAACCAAATTCCTCAATGAAATAAGATTTTAAGACAATTTCAAAAATAAAAATAATTTTTTCTTTAAATTGAAGAAAAAAAATATTAAATTAATATATTTTAGAACTTAAAAATATATTAATTAAGGGTACAAGGTTCAAAAAACATGGCCAGGCCCCCAAATGTAAGATGTGTCTATGAAACTGATGATAATATTACTATTAATCAACAGTACTATGTCTGTTCTTATGAAATATAATAATAAAATATTATTATAACCACAATTAAATAATTAAATAATTATTTCTTTCACATGTTAAGCACTACTAGTGATTTTAACAGTGAGCAAGTAATTGTCTACAAGAATCAATTACAAGAAGAATTTAATAATAAAAACTTCTTTTATTAAAAGAATAAAATTATTTTAGTATATAATTATCTTTTGCAAGAATAATTATAAAGATAATCCTTGAAGAAAACTATTACTAGAGAAAAACTTTAAGAATTAAAGATAAATGACTCACTAATACTCCAAAGAACTTATTGATAGATAAAAGTAGAGAAATTTGACGTAGAATTGTGGATTTATAAGATCAAAATGATTTATAGCAGGATTACAACAATATATAGTTGTATTCTATGATTTCACGTCTTTCTGGTTGATTCTGAAAGATTTAAAACACTTAAGAATAGTTTAACTAATACTTACTTGTTGGTAACAATGATATAAAATGATAATAAGATGATGATACGGAAAAAACAGCAAGAGAAGGCCTCTTTCAAGTCAAAAACAGCTCACAGAGGCGTGCCATGGAGCAAACTGAAAAACCAGTGAGTGAGAAATCATTAAACCCTTTTGGATTAGTACTTACATCATCTGTTGTCACGTAAAATTGTCATAATTGCTTAATTGATGCTTTTACGTGACTACCAACCCCAATATGGTTAAGAATAAAAGGAGTAAAATCAGTAAATCTTCTTTTATTCCAAAATAATCATTGATTTCTCAAAGTTATCAATGTTATTTCCAATTTCATCACAGGTTTTAATTACTGTGAATTTTTGAAGATTCAGTGTTTCACGTAGAATAACCAAAAATGGACTGTAAGTAAAACTTTTAATTTTCTTAGTAAAACTGTAATTCTTTTTGGTTGTACCATAGATAATACAGTTCTCAATTGGTCCTGAATTTTTCAGAAATATTCATCAAGATTTGTATTTTTAATGAATTTTTGAAGTTTTTACCTCATTTCTACATAGAATTGCAAATATCAGTGTTTGACTGGTTGTTATGAGGTAAATCAATGGATACTAGTCCAGAAAGGGTTTTGATTACTCTTTTGGGGTTTATTCATGGAAAGTCATTAGTAATTGACATGGTTACAGGAGTGTAAGTAGCTTTTTACCTCCTTGGCACATCAAAATAGCAGGTTATTTGCTATTTTCTGGTGTTTTACAGTAGTTGTAACTTGGTAACCAAGTTTTCAAAGAGGTTTAGTTTACCAATTGGGTCAAGATCAGCCATGGAACCAAGCTTTGGAGCTATCCACGCCTCTGGGGCCTCAGAAGTTGGGTACCCTGGCTCTCTTTGATGTCTTTTGTCCCCCTTGCTTATTTTTCACGTAAAAATAGAAATTTAAGCTTCAAGTGAGATATCCACTATGGGTGTACCAAAAGTGAATGTAAGAATACCATAATATTAAGTGCTCAAAACATGTATAACACTATTCTTAGTGTATATGTAACATGGGATTTCTCACTTTCCCATTATTTTGGCGTAAAATCAAGAAAAACAAAAATTTTCACGGATCTCTTATGTGGTATTAATGATGTGGTGTTGAAGTATTTTCCATATTACCACCTTAAAGAGTTAATTTGAGCTTATTCACTATATGGAGCTACCCTAGGTGAATTTTTGTGTAGAATCCAAATCTGGCCTTAAATCCATGGATTTACTTACTCAATAAAAAGTTATTCATCTCTTCTGAAATCAAAAATGATGAATTTTGAATATATGCATGATTTATGAGTTATGTATAATTCAAAATTTCTTTTTAAGATAATTGTGGCCTATTTGGGTATGTAAAATATACCTCAAGGCTCACAAATATTTGTAATAAATTTTAAATATATGTGTATGGAATGGTAAATTTTAAGACTGGAATTGGATAATAAATATCAAATTTGTAAATATATATAATCTAAAGTACTTACAAGGCTTCCTTTTTACGTAATCTTTTTTTATCCTGTTCATTACAAATGATTTGACCATTGACTTTTGTTTCAATTTCTTTAGAGCTTAATTGTTTGAATTTTTTTCCTGTAAGAAATAATTTCTTGCTGATTTGAAAGGAAAAACCAAAGTGTGTGATGGATTGGTGTTCAAGAAATTCTTTTTCTGGCTTAGTTGTTTAATGAAGAATTTCAGATGTTTTCCAGGATATTTAAACAATGCCTTCTTTTTTGGAAAAATCAAAAATGAGATTGTGGTTGGGAAATGATAATTCATTCCCAGAGGGTGTGAAATCTGTAGGAATTGGAATGAATTTTTTTTTATTGATAAGAGATAATATATCATAAGTCCATGCATTGATGTCCTTATTATCAGTATGTGGTTCATTGTGGAAGTCATTGAAATTAACTATAACATTTGAATAAGTTTTGAAATTGGGTGATTTGTTGAAGTGCCATTCAAGTTGGCTGCATTCATGATTTCTTGATTGTCTTTAAGTGCATTATTTGAAAATCCTTGAATTCAGGAGTGAATGAATTCATCAAATTCTTAAAGTGTTGACCATTGCTCATTATCTTCATCAATTGTTTTTTTGGTCAAGCCCACCTTCCTTGCATAGACCCCAGCCGATTTAGCAGAATTAGAACCCTGAGAAAATCCTATTTCTTTCATAATGCCATAAATCATATCAGAGTTAGTGGTGATATTTTTACGGTTGTTTGCAAGCTTATTTAATGTTATGATCAATTTCTAAAGTTTATGGAAGACTGGTGTTGGACTGCTGAATGGGTGAATTTGATACATGATAATAGGCAAATAGGGCTTGTTATGTCCATTGATAAGTACATAGGGTCTGGGTAGCAGTTTTTATGAAGGAAGATTCAACCAGAAGGAATTCTCATTGTTCTTCTTGTATAGTGTAAGTATGGAGAATTTGGGATTATAAAGGACAAGCTGACCTGCTATTTGGTTCATATAGAAAAGCATTCTTCTTTGTTGTCTGTAATTTGTGTGATTATGATTAAGAGAATTCTCATCTGTTAAATCATTATGATTTTGAGTTTGAGTCCCAACAGGCTTCACCTCATGAGGAATTACAGAGAGTTTGGGAACATTCAGCTCATTGAAAATCATCTGGTCATTTGGTTGAGTCCCAACAGTCAAATAATCAGATAATTGATGAGGAATGGCTAAAGAAGTGGTGAGTTTATTGTTTGATGGTGATATCATGATTTCAAACTAGGTAATATATTCCAAATATATATTATTCCTCCCCTAAATTAAAACAAAAAAAAAGTGGATACAGAATCATTTCTAATAAGTATTGCATAAAAAACCACATGAACCAAGAGGGAATTGATGGTATGGGATTTGAGCTCAAATGATTTTGGAGGTGGTGAAAGTGGTGGACCAGTGGGGAAGGGAAATGATTTCCATCAATGGTGTAGGTGGGATATGTTTTGGACAGATGGGTGGATTTTTGGTGGGGGAGGAAGTTAATTTCAATCAATGCATAGCTATTTGAAAAATTCGATTTTAACTATTTGAAAAATTCATCTTTGAATTCAAATTTTTGAACTGCAAAATGAAAACCCAAAAATTCGAATAAAAAATTATGCAAAAAGGATCCATTCAAATTTTTCAACCTCAAAATCAAAATTCAAAATGAAAAGCTCGAATTTTGGTTGAAAAAAATCTTTATGATTATAATCAATCAATTAAAAAAAGTGAAAAATGATATTTATGGCATCAACCACAGGATAACCATGCCATAAATGGTATTCAAAGAATATTTATGGCATCAACAACGGCACTTATCCTATTGCTGGCATAAATCATTCCATTTATGCAATTTATGGAACCAACAATGCCATAAATTGGGCTTTTACCAACTGTTGTATTCTTTAGCTTAACTTCAACTAGAAGACAAACCTTATTTTTGTTACTAAATAATTGCATAATTTTGGCAATTTATGGCAAATCCACATAAGGGATTAAATGTTTTTGCCAAATTACTTACATGGGTTGACCAATAACCCATATAAATATGAGTATTTGAAAATGATTTCAATTAATTGAAATGAATTTCAATAAATTGGAGGTAATTGAAATCAATTGAAGACAATAAAACTGAATAACCAGGCTTGAAATAATGGTTATTATGCGAAATCAAATGCGTAATGTGAAAGAGGTACAATTATTTGTACAGTGGGTGGTAACCTGTGTTATATTGCATAATCTATTAGCACAAGTAGGTGACCAATGGAGTGATTTATATGAGGATAATGACCCCCCCGAGCTCCAAAATATCACACAACAAGATGATGAAAATGGCCATCTGAATATGCATGAAATAGTCAAGCCCTACACTTTAGATTGGTTCAGGAATAAATGAATAGATCAATTACAAGCGCTGACAATGTTTTAAGATTAATAAAACATGTTTATTTTCAAAGAGAATTATCTGAAGACTAATATTTGTAATACATTTTCAATCCATATCTATGGAATGGTAAATGTTAAGACTGGAATTGAATCATAATTATCAAATGTGTAAATATATATAATCTAAAATATTTACAATTTTTTATTTTTATGTAATCTTTTGTTATCCTGTTCATTCCGCATGATTTGACTGTTGACTTTTGTTTCAATTTCTTCAGAGCTGAGTTGTTTGAATTTTTTTCCTGTGAGAAATAATTTCTTGTTTATTTGAAAAGAACAACCAAAGTGTGTTATGGATTGGTTTTCAAGCAATTCTTTTGCTGGCCTGGTTGTTTGATGAAGAATTTCAGACGTTTTCCAGAGTATTTCAACAATGCCTTCTTTTTTGGAAAAATCAAAAATGAATTTGTGGTTGGGAAATGATAATCCATGCCCAGAGGGTGTGAAATCTGTAGGAATTGGAATGAAATTGTTTTTATTGATAAAAGATAATATACCATATGTCCATGAATTGATGTCCTTATTATCAGTATGTGGTTTATTGTGGAAGCCATTGAAATTAACTATAACATAAGAATAAGTTTTGAAATTCAGTGATTTGTTGGAATGCCATTCAAGTTGGCTGAAGTTTGGCAAATTGGCTGCATTCATGATTTCTTGATTGTCTTTAAGTGCATTATGTGAAAAACCTTGAATTCGGGAGTGAATGAATTCATCAAATTCTTGAAGTGTTGACCATTGCTCATTATCTTCATCAATTGTTTTTTTAGTCAAGCCCGCTTTCCTTGCATAAACCCCAGCAGATTTACCAGAATCAGAACCCTGACAAAATCCTATTCCTTTCATAATGCCATCAAGCATATCAGAGTTAGTGGTGATATTTTGATGGTTCTTTGCAAGCTTATTTAATGTTATGATCAATTTTTGAAGTTTATGGAAGACTGGTGTTGGACTGCTGAATGGGTGAATTTGATACATGAAAATAGGTAAATAAGGCTTGTTATGTCTATTGATAAGTACATAGGGTCTGGGAAGAAGTTTGTGTGGAGGAAGCTTTAACCAGGAGGCATTCTCATTGTTCTTCTTGTCTAGTGTAATTATGAAGAAGTTGGGATTGTAAAGGCCAAGCTGGCCTGCTGTTTGGTTCATATAAGAAAGCATTCTTCTTTGTTGTCTGGTATTTGAGTGATTATGATTAAGAGAATTCTCTTCTGTTATATCATTCTGATTGTGAGGTTGAGTCCCAACAGGCTTCACATAATGAGTAATTAAAGAGAGTTTGGGCACATTCAGCTCATTGACAATCATCTGGTCATTTGGTTGAGTCCCAACAGTCAAATGATCAGATGATTGATGAGAAATGGCTAAAGAAAGGGGGAGTTGGTTGTTTGAAGGTGATGTCATTATTGCAGATATAATATATTCCAAAATTTTCATTCCTCCCCTAAATTTCAAAAGAAAAATTATTAGTGGTATATGTTGTTGCAGCGGTGGAGGAGGTGGTGGTGTGGCGTCAGTAATAACAGTTGGGGGGAGGTGGCCAGTTGGTGGTGGAGGTGGCCGGTAGGCGGTAGTGGTAGTGGTGGCCAATCCGCAGTGAGGGTAGTGGGTGGTGGTGGTAGTGGCCGGTCGGCCGTGGTGGGAATGGTGGATGGGTGGAGGGGGAGGTGGTAGAGGTGGTGGGACAGTAAGCAGTAGTCAGTACCGTAATGACTACTGCGTAAATACAACAAAAGAAAGGGCTTACCGTTGCTATTAAAAAAAAAGCCCCCCAACACGTTTTTTTTTCAAAAGTACTATCTGTGCATAATGAAAGAACATCAGTGCAAGAAAGTTAAGATCAGTTGCAGTGTATGCACCTACAGCTTCCAAAAAAAAAATTTTGAAATGAATTGATCAATCAAAACTTGAGGAACTGTTTTAAAAAGAAAGACTGTTGAAAAAAATTACCCAATTGAAGAATTTAGTAATCTTATACAAAAGATGTGTGGTGAATTTTTAATCAAGGGGTAATTATAATTAATTAAAATTAACTATAATTAATTATTAATTAATTATAACTAATAATAATTATTTATTATTAATTTGATATAATTTTCATGAAAATTATTTATAATTAATTAAAGTAAATTATAATTAGAATTAATTATGATTAAAAGTAATTATAATTAAATATAATTAACTATAATTATTTATTAATTAATTATTAATTATAATTAATTAAAACTAATAATAATTTTTTATAATTAATTTGATATAATTTTCATTAATTATAATTAATTATAACTAATATTATTTGATGAAAATTATTTATAATTAATTAAAATTAATTATATAATTAACTAAAGTAAATTATAATTAGAATTAATTATAATTAAAAGTAATTATAATTAAATATAATTAATTAAAATTAACTATAATTATTTATTAATTAATTATTAATTATAATTAATTGAAACTAATTATAATTATTTATAATTAATTTTGAATAATTTTCATTAATTATAATTAATATTAAATGTAGAAAATTAATTATAATTAATTAAAATTAATTATAATCAAAATTAAAATTAATTTAAAAGAAATTATAATTCTAATTAATTATAATTAATTAAAATTAACTATAATTAATTATTAATTAAAATTAATTATAATTAATTATTAATTAATTATTAATTAAAATTAATTATAATTAATTATTAATTAATTATTAATTAATTATTAATTAAAATTAACTATAATTCATTATTAATTAATTATTAATTAATTATTAATTAATTATTAATTAATTATTAATTAAAATTAATTATAATCAATTATTAATTAATTATTAATTAAAATTAATTATAATTAATTAAAAATAATAATTATTATTATTAATTATAATTAATTTAATGATAATTAATTAAAATTAATTATAATTAATGAAAATTAATTAAAATTAATAAATTAATTAAAATTAATTATAATTAATGATAATTAATTAAGATTAATTAAAATTGATTATTATTAATTATAATTAATGATAATTAATTAAAATTAATTAAAATTGATTATAATTAAGAATAATTAAATAAAATTAATTATTATTAATTATATAATTAATGAAAATTAAACAAAATTAATTATAAAATGAAAATTAATGATAATTAATGAAAATATAATTCATTTTAATTAATTATCATTAAATGTCATTAGTTATAATTAATTTTAATTCATTATCAGTAATTTTAATTAATTTTCATTAATTTTCATTAATTATATTATAATTAATTCTCATTTTATAATTAATTTTATTTGATTTTTATTAATTATATTTTAATTATAATTAATTTTAATTAACTATTATTAATTATAATTAATTTTAATTAATTATCATTAATTGCCATTATTTATAGTTAATTTTAATTAATTTTCATTATTTTTCATTAATTATAAATAATAATTAAAATATAATTAATGAGAATTAATGACCATTAATGATAATGAATTGAAATTAATTATGATGAATGACAATTAATGACATTCATTATTTTTATGATCTTTTATTTGATTTTTATTCATTTGTTTTGTATTTTTGCTTTATTTATATAAATTAATAAGTAATCAAACAATAAATAATAAATAATGAGTGAATCATTATTAAATTAATCAAGTCTGATAGTGATTTGTTAAATTTCATGCAAATTTATGCATAATGAATATGTTTCCACATTAAATACATCCTAACCCTAATTATTTTATATGGCTTGGGCATGTTGAATTTGTTTTTGATCCACTCTCTTCAAACTAATATTCATTTTACCTAATACATCTTTATCTAATTCTTAATATGAGTCAAATAAGCTCCCTAATAAATCCCAATGAATAAGCCAGTCAAATTTCACGGTCTTGCACAAAAAATCACTCTTCAAACTCCAAAGTAAACCAAAGTCAGATTGCACAATGTTATTTTTCCCAAGCAAAGAATGGATACCAGTTATGCCTAGTCGATGAATGCTCAAAGAAAATTAAGCAACATGAAGGAACCAAGAAAAAACTGGTATCTCATTTGAAAGCATTTCATAAGGAGCTATGGGCTGAAGCAATTGCCAAAAAGAACACTGAAGGACAAAGTAACTTATCAAATTCACATGGAAGAAGCATAATAAAAAGTATGAATGTCCACTTACAGAATAATTCCACTGATAATCTTGTCAGATTCATAATTCAAGATCAACAATCATATGCATTAGTTAAATCAAAATCATTTCAAAAGCTTATTCACACCCTCAACAAGGACATTAACTTAATTTCTGAAACCACAATTTCCAAACGGATCAAGAAAAAGTTTCTGAATGATAAAGAACATATATTTGCCTTTATCAATTCACAAGCACCACGGTTCTCATTTTCTACTGACATTTGGTCTGGTCCAGGTGGAATGTCGTATATTATTCTCACAGCTCATTACATATCATCTGATTGGAAACCATTCACTGCAACCGTTGGATTTTCCAAGTTCACAGAAGCTCATACTGGTAAAAAAATATACACAAAAATCGTGGATATGCTTAATGATTTCTTTATTGAACACTCTCAAAAGCCAAGGGGATCAAAGCGTGATGCAATTGAAATAGATACCTCAAGTGATTCATCTTCAGAAACTGAAAGCAATTTGTCCAATTTGTCAAATGATTTTTATAGTTTGGATATCTCATCCATTGGTAATTGAATCATGGCCATAACATTGGATAATGCTTCCTCAAATACAACATTTATGGACCTTTCTGTTAAAAATAATTTGCTGAAAGGTTTTGACTCACACATTTGATGTTTTTCCCATATTCTTAATTTAGCTGCAAAGGATTCTTTAAAGGAGCTTGATGGATCAATTGATAAGGTTAAGAAGGTGGTTCACTTAATACATCGATCAAACACCTCATGGAAACACTTCAAAAGCATCTGTGAAAAAAAATAAAGATCCACCAAACCGGCCAATGGCTGACAATTCCACCAGATGGAACTCAACATATTCAATGCTTTGTTCAGCATTAAAGCAGAAGAGCTCTTTTGATGATTTTATTTATGAGTACAATAAGTCTCAAACATCAAAGCAAAAAACAAATCACTTTAAAAGTTCAAGCCAAAAAATATTTAGCAGCAAGAAACAGAAAACGATTTACCAGGCAATAGAAAAAGCAGACATTCATCATGATATACGCCTTGTACGTCTGCCTAGTTGATTATTTTTCTGCATAATAAATCTCACTTCATTCCTTTCTAACTATTCAGGATGTAATTTTGGAAGAGGACTGGACATTTTTTCAACAAATATCAGAATTTCTGAAGGTCTTTGCCACTGCAACCAATGAAGTTCAAGGTTATTCTTATCCCTCACTTGGGTTAGTAATGCCTTGGTACCAACTACTCCTTGAAACATGTCAAAAAACAAAAAATTAAGTCTCAAGGGAATCCCAACTTTATGATGCAGCTGATCAAGCATATTCAAAGCTTGAAATTTATTACAATATTAGATCAAATTCCTGTGCTATGTGCTTTATTCTTGACCCACGATTCAAGCTTACATGGTTTACTCAGCATGATTTGTTGCAAGAAGATGAAAGAAACAGTGATACCAATCCAATAAGATATAAGGACAAAGCACTCAAACATCTCAAAGAAGTATATGCTGAATATTCTTCTGAATACACAATCAACTTTCCACAAGAACCTCAGGTTTCTGAAACAGTTCCGACTAATCTGAAGCAATTGCATCCTTTTGAAGAAAGAATTTCCCAACAAAAAAATAAAACTAATGAAATTCTTGAATATTTACAAACTGATTCACCACATTATTCAATATGTATTCTTGAATGGTGGAAGAGCCACAAAAATAGGTTTCTGATATTATCCCAAATTGCAAGAGACTACCTTGGAATACCTGCAACCTCAGCACCTAGTGAGGGTGTATTTTCAGAAGCTGGAAACTTGATTAATAACAAACGCACATCACTTTCCTGTGATTCTGTGGAGGCAAATATGTGTTTACGTTCTTGGTTAAATAATGGAATTTATGAAAGTATGTATGCTTGGTATGATAATCTTCAATAATTCCATTTATTATTTTTACTCGTTAAATGAATTTCTCTTGAAATCAAAAAATTTAATAAATCCCAAAATTATGCAAATTAAAATATTTTTTCTTATTATTATAGTGATTTTAGATTCAATCTATTAATCAGAACATTATTATTTAGCAATTTCTCTAATTAAAATTCAAGTGATATAAGTGTTTTCTGACCAAAAATCACAATTCTATTTTTGAAATAAATAATACTTCCTGTTTGAATTCTATTTTTGAAATAGAAAATCCTTTCTGTTTGAATTATATATTTGAAATGAATGATCCTTTCTGTTTGAATTCTATTTTTGAAATAAATAATCATCATTATTTTTAAAAAATCCATTCAATCTTAAGAATCAAAAACAAGAAGCCTATATTTTTTTGAAACTTCTTGGGTTGAATGATTGTTGAAATGCCATAAATCACATGAATTTCATGATAAATGCAATAAAAATGGTATGAATAGCATCAGCAATTCCATAAGCAACATGAATAGCCTCAACAATTTCATAAGTAATATTAATGGTATCATCAATAATATAAATGAAATTAATGGAATAAAAAATGCATACATAAAATTAATGGCTTGAAGGGAATTAAAAATACCATAAATTGTGTTATGGAATAAGAATTCCATTTATTTCATAAACAAGGAGCCCATAGTGTTTTTTTATGTGTATTTAATAATTTATCGCAAAAAAACTTAAGGGCCAATGGGTTTTTATGGTTTTACCAAATGCCCAAAAGGGTTAATTATATATAAATGAAGGTATCCATGAAAATTCAAAATTCACTTCCGAATATTCAAATATTCAAACATTTGATTTTGAATATTTGAAGGTAGGTGAAATTCGATTCTTAATATTCGGTCATGACAGAAATTCAATATTGAATATTTGATGACCCTTAAAATTCGACAAATTTTCAAAAAGCTATGCATTGATTTCAATAAATGGTTGAGATGGTGGATCCATGGTGGTCAGATAAGGGTTGCATTAATGGAAGATTTGGTAGATTGGTGTTAATGGTAAAGTGGTTGGTAGTAGTTTTGTTGTATCAATGGTGGTGGTGGAAATGTTGAAGCAATGGTGGTGGTGTTGGAGGTGTTGGACCAATGCTGCAGGAGGTCGTGTTAGTTGGGTGGTGGAGGTTGTGGCATTTGCTTTGTTGGATTAGGTGAGGTGGTGGAGGCTTTGGAATGATGGTGGTGATGGAGGAGGTGGTGGGAGTTGGTTGGTTGTATTGGTGGTGGATGTGGCAGTACAACAGTGAGCATTAGTAATTATGGTAATGTGCAATGAAGTAATTAAAAAAACCAAAGGCTTTACATACCCTTGCTTATCAAAGAGTAACCTGATATTATGCAACAAAACAGTCACCAAAGGACCCCAACAGAAGGTTTTTGATCAAATAAAATCTGTGAAGATTGAAAGAACAACAGTAAAAGGAAATTAATATTAGTGGAAGTGTATGCACTTACAAGTTCTGGGCCTATTGAAGAGCTGAAATCCTTCCAAAACAAAAGAGTCTGTTGATAAGACTGCTAAATTTGAAATCAATTGATAAATTAAAGCTGGAGGAATTTATTTAAAAATGAAAAATGATGAAAAGGATTAATAAAATGAGGAACTTACTATTTGTCTTTTCCAAAGGACATGTCGTCAATTTTTAAACAAGGGATCAATTATTCTCAACCTCAGAAAAATAGGCAATAATTTTTCTTACTAGCATTGCATTTTCAGCATTTAAAAATCTGATTCACATTTATTAAAAGGCCAAATGACCATAGCCTCTGCTTCCTCACTGGATATATTAGATTTTTTTAAATTCCACAAAAATAATTTTAAAGGCCAAACATGCCATAAGAAACAACAACATCCTTTGAAATTGATAATTTGAATCTATGGGTGTACCTACTCATCTTATGTGAGGAGACACCTCCATTGTCAAATTAATCATCCACAAATTGGAAAATATATTGGTCATTTACCCATAAAATAAAAAAATGTGCCTATTTGGGAAAACAAATTCTGTCAACAAATGTCACCGCTCATATTACAAGCATAATATCTAATAAAAAACACTTAATTCAACTTTTTTCATTAATCAAATTTAGAATAAGCTCTAAGTCTGAAATTTGATGGGAGGAATTCAATGATGCTATAGTCAAGTCCATGTTCTGTTGTTTTTCACACATCTCAACCTCTTTTTGCCATTTTTCTTTTTCAAAATCAACATTTTTTTGCCTCTTTGGCCCTATAAAAATTGAGTTGTGATTATATTTTAGACTGTTCCAGCTTTCTACACTTAGAATTTTTTTCCTGTTCAAATGCAATTTCCATCTCCTTCATTAATCTCTGTTGTTCAGTTTTCATAATCTGAGAACTCTGTTCTTCATTCCACTTTTGTTTATCCCATTCTAACCAGGCCTCATCATGAGCCTCTCTCCCTGAAAAATCTTTTATCAGTATGCATGAACATCAGAATAAATCTATCTCCTACCAACCTTTTTTCAGATCAATCATTATTTGTGAGTAACTTGGAGACAACACATCATACACCTTCTTCCGTGAGCCACTGGTATTATTAATATTGAAGCTGGAACTATGTTTTCTCTTTTGGGATGAACAATAAATCTTATCCTTTATCTACAGAAAAAATATTTCAGAGTTAATTACAATGTATTGGTTTTATGAAACAAATCTTACTTCAGGATCTTCCACATTTTCATTCAAGTTATCTTCAGAAATATTCATTTTTGGTTTAATAGTGATTGTTCCCTCCTCTGTTATTGCCAAAACCTAAAAAGAAACAACACATCAGAATTTAGCACAAATAATAAAATATTGTATCATATCTTACTTCATGTTACATTGGTTCTTCCTCAACCTCATTTGAAATCAATCCAGCCTCTTGAGAATCATGTGTTGCTAGTGGAGTCACATTTGGATTATGGCCAAAGAGTGAATACATTTCTGAAAAACATGGGAACATACTTTAGAGCTTATCAGCCATAATATGCATCCCTTTTTTCTCATCCTCTTCTGTTATACCTGCCTCAGTTAAATCATCAAACTTTGCTGTTGTGTATTTTTTCTTATATGTATGCCATTGGTCAAAAATTCTTTTTGCACTGAGATTCAACCAGTGTTGTAATTTTTTACTGACCTCAATGGCCATAAGATGAAATCCATTCTTTTTTCTTGATGGTGGACTTACCACCTATTTGGAGCCACTGGTTCCGAAACATGCATCAAAGTGTGATTTATGCATCAACCAATTGATAATACATAAATAATCAGGCAGAGTTAAGTGACCTGAAGGATGGGGAAGGCCAGATGAAATCTTGGGAGTGTATTTGTTTGGCTTCATTGGGTGACATGGAATTTCAAGGATAGTGATAGTGGGTGATAAATCAGTAATTGACTAATTTAAGAAAGGGGGAGATTGAATGGAATTGTAAATAGATTGGTTAATTGGTTACACCAGGGGTTGGGTTAAAATTTACTTTTGGAGAAGGGAAGTGGTTAGGTTTGAAATAAAAATTTAAATATCCAATAATTTAGTTTAGGTTTGAATAAGTATAGGAAAGAATTTGGTATTCTTCAAAATCCCTGGGGGACTGAGTTCAAAAAAGTGTTTTTTGGGAGACAAAATTACTGATTTTGGAATGTGGGATTTTGGTCTCAAATCAAACTTTCTTTAATGTGGGATTTCCTTTATTTGACACCACCTATTATTCACTATAGATAATTTGAGAAATTAAACTATCCTTGTGGATAATATTTATATCATTCAATGCCCCAGGTTTTGAAAAAGAATTAATGGAATATGTGTAAGTATTTGAAAGCCATTTCATCTAGTATAACATTGGGGAATTTTCCTTTTCCCTAAAACTTCCCATCTCAAGATGATTGATATATCTTACTATTCAAATTGATGAAGGCAACTGAATCTTTTAATCCAGGAGATCCTTGATTTGCATTTTCCTAAGATCATGGTCATTTGGGGCCCAAAAGCATGTCTTTTTGAAGATTGAAATAATATATTGGAAGAAATTATCCATTTCCTTGTCAGAAGTTTACTCACCAATTCACACATACTTATCTGGAACCTCTCCTTAATATTGATAGGAAAGTTGATTTAATTCATCTCTAGCTTTATGAATTATTGATAAGCCTTTCTTAAAACAGAAATATTTATTTTTCTACCAATATTTATTGTGATTATTTGATTATTTTAAAGTTTGAATTAATATAACTTTTCTCATTCTCAATATTTCCTTTAAAATTGGAAATAAGAAAATATGTGTTTATCATTCAATTAATCAAAAATTATTTAATTATTTCCTAGATCATGGTTTTTCCTAATTTTTTCCTTTAAAAAGTTTGAATTTCATTTTAAATAATAAAGATTTGTTTACTGACTTGTTAAAAATTTTGAGGTAAAATTTGGAAGTATTGGGTATTGATGGGATTTATTTGATTGAATTTATTGTAAATTTTTTGTTACATCTTTATAAGTCCTGGGTAACTTACAGAAAAATAAGCTCAAATAGTTCTATTTCCCTCCTCAAATTGATTACTTGGGTGATAATTACATAAATCTTGGCCAATCCCTTTGACTGCTTCTGGACCTCTACTTCTACTCCTTCCTCTCACATCATAATGAAGTTAGGCTTGTTCAAACCCATCCCCCCTTAAATGCATAAACCACAAAAAGCCATAGTAAAACACATGAACCAGCTTGTTTTTCCGTGGGTAAAGGTCCAAAACCCATGAAAAACTCCCAATTCCATAACCCATACCAATAATTCAATCCTTCTTTTCTGAAACCCATATTGTTCTGAAATGTTTTCCTACTTCTTTCTTCTATAGCTTGTTAATCTATTCTTGTAATGACCAACAGCTCCCAAATTTATTCACATGCTGTGGAAATTTATTTTTGAGTTTTTTTTCTAGCTTGTTGTGTTTTAATCCTCTTTCTACTTTACACCTGTTGACCATGATTGAAAAACATTATATCTATGTGTTTGAAGAAAGCCTTTTTGAATTTGATTTTACTTTAGAAGAAAAAAATGAATTATTGGAGAAGCCAAAATAGGCTAAAATTACTCAAGCAGAGGAAGATTGGTGTGATTGGGAAGAAAATCTTATCAATGAGCATATGTCAGTCAATCAACTGTTGGAAGAAAGTGAAAATATTCAATAAACCATAAAAAGGAAATCTTTTCAGCTTGAAACACTATGTAGTTTGATTCAATATTCACTGGATCAGAAACCTGAATAATAAGTTAAAAATAAAAATAACATAGCTGATAAACCAAGTGGGGGTGTAAATGCAACTTCAAAAAAAAAGAAAAAAAGAAAAACAAACAAGCCACTAAAAGCCATCTGAATACCCTAGTCCAAAAAGTCAAAATTCTTGATTTGTACCATCATAATTGTCTCAATAAAAGTGCACTGACAAAGAATTTTAATAAAATATATCTTCATTTGTAGTTTTAGCAACCTAGAATGTCCACATGGGTCAAAGACAAACTCAGAATAAATTTTGAAAAACAAATTCTTGGATCAATTGATGTAAAATGTGTAGGAAATGTCAAGCATGAAAAAATTGAAAAGATGCCAGAAGCTGGGGTTAAACAAGCCATGGAGAATAACCCGCTAATAAAAGAAAATATATTACAAATATAGTGGAAATAATTTTCCTTACTTTTCAACATTTCAAGTCACAAATAGCTGTATAGATTCCTTCAAACAACACAATAATCTAAGATTCTAGAAGAGGCATGAAAAAGCAGCCTCAATGAAGAACTGACCAGTTCAAGATCAAATTGAATGATTAAAGCCTTTTCTAGAAGGATTTTGACCAGAAAAAATCTTTAATATTGATTAAACTGATTTGTTTTATGCATCAGTTCCACCTTTTTTATTATTATTTTTCTTTTAACTCTTAATTGTTTTTCTTAGAATTCCACCCAATAAGGACCTGGCTAAAAAATGAAAAAGAACTAAATGACTGTTGCATTGACTTGCAATGAAAAAGTTAGCAAGTTATTCCCCCCATGTTCATTGCTGAATTCAAAGGTCTATGGTGTTTTGAGCACAGATTCTACTTTTTCTTATTTTGAATAGACCATTTTTTACTGATTTAATGGTTTATTTAATATAAACCAGTCATAGTTTAATAAATATGAACCATTCATGGTTTACTTAATTTAAATCCATAATGGTTTACTTGATATAAACCATTCAATCAATTGCTTATGATGAGTAATCAATTTCTCATTATGAGTAATAAATTACTAATAATGAGCAGTCCATTCCTGATCATGAGTAATCAATTCCTCATCATGAGGAATCATGAATTGTTTATATTAAATAAACCAAGAATGGCTTATATTAAGTAAACCATGAAAGGTTCATATTCAATAAGCTATGACTGGTTTATATTAAAGAAACCAATAATATTTTATATTAAATAAACCATGACTAGTTTATATTAAATAAAACATTAAATCAGTAAGAAATGGTCTATTAAAAATAAAACAAAGTAGTGTGAATTGATATCACATAGGTCATGCTTATTCATTTATGCAGGCATTGGATGAATACGCAAATATTCCAGAATTGGATCATCAACTGCAAGAAAATGAGTGACATATTATTTTACTGTTAGATAGCTTTAAGGGCCAAAAACAGCCCTCAGAAGGCTTATCAAACATTGAAATTATTTTTTTCACCTAATCTAACTGCACATGTGTAGCCACTCAATGCAGGGATTATTTGAGCATTCAAGGCACAGTATTGTACGCATTTTATTCCCATGGCCATTCAAGACTACCATCAAAAGGTCATGGTAACCAATATTTACAATATCAAACAGCTCAGTGCCATGTGGCTTTTTTGTATGGCATGGAATTCAATTACAGAAGCAACCATCATAAACTGCTGGAACCATATAAAAATACTCTCAAACCTTAATAACATATCTGATGACTTTGGCTTAGTCCAAGCTGATGCCTCACTTGAGGAAGCAACCCTACAATTACAAGATCTTGGCCTCATTACCCAGAATAATTGGATATCTATTTCTGAGTTTCTGAACCCAATCAACAAAGAGCAGGTCAATATAAATAAGCTTCTCACACCAGAAGAGGTTTTCAATGAGAAGGAGGCTAATTCTGAAGAACTTGAAGAAAATGATTCCAATGAACATGAGCCCCTACTACCCCTTTCCCCAATATCTGAAGTAAAAAAAGCTTTTGTTAAAATTTTAAATCACCTATCTCATTCATCATCAAAGGAGGCAGATGATTTAACTGCTTACTTGGATGCATATACAAGAATCCTTGAATTAGATGAATTAAATGCTATGAAACAGACTACAATGTTAGATTATCTTAAAAATCTTAAGCTTTTTTTTTAATATTTCTTTTCATCTGACTGTACAGTATATGTTGTTATTACAGTTCTTTTTATGTTTTCCAATTAAATTATGATTTTTAAAACCAGAAATGTTTGTTCCAAAGAAAGTATAGGCTTGAATATGGTTTTGGACAGGTCAGCTTTCCAAACCCATGAGCTTCTGAAACCCATATCAAAACCCTTGCACCAAGAGGTATGGGTTTCAACAAGTTTTACTCTATCACATTCCCACAATCACTCACTCTGATCTGATTTCACACTGACTTTTTTCACTCTGACTTTTTTCACACTGACTTTTTTCAGTCTGATTTGGTTGTCCTTGAACTTTTGTCAATTTAAAAGGTCATCAACCCAAATTTACTTGATTAACCTTCACTTCAAAGTTCAAACTGTGGGAAGCTGATTTTCACACCTCAAATTATTTTGCATATTCAATTCGAATCAATTTATCACTATTTTCAAAATTTTCAATCCAAATCAATGTCTTCATCAAATTTTGACTCACTGGATCAGCACCAGCAATCAATTTTGATCATCATCCAATTAAATTCAAATCAACTTAAATTAAAACTTTCTCAATCTCAAAATCAAATTTTAATCTCACCTATCACTGAGATCACTAATAAAAATTCATTGCATCAAAGAATTCATCAGAAATTTAATTCAATCTCATCAAAATTAAAATCAGGTGAGTATTTCTTATCAAATTAAAAAAAACAAAAAGATGAGAAAGAAACTAATCCATTTATCAACTTAATTTTTCACAAAATCAGGCAATAAATTCAATTATCAAATCAAAATTAATTATTTAGATATCTTGAATTCTCATTTAATTCATCAAGATCGTCATCAAATTCAAATCTTAGCTTTAAATAGGAAAAAGTCCTCCAAGAAAATCTTCAATTTAATAGGATCTTTAGAAAATTCAATCAGTCTTTCTCATGCTCAAAAATGGGTCGAATCTTTATTGTTTAATGCTTACGAAGCTCAAGGTGTCTACTTAATTTCAAAAAACATCGTAATCAATCATTTCATAAACTTAACTAATCTTCTCTCACATTTTAAAACTTTTATTCATCATTCAGGCGTACCTCGTCATCGTAGAATCTTAGTCATCTCAAATCCTTTCAGTGGTTCAGGAAAAGCTTCAAAAATCTCATCTGATACATTGGAGCCCATCTTGAAGGCTTCTCCTGCACAGTTTGAGATTATATGTTGGTTTCTTTTTTTAAAAAAACTCAGCACTCAATCAACACGCAATCATCCTAATCATTTATTTATTTCTTGATAATTCAATTTATCACTCTAGCTACTACGCACCCTGGTCATGCAGCCCAAATCGCTCAAGAAATAAATATTCATGACTTTAACGTTGTAGCTTGTATCTCAGGTGATGGTTTACTTCATGAATTTTTAAATGGTCTTGGTCGTCGACCTGACGCTGGTCATGCTTTAAAAAAATTAAGCTTGGCTTCCATTCCAGCTGGTAAGTTGGATCTCTTAAATCTTCTTTCTTGCCACTTAATCTCAAAAAACCTCATGCTTTTGACTGCTATCCTTGTCAATCTTAGGAACAGGTAACGCTTTGGCAACTAATCATTTGGGTCCAAAAGATTATCACCGTACTTGTCTGGCTACTTTAAATTTATTAAAGGGTAAAACAGTTCCCCTTGATATCTGCAGCGTCACTCAATTACCCTCAGATTCCTCAGAGCAACCAACTCGAATACTCAGTTTCCTTAGCACGTCATTTGGTCTTATTGCTGACCTCGATATCGGTACTGAGCATTTGAGATGGATGGGTCAAGCTAGATTCATAGTAGGCTTTATTTGGGGCGCTTTAATCAATCGTCGTCGACTTGTTCGATTGGATTTGCAAATCATTGAAAGTGATAAAAAAATCATCGAAAACAAATTTCAATCACTTCGCTCAATCGATCTCGTTCCTCAAGATCAAACTAATCAAACAAACTCCGCTAGCGATGCTGACGCTGACACCAATCTTGCCTTACCACCTTTAAAGTTTGGTGACATTCGAACTGAAATTGAACTAGGTCCTGATGGCCATTCTAGTCATGGTTGGTTCACAATTCAAGATCAAATCACCACCTTTTATTCCGGTACACTTCCTTTCATGGCGTCTAGTCTATTACAATTTCCTGCAAAAATTCCTGGTGATGGAAGTATTGATTTGCTCATTCATCGTTCACCAAATCGTTGGAGAACTTTAAAATGTATCGATGGGGCTGACAAAGGTAAAACATTCAAGAATGTAGACGTAAGTTTCCACTCTTAAGAATCTTTAAAGAATCTTCCCTTGATATTTACAATAATGTCCATCCAATCCTAGTATGAATTCTTTAAGACAAAAGCATTTCGTTTAACCCCAAACCCTACCCCATTGCCAAAAAACACTTCAAAAAATCAAAACCTCAAGAATTCTTCCTTCAAAACCTCACCAAGTTATATAGTAGTCGATGGAGAATTAATACCTTATAAACCAATTCAGGTTGAAATTCATGATAAATTGGCAAATACATTAACTCTAACTGGCTCAAGACTAGGCCTAGTAGGGATTCCAGATAAACTTTTATAAGAATTACAAAACAACTTAACTCTAGTCAGCTCATTTCCTTCGCCAAAAATAAAATAAAATAACAACAACTAATGAACATCAAAGACCATATACCATCCAAGAAATCTTATTATAATTGTTTTATTTTAATTTCTTCAAATTCAACACTCATGAAGCTTTCAGCTCTGAAAGGTAAGCAGTACTTTATCTCAGTAAATTCAATGGACAGAATCTTAAGGAGGGATTTGACTATAAGGCCTTCTTGAATAGGTGTTGTAGATATCTTTTTTTATAATACTTACAATCTCCTCAAGCAAATCGTTTTCATAATCCACCACACAAACAAAAATCGAACTAACTTATAAAAACTTGGATATCACCGATTCAAAATCTTGCCAGATAAATTTGGGCATATTCATTTAATTAAAAGTGACTTCTTGAATGTGAAAACAAAAACTAAAGCGATTGTTTGATAGCAATCATCTTGTTAAATCTCATGCAAATTATTATTCTTTGTTTGATTTAAATGATTCTTAAAGACCATCCCAAACCAAAAGCTTGGGGTAAGAAAATATCATATGAGGGCCAAAAATTTTAGGAAACAAAAAAATCAATCAAGCATTTAAATGACCCAGTTTCCTCACAACCCAAAATGGACTGTCACGATAGCTAAACAAGGTATATTTTCAAGCTGTAATGATTGAAAATCTCTTGAATGAAGAAACTGAGGCCCCTTTGATGAGCTATTTGATTCAACATGTGTTCAGAAGTAATCAATGTCCTTCCCTGATGATTTCTATGACCCAAGGATATACTTAAGATTCTCATGAGAATTTCAATTAATTCGTTGATTAATTATTATGCAAGTTTAAATATTATATCAAAAAGTTGAAAATTTGTCTTTCAAAAAAATAAATCCAATATATAAATATAAAAATAAATAAATAAAGGAAGGGAATTTTTAATGAAATTGAAGGCAGAAAAGTTTGAAGGTGTGAACTGGTTTCAATTTAGTATGATATCAGTATGTGTGAGCCTTGAGGTATGTTTTAAATACTCCAATAGGCCACAAATTATCTCAAAATAACCCTTTTTTTTCAAGTATGAAAAACTCATATAAGTCATACAAATATTCAAAATTCAAAATTTACTTTTTTAAAGAAAAAGATGAATATATATATATATTATTATTATTATTATTATTATTATTCTCATTTAGTTTTTGATTAAATTAAATTTCTTAAATTCAAGTTGAAATTCAAAATTTTAATCAAAAAAGAAAAAAAAATAAATTAAATTTTCAGAAATTTATAAAATATCTATATACATATATATATATATTATGTTATTTTTTGAATATTTTTAAATATAAATTCATTGAATTTTTTTTTATTGTTAAATAAAGTTTTAAAATTTGATCAAAATCAAGTTGAAATTTAAAGAAAGAATGATTTAATCATTTTTTCTTTTTTAAAAAAAATGATAATAATAATAATAATAATAATTAATTGATAAAAAAGGTTAATTAATAAATATTGAGTTAAGGTTAACTCAAACAATTTTTTTTTAATTTTTTTTATTAAGTATAAAAATGTTTAAAAGTGGTTATTTATGATAATTAATAGTATAGTTATTTAATTAACCTCCATTTTCTTTTCTTTTTTGGAGCTTAGTTATCAAGACTATGTCCCATTCAATAATGAGGTAATGGGAATATAAGAATCCTGTAACTATATCAAATATTAATTATTTCTAATTGGTATAAGAAAAATAATTAAGCCCTTTTTGACACTCATATCTATAAAAATACTACTTAGAAATATGATGTTATTTTACTTACAGAATTTTGTTACATAGAAATAATTTAAACTTCAAAATTTAATGAGAAGTAATTCCTATAAAGATCTATGAGCCAATTAAGAAAAATAAATTCTTTAATTAAATTTAAAAAAATACTTTATAATTTCAAAAACTCAATTAATATTTTTTTATTTATTTATAATCCCCCTTTATATAAAAGACAAAAACTTTAAAAATTGGTATAATATACAATGTATGAAAAAAATTACAATATAATTGATAAATTTGAGAAAAAGAAAGTTTTATTTGAATTAAAAGAAGATTTAAATAAGTAAATTATTTATTAATTTAGTATAATTTAGTTTTTTATTAATATAAAATCAAATAACTTGGTAATTATAATAATCTCACATATCTTTACATTTAATTTAATCATAAATAAAAAAAAATAATTTAATTAATTTCTAATAATTTTTTTTTTTTTTTTTTTTCAAGTCTAATCAATTTAATTCCACTTTTATATTCTTGGAATTCTTAAAAAGATCCTATGGTAACTGGTTTTTTTTTTTTTTGTTAGATAATCACATCTTAAAATCAATTAAATTAATTTATCTTTAATATAATCAATTAACTTATTTTATTAAAATCATTTTTTAAAAAGTTTTAAAAATTTTTTAAAAAAAATTTTAATATTAAATTTTTTTTTTTTTTTTTTTTTTTTGTAAACAAAAAAAATTATTATATTTATAAAATTTTATTTATTAACTCCTATTTTTTTTTTTTTAAATTAAAATTATATTTGATTTTTTTATTTCAAGTTTTTTTTTTTTTTTTTTTTTGATTATTAATTATTTTTTCAATTTTAATTTTAAATAATTATTTATAATTAATTCTTCAAAATTATCCTATATTATTTTGAAGAAAAAAAAAAAGAAGTTAAATTAAATATATACTTCTTGTAATTGATTTTAATAATTAAAAGTTACTACCTACCATTTAATTAATAGTATTATAAATTAATCAAAGTAAATAATTAAAAATTTAATTATTTTAATCTGTAACTATAATAATTTTTTCATATATTATCTTTTTTAAGAAATTTAATAGTTTCTTTAATTAATAATAATATTGTTAAAATTTTTATAAGACAAATCATACAGAATTATCCTAAATTTTTATTTTATTTATTATCAAAAAAAATTTTTTTTTTATGATAAGTATTTTTTTTTTTTTTTTTAATTTAAAAATTTATAATAATGATTTTTCTTTTGATTAAAAAAATTATGTTTTAAGTTTATTAATTTAATTTCTATTATTAAAGAAATTAAAATTAAAATTATTTAAAAATTAAACTTTTTTTTTTTAAATCATTTCTAATAATAATTTTATTTTTTAAAAAAAAAAAAAAAATCAAAAGATTTTTCAAAAATTTTTACTTTGAAATAATAATTTGAAATGAAATTATACTTTCTTTTTCAAAAAAAAATAAAATTTGATTAGATTTTTTTTTTTTTTTTTTTTTTGTGAGATTAAGTAAGATTAATTCCCTAATAATTATTAAATAAAGATAAAAAAATATCTTCTCAAATTTAAATTAAAATCTCAGAAAAAAAATTCTATTTAAATTGATTATTAAAATTATTAATGATTAATAATCTTTTTATTTATGTTTAATGAGATAAACAGTTTTTTTTTTTTTTTTTTAAAAAAAAATTGAATATTTTTTTTTTTAACATAAATAACTTAAGATTTAAAAAAAATCATTATAAATAGGGAATATCAAATTTACTGAATTTCTAATTAAAATAATGTGGTGTTTTTCGTGATGATCACAAATTTAAAAACCTAAATATTGTTTACTTAGCCCTTCCTTGGATTCTGATTTAAAAACATTATTTTAATATCAAAAACTCACTGAAGCATATTGAAAATTATATTGATAAATTTTGTTAAGATAATATTTATAGGGTGTTGGTAAACACACATAAGCCCTTACATGTTTTTACCAATTTATGGTAAAAACACGTAAGTGACCTTAATTTTCAAAAGAAATTCCTCAGGCTCAGTTTTGAGGATTTTTTTAATTTTTTTTGCCATATTTTTCCCGACTTGGCATGTCAATAAGCACAAATTTTTTCAAATTTTTTTTTTTTGCCAAATTTCACAAATTTGGCCAATATGCCAAAATGGCATATTTTTTTCAAAAATTCATTTAAAATCTTCCCACTTATGAATTTCCTTCAATTTTTTTTTTAAAATGAAGAATTCAATGTGAAGAATAAAGCACCAGAATCCCATAATTTTGGGAATTTTTTTGGGTGGGACAAGTGAAGGCCCAAAAAGGGTTTTTTTTTCAAATGTTTTTTCCCGTCATTGTAATATGCCTATTTTTAAAAAGTGAATTTAATAACTTGCCACTTATGAATTTCCTCCATTTTTTTTTTAAATTAAAGGGTTCAATCTGGACAATGAAGAACCAGAAGCTCATGAATTGGGAAAAGTTTTTGGGTGTGACAACAAGTGAAGGCGCAATGAGTGTTTTTTTTAACTGTTTTTTCTCTTGTGTGTAATATGACTATTTTCAAGTACAAAAGTTCCACATGTTTGATAAAAAATGAGACTGAGGTGGGATTTAAGCAATAAATATGACTGAGGAGGGGGATAATTGGCATAAATTGTATATACAAAAATCATTCAATCAGAATCAACCTCCAAAATAGTGGGTTTTTTCTGAGAGGGGGGAGGAAGATTGGACAAATACAACATTCTGTGTTTCTTAAATTTATCAGCCCACCCGGGGGCTTGTGCTTGGGAATGAATCTCCCAGTTAACAGTAATGGGGGGGACTGGATAAACTTTAGAAATGATGATGTCCAAAGGAACAAAATGAGCACAACTATTCAAGAAGCAGATGAAAATGGGGGGATTATGATTTGGAGGACAGAAATAAGGGAAAAAAGAAAAAGATTGGGCTGTGGAATAAAAGAAAACTGGTCTTTTATACTTATTTGCAATTGGATCCCCCATTTCAGGCATGGACATACACTTGCTTTTTGGAGCCTGGCCAACATCTTCATACCATTCAATTCTTTCCAAATAGGAGGATACTGAGGGAATTAAGGTGTTCATGGCTTCATAAAGGTCTTGATTTTGTTGAATTTCTTCAGCCAAGTCACCTCTGAAATCAGCCCATTGATCTTGAGTCTTGTAAATGAAGTGGGATACTGTTCTGTAGCCACAGTTTCCATCACCCTGGACATTGATGGCCTTGAAGGTGTATTTCAATATAAACTTGGGCAAGTCTTCTGAGCCAGTTATCTGATAAAATAAGTTCAAAAAATGAATAAATATCAAAATAAACAACAAAAAATTACATTAAAAAGAATCAGAAACTCACAAACAGCTTGGAGCATTCATCACTTGTGTGATAATTGCTTTGACAATGCTCACAGGTCAAGTCAATTGCATCATAGATATTCAAACTGGTGGCAGGATTGTGTGATTTTCTTTGTGATGTTTTGCTTCCAATTGCCAATCTTCTTGACCTTCTAAGGGTTACTTCTGATTTATTTAATTCAGTTGCTGAGGGTAGTGAATCTGATGAACTGATGGATTTAGATAATGAGTCCTCAGAATCTTCAGAATCTTCAGATGAGTCCACTTACATAATTGGAGAGGGGACATTTGACTGGGATCTTGAAGTTGTTGTGCTGGTCACTTTTGATGGGGGTCTTCATCTTCTCTTGGATTGACTTTCAATAATTTCAAATCGTGAAGGTTCTCTTTTGTTTTTATTTTTGGCTCCTTGGGGTCTTCCACAGATATTCTTGCATTCTAGAGGGTCTTCATAATATTGATCATCCTCTTGACTCTTGGGAATTTGATCAAATGGGACTTTTCCAGTCAAAAAATCTTGAAAATGTTGGAGTATTGGAGTGATTTCTGCCATTGGTCTTTGAAACAGGTCTTCCCCAATGTCTTCAAATATTTTCTTGGCTTCATTCATTCTTTCTTTTTCAAAACTTTGATCATCACCTTGAAAACCAGTCTGAGAAGAATATGACAAATAAAATCAGTTAATAAGAAAAAAAATAATAAGAAGAAATTAAAAAACCCTCACAGGCAAATTCAACTGCCATTGAGGATGGAAGTCTGATAATTCAAGCCTTTGGCGCTTGGCAAATGCCTTTTGGGTCTTAAGCTTGCAAGCAATGCCTTTATAATTGTTGTATTTGTTGGTTCATTTTTCATTTGGAGGAAATTTTGTTTTGAAATTTTCAAAGGAAATCTGAAGAGCCTAATGAGACACCTTGCCATTGAGGGAACAGATGTGTGGAGGAAAATTATTGACATGGACAATCATTTCTTTGGAGATTCTGTTGATAATTTCAATAAATTGTTTTCTGAATGCCATGTGGAGTGCCCTGACTACCTCCAGGAGAGTACCAGTGGACTTTTGTAGCCAAAGTTTAACCATGGCATGGGCACCTTCAACTCTGGAGGTGGATCCCACACCCAGGTGGCAATGGTGGTTGGTCCAGGCTGGCACATAATACTCCTTTAGAGGAAGCCAGGTATTTTCCAAATACTGCAAGACCTCAGCATTTTTAACTTGATTTTGAAGCTTCTTCCAGTTGTCTTTCAAAGACTTTTCAGTGGGTGAATACATAAGCTGAGAAAAGAATCCCAAAGTCATTAATAAAGACAATAATAAGAAAAAAAGTGAAATAAAATGAAATAAAGTGAAGAAGTATATTACTTGATTCCAAAGGCCCATAAGATTTTCAAAATCAGTTCCATGACCAATTTTCTTTATGCAATGAGCAGATACATCCTTGTTGATGTGCCACATGCATAGCATGACTTTGGAGTCTGGGAAGAGCTTCTTAATAGAGTTTTTCAAGGCCAGATCCCTGTCAATAACAATAACTGGAGGGGGAACAAGATTGGTATTTTTGAGGACCTTTTCAATGTATTGATTTAATGCCCAAGTATATGAAGTTTCATTTTCATTCTTCATCAAACAAAAAGCCCCAGAAAAGGTCTTATTTGTTGAGCTGAATCCAACAATATGGAAAAGGGGAATTTTGTACTTATTGGTTTTATAAGTACAATCCATAAGAATGACATGAGGAAAGCCATGAAGAAGTTTTATGGCCAGGGGGTGAGTAAAAAACAAGGAGGTAATGTGTCCCTCAGAATCCCTTGCAGAGGACCAAACAAAATTTTCTTCTTTGAGAGTGTCAATAAGAGCATCAATGGGCCTTCTGCCTTGCAGTTTGTCTTTCTTGATTTTCTTGACTTGGTTATAAATGTCTTGAAGGATTACAGGCCTGTCAGACTGACTCTGGCTGCATAATTGGGCCTGAATTTGCCTTGGCATGAGGAGTGATTCAGAAATTTGAGAAATTTGGGATGTTTCTTGCTCATTGAATTTCCTGAAAGCAGGATGTGCCATGATATTTTCAGTGGCATCATGGCTATGTTCAGGATTTTTGACTTTAAGAGTCCAAGTGGTACTCTTGGCATATTTCCTGGCATAAAGTCCAAAAGGACAGTCAAGCTTTCTTGAGATGACTGTTTTGGAGGGGCTTTTGTTGGGATTTGGGGTGCCAGACCTGTCACAACATATTTCAATTTGGTTTTGGGTCATATTGGACCTCAAGGTGGACACAGCATACCCCTGAGCCCTGGAAACATTATGCACATGTTGCCAAAGAAGCTCAAGGGTCTGAAATTCACCTTCAGTGGGGGGTTGAAGCATTTTTTTAATTAAAATTATGTATAAAAGTAAAAAAAAGGGGGAATTGGGGGATTTGGAATGGGGTAAGAACCTTTCGAAATGTGAAAAAGAGGTGAAGAAAGGTGTGAAAAATGAACAGAAGTGGTTAAGAGTGACAGAAAGTGGTTTAAATGTGGGATTAATAGATGAGGGATGGTAAAAAATTGAAAATTGAGAGGCTTGAAAGCAGGTTGTTGTGGTGGAAAATGCAGTCTTTGGGGGAAAAAAAGAAAAAAAAGTGTGAAAAGCTTTGCAAAATGGCTTTGGTAATGCTGTTTTTCCAAAAAAAAACAATGGTTTGGGTTGGGGATAATGTGGATTATTGGGGTGTTTGAGCTTGTTTGTTTTTTTTGGGGGGGGGGGGCTTGGAAAAAAAATCTGAAACGATTTGGAGTTAGAGAGGTTTTGTGGGGAAAAAACCTCTTTTGGGCATGTTTTGGCCCAATATAGGCCCAATGGTATTTCATTTTTAATTAAAAATGGGCCCAGGGCACCCCTTACATGTTTTTACCAATTTGCTTACGTGTTTTTACCAATACCCTATTTATAATAAATTTTTTAAACTAAAATCAATTTTATCTCTTTTTCAATTATTTATTTAAGATTTACCACATGAGGAAACTTTTCAAATTAATAATTATAAGAAATATACAGGATATCTGTAACACCCTCAGGAAATTCTTTTACATTCAAATAATCTATGTATAATAATTTAGTTAAGAATTGAATAAAAATCCAATAATACTTTTTTGGAAAAAGTGATTGAAACTTATCTGAAACTCCACCTTTTAAACAAGAAAATGAATCTCAACAAAGATCTCTTCAAGATAGTAAGAAGCTTATAAATAGATTTAATACTAATTCAGAAATTATTTAATAATTATGACATAAATATAGGGTGTTGGTAAACACACGTAAGCCCTTATATGTTTTTACTAAAAACGTACGTGTTTTTACCAATCTATGGTAAAAACACGTAATTATATTTTAAAAAGACATAAGGGGTGGTTTTTAAATGAAATATGGCTATTTATGGCATTTTTAAGGCCATTAATGGCATTATTAATTCCATCAATGGAATTGTTAATGCCATTTATGGTATTTTGAAGGCCATTAATGCCATTTATGGCATTGTTAAGGCCATAAATGACATTAACAATGCCATTTATGGGAATTTCAAGGCTATAAATGACATTAACAATTCCATAAATGGCATTAATGGCCTTAAAAATGCCATGAATGGCATTGTTAATGTCATTTATAGCCTTACCAATTCCATAAATGGCATTTTTAATGGCATTTATAGCCTTAAAAATTCCATAAATGGCATTGTTATCGTCATTTTTGGACTTAACATTTTTAGTAAAAACACGTAAGGGCTTATGTGTTTTTACTAAAAGCTTACGTGTGTTTACCAACACCCTAAATATAAAGACAGATGAAAGACAAAATAAATTCAAAAAGATTATACTGAAGCTGAGATAACTTAATAAAATGAAAAAATTAAATTGAAGAAGAGAGAATTTTGGAAGAATTTCTTGAATTATATGATGAAGTTTTTTTATAATTTGAAAAGGAGTCGATTATGACTCAAATTTAAACTTATTTTTTTATACAGTAGGTTAAAACTTTTAATAATTAAGTAGATAAATTTTCGTAAAATAAATTAAATAAGTAGATATATCATAAAGTAAATTCTAAAATGAAATGGATTATATTTTTTTTTTTTGTAAAATTTTAAATTTAAGTGAAACTTGAAAAAGATTCCAGTACTAATCAATGATAAAGATTTTTAATTTTTTTTTTTTTGGGAATAAAATTATGAATTATAAATATTTAATTAATCCTTTTTTCATTAAATAATAAAAAAAATAATCTTTATTTTTATTAATATTTTAGCTTAAAATGAAATAAATGTTTTAATGAACAACTCCAAAAGTAAAAAAAAAAAATGACTTTTTGATTTCTATAAGGATTACTGAAGTGGAGAGTATATAAGAAAAAAAAAAGATTTATTTTAAATATTTTTCAAAATGATTATTAAAAAAAAAATAAATCTATTTTATTTATTTAATTTTTCTTTTCAATTGAATAAATCTATGGCTTTATGTTCTTTATTCCAATAAAATGTTTTCAAATACAAAAATTTTTTATAGGATAAGAGAAATTGGAAAGGAAAAATTATTCAAGGTGAATTAGATAAGAAAAGAAAAGTCTTCAAGGGAGATTAAAATTTAATTCAAATTTTTTTATAAGATTAATAATATCAAATTAAGTTTTAAAATAGAATATGAGAAGAAGAAATAAAAAATACAAAATGAATTTAAGAATGAAAAAGAGTAAAGGAAAGAAACCAAAAATGAAATTTGGAATTTCCCCATTAAAATATTAAAAAACAGTATCAGAGTTCTGGATGATATTTTAATTAATTAATTATTAATACCTCTGAAATGTCACGAATGTATCTTATATTGATTTGGGAATTGTTTTATATAATAAATTAATAATTATGAAATTTACTCATTTTGGAATTCTTATTAAATTTATTTTTTATTTTAATTATTGTGTAAAGAAATATGTGTAAGCTTAAATGAGTTAACAGTAAATAAGTAAATAGAGTTTATTTTGAAAGGAATTCTCAGTTATGTCTAAAAACGGACTGTTTTATTAATTTCATGAAGCAAAAAATTGGAGGATAATAAGTACCAAATCACCATGAGCAAAGTGGGTACACATGACAGAAGGTGGTGCATTTGGAATTTGAAATGGGAGATAAATTGGATGTAAGCTGAAGATGGGAAAGAAACTGAATTTATAAATAGAAGATTTGGAAGAAATTCAAGCCAAATATGCAAGCCAACAGTCTTTAATTAAAATTCAAAATGTTATTCTTGCGAAAAAAGTTTCCAAGTTCAGACAAAAAATTCAAGATCACCAAGCTTCAATCACCATGTATTTAAATTTTTATCTCAATTAATATTCCTGAATGAAAAATAAATAAATTTTTCTCTTTCTGTTTAAAGCTCTTTACATACAGAGAAATATTTCAACATGTAGTTCTACATTTCAAATATTTTGTGATCATGAATGGGTAATCTTAAAGATCTAGCCCTGGTATTCTTAGAGAGCCTTCAATGAGATAAATCAGATTATTCATCATTTAAGTTTTTTCAAAATCAATCAAGCTACTAAAATAAAAATACAATCTCACTAAAATAGCTTATCTGAAAAGAATTTGGATTAAGCTAGGAGTAATATACCCACATTACCTTTCATAGGAGTAATACTATTCAAGAATCCAGAGAATATGACTTGAAGTTTTATTCCAAAATACCAATTACATGAATAATTTGATAATAGATAGAATATATGTTGAATAAATACTACAAAGAAATTATGCTTTGGAGATTCAAATGGATACTTTAATCATCTATAATCAAAATCTATGAAAATTTCCAAAAAAGTAATTTTTGCTTTTCCTATTTTTGGGTATCTTTTTTCAAAGACCAAGATTTAATATAATTATTGTCTCAAAAGAGAGAATATTGTTCAATTACATCATTTACATGTTTCGCTAACATATGAATTATTTTTCTACTCTCTCTTTTACAGATTCAATCTCATTCTCAATCAATAATGATTAATATATTGCTCTTATTACTTGGTCCCATTTGTGATATCTACAAGCTTAATCAAATGGATTTACTTAGTTCATTATTCAAGAAAACGATGATAATAATGTTTGATTGCTATTCACATTTTTCCAGGAGCTTATTTTAAGGAATCCAGGAAAAAGAAATTATATGAGGAAGTATTCAAACTCAATAGCTAAATATTCTATATCATATAATAAATCATTGAGAGTGTATTTCTCAAGATAGAAGCAATTCAATTTTTATTTTTTATGTTGTGAAAAGTGTTTTAAATAAATTTTTCTCTTAAAAAAGGAGTTCTAATTATAGAAAATTTACATTTAATTAATTTTGGAGATATATTTTTCAAATTTTCGGCCCTGTTTTTCTTATTCTAAGAGTACTTATTTTAAAATCTGAATTTTACTTCATATAATGATGATTTAGATATTAATAAATTTTCAAAGGAAGAATCCCTATATTTATTTTATGCTCTGGACCCGCCAATAAATGAAAAGAAACTCTATCAATTGATCAATTGTATAAAATATGGCAATTATTATAACTTGAAGAAGTTAGGAAATTGACTTGTCGACTTCCCCTTTTTCAAAAACCTGAAAATAATTTTTTTAATACCTCTGATTAATAAGATGGGAAAATAAAGCAAATAGTCCTAATTTACTGAATGAATTCTCATAAAATCTAAAGAGTTAAATATTCCTCAACAGATATAATGATACAGCTGACTTAGTTTCTATGCTTTCTTACAGTATAAATATAGGTAAGTTATTTCTCTTTTATTAAGCTTCATTCCTTCAATTTTATCACACAATACTCTAAGACGCTTACCAAATCTAAAAGGTAAGCTTTCCTATCCATTCCAAATGAAGGGGGAAGAAGAGGATAATCCTCAATTCATAAATTTTGATTTATGAAAATGTTTGAGATATTTTAAAGGAAATATATGCAGAAATTTATTTTAAATAAGCTGATATTTTTCATTTAAATAAAAATGAACATTATTGATTTGGGTAAACTTATTTTTGGATATTGAACGGAAATGTACTGGAAAATTTTTGGAAGTGGGCTTGATAGGGTATCAATCTCACTTCACTTTCATATCAAACTAGTAATACTGCATTATCTGAATCACTTAACCAATATTTCACTCTCCCTATTAAGAATCAATAAGATGTTCATACCAAATTCTTATGTTACTCATATTCCAGTTGATACTCATTCTGAGGATCCCAAGACTCATATTAAGGTGTTTAAAAAACTGAATACATTATCAATCCATTTGAATATAGAATGGTATACTCTAGTGAACAAGAAACAATAAAAGTTTGGGAAAAGAAAATTTCAGCAGGTTCATGTTTTTGAAAACATTTTAATATCAAAAAATAAGTTTTCATTCAATTAATCATTTTTTTTTCAAAGTAAAAATTTAAATTAAGCATATTAATTAATAGACTTCATTTCAAAATCCATAAGGGAAAATATTGTAAAAACTGGAGTTGAAGGCTGTCATGGCTTGGGGAAAAATGAGTAATTATAATATTGAGATGTGTTTTTCATTAGTAATCCCAAATATTTTTCATTGATGTCATCAATTTTAGTATTACTTATTTTCATAAAATATTAATCAAGAAAACAAAAATTCATGAAAAAGGTTTGTTATGTCACCAGAATAATTAAAATGTGAAAAAAATACCTATACAGTTTTTGATAATTTTATGAATTTTATCTATATTATCATCATATTTTTTTATTTATTTTTATTATTTTAATATTCTTTTAAGATTTGAAAAATACTAAAGGAAATATCATTCTTTAAATATTCATTTAAGATTTCAAAAATACTAAAGGAAATTTTATTTTTTCAAAGGATGATTTCTTTATTAATTTTTTTCTGTAATTTAATTGTATGATTTTTCATTTTTGATTCTAATGTTAAATATGATATTCTTATTATTTGCATTTTTTATTTCTTTTTGAATAGATTACAGTGAAGGACTTTTTACAGCATTCTACTGTAAAATTGTTGATGATAATCAACAATTTTACATATATAGGCTGTATTATCCTCCTTTTGGTAAACATTAATGTTGAGATTTGACCACCGCAATGATGCAGTACTCAAATATCTTTGTAGAGAAAAATTATACCTGTATATAATGATTTACGCTGCAGGAATATGATGCACTGAAGTTGTCTATTTGTGACTTATAAGTTGCTTGCAGCCCTGTGTCAAGGCCTTTTCTTCACCTCTCATCATTGGAGGTGATGGATTAGTACCTGACTGGCAACCAAGATTTGCTACACCTGGCCCACTCTTAATAGGTTGAAAGCCTTCTTCTACCAAGCTCCAGCAATAGGCCACCAACAAGATTTTCCTTTCAACCCATGAAAAGAAAGCCAAAGAAAAAAACCTCTTGAACAAAGAGGTGTACTCCTGATTAAACTCATCAAAATAGGAGGTACTTTATCTCAAATCAGAACTCAGCTCTGATGAAGCCAAAATGCAGTAGCTGAAAATGGCACTATCATCACTACCACCGGATTCTTCACCTTTCCATCCAGACCCATGTTTGGTTTCCTAAAACTATGACTGCTTCATGCAGGAACTGTACTGCATGGCAGATCTCTTTAATCAACTCCAGAGTGATGGCTCCAACTTCCCTGAATGGGTTTCTTTCCTTAATCAAGTATCCTGCGTTGCAGTCAACTTGGAAGTGCTTGTTGGCAACTCACCTTCCTTACTCAATAATTTCTCTCCCAAAGAAAACCAGGCAATTACTCATTTTCTCAACGCTACCCTCCCTCACAACTTCGCACTCTGCATCAGTGTCATCTTCTCCTGAATGACAGAAAAGGACTTCTTTGACACCATCAATGCACAGTGTTGTCCTGCAAATTGCTTTCAAAAATTGAAGTTCATGCAGGAGCTGATTGAAATACTCATCAAGAATGGCTCTAGAAGCCCAAAGGCCAATAGCACCATTATAATACCCCTCTGGAAAATGTTTTCAATTTTCAAAAAGCTTGGCTTCAAGGCTGAAAAACTGGAGGGCCTCTCAGCTCAGGCATCTTGCCATTCCCTTCTGACTCTTGATCAACTGGTTACAGCGGCTATATTATCAAAGTTTAACAAAAAAATGTCCTTCAAGTTTGTGGGACAAGTTATACTCAATGTATTTCAGAAAAATACTTCCCTGTTTGTCTATCAACTCTCTATGTAAGGTGTGTCTATGAAACTGTTTATAATATTACTAGCAATCAACAGTACTATGACTATTCTTATGAAATATAATAATAGAAATTATTATAGCCACAATTAAATAATTAAATAATTAATTATTTCTTTTACTTGTTATACACTACTAGTGATTATAACAGTAAGCAGTAACTGTCTACTAGAATCAATTACAAGAAGTATTTGATAATAAAATATCTTTATTAAAATAATAAAATTATTTTAATATATAATTTTCTTATTTGAGAATAATTATAAATATAATTCTTGAAGAAAACAATTACTAGAAAAAAATGTGAAAAATTAAGATAAATCACTCACTAATACTCCAAAGAACTTATCAAAGATAAAAGTAGAGAGATTTGATGGATAATTTTGGATTTAAGGATCAAAAATTGATATATAACAGTATTACAACAATATGTAGTTCATTTATATAATTTAAAGGCTTTCTGATTGATTCTGAAAGATTTAAAACACTTAAGAAAAGATTTAACTAATACTCACTTGTTGGTAATAAAGGTATAATAGAATAATGTGATGATTTTGGAAAAAACAGCAAGAGGAGGCCTCTTTTAAGTCTAAGACATCTCAAAGAGGAATGTCATGGAGAAAACTGAAAAAACAGTGAGTGAGAAAAAAATAAAACCTTCTCGATTTTTGATTGCATCATCTGTTGTCATGTAAGATTATCATAATTACTTGATTGAAGCTTTTACGTGGCTACCAACCCATTTATGGTTAAGAATAAAAGGAGTAAAAACTGTAAATCTTCTTTTATTCCAAAAAAATTATTTATTTCTCAAAGTTATAAATGTCCTTGGAAAGTTCCTTACAGAGTGTATTTTCTGTGAATTCTTAAAGATTCAGTATTTCATGTGGAATCATTAAAAAGTGACTGTAAGTAGAACTTTTAATTTTACTTATGGAAGTATAATTTTTTTTGGTTTTTATATGAATCATGAAGCTCTAAATTGGTCCTGAAAGCTTCAGAAATATTCATGAAGAATTGTATTTTGAATGAATTTTTGAAGTTTTTACCTCATTTCTACATAGAATTGCAAATAGCACTATATGGCTGGCTGCTATAAGGTAAATAAATGGATACTAGTCCAAAAAGGGTTTTAATTAATCTTTTGGGGTTTATCCAAGGAAATTAATCAAGAATTGACATTTTTACAGGAGTCTAAGTTGCTCTTTACCTCCTTGGCACATCAAAATAGCAGCTTATTTGCTATTTTCTTATGATATAATGAAGTTTTGACATGGTAGCTAAGTTTCCAAAAGGTTTTAGTTTACTAATTAGGCCAAGATCAGCCATGGATCCAAGCTTTGGAGCTTTCCACACCTCAGAGGCCTCAGAAGTTGTGTACCCTGGCTCTCTTTGATGTTTTTTGTCCCCCTGGACTCTTTTTTATGTCAAAATAGAAATTCAGGCTTCAAGTGAGATATCCACTATGGGTGTACCAAAATTGCATGCAAGAATACCATAATATCAACTGCTCCAAACATGAATAACACTATTCTTAGTGTATATATAACATGGCATTTCTCACATTCCCATTGTTTTGGTGTTAAATTGAGAAAAACAAAAATTTTCATAGATATTTTATGTGGTATTGAAGTATTTTCCATATTAACACCTCAAAGAGTTGAAATGAGATTATTCACTCTATAGAGCTACCCTAGGTGCAATTTTGTGTAGAATCCAAAGCTGGCCTTAAATCAATGGATTTACTTACCCACAAAGAAGTTATTCATCTTTTCTGAAATAAAAAATGATGAATTTTGAATACATGCATTACTTATGGGTTATGCATAGTTCAGAATTTATTTTGAAAATGATTTTGGCCTATATGGGTATGTAAAATATACCTCAAGGCTCACATTCCCTCCCACCAAAAAATAAAATTGTACTAAAGTTTTATTATGGGTATCAAGAAGAAAAAGGGCCCAAAGGGGGTTAATGTCCACTGTACAACCTCTTTACATTACTCAGATCAAGTAATTCAAAGCACATTTATAGAAATATTCAGGCTTGTGGCCTTCTTTCATGTCTAAATCTTCTTAAGAGTTTTTCTGAGTCAGGTATTTTTGGTTCTGCCAGCCATTAATCTTCATGTACTGGATTTCTATATCTCACAAGATATTCTCTTTGATTTTTACCCCTAAGTCTCCTTTCTTTAATGACTTTTTTTATCTTTTTGTCTTCATTCTTTTCCACTGGTGGTACAGTTAAAGGAGCTGGGTTCCTTAAAGGAAACAATTCTTTGTCAGCTGGTTGATAAGGTTTTGTCAAGCTGACTGGAAGAGTGGGGTGTTTATTTTACAATTGACCACTCAATCCCATTTGAACTGCATTGGTTCCATGTAAGGCAACAATAACAAAAGGTCCTACATAAGAATCTTTCAGTTTCTTTGGGCCTTTGATATTATCAAAATTCAAGGTTGAAAATAGAACTAAGTCCCCTACTTTGAACTCTGGTACTTTGTGACTCTTGTCCCACTTCTGTTTTGCATAGTCAAAAGCATCATTCATACTCTGTTTTGAATGATGTTTCACTTTATCAAGCATTATCTTGAAGCTGGAAGCTTTAGGATGAATTTAAATCAATTCTTTCCTCAGTGTGTCTGCTGGGAGTCTTGGATTCCGTCCTTTTTCTAACATAGCAGGAGTTTGGCCTGTAGACGAATGGACTAATGTTTTATATGCCAGTTCCAATGCAGGTATTAGAGTGCACCAGTCATGGGTAAAGCCATCTGAGTCTTTGAATTCTAACCCATAAGCACAGAATCTACTGATCATGTCTTCTAAATTTTGAATCATTCTTTCTGCTAGTCAATCTGTTTGAGGGTGATATTCTGTTGAGAATGATAACTTAGTCCCAAAAAATCTGTGAAGATTTGTCCAAAGTGCAGATGTGAATTTGGGATCTCTGTCACTTATAATATTCTTAAATAACCCTGTATGAGAAATAACTCTACTCCATAGAAGAAGAGCTGTATCCATAGCAGTGTCATCTTTATGACATGGTAAGAATATGGGAGTTTTGCTATATCTGTCTACAATGACTAAGCAAGCATTATAGCTTTTGTCACCACTTGGAGGAAGTGCTGTGACCCAATCCATGTGAACAACTTCCCAAGGAAATTTTGGTTCTTGAATATGAATCATTAGTCCAAATTTCTTGCCTGTACTGCTGTTTTCTTTTTGGCATCTATTACAGGTATGGAATTATTCAATGGTTTCTTTTCTCCAAGATGGCCACCATGCACAGTTCTTCACTTTTTGAAGTGTTCTGTTTTCTGAAAGGTGTCCAAAGTGGATGCTATCATGGAATTCATGAAGAATGGTATTGATAAGCAATCTGCTACACAATGTCATTACACAAGAAGGTTTGGTTCTGTGGTAAATTAACCCATCAAACAAGTGAAATCTGCCTTCAGAATAGGAATTCTTCCAAAATTCATCCAGTGCATTTACTAAAGATGTATATTTGCAGTATTTATCTAATAAGGAAGTAAAGATATGGCAATTATTGTCTTGCTTATAATATTCTCTGACCTCTTCAAGGAATTCAGTCCCAATATCAGTTATGTTAAGTCCTTCAATTGGAATCTGTGGTTCTGCTTCCAAAGGTACATAAGCTGGGTTATCAGGAGTATTGGCTAATGCCCACCTGCTAAGTCCATCAGCATTCTTGTGAATGTTTCCTGCTTTATGAAATATATTCATGTTACCTCTATATTCTTGAATGGCTATTTGCCATCTCAACATATTTCTGTTGGGAGTTTTCAAGTTAAGAAGTGATTTCACAGCATTACAGTCAGTTATCACTGCAAAAACACTTCCATAAAGATAATGGTGTAATTTCTCAAGTTCCCATACCAACCATAAGCACTCCATCTGGCTTGCACCATATCTGACTTTTGTTGGTTTGATTTGTCTTGAGATGTAACAAACTGGTCCCTCTGTAGGTTTTTCATCCATAATTTGGACTTGATGTAGGGCTGTCCCTAATCCATCTCCACATGCATCAATGTACAATTTTAAAGGTATATTCCAGTCAGGCATGAGGAGTAAAGGTGCTTCTGTAAGAGCTTTCCTTATCTTCTCATAAGCTTTAATTCTTTCCAGTGTCATCTCAAATATTGTCTGTTGATCACAGATTATATAGAGTGACTTGGCTATAATTGCAAAGTCTTTTAGGTGTTTCCTGTAATAACTGGCAAAGCCAATAAAAGACATAATTTCTTTCTTATTATGGGATATTGGCTTAATTAACACTGCTTCTACTTTATTTTTGTCAATACCCAAGCTTGAACCAGAAACAATATGTCCTAAAGCTTCAAGTTCTTTAAAGCCAAACTTACATTTATTGAGTGAAATATTCATATTCACTCCTGTAACTTTGTCAAGTACTCTTGAAAATCTTTCAAGGTGCAAAGACCATGAGTCAGAACATATGATAATATCATCAATATAAATGATAAGCCATCCTTCAGAAAATTCTGTGGGGAAGATGGTATTCATAATTCTTTGTTAATGAGATGGTGCATTTTTAATAACAAATGGCATTCTAAGCTACTCATAAATACCATAGTGAGTGATAATTCTGAGTAATTTCCTAGGTTTGGGCGTCAAAACATTTTGATGAAAGCCTTTAAATGCATCCATGGATGTTATATACTTGGCTTTAGACAATTGGGTCAAGGTTTCTTGAATTCTAGGAACTGTATAGGTATTCAATGCTCTAAAATCTCCAAACATCCTTGATTTATCATTATTCCAAGCAATAATAACAGGTGTTGTCGCTTCAACTTCTTCATTATGGCCTACTTTCCTTAGTACACCAAGTTGGATCAACTCTTGGATATGTTTTTCCAAGGCTTCTCTAGCTCTGGGACTGACGGGATAAGCTGGTCTTCTAAGTACTGGAGGGTATGGTCTGTCAATATTAAGAGTAATATCAACTTCATTCCCTTTAATAGAGCCTAATGGCTCATTATCAGAAGCAAAGGCATTCTTATACGTGTATAACACATTAATGAGGTCATGACTCATCTTTGGTGATAATGATGGATTAATTTGTGCTTCAACAAGTTGATTAGCTACAAATTCTTCTTTATAAGTATATTTAATAGAAGATATCACAGATATTTTCTTTGCAATATTGGAAAAGGCAAATTTTTGTCTTTTATTTTCTCCAATTGTGAAATATCTGTCTTTATGCTTATCGATGTCAATACCGTAAATATTCAAGTAATCATTCCCAAGAATTACATGCTGAGATGTGAAATTTTCCATTACCATATCTCAATTTTCATAGTTATACTTCCTTCTGGATGTGGAAATACAATGTTAGTGTCCAATATGCCCAAAGGTTACATATTATTACTGGAACTACTAAATTGTACACCCTCTATTGGTAATAAATGGATTTTCCATCCAGGGAGTATGGCTTGAAGATATTCTTTGCCTACACAATTACAAAATGCCCCTGTATCCAAATTGACTTTGGCTTCAATATCATTCATCAGGATTGATGTGATGTAAGATGTTCCAGCAGTGTATCCTTTACCTCTAGAAGGTTTGGTTTTACACATTCTGGCATCTTGGATATTGATAAGGTTATGACAATCCTCACTGTATTGTGGCAAGTAAGTATGGACCTCTGTGACCTCAAAGAAAGCTTTAATATTTTCAATGGGATAGTCCTCTACTGGTATATCCTCAGAGACTGCATAATCCAGGTCAGATTCTTCTTTCTCTTCAGTACACCGAGCTTCTTCAATGACTTGAACTTCATGAATATTTTCCTTTTTGGTGCAAGTGTTGGCCAAATGTGAAGTGCTTCCACATTTATGACACTTTGAGACATGTCTTTCAGGCCTCTTATCTTCTCTGTAAGTTTTAGAGACTATTTTGGATTCCATTGGGACTCTAGTCCACGTTTTACCAATTTTTGTTCTAGTAATGATATCTTCCATGGAATTGATGTAGTCTTCTGTTGAACAGGGCTCTAAACATCTGCACTTGATAGCATTTTCTAGTTCTCCTCCATATTTTCTTAATATTTTCATATTAATCATAGAGTCAGACATATCTGGGTGTAAGGCAGATAATCTGTCTTTCTGTTTGAGGAACCAAGTAAGTCCATTATCTTTTTCTGTGTTAAAAATGGCACTTTCAAGAGCTCTTTCCATTTTAAATCTCCAAAAAATTGTTAGCCCATTTGGTGATGATTTCACATTTCCCCCAAGGCCAATCATGTTTGCCATGATCTAGTCTCATTTTGTAATACCATTTATTTGCAGTTCTGGTAAACAAAGAGTGTAGCTTCCCCACTATGATTTCATCAGGTATGTGAAAATCTTCTTGCAACAAATAAATGGTTCTGATGAACTCAATATGATTGTATTCTCCTTAAACAGAGAATGTTGGCCATTCTTCCAGTTTGGGAATATCTTTTACACATATAGGGCTTTCTACTAAAAATGGGGTCAAACTTCTTTTAACAGAAGGTTTTTCTTCAGTCAAAGGTGTAGAATGTTTTGGCATATGTGGTTCATAATTCTTATGAATTTGCTCCCCATTTTCAATGATTTCATTCTTTAACTTCTGCCTTTCACTGTAACTTTTTGCCAAATGTGTGGCAAACTGATTGGTATTATTAATTATTTCCAAAACATGATTTTTTAGAATTCTAAGTTGATCATTAATGTTTAAAAAGGAAAGATCCTCCATTTAATCATTTTGGAATTGAAATTTACTTTCAATTCTGTCACATGTATTGGTAATTGAATCAAGTCTGACATTTGTCAACTTATACCACTCAGTATACTTTTTGTCATTTCTTTTCAATTCACTTATGTCTGATGTTATTTTATTTAGCTTTGCATCAAATTTGCCAAGTTAATACCTCAATACTAGACTTACCAAATTGTATTTCATCTATTATTTGCATGGAAAAGTCCTGTTCATCCTTTCCTGCTCTTTGGCTGTGAATTCCATAAGAGTCCTGGCCATATTGAAGACACTGTCCACGGCTGAAGGCTCCAATTTGGGGATCCTGTACCCTTGTGGGTAAGATCTGTGCCAAAGTTCTTTGCCTTTGCCCTTTTCCTGATGGTTCTTGGAACCTTTCTGCTTCTTCTGAGGTCCTTTGGGCTTCTCTTTGGATGGTTCTGGAGCTGGTAGACGCCACTCAGCCTTCTTCCAAAGCTGGGGTTATTTCCAATTCCTTCTTCTGGTATACAGATAAAAGACTTTGGTTATTCAACCAATTATTTATCTTTTTGACCTTGTCTTTGAAAGACAATGGGCTCCACCCTCCTAAGAGTTCTATGGTATTCTCCTGACCCAGAAAGCTCTTGATGTGTAAGTAGGAGCTCATGGCCCCCTGCCAAAGGCTTGGGCATACTTCCCACTCCTCTTCTTTTGCTGCTCTGGACCAATTTTTGTATTGGGACTGATATATTTCCATGGCTGCCACTTGGAAGTGGTTCAGCCCTTAAAATATTACCTTCAATCATTTCAGGCTCAGAGTTCACATCAAAGTTTGTTGGTACAGACCTTGGGGAATGGGGGAAGCTCTGGCATCCTCCAGATGTGTCTTTCTTGAGGAATACTTGGCATATCTAGTTCTGGTCTTTCCTCTTCCTTGTCCAGGTCCATCTGGTTAGACTGAATAGTGGCTTCCATTTCTGGTATGCACCATTTTCACATCAATTCAAGAGAAAATAAGAATTGAAAACAGAAAACACACACCCTTTGGTGGTTGTTTGGCTTGTTCTGTCTTAAATAAAGTGCCTCTTTTAGCAATTTGCACTTCAATAATGTCTTTAGATTCTGGACTGGTAATGTATCTTTTACTGAGTCTGTTACCAGCTGCACAGTATTTGATTAAACACACTAGAGAAAAATTCATAAAAGAAAAATTATTTTTTATGCTTTTAGAATATTTTTTAAGATTTTTTATAATTTTTTATTTTTTAATATTTAAAAGATTATTCTTTTCAAAGAAAAAAAATTAAAATTTAAGATTTTGAATCAAAATCAATCCAGAGTAACTCAAAGAATAATTTTATAAGTTTTTGGATGTGAAAAAGCCACGTGTAGAAACAGTATAAAATTAAACCAAATTCCTCGATGAAAAAGATTTTAAGACAATTTCAAAAATAAATATAATTTTAACTTCAAATTGAAACAAAAAAATAAGTAAATTAATATATTTTAAAGCTTAAAAATATATTAATTCAGGGTACAAGGTTCAAAAAACACGGCCAGGCCCCCAAATGTAAGATGTGTCTATGAAACTGTTGATAATATTACTATTAATCAACAGTACTATGACTGTTCTTATGAAATATAATAATAAAAATTATTATAAACACAATTAAATAATTAATTAATTAATTATTTCTTTTACTTGTTATACACTACTAGTGATTATAACAGTAAGCAGTAACTGTCTACTAGAATCAATTACAAGAAGTATTTAATAATAAAACATCTCTATTAAAATAATAAACTTATTTTAATATATAATTATCTTATGTAAGAATAATTATAAATATAATTTTTTGAAGAAAACAATTACTAGAGAAAAAACCTTAAGAATTAAGATAAATCACTCACTAATACTCCAAAGAACTTATCAAAGATAAAAGTAGAGAAATTTGATGGATAATTGTGGATTTAAAGGATCAAAAATGGGTATATAATAGTATTAAAACAATATATAGTTGATTTATATGATTTGAAGTCTTTCTGATTGATTCTGAAAGATTCAAAACACTTAAGAAAAGATTTAACTAATACTCACTTGTTGGTAATAAAGGTATAATAGAATAATGTGATGATTTTGGAAAAAACGGCAAGAGGAGGCCTCTTTTAAGTCTAAGACAGCTCAAAGAGGCATTTCATGGAGCAAACTGAAAAAACAGTGAGTGAGAAAACAATAAACCTTTTTGGATTATTGATTGCATCATCTCTTGTCACGTAAGATTATCATAATTACTTAATTGAAGCTTTTACATGACTACCAACCAATTTATGGTTAAGAATAAAAGGAGTAACAACTGCAAATATTCTTTTATTCCAAAATAAAGTTATCAATGTTATTTGAAGCTTCATTACAAAGTGTAGTTTCTGTGAATTTTTAAAGATTCAGTATTTCATATGGACTCATTAAAAATGCACTGTAAGTAAAACTTTTAACTTTCCTTATAAAAGTATAATTTTTTGGTTTTTATATGAATTATACAGCTCCTAATTTGTCCGTAAAGGTTCAGAAATATTCATTAAGAATTGTATTTTTAATGAATTTTTTAAGTTTCTACCTCATTTCTACATAGAATTGCAAATGGCACTATATGGCTGGTTGCTATGAGGTAAATCAATGGATACTAGTCCAAAAAAGGGTTTCAATTCCTCTTTTGGGGTTTATCCATGGAAAGTCATTAAGAATTTACATGGTTAAAGGAGTCTAAGTTGCTCTTTACCTCCCTGGAACGTCAAAATAGCAGCTTATTTGCTATTTTCTTATTATATAATGAAGTTTTGACATGGTAACCAAGTTCCCCAAAGGCTTTAGTTTACTAATTGGGCCAAGATCAGCCATGGATCCAAGCTTTCGAGCTGTCCACACCCCAGAGGCCTCAGAAGTTGGGTACCCTGGCTCTCTTTGATGTCTTTTGTCCCCCTTGACTATTTTTTATGTCAAAATAGAAATTCAGGCATAAAGTGAGATATCCACTATGGGTGTACCAAACATGCAGGTAAGAAAACAATAATATCAAGTGCTACAAACATGCATAAAACTATTTTTAGTGTATATGTAAGATGGGATTTCTCACATTCCCACTATTTTGGTGTTAAATTGAGAAAAACAAAAATTTTCACGGATCTTTCATGTGGTATTGATGATGTGGTATTGAAGTATTTTCCATATTAACACCTCAAAGAGTTTAATTGAGCTTATTCACTCTATGGAGCTACCCTAGGTAAAAATTTGTGTAGAATCCAAATATGGCCTTAAATCCATGGATTTACTTACTCAATAAAAAGTTATTCATCTTCTCTGAAATCAAAAATGATCAATTTTGAATTTATGCATGACTTATGGGTTATGCATAGTTCATAATTTATTTTTAAGATAATTTTGACCTATTTGGGTATGTAAAATATACCTCAAGCCTCACACTCTGATCCTCCAAAATTGGCTCACCTTTATTCTAGGCTCTGCTCGCCACATAGCACCAGAAAGAAATGTGTGATGCCCACTTGATCACCTCTTTGACAAATTTGGTGCTTCCTGCTTTCACTATGGGAGCCATGGGAACTAGCATGAAGACTTTATTCACACTAGAGGTGTAACTAATATCAACCCACATCTGGCCTCACCAACCCCCTTTCACCCGGAAAGGCCAGGAAGCCCAGACCAACACTCGCAGATTGCATTGGGATCCAATATCAATGCAAGAATGTATCTCAGGCCCAGTTTGTCAAGAATAGCACTTCTGAAAAGGTTCTTATTGATAACAGTGCATCCATTTACCTGTATGGGGCTTTCCATTTTGCTTCTGACTTATGGAGAATATCTCCCTTCTGTATCTTTTTCGCTGACTCAAACTAGTGCATTACCATCTCACAGATGACAACACTTAAAAGTTTGGTCAAGAAAAGTTCTGTCCTTATTTGGGATGTGGAATTATCTGAGAAGATCTTGGGGACCATCTTATCTGTTGGCAGACTGTGTAGGGTGCATGTTGTACCAATTTTTATGGACCTACCCTTCTTTCTTCTTGTGTGTGATTTTCTTGTAACCACCACTTTCAAAAATGATTTCTGGTGGATGAATGTTGTTACAGGGGGAGGGACCAATCTATCAGCAGCTGTGCCTCCTCCCCCCACTTGATTGAAATGAATTCAATATCCCAACCCACTTCTACAAGCTTGGGCTTGGAATAAGGTGGTCGGTCATCTCCTTCCTACTTTTGATTTTAAGTGCTGGAAAACCTTCTACTGCAAGGTATGCTCTAAGTCTAAGAGCACTCATTGCTTGGCAAGGGGGCAGAATGACATCCTAAAGGACAAAACCCTCAACCTCCTGGTTTCAGATATCATGAGACCATTTTCAGACAACACACAAGGGTTCCACTACATCATGACCATATGAAGCCATGCCTCAACATATAGAGTTGTATATTGTATGAAATAACGTTCAGATGCACCAGACACAATTCTTTATGTGATCAAGAAGCTGCAGGTGTTATTCCAGAAGACACTGAAGGAACTATGGATGGAAAATACCTGAAAATTCACCTCCGCTGCTTTCACAACTTCAATGTCAAAATTGGGGGTTGGTTTCTTTCCTTTGCTGCCTTATTCCCCGCAGGAAAACGCTGAGGCAGAATGCCTCAATCAAATTCTGGGCGATATGGTGAGGGAAATGATGATCCAAAGTGGGATGCCCAGCTGTTTTTGGCAGTTTGCATACTTGACAGCATGCCTTATGCACAACCAAATTCACAATTCTTGCTGTCTAAACTTGTTGCCTCATGAACAGCTTTATGGTCAAGCCCCACCCATCACAACCCTGTATCCATTTGGCACTGAGGCCATTGTCCACATTCCCAACTCCTAGCAGCAACACCAGCTGGCACCAAGGGGAGTGTAATGCCAATTGCTTAAGCCACTAATGACGGGTGGCTGGCTATTGTGGGACCCAAAGACCAATAGGATGGTACATTTGGCCAGCATTACTTTTCCTTATTCCTAACCATCAAGAATGTTGGTGGTAGATGCACAAAAAAGCTCACTTCTCCAAATCATCAATGCTACCGCCCTTGGACATGTGCCTATGGAGAAGTCCTTTTCCAAAAAGAGAAAAGCAATTGAATCCTTACCTTTTGCAAAAGACATCAATTTCCCAGATCATCTAAGACAGGCCTTATCATTTCTGCATTGGGACAAATGGAAGGCAACATGTTTGGCAGAGTTGGATCAAATAGTTGTGAGGGAATTCTGGGAGGTCGTCAACAAAGACAAGACCATGAAATTTTTTTTCCATTGCTGGGTGTTAAATTCCAAAAAAACCCTGATGGCAGCGTCAATAAGTTCAAAGTGCGTTTTGTGGCATACAGTGACCAGCAGCAACTGGGGGTGGACTGCACGGAACCTTATGCTCCAACAGCCTCCATCATGTCCCTGCGTCTGGTGCTGGTGCATGCCATGGTGAGTCACTGGCCAGTGGTGCCTACCTCTATAGCCCTGTAGAGGAAACAGTTTTTGTCAAATGCCCAGTCCACTTCTGGCCAAACCTAAAAGGGAAAGTTTTCTGCCTGAAGAAAAAAATTTACGGTATGTGACAGGTGGGAAGGTTCTGGTGGCTTTTCTTCTCTGGCATTCTGTGCCATCTGGGATTTACTGCGATGGAGGTTGCTCAATCCCTTTAGATATTTCGCAGTGGTGAGTCTGTGGTTTTCATCTGGATCCATGTCAAATTTCAGGACTGAACTCTGCGCAGAGATTGACATCAATTGGCAAGATGAGATGAATCAAAATGTAGGTCTATAGTGTGCATTTGGTGAAGGTGAAGTAATCATCAAACAAAGGAGCTTGACCGAAAGTATCCTAGATGCTTATCCGAGACAAATCAGTGTTTTTGGAACCTGCAACAACATTGTACAGCACACCTGTGGATCCGACTCCCTTCCGATTGTTCATCGGTTCTCTGGCCTACCTCATCAGCCAACCTAGTCCTGACCTGGCATTTGCAACCAATTACCTAGAACAGAAATAAATGGGCCCTCTTGGACCATTTGATGGGGTCTCCACTCAAGAAACGGCACCACAGCTTGTGCATTCACCCAGGAAACATGTCACTAAAATTATGGAGCAATGAAGGGTGGGGAAGAGACCTTGAATGCTCTAAATTAGGTTTTATTCTTAAGCTGGGAAATGTTTCAATTCTCTGAGGTTCCAACAGAAAAAGTGTTTTGGCACTTTCTACCTGCGCCACAGAATTTGTGGTGCTGTCTGACTCAACTCAACACCTGATTAAAGACATAAGCCAACTGACTCAACTCGCTGGCAATTTTGACAAATCAATCTTTTGCAAGAACCAGGCTTCAGTTCGGGTTTCAATTGACAATAGATTGAGGAAGCACATGAGGTATATAGATCAGGAATTTGTTTTGTAAATGACACCATCCGCAAGCACAATATCAAGGTTACATGAGTGGCTATGAAAGAGATGCAAGCCAAAAAATTGACTAAGCAGCTGTTGGGACCAACTATTCATCAAGCCTTACCATTTCTGGGCATTGATGGGTAACAGTTACAATTTGTTTTGGGGTGTGTGTGTGTATATTTGACCACTGCAATGATGTGGTACTCAAAAATCCTTGTAGAGAAAAATCATACCTGTATATAGTGATTCATGCTGCGCGCACATGATGTTCTGAAGTTGTCTAGTTGTAGCTTATTTAAGTTGCTTTCTGCCCTACGTCAAGGCCTTTTCTTCACCTCTCATCATTGGAGGTGATGGATTGGTAGCTGACTGGCAAGCAAGCTTTGCTACACCTGGCCCTCTCTTAATAGGTAATGCAATTCTGCAGCCTCTCATAATTAGAGGTGATGTATTGGTAACTGACTGGTGAGCGAGCTTCACTACACCTGTCCCTCTCAATAATTAAGATAAGTGTCAACCTTTTTACACAAAGGAATTGTACAAATTTCTCAAGTGTAATTTCTAAAGGGATACATTCAAAAATTCAAAAAAATTCAAATTTCTGCATATATTAATGGAAATGAATAGATAAATAGGGTGTTGGTAAACACATGTAAGCCCTTATGTGTTTTTACCCAAAACGTATGTGTTTTTATGAATTTATGGTAAAAACATGTAAGTTTATGGTAAAAACACGTAAGTGACCTTATTTTTCAAAAAAATTCCTCAGGCTCAGTTTTGAGGAATTTTTTTAAATTTTTTTTGCCATATTTTTTCCAACTTGGCATGTCAATATGAACAAATTTTTTCAATTTTTTTTTTGCCAAATTCCACAAATTTGGCCAATATGCCAAAATGGCATATTTTTTTCAAAAATTCATTTAAAATCTTCCCACTTATGAATTTATTTAATTTTTTTTAAAATGAAGGGTTCAATCTGAAGAATAAAGCACCAGAAGCCCATAATTTTGGGAATTTTTTTTGGTGGGACAAGTGAAGGCGCAAAAAGGGTTTTTTTCAAATGTTTTTTCCTGTCATTGTAATATGCCCTTTTTTAAAAAGTTAATTTGATAACTTACCACTTATGAATTTCCTTCTTTTTTTTTAAATTGAAGGGTTCAATATGGACAATAAAGAACCAGAAGCCCATGATTTTGGGGAATTGTTTTGGTGGGACACCAAGTGCAGGGGCAATAAGTGTATTTTTTCAGATTTTTTTCCTTGTTTGTAATATGACTATTTCTAAGTACAAAAGCTCCACAAGATTAATAAAAAAGGAGACTGAGGTGGCATTCAAGCAATAAATATGACTGAGGAGGGGGATAATTGGCATAAATTGTATATACAAAAATCAATCAATCAGAATCAACCTCCAAAATGGTGGGTTTTTTATGAGGGGGGGGGGAGGAAGATTGGAAAAATACAACATTATGTGTTTCTTAAATTTATCAGCCCACCCCAGGGCTTGTGGTTGGGCATGAATCTCCCAATTCACAGTCATGGGGGGATTATCATTTGGAGGACAGAAATAAGGGAAAAAAGAAAGAGATTGGATTGTGGAATAAAAGAAAACTGGTCTTTTATACTTATTTGCAATTGGATCCCCCATGTCAGGCTTGGACATCCACTTGCTTTTTGGAGCCTGGCAAACATCTTCATACCATTCAACTCTTTCCAAATAAGAGGATACTGAGGGAATTAAAGTATTCATGGCTTCATAAAGGTCTTTATTTCCTTGAATCTCTTCAGCCAAGTCACCTTTGACATCAGCCCATTGATCTTAAGTCTTGTAAATGTAGTGGGATACTGTTCTGCAGCCATGGTTTCCATCACCCTGGACATTGATGGCCTTGAAGGTGTATTTCAATATAAACTTAGGAAAGTCTTCTCAGCCAGGTATCTGATAAAAAAAGGTCAAAAGATGAATAAATATCAAAATAAACAAGAGATAATGTGGATTATTTGGGTGTTTGGCCTTTTTTTGGGGGGGGGCGCTGGGCAAAAAAATCTGGAACAATTGGGAGTTAGAGAGATTTTGTGGGGGTAAAGCCTCTTTTGGGAATGGTTTGGCCCAATACAGGTGTGGTTGTGTTTCATTTTTAATCAAAAATGGGCCCAGGGCCCCCCTTACATGTTTTTACCAATTTATGGAAAAAAAATGTAAGCTCTCATGTGTTTTTACCAATTTGCTTATGTGTTTTTACCAACACCCAATAAATATAATAATAATAAAAATGAAATATAATTAGAAAAATGGAGTTTCAATTAATGATGAATAAAGAGAATCAAAGAAAGGGCTATTTTTTCCAGTTTATGACTGGAAATTCTTTTTATATTATTGAAAAGAATCATAAAATCAAAAGTGAGAAATAAATTATATCAATAAGAGAGTCATGAGTTCTATAGTAAATAAAGAAGATCTGACTACTTGATTTTAATTTTCAAAATGAAATTTTAAACAAAATCTTTCATTCCCTTTAAAATATTTTCAAAAAAAATTTCCCCCAAAAAAAAACTTCAAACATATTTAACTAAAGGTAATGCCTCCACTCAAAATGTTTCTTTCTTTTGAAGACTTTCTGAGGGAATACCATATGAGGATTCATTATGTATTATATTAAATATAGCAAAATGAGGTCAATTACAATTTCTCTTGACATGGGAAAGGAACACTATGAGGGGTCCAAAAGAGGGAAATAACAGTTGGGATTTAAATTATTATTCAAGGTGAAATCATCTAGTATATGAAGCTTTGTTTGAGGTCTTATAAGAAAGGGAAATTCTTTTCAAATAATGTAAATATTTAAATAATAAAAATAGAAAATATTCTACTATTTGGTGAGCTACATACAGTAAGGATTAAGTAAGAAATTTATTCAATATTCCAGTGGCTTAGATGATGTGGGAATATCAAAAAATATAGAAATTCTAGTTTCAGCCTGCTTTTCAGATGAGCTTCAAGCACATACCCACCTGGTTCTAGATTAAATTCCAATTGCAACACTTTCTGTTAGGTTCAGAAACTTTTCTTATGGTTAATTGTATCAGAAATGTCTTATTTTTTAATGTATATCTTTATTAAGTTTTGATTTATTTGATATTGGAACAATCCCACATTTTTCTTTTTGAGATCGTTTGTTTAAATACAGCTTGAATTTCAAATATGTACCATAATACTTTTTAATTTTTTTTTTAAAAAAAAAAATTTAATAATGAATTAAGCTCAATTTGCAAAAGACAGTTCTTTTATTAATTCAATTGATTTCTTTTCTATTTTTTTCAAGTAGAATTAATCAAATTCATTAAAAAAATTCAATTTTTTACTTCTCAAAATGAATATTCTTTCAAAAAAAGTGGATAAAGTAGTAAATTGATATTTTAATCTACTTTAGGAATAACTCTCACCACACTATTTTTCAATTTATGGTATTATCTATGATTTTTTAAGCTACTGAAAGTAGTTGAATTGAGATTTTATTCAATGTTTAAGCCATATCTTTTCAATTCAGTCACTTTCTTATTTTTTTAAACTTTATCTATACCATTACCCTAGCCAAACCACTCACTCCATCCGCTACCAAAATCAAAACCTGCACAATTTACATTCAAATGAATTCTGATTGAATTATAATAGATAAAAAGATGAATTGCATTTTTTTGAAAAAAGCCCCAGTAAATCAATAATATCTTTTTCAAACTATTATTGAGATAAGTTGTGAGCCTTTGAGATATGACCACATACCCAATAAGGTCACAAAAAATACTCAGAATAAATTATACCTTTAATATAATTATATTAAAATTACTTAGAATAATTATACATTAAGAATAATTACTTAAATATACAAAAAATACCATAAATTGGTACAAAAATTGGTTTAACTTAAAAACCAATGTATCAACATGTAAAATAAATTATACCATTGGATTCCCCATGGAAAAATACACATATACCATTTTTATGGCATATCTGCAAAGTCAATATTTAAGGAATTATAAGGTATAATACCTTATAAAACCCATAAAACCTTATTTATCTCAAGACCTAATGAAACAACATGTGAAATAAATTGTAACAATGGATTCCCCATGAAAACCCACACATAAAACAATTAATAAGCTAAATTCCAATGTTAATACTTAAGGAATTAACCTGAATATATGCACTTTTTTGTTCGCCGCATATATTCAAGGATCATAGCTAATATCTTCTAAACTATGGATGATAGAATGATGAACCAAAAATAAAGTTACCACGTAATTACTGTAGGAACACAGATATGAACTTTGTTTTAAAAATTATAAACAAGGTTAAAACCTATGATGAAATATTGATAAAAATCAACAGAGCTGTTGACCACTTTGTTGTGAAAGTGCTCCAAACTTAAAAAAAAGTATACAGTTGGATTCTACTAGTTCATTCGTGAAGAATGATGTAATTTGTATTATTAAATTCAGGGTATAACCCCCTGAAATCAAGGTTTGAAGTTTAAAATATTGAATTTCGACAGAAAAGATGAGATACAAGAAAAATCATCAAAATTAGAGTTTTGATTATGTAATGAAGAGCTCTTGGCAGCATAATAGGGTTATGCCAGGCTATCAGAATTCACTCTTTTAATTGCTGTAGCGTGTAAATCTTAAAAGTTATTGAGGATCAAAGTTTGAGCTGTTATGATCACACACTGTAACCTTAATTTAAGTTTAACAGTCTTAAGAGTGATAAAATTGGTGAATACTATTAGTTTATGATTAAAACTAATAAAATCCACAAAATTTGGCGTTCTGCCAAGCCTCTGATGTCATCAACTTTAGAGTTATAGTGATAACTCTAAATAATGGTGTAATAATGATGTAATATGGTTTGATAATGATGTAATCATCTCCAAACCTTAAAATATTGATCAATTCCAGTGGATATGATCATTACACGTCTACTAGAAGCCTGTTGGACTCTAGGAGGGAGGTATTTACTATAAATAGAGCTCTTTTTACTCTATTTACCCCTCAGACGCATCAAAAACATTAAATCAATTAAATAAAAGGTAATTTCTTTATTCTTTATATATAAAACTCTTATATTATCAAAGACCAAAGACCATCTTAATATTAATCACTATTTTTGTGTGATTAAATCAATTCTTTAATTGTTTTTGTCATAAATCTCTCTATAAACTCATTTCCACGTAAAATCAAGAAATTTAGTAAATTTTCTTTATTTTTATTGTAAATACAATTTGAAAAAGTTGTGTTATATTCTTTTGGAGTAAAATATCTCAAAATTATTATTTTAAGTGTTAAAAGTAGGTTATTTCATCTTATTATAATAATTTCTCTCTTATTATTACTCTTAATAATTCTTAATTAATATAAATAGTATTTATATTAATATATAACTTTAATATTGGTAATATTATTGTTATTAATTGTTTTTTATTTATAAAAAACAGTTTTTTACGCCTTTATTATTTGTTGGTAACAATAATAAAGAGCTTTATAATATATTAATTATTTTATATTAATATATTATTTACAATATTATAATTTCATATAATATTAATTATATTATTATATTTATTTAATAATATAATATTTTTACGCCATAATAATAATATTTCTTTATTATTACTATTATTTTAATCTTATTTATTTCTATTATAGGGACATTCAGAGTACAATAAGTAATAAATTAGTAAATTTTACTTATTGTTTCATAGTCAAACCTTACATTTGGGGGCCTGGCCGTGATATTTACTTAAAAGACCTTTAAAAAGATTCTAATTGGGTTTATCCAATAATAAATTATATTTATAATCATAAAATTATATAATAATTTTATATTTTATTGATTTTAAAAGCTATTGAGGCATTTGGAAAGCAATTGTACTGTCTTACACGTGGTTTTTCACATCCTTAGACTTGCAAGAACTTTCTTTGAGTGACTCTAGTGATTAAAAAAGATAATTTATAAATTAAAAATAATTTTTATTATAATTTAATTTTATAAAGAATCATATCAATTTTTATTTTATTCCTTAAAAATAAAAAATATAAAAAATATTAAAAAATATTAAAAACCAATAAAAAAGTTATTTTTGTTCATTTTTATTCATTTCTTTATTCATTTCAAGTTTTTAAAGATATAAAAGCAATTTCTACGTGGAAAATTGCCATATCTTGCCAAAAATAACACTTCTTATAAAAAGACTTATATTTATTTGTCTTTTTTAGTGTTTGAAGATAACCCAACAGAAGACAACCAAGCTACTGTTGAGAGGTTGGTGGAAGAAACTTGTCAAAGTTCTCCAACACCAGTTATCACCAAAAGAAAGAAAGCTAAGAAATTAGACTTTCCAGGACCCACCATTCAAGACTCTGAAGGTGAGCACCTCTTTTTAAATTGCCATAAAAGAATTTTATTCCAAAATACTTTTATTTTCTCTTATTCTTTAATTATGACTACCAGAAGAGGTTCCCAATACTCCATCCAATCAGATGGAGCTGGACTCAGAGGTAGAATTGATCCCTCAACAGGGAAAAGAAAGGGCAATATCCCCAGTGGAACAGAATCCACACAAGGAAGTGCCTTATCCCAAAGGCAAGTCCCAGAAATGCCCATGATATCTGAGCCTGAATTGGAACTAAGTATGAGTAACTCAAACAGGTACAAATCACATTCAGAGGGCTCAAATAGACATCTAAATGAGCCAGTACAAGCAGTATTGCACAGTATACAAGGACAAAGATTGGGAAATGTTGCCTCAAATACACCAAGGAGTGATGAACTCCTGGCACATCCTGAAAAAGTTCCTCAAAGAGGAGGAGATAGTGAAATACTCCAATGGATGGAATCCACTGTCATCCAAACCTCAAATCAAAAAAATCAAGGACTACCATGCCAAAAAGAGGGAGGCAACCAAGGAAGAAGCCCCAGTAACATCTACCAGCAAGCCCCAAGCCAACCCACTTCCCCAAGAAGGGAAGAAGAACAAGAAAAAGCATTGGAAGAAACAATATTCCCCAAGCTACAGAATCCCAAGAATCCAAAAGGATGCCATGGACAATGTTTTCAACATGGCCAGAACCTTGATGGAATTCAAGGACAAGGAAGAGCAAAGAATGAGACAACCTCATTTCCCAAAGAAATAACCTTGTCCAAAGATGTTGTAAATACTTTAACAGAAATTAAAAATAGTATATTACCTCTAAAAGAAATTAAAGATAGTTTATTATCACTACAAGAAATAAATAACAATTTATCTTCTTTAACAAACATTTTTGTGCAAAACAAGAAAGAAATTGACAACATTAAGTTTATTGTTGAAAATAATAAACCAAAGAATTTAATTGATAATACTCAAAAATTAATACAAGGACAACAAGAATTGTATAAATACATAAAAGATATCAAAGACAAGACTTTGACAATCAATTATGATGTGAGTATTGACAATCTTACAGAAAAATTAAATAAATTAAGTATTTCTGTAGAAAAATTTGAAGAAAAGACTTCATCACACCAAAAATTACTTTTGGACCATGTGAAAAAAAGTGATGAAGCAAGAATGCATCTGAAAGATGATATTCAAAGTGAAATATAGCTTATTACAGAAAAAATGGATAAAATTAATGAGGCTAATTTAAATATGCCAAAGTTATCAACACCATTTTCTCATATAAGAAGCCCTGTTAAAACAAAAGAGGAATTGTCAAATCCTTTCATAACAGACTTGAGTCACCAAGATAATAACCAAGTCTTAATGAAGGAAGCACCTCAATTGAAGGAATGGCCAACATTCACAGGAGAAGGTGAATATGACCACATGTCATTTATTAAAAGAATTGACTTGTTACAAGAAGACTATGCCATACCAGATGAATTAATCACTGCAAGATTACACTCATTGTTTGAGAAATATGCAAAAAGATGGTATTATGGCATAAGACAAACAAATGGTAAAAATACCTGGTCTTGGTGGAAACAAGAAATAATCACCAATTGGGCAAATGATGCCTGGAGGTATAAGATAGAAAATGCATTTGAAAACTCTTTATTTGACCCAGAGAAAGATAAACCTTTAACTTGGTTCTTAAAACAAGTTGAAAGGCTTAATGCACTGTACCCAGAAATGTCACAGAAGATGGTGCATATGACAATACTTAAAAAATGCGGAGGGGAACTAGAACATGCCCTAAGAAGCAGGTGTATAGAACCATGCTCCACAGAAGAGTATATAAATGCACTAGAAGATATAGTGACAAGAACAAAAATTGGCAGGACTTGGAAAAAATTGGACATTAAAAGCCCAAATAAACCATTTATCAAAAAAGATAAATCAAAAGAATCCTTTAAGCCCAATACATCCAACAATAATGAGCTAAGAAAATGCCATAAATGTGGAGGTATTGGACACTTAGCCAATAATTGCCTTAAAAAAGCAAAGATTAATGAAATTGTGGAAACAGAAAACCACAATGACAAAGAAGAGGAATCTGACTCTGAAAAAGAGACAGAAGAGTCAGAAAGCTCTGAAAGTGATGAAATCAATATAATTAATGCACAAATTAATAATATTGATATAATTTATGAAGTACTGGATGTTAATTCAAACTTGCCACAAGTTGGAACATCTGACACAAATCTGACAAACATACAAGATGCCAAAATGTATAGAACCAAACCTGCAAGAGGAATGGGATATACAGCTGGAAAATCAAGTATTAGTATTGTTATGGTTGATAACCAAGAAGGAAAGGTTAACTTGGATACAGGAGCATATTGCACTTGTGTTGGCAAAAGTTATTTAAAAACCATTGTCCCAGACTGGCAAGAAAAACTTATGCCAATACAAGGTGTCAAATTTAGTAGTGCAAGTGAGAGCATGAAGCCCCTTGGAATAATTGATTTAACACTAATTTTTCCTCATCCCTGACAATGTGTCAGAATTAAAGTAGAGTTTGTAGTAATGGACAACTGTACTAGTAATCATTTCATACTTGGGAATGACTACTTATCAATCTATGGTATAGATATCTCCAACCAAAAGGATAGATATTTTACCATAGGAGATAACAAAAGACAAAAGTTTGGATTCTTAAATAACAAAAAACAAATCACAGTTATTAAGAATGAAGAAAAAGTTCCAGAAAAGGAACTTTTTATATCTGAACAACTCAAAGAGGCAGAATTCAATCAAGAATTAACAGAAAAAATGAAAGAAAAATTGATTGAACTCTTATTTAAGTATAGAAATGCCTTTGCAACTGACAAAGAGCCACTAGGTGCCATAATTGGACATGAAGTGGATATAATTCTTAATGTAGAAAAACCTTACCCACCTTTATTAAGAAGACCTGCTTATCCAGCCAGTCCAAGAGCTAGAGAAGCCTTAGAGGTGCACATTAAAGAATTAATGGACCTTGGAGTATTAAGAAAGGTTGGACATAATGAACAAGTAGAAGTTACTACACCTGTCATTATAACTTGGCATAATGGAAAATCAAGGATGGTAGGAGACTTCAGAGCCCTGAATACCTATACCATTCCAGACAGATATCCAATACCCAGAATCCATGAGACATTGACCCAATTGTCACAAGCTAAGTTCATCACAGCTATGGATGCTCTTAAGGGTTTTCATCAAAATTTCTTAACAGACAATGCCAAGAAACTACTAAGAATAATAGTCCATTGTGGAATTTTTGAATACTTAAGAATGCCATTTGGAATAAAAAATGCACCTTCCCATTATCAAAGAATGATGAATACCATATTCCCTGAAGAATTATAAGAAGGATGGTTGATTATCTATATTGATGATATCATAGTTTGCTCAGAAACTTGGGAAAATCACCTTACAAGACTAGAAAGGGTACTACAAAAAATAGTCCAAGTGAATATGAAAATTTCGTTGAAAAAATGTCATTTTGCATATAGTGAATTAAAGGCACTAGGACATGTAGTATCTGGCCTTAGTCTAGGCATAGACAAAAATAAAGTAGCAGCAGTACTACTTAAACCAATGCCTCAAAACAAAAAAGAAATGCAATCATTTCTAGGATTTGCTGGTTACTATAGACAGCATATAAAGGACTTTGCAAAGATTGCTAAATCCTTGTATAAGCTATGTGACCAACAAACATTCTATGAGATGACAGAAGAAAGAGTCAAGGCATATGAAGAATTGAAAAATTCCTTAACAAATGCCCCATTTCTTCTGATGCCAGATTGGAAACTACCCTTCAAACTGTACATTGATGCTTGTGGAGAAGGACTAGGTGCTGCACTTCACCAAACACAAATTATCAATGATAAACCAGTGGAAGGACCAATTTGTTTCATTTCAAGGCAGATAAAGCCAACAGAAGCAAGGTATGGAGCAAGCCAAATGGAATGCTTATGCCTAGTGTGGGCTTTAGAAAAACTGCATTATTATTTGGATGGCACAGTATTTGATGTAATCACAGACTGTAATGCTGTGAAATCACTATTAAATATGAAGACTCCAAATAGACATATGCTGAGATGGCAAATTGCTATCCAAGAATATAGAGGAAATATGACTATTGTTCATAAATCTGGAAATATTCATAAAAATGCAGATGGTCTTAGCAGATGGGCTCTAGCAAATACCCCTGACAATCCAGCATGGGTACCACAAGAAGAGCATCATATAGAAGGAATATGTGTTACAGACATTGGCACAGAATTCTTTAACCAAGTTAAAGAAAGCTATAAGACAGACAAATATTGCCATATCTTAAGCCAACTTCTAATGAAAGACTGCAAAGATCCATCACTTTCATCAAAACTAGATGAAATATGGAAAAAGGCATATGATGAAGGAAGATTTCACCTCCTTGATGGAATCCTTTACCATAGAACAAAACACACATGTGTTACGGCCTTAACAGACAGAACACTAATAAACACTATTTTACATGAGTGTCATGATAGTGTTGCATCTGGACATCTCTCAGAAGATAGGACACTAGAGAGGGTGAAAACCTGCTCTTGGTGGCCAAATTGGAAGAAAGATGTTGTAGAGTACTGCCAAACCTGTGACAGATGTCAAAAAGCCAACAGAGCCACAGGAAAGAAATTTGGAATGATGATCCAAATCCAAGAACCAAAATCCCCATGGGAAATAGCTCATATGGATTGGGTAACAGCCTTACCTCCAGGAGGAGACAGGAGTTATAATGCATGCCTAGTGTTAGTTGACAGGTACAGTAAAACTCCCATATTCTTACCATGTCATAAAGATGACACAGCTATGGATACAGCCATAATGATATGGAATAAAGTCATTAGTCACACAGGCTTATTCCAAAATATTATAAGTGACAGAGACCCAAAGTTCACTTCAGCATTATGGACAAATCTCCATAACTTGTTTGGGACAAAGTTATCATTCTCAACAGCTTATCATCCTCAAACTGATGGTCTAGCAGAAAGAATGATACAGACCCTAGAGGATATGATCAGAAGATTCTGTGCTTATGGGCTAGAATTCAAAGATTCTGATGGTTTTACCCATGATTGGTGTACACTAATACCAGCACTTGAACTGGCATATAAGACATCAATCCATTCTTCTACTGGCAAAACACCAGCAATGCTAGAGAAAGGTTGGAATCCAAGACTTCCTTATGATACCCTCAAAAAGGACTTAGTGGATATACATCCAACAGCAAGCAGTTTCAAGATAATGCTTGACAAAGCAAGACACCATGCAAACAGATGCATGGAAGATTCTTTTAAATATGCAAAAGAAAGATGGGATAAAAGTAATAAGCCACCTGATTTCAAAATAGGAGACTTGGTTTTAGTATCAACCCTTAATTTCAATAACATAAAAGGCCCAAAGAAATTGAAAGATTCCTTTGCAGGACCATTTATGATAAAAGCACTTCATGGACCCAATGCTGTGCAATTAGAACTCACAGGTGAACTAATGAACAAACACCCAACTTTCCCTGTAAGTCTAATAAAACCTTACAGTTCAAGTGACAAGGAGTTATTTCCACTAAGAAATAAACCCCCACTTGAAATTCCCCCCTTGGAAGAAGGAGAAGAAAAGAAAATAGTAAAAGTCCTTAAAGAAAGAAGGACAAGAAACAAAAAAGAAAGGGAATACCTTGTAAGGTATAGAAATTCAACTCAAGAAGATGAATGGCTACTTGAGAAAGATATAACAAATGCTGATAAACTACTAAGAAGGTTCAGACATGAAAGAAAGCCTGAAAAATAGAAAAGATAAGCATTATTGAGCTTCAAGACTAACAAAGTCTAATGAAGAGGTAGGACAGTGGATGATACCCTAATCACACATATCAGATTGTGGTACAATCTTTTTTGGTGGTAGGGAATGTGAGCCTTTGAGATATGACCACATACCCAATAAGGTCACAAAAAAGACTCAGAATAAATTATACCTTTAATATAATTATATTAAAATTACTTAGAATAATTATACATTAAGAATAATTACTTAAATATACAAAAAATACCATAAATTGGTACAAAAATTGGTTTAACTTAAAAACCAATGAATCAACATGTAAAATAAATTATACCATTGGATTCCCCATGGCAAAATACACATATACCATTTTTATGGCATATCTGTAAAGTCAATATTTAAGGAATTATAAGGTATAATACCTTATAAAAACCATAACACCTTAGTTATCTCAAGAACTAATGAAACAACATGTGAAATAAATTGTACCAGTGGATGCCCCATGAAAATCCACACATAAAACAATTAATAAGCTAAATTCCAATGTTAATACTTAAGGAATTAACCTGAATATATGCACTTTTTTGGTCAACGCATATATTCAAGGATCATAGCTAATATCTTCTAAACTATACGTGATAGAATGATGAACCAAAAATAAAGTTACCCCGTAATTACTGTAGGAACACAGATATGAACTTTATTTTACAAATTATAAACAAGGTTAAAACCTATGATGAAATATTGATAAAAATCAACAGAGCTGTTGACCACTTTGTTGTGAAAGTGCTCCAAACTTAAAAAAAAGTATACAGTTGGATTCTACTAGTTCATTCGTGAAGAATGATGTAATTTGTATTATTAAATTCAGGGTATAACCCCCTGAAATCAAGGTTTGAAGTTTAAAATATTGAATTTCGACAGAAAAGATGAGATACAAGAAAAATCATCAAAATTAGAGTTTTGATGATGTAATGAAGAGCTCTTGGAAGCATAATACAGTTATGCCAGGCTATCAGAATTCACTCCCTGAATTGCTGTAGCGTGTAAATCTTAAAGGTTATTGAGGATCAAAGTTTGAGCTTAATTTGAGCTGTTATGATCACACACTATAACCTTAATTTAAGTTTAACAGTCTTAAGAGTGATAAAATTGGTGAATACTATTAGTTTATGATTAAAACTAATAAAATCCACGAAATTTGGCGTTCTGCCAAGCCTCTGATGTCATCAACTTTAGAGTTATAGTGATAACTCTAAATAATGGTGTAATAATGATGTAATATGGTTTGATAATGATGTAATCATCTCTAAACCTCAAAATATTGATCAATTCCAGTGGATATGATCAGTACACGTCTACTAGAAGCCTGTTGGACTCCAGGAGGGAGGTATTTACTATAAATAGAGCTCTTTTTACTCTATTTACCCCTCAGACGCATCAAAAACATTAAATCAAATTAAATAAAAGGTAATTTCTTTATTCTTTATATATAAAACTCTTATATTATTAAAGACCAAAGACCATATTAATATTAATCACTATTTTTGTGTGATTAAATCAATTCTTTAATTGTTTTTGTCATAAATCTCTCTATAAACTCATTTCCACGTAAAATCAAGAAATTTAGTAAATTTTCTTTATTTTTATTGTAAATACAATTTGAAAAAGCTGTATTATATTCTTTTGGCGTAAAATATCTCAAAATTATTATTTTAAGTGTTAAAAGTAGGTTATTTCATCTTATTATAGTAATTTCTCTCTTATTATTACTCTTAATAATTCTTAATTAATATAAATAGTATTTATATTAATATATAACTTTACTATTGGTAATATTATTGTTATTAATTGTTTTTTATTTATAAAAAACAGTTTTTTACGCCTTTATTATTTGTTGGTAACAATAATGAAGAGCTTTATAATTTATTAATTATTTTATATTAATATATTATTTACAATATTATAATTTCATATAATATTAATTATATTATTATATTTATTTAATAATATAATATTTTTACGCCATAATAATAATATTTCTTTATTATTACTATTATTTTAATCTTATTTATTTCTATTATAAGGACATTCAGAGTACAATAAGTAATAAATTAGTAAATTTTACTTATTGTTTCATAGTCAAACCTTACATAAGTATATTTTTCTTAATAGATATTTCGAATTATTTGGGCATAAATGAAAATTGATCTGTCTTGTTTTATTTCAACTTTAGATTATTTATTGATAATTGGAACTATTATCATATAAAATATACTATAGTCAATATATTAATTTCTTATATACATAATCTAGTTCTGAATGATGTTTTGGGCTTATATTTTCATTATTCTCTATTTTTCTACAGCTGTAAATTAAACTTAGAAATATTTATCCTCCTAGGAGTGAACTTCATATTAAAGATTACTTAAAGAAGTTTAATAATTTTATTTCCTATAAAGAACAAATTTCACGAAATAACTAGTCTCCTTATTATCATGATAATAATCCCTCATTTAAGAGAAAAGAATTAATTAAAATAGAAGAAAGTAATCATTACAAAGTGGAAAGTCCTTTACTAAAAGTGAATTTAATTGAACTATAAAACTTGTAAAGAAAAAACAATTATGGCTATGAGAGAAAAAAAATATAAGATGTTTTTTTGAATTTCAACAAAAAAACTTCTATAATGATAAAGCTAATGAATCAAAGTTAATAAACCTCATACATATAATATTGGCATTGATAGCCTCCTGTTATGTTTTTAACTATTACAGATATAATATTATCTGCAAAAAAATTGTCAGATGATGGGAAAACCTAAGAAGAAACAAAGATTTATTACATGGGATTGTAGGAATTTTCTGTGAGCTGCTTGAAAATATTACTATGAGTTTTATTTTTAAGAAAATAAAAAATAAATTTACTATAGCCACAAATTCAAGTAATTAATTAATCAATTATCCTTTTAAATGCTATATACTATTAGTAATATAATATTAAGTAAGTTTCTGCCGAATCCATGACATTAATTATATATTGATATGAATTATTACAAGAATAATATACATCAATTTCAAAATATAATCATATTTTAAAAGGAAAATTATGGAATTTCATTCTTGAGGAAAAACTACACTGAGAGAAAGAAAATCAATTATTAAGAAAGATATACTCACTAAAAATACAAAAATGGTTGAGATAAAATTAGGGAAAAGTATTTGATTTAAGAATTTAATAGTTTGAGAATTAATAGTTGATATAAAATTAAAAATGAAAAAAATTAGCTATAGCGCTATCTATATAGTAGCATTATTTCATATCAGAAGATCTAAAGCTATTAATAATTATTTCAAAACTAATAATACCTCTTTTATTAAAAATAGAATTATTTAGGTGATTATAGGATTATTATTTCAAAAAGACAGCTAACATATGCTATTTTAAAGATATAAAACTAGCTAAAATAGGCTTAAAGATACAAAAATTGAAAAAAATGATGAGAAACAAATAGCCTCTCTGGGATAGATGATTTCATTATTTCTTGACATGTAAGAGTATCATGATGACTTGATTATGTGATCTTAAATGGTTAATAATTAAAAAATTTATCTGCATAAATATTATTTAATTTGAAGAATAAAATTGGAATCTCAATATTATAAATTTCATTTGTCAGTTCATCACAGGTTCATTCTTCTGTAAATATTTGAAAATATTGCATTTGAAATGGGATCTTAAAAAATGGACTGTAAGTTCTATTTTCAATTGGTCTTATAATATTATGAATACTTTTATGCTTCATAAAATTTTATCTATCTCTTAATTTTTCATACATCTGTGAGATTTATTTATTAAGAAAAATATTTTTAACAAATTTCACAGGTTTAAATAATTTTCCATGCAATGAAGGTCTGTAAGTAAAATAAAAGCATATCTTAAAGGGGTATTGCCCCATATGATATCCCCATAAAGGTATAAGTTGAAAACATTTAACATATATATATATATTGATAAATCAATATTTGAGAGGATATTATTATTTTAAGCCTCTCATTACCTCCCTGGAATTTCAAGGTGATGGATTTACTAATATTTATCATGACTTCATTTATTTTAGCCTCAGTAGCTAAGATTCAAAAAGTTTTTTAATTATTATATGAAGCCATGAAACAATTTTAAGTATTTTTATGGAGGCTAAGTACACCTCAGAGGCCTAAGGATCTGGACTACTGTGGATCTCTTTACTGATCTTGGTTTCCCTTGGATATCTTCTTTAGATGAAATAATAAATTCTTGAATCAAGCTGAGAATCCTGAAAGAGTAATTCAAACGTGTAGCTACAAATACAGTTATTTTAAATTACATAAAAATCTATTGCATTAATACCAATAGGTGTGTAATATAGGTTTTTCCAAAATCCCATCATTTTTAGTTGAAAAGGTAAAAAAAAGATGTGACAGATTTTCATGTTGTATTAATGATTAGGTGCTTAATTATTTTCAAATTTAAAACCTAATAAACATACTTTTAGCTCACACACCTTATAGAGCTACCAAAGGTGAAATTTGGGAAAAATTCAGATCTGAATTTCAATTAATGAATTTACTTAGTCAAAAACTCTAATTCATCAAAAAAAAGTCTGGTAGTATAGACTTAAAAAAGTAAGAATTACCCCAGAAGCTTTTCTATAGGTGCTGAAGCCAGTTTTGTCAAAATCAAATCAAAGTTACTGTACAGCAGTAATTATGAGTCTATAGGAAACAGATTCCTTCTTGACAAAGGTCTCAACACAGTGACACATGAAAACAGAAAAGCATGATTTTTGCATTTTTTATTGCTAATCCCATCTTATTTAATGGATCTAATTATGAACTAACCAACAAAAAAAAATTATTTGTATCATTAATTTACAATATTTTTGATTTGATGTTCCAAAGGATATTAAATTATACAAATAGGTATCAAGAAAATAAAGTATCTGTGAGCCTTAAAGGTAATTTCATATACCCAAAAGACCACAAATACAAAGTTAACATATAAATATAAATAAAATAAATTTATTTATATTATTAAAATAAAAATCAAAATATAAATATAAAATTATATTCAAAATTAAAAATTTAATTACAATTTAAAAATAAAATAACATTAAATTTTGGAATTATAAAATTACATTTATACTTGAAAAAATTAAGTAAAAATGAATTTTTAACAAAATTGTGAAAAGATGAATTTGGAAAAAAGTTGAATAAAAATTATTATAGCTTTTCATCCAATAAATAAGCATATGAAAATTATCTCACCATTGGATTCCTCATAAAAAATCAGGTGGGGTCACCTCTGAGTGAAAAGTTTGTAACTCAACTCTAAATAAGCTTAAATTAAGTTTTTAGTATTTTCTGTATGAAAATTGAAAATCCTCAAAACTTTAATTTAATTCACATCACATGTAGTGTTAATCACCAAAATTTGTGTTAAAATTGAGGTGTTGTGTATATTTTAGAAGTTATGAGGAATTAAAGTATTTTCAATTCAATTCAAATGAAATGTCAAAATGTGCGTGTGTATCACATAAGTGAACTTTGATTTACATATGAGGTATCAATTATTACTTTATTGAACTGTACAACTCAATTGAATTACATATGTAAATTATAAGTATAATACATGATGAGGAATTAAAGAAAAAATAAATTTGGGGGGGAAAAGGAACTACAGCCTTAAGGGGGAGCTAGACCCCCAAAATCCTTGCTGACAGGTGTGTGGTGTCGAAATTCACGCAAACATTCATCACTTTTGGCCTGGAATTGAGTTACAGGGTCTGTGGACTCAATTGATGATGAGGTTTTGACACCAACTGGGGTAGTTTTAGCTGTTGCCAAGAAGGTAAAGCTACTCTTAAGAAAAAACAATCATAGTAAAAACAGTTTTAACTGGCTTCTATGTCTCTTACACAAATCCTGACGTGTTTTGAAGGCTCTAGACGAGGTATTGCTATAGTAATGGCTGATTTAAGGGTCTAAAATGGCTAAAAATGGCTTAAACCAAGGTTCTATGATGTCATAATTGGCTTTTCTGTTGTCAGACTGTTTTTCATGACTGACAAGAGTAAACTTTACTTTTGGAGTAAGAAAATTGATGGCTATAAAAGAATGTCTTCTTTGCCCCACTGTTCTGTTCATGTTAGAATCTTTTCCCTTTATAATTAGTTTAAACATTGTTAAACCAATCAATATAAGATTCCAACCACCTTTCTTAAATCATTTTAAACCTTTTAGCCATTTGAAAAAATCATTATAATCATTTTTTGTAACTCTTATAATCATTTTGACCCCTGAACCACCCCAAAAGTGAATTAAAGCAGCTTTCATCACTGTAAACTTTGTCACTTTGTTTCCAAATTCACTCTGGCCACTTTTGGGTGTGTTTTTTTCTTTAATATTCTTTTTATAGACTTTGTTCTTTAATTAATTGCTTGCAGTTCTTTGCTCAATTAATCCCAATTGAAATTGCTCTTGAAGAAATTTCTTTTGTAGCCTTAAATATCTCTTGTAGAGTATTTTTGGATAAATTTTTATTGTTGGTAAAACAATAAATATTTATAATATTATTGTTTTATACTAATAAAGCTATAAACAATGAATTAGGTGTGCTTTCTCTTAAAAATAATATTTCTTACTATTTTTAATTGATTTTTACCTTATACAAATTTTGAGGACAGGAAAAGTACTTGATTTTTAATCAAAGTTTCATATCCACACCTTACATTTGGGGTGCCAGCCAAGATATTTTTTCTGTGACATATTTTTTTACTCTTTTTAAATTTTTTTTCTTATATTGAAAAATTTAAAAAACATATAAAAAATACTCATAATTCAAAAAATCAATAAATGATTTTTTTTAATATTATAAGTGAGGCTTATATTTTAATTTCTTTTTTGAAATATCCTTTCTTTACTTAATTAATTGGGTTTTTCATTAATTTTAGTGTCTGACAATGTGGTAGGACAAGAAAACGTTGAAACAGCGTCAACAGTGTAAGGTTTGACTATGAAACAATAAGTAAAAATTACTAATTTATTACTTATTGTACTCTGAATGTCCTTATAATAGAAATAAATAAGATTAAAATAATAATAATAATAATAAAGAAATATTATTATTATGGCGTAAAAATATTATATTATTAAATAAATATAATAATATAATTAATATTATATGAAATTATAATATTGTAAATAATATATTAATATAAAATAATTAATATATTATAAAGCTCTTTATTATTGTTACCAACAAATAATAAAGGCGTAAAAAACTGTTTTTTATAAATAAAAAACAATTAATAACAATAATATTACCAATATTAAAGTTATATATTAATATAAATACTATTTATATTAATTAAGAATTATTAAGAGTAATAATAAGAGAGAAATTATTATAATAAGATGAAATAACCTACTTTTAACACTTAAAATAATAATTTTGAGATATTTTACTCCAAAAGAATATAACACAACTTTTTCAAATTGTATTTACAATAAAAATAAAGAAAATTTACTAAATTTCTTGATTTTACGTGGAAATGAGTTTATAGAGAGATTTATGACAAAAACAATTAAAGAATTGATTTAATCACACAAAAATAGTGATTAATATTAAGATGGTCTTTGGTCTTTGATAATATAAGAGTTTTATATATAAAGAATAAAGAAATTACCTTTTATTTAATTGATTTAATGTTTTTGATGCGTCTGAGGGGTAAATAGAGTAAAAAGAGCTCTATTTATAGTAAATACCTCCCTCCTAGAGTCCAACAGGCTTCTAGTAGACGTGTAATGATCATATCCACTGGAATTGATCAATATTTTAAGGTTTGGAGATGATTACATCATTATCAAACCATATTACATCATTATTACACCATTATTTAGAGTTATCACTATAACTCTAAAGTTGATGACATCAGAGGCTTGGCAGAACGCCAAATTTTGTGGATTTTATTAGTTTTAATCATAAACTAATAGTATTCACCAATTTTATCACTCTTAAGACTGTTAAACTTAAATTAAGGTTACAGTGTGTGATCATAACAGCTCAAACTTTGATCCTCAATAACTTTTAAGATTTACACGCTACAGCAATTAAAAGAGTGAATTCTGATAGCCTGGCATAACCCTATTATGCTGCCAAGAGCTCTTCATTACATAATCAAAACTCTAATTTTGATGATTTTTCTTGTATCTCATCTTTTCTGTCGAAATTCAATATTTTAAACTTCAAACCTTGATTTCAGGGGGTTATACCCTGAATTTAATAATACAAATTACATCATTCTTCACGAATGAACTAGTAGAATCCAACTGTATACTTTTTATAAGTTTGGAGCACTTTCACAACAAAGTGGTCAACAGCTCTGTTGATTTTTATCAATATTTCATTATAGGTTTTAACCTTGTTTATAATTTGTAAAATAAAGTTCATATCTGTGTTCTTACAGTAATTACGTGGTAACTTTATTTTTGGTTCATCATTCTATCATGTATAGTTTAGAAGATATTAGCTATGATCCTTGAATATATGCGTTGACCAAAAAAGTGCATATATTCAGGTTAATTCCTTAAGTATTAACATTGGAATTTAGCTTATTAATTGTTTTATGTGTGGATTTTCATGGGGCATCCACTGGCACAATTTATTTCACATGTTGTTTCATTAGTTCTTGAGATAAATAAGGTTTTATGGTTTTTATAAGGTATTATACCTTATAATTCCTTAAATATTGACTTTACAGATATGCCATAAAAATGGTATATGTGTATTTTGCCATGGAGAATCCAATGGTATAATTTGTTTTAAATGTTGATTCATTGGTTTTTAAGTTAAACCAATTTTTGTACCAATTTATGGTATTTTTTGTATATTCAAGTAATTATTCTTAATGTATAATTATTCTAAGTAATTTTAATATAATTATATTAAAGGTATAATTTATTCTGAGTCTTTTTTGTGACCTTATTGGGTATGTGGTCATATCTCAAAGGCTCACATTCCCTACCACCAAAAAAGATTGTACCACAATCTGATATGTGTGATTAGGGTATCATCCACTGTCCTACCTCTTCATTAGACTTTGTTAGTCTTGAAGCTCAATAATGCTTAACTTTTCTATTTTTCAGGCTTTCTTTCATGTCTGAACCTTCCTAGTAGTTTATCAGCATTTGTTATATCTTTCTCAAGTAGCCATTCATCTTCTTGAGTTGAATTTCTATACCTTACAAGGTATTCCCTTTCTTTTTTGTTTCTTGTCCTTCTTTCTTTAAGGACTTTTACTATTTTCTTTTCTTCTCCTTCTTCCAAGGGGGGAATTTCAAGTGGGGGTTTATTTCTTAGTGGAAATAACTCCTTGTCACTTGAACTGTAAGGTTTTATTAGACTTACAGGGAAAGTTGGGTGTTTGTTCATTAGTTCACCTGTGAGTTCTAATTGCACAGCATTGGGTCCATGAAGTGCTTTTATCATAAATGGTCCTGCAAAGGAATCTTTCAATTTCTTTGGGCCTTTTATGTTATTGAAATTAAGGGTTGATACTAAAACCAAGTCTCCTATTTTGAAATCAGGTGGCTTATTACTTTTATCCCATCTTTCTTTTGCATATTTAAAAGAATCTTCCATGCATCTGTTTGCATGGTGTCTTGCTTTGTCAAGCATTATCTTGAAACTGCTTGCTGTTGGATGTATATCCACTAAGTCCTTTTTGAGGGTATCATAAGGAAGTCTTGGATTCCAACCTTTCTCTAGCATTGCTGGTGTTTTGCCAGTAGAAGAATGGATTGATGTCTTATATGCCAGTTCAAGTGCTGGTATTAGTGTACACCAATCATGGGTAAAACCATCAGAATCTTTGAATTCTAGCCCATAAGCACAGAATCTTCTGATCATATCCTCTAGGGTCTGTATCATTCTTTCTGCTAGACCATCAGTTTGAGGATGATAAGCTGTTGAGAATGATAACTTTGTCCCAAACAAGTTATGGAGATTTGTCCATAATGCTGAAGTGAACTTTGGGTCTCTGTCACTTATAATATTTTGGAATAAGCCTGTGTGACTAATGACTTTATTCCATATCATTATGGCTGTATCCATAGCTGTGTCATCTTTATGACATGGTAAGAATATGGGAGTTTTACTGTACCTGTCAACTAACACTAGGCATGCATTATAACTCCTGTCTCCTCCTGGAGGTAAGGCTGTTACCCAATCCATATGAGCTATTTCCCATGGGGATTTTGGTTCTTGGATTTGGATCATCATTCCAAATTTCTTTCCTGTGGCTCTGTTGGCTTTTTGACATCTGTCACAGGTTTGGCAGTACTCTACAACATCTTTCTTCCAATTTGGCCACCAAGAGCAGGTTTTCACCCTCTCTAGTGTCCTATCTTCTGAGAGATGTCCAGATGCAACACTATCATGACACTCATGTAAAATAGTGTTTATTAGTGTTCTGTCTGTTAAGGCCGTAACACATGTGTGTTTTGTTCTATGGTAAAGGATTCCATCAAGGAGGTGAAATCTTCCTTCATCATATGCCTTTTTCCATATTTCATCTAGTTTTGATGAAAGTGATGGATCTTTGCAGTCTTTCATTAGAAGTTGGCTTAAGATATGGCAATATTTGTCTGTCTTATAGCTTTCTTTAACTTGGTTAAAGAATTCTGTGCCAATGTCTGTAACACATATTCCTTCTATATGATGCTCTTCTTGTGGTACCCATGCTGGATTGTCAGGGGTATTTGCTAGAGCCCATCTGCTAAGACCATCTGCATTTTTATGAATATTTCCAGATTTATGAACAATAGTCATATTTCCTCTATATTCTTGGATAGCAATTTGCCATCTCAGCATATGTCTATTTGGAGTCTTCATATTTAATAGTGATTTCACAGCATTACAGTCTGTGATTACATCAAATACTGTGCCATCCAAATAATAATGCAGTTTTTCTAAAGCCCACACTAGGCATAAGCATTCCATTTGGCTTGCTCCATACCTTTCTTCTGTTGGCTTTATCTGCCTTGAAATGAAACAAATTGGTCCTTCCACTGGTTTATCATTGATAATTTGTGTTTGGTGAAGTGCAGCACCTAGTCCTTCTCCACAAGCATCAATGTACAGTTTGAAGGGTAGTTTCCAATCTGGCATCAGAAGAAATGGGGCATTTGTTAAGGAATTTTTCAATTCTTCATATGCCTTGACTCTTTCTTCTGTCATCTCATAGAATGTTTGTTGGTCACATAGCTTATACAAGGATTTAGCAATCTTTGCAAAGTCCTTTATATGCTGTCTATAGTAACCAGCAAATCCTAGAAATGATTGCATTTCTTTTTTGTTTTGAGGCATTGGTTTAAGTAGTACTGCTGCTACTTTATTTTTGTCTATGCCTAGACTAAGGCCAGATACTACATGTCCTAGTGCCTTTAATTCACTATATGCAAAATGAAATTTTTTCAACGAAATTTTCATATTCACTTGGACTATTTTTTGTAGTACCCTTTCTAGTCTTGTAAGGTGATTTTCCCAAGTTTCTGAGAAAACTATGATATCATCAATATAGATAATCAACCATCCTTCTGATAATTCTTCAGGGAATATGGTATTCATCATTCTTTGATAATGGGAAGGTGCATTTTTTATTCCAAATGGCATTCTTAAGTATTCAAAAATTCCACAATGGACTATTATTCTTAGTAGTTTCTTGGCATTGTCTGTTAAGAAATTTTGATGAAAACCCTTAAGAGCATCCATAGCTGTGATGAACTTAGCTTGTGACAATTGGGTCAATGTCTCATGGATTCTGGGTATTGGATATCTGTCTGGAATGGTATAGGTATTCAGGGCTCTGAAGTCTCCTACCATCCTTGATTTTCCATTATGCCAAGTTATAATGACAGGTGTAGTAACTTCTACTTGTTCATTATGTCCAACCTTTCTTAATACTCCAAGGTCCATTAATTCTTTAATGTGCACCTCTAAGGCTTCTCTAGCTCTTGGACTGGCTGGATAAGCAGGTCTTCTTAATAAAGGTGGGTAAGGTTTTTCTACATTAAGAATTATATCCACTTCATGTCCAATTATGGCACCTAGTGGCTCTTTGTCAGTTGCAAAGGCATTTCTATACTTAAATAAGAGTTCAATCAATTTTTCTTTCATTTTTTCTGTTAATTCTTGATTGAATTCTGCCTCTTTGAGTTGTTCAGATATAAAAAGTTCCTTTTCTGGAATTTTTTTCTTCATTCTTAATAACTGTGATTTGTTTTTTGTTATTTAAGAATCCAAACTTTTGTCTTTTGTTATCTCCTATGGTAAAATATCTATCCTTTTGGTTGGAGATATCTATACCATAGATTGATAAGTAGTCATTCCCAAGTATGAAATGATTACTAGTACAGTTGTCCATTACTACAAACTCTACTTTAATTCTGACACATTGTGAGGGATGAGGAAAAATTAGTGTTAAATCAATTATTCCAAGGGGCTTCATGCTCTCACTTGCACTAATAAATTTGACACCTTGTATTGGCATAAGTTTTTCTTGCCAGTCTGGGACAATGGTTTTTAAATAACTTTTGCCAACACAAGTGCAATATGCTCCTGTATCCAAGTTAACCTTTCCTTCTTGGTTATCAACCATAACAATACTAATACTTGATTTTCCAGCTGTATATCCCATTCCTCTTGCAGGTTTGGTTCTATACATTTGTCACAGGGGCTCTTTGAAGTGAAGAGGGCCTGGCACTCAGTAAACTGGGACTCACTTATGGAGGGCTCAAAGATAAGATAAAAAGAGATACACTTAAGAGTCTTAAAGATAAATTGCTAAAGAATAAATATAAGAAAAAGCAGCAACAAAAGATAAGAGTAAAAGAATAGAAGAGCCAACCACAAACAAGTCCAAGTCCACTGTTTCAACCTGTCAGAATGGAAAGAGAAGGGTTAATAAGGATATGGCCAACCAACTCATACTGTACAGGCGAAGAGAGAAATGCAAAGACTAACTTAAAATTAAATAATTATAATACCCAAAATAAGGATAAGAATAATTATAAAATGATAAATAAACTAAATTAATTAACTGGGGAAAAGTCCCCAGGGGGAAGAAAGAGGGGCTGGTATATGTGAGAATCACCAGCCCTCATCCAGAGGAAGAATTTTCATGAGAATATTTGATGATTGAATTGAGTCTGGCCAATACAGGTCCTGTACGTCTGTACAGAACCTGTACAAGAGGTGTGGTGTATTGAAGTGATCATACAGCTTTCAAGTTGGTGTATTGAAACTGTATTGGGTGAAACCAGCCTGTACAGGTATTGACAGGCTGTATTGAGGTACCAAGCTGTATGCATGTTTCAGAATGAGGATTTCTGAAATTGAATGCTGATTAAAATGCTGGATCTGCTGATTTGAGATGTCTGAGTGGGTGTGTGAATGAATACCCTTACCTCTGATGAGTGGTTGTTACAGTATCCCCCTCTTGAAACTGGTGGGCTCCTGAACACCATAATACCCTGCCATTGTTGAGTGGCATCTCACTACCCCACACAATGCTTTGAAAAGTTTTCTTTTGACCATTATCTCGAAATCCTTCTCCATCTCTTCTCTGTCAATTAAATTTATTTCCCCCTTCTTTAACTTTGAGTAAATACCCCACTTCAAGCTGTTCTTTCTTCTGATTTCAACAACTGACGTCCTTGGGGCGTGGCCTTGGGTTGTATCCCAAAATGATGGCCACTGAGCTCTTGTGCTCAAAAAATGGTGCCAGATGAGTATATGAAGTGTACTCATCTGGCCAGCCCAATCAGGGAAAATGATGGTGACAAGAATTCTGGGGTCTTGTCCCCAATCACCTTCAAAATGCCTCAACCAGCCCTTTATAGTGATTTTGGGCTGGTGCCTTCTCTATGGAGGATCTTGAGGATCCTTGAATTTATGGCCATTTTGGCCTTTTTTGGCTTCTTGGTGTCTTTGGGTGAAACTATGGTCCATGGCCTTTTATGGCCAAATTGTGGGTTTTTGGGATTTTCTGGCCTTTTTGGCCTTTTGGAGTATTTGGGGTCTTACGGTCCGCGGGCCGTACGCCGCGGTCCGTGGGCCGTGGACCGTACGCTGTGGTCTGCGGTCCGTGGGGGTTATTGGAAGCCCCCAGGGCCAAAATGGACCCCTTGGGCCCAAGGGGGTCATGGGACCTAAAATGGCCCAAAAAAAGAAAGTTTCACCTTATGTGGCCTGGACCCATTGGTGGGGTCCAGGACCACCAAGAACTTGGCCTTCCCCAAACTTGCAGGGGAGGCCCCCCATTCTGACTCCAGCCCCCAAAGGGGCCTTGGACCTTGACATTGAGAGGGTTTGAGGGGGGCCATGATTGACTTGTGGCCCAAATTCCCTTGAGGTCAAACTTTGATTTGACGTGGACTTGACGATTTGGGTGGAGTGAAATCCAGTGTCTTGTTCCTGTTTACGGTTGGTTTGACTCCTATTCATGCTCTTATAACAACTAATGAATGAGATAAAATAAAATGATTAAAATAATGAAGGAACCTCCCAATACGTGATTTGGGAGGGGATGCTGCTGCTTCCAATGAAAATAAAAAGGAAATAAAAGAAAGAAAATTATACAAGTAAAGAAAGAAAGAAAAATAATAAGAGAAAATGAGAGTAAAGAAAGAAATAAAGAAAAATCCTGATGGTTGGTCCTTCTTGTGGTGAGTTGCTTGATTTTGGCCAAAAAAGTGTCTGAAAAATGAAGACCAAGCATTTGATGCTCACAGAGTGGCCAAGGTAATGTTTTACAAGAAGTAGAACCCTCAGGGATGCATACCAGGAGATGGAACTTACTTTCATAACTTCCACTCCCCACCAAGCACCATAAGACTGAAATAAATTGCCATAAATGCCTTCTGAAATGAATTGCCATGAATGACTACTGAAATGAATTGCCGTAAATGACTTGAAGTAATGAATGTCTTGAATTATGATGATTGGCATAAAATGAAATGATAATAAAGAAAGAAAATGAAAACATAAAGAAAGAAAGAAACATTTGGCCATATCTTGATAAGGTCCAAACGGAGGGTATTGATGTTGTATGCTTCCTGAACCTGTCCAAAGAATTGACAAGTGCTCACAAAGTGGCCAAGGTGATTCTTACAACAACATATGGGCAGAATACCCCCTTAAAGGTGCATGCCAGGAGAGGAACTTACCTTCATAACTTCTTCTCCCCACCAAGCACCATAAATCAAACTCTTGAGGTATTTGGACCAGGATTGTCTGGATACAATGAATGGAAATCCTTGACAAGGTCTGGTGAGTTGGTAAGGTTGGAAGATGGTTCCCAAGTGGTTCTTTCTGGGTCTTCACTGAATCCTTTCCACTCTACAAGATACCATAATTTACCTCTTTTGAGTTTTGAGTCCAGAACCTGAGCCACTTCCAATTCTTCTTGCTCTTCCACTAAAACTGGTGGTGGCGGCAATTGATGACGATTTGGGATAGTTGAATGCTTGACTGGATCTAATAAGGACACATGGAATACAGGGTGAACTGTCTTCCATTGCTGAGGCAACTTGAGGTGATATGCATGGCTGCCAATCTTCTTAAGAACTTCAAAGGGTCCCAACCATCTTTCTGATAATTTCTTGGTGGGTCTTGTTGTCTTGATGTTCTTGGAAGCTAGCCATACTTTGTCCCCAGGTTGGAAATCAGGTGGAATTGCCCTATTTCTATCTGCATACTTCTTGAATCTCCTTATTGCTGACTCTAATTCTTCTTTGACAACTTGCTGTACTGATTGGAGTTTTGTTGATAACTTTCCAGCAGGTGAGTCTTGAGAAATATGGATTGAGTAAAAGCTGGGATTTCTTCCATAAATGGTGAAAAAAGGTGATTGCTTGGTTGATGAATGTTCTGCATTATTATAGGCAAATTCAGCCAGAGGGAGCCAGGTGTACCAGTCATCTTGATGATAGCTGACATACATCCAAAGGTACTGTTCTAGTATCTGATTTACCCTCTCTGTCTGTCCATCTGTTTCAGGGTGAAAGGCAGTTGAAAGATCTCTTGATATCTTGAGCTGCTGACACAATTGAGTCCAAAATGATGAAACAAATAAGGATCCTCTATCACTGACAATACTGACTGGGAGTCCATGCTTGGAAAATACATGACTAATGAATATTTGAGCTAAATCCAGAGCAGTGATTGTGCCATAAGTTGGAATGAAGATTGCCATTTTTGAGAATCTGTCCACAACTACTAAAATTGAATCAAAGTTGTTGGACAGTGGCAATTGAGTGATAAAGTCCATTGATAATGAATTCCAAGGACCAGATGGAATTGAAAGAGGCTTGAGTAATCCAAACTTCTTGTGATGAATGTTCTTGTTTCTTGAACATTGCTGACATGAGGACACATAGTCCTTGATGAATTGATTCATGCCAGCCCAATAAAAATCCCTCTTGATGAGCTTGAGGGTCTTCTCCTGGCCAGGATGGCCAGCCAATGGTGAGTCATGACGCTTTTGAAGAATATTGAGTTGAAGTTCTTCATTGCTTGGGATTACCACTCTATCTTTGAATAATAATAACTTGGCTTGAGGTTCAAGAGAATAATCTGGAACTGATTCACCTCTTGCTAGTTGCTTGAGTATTTCTTTATAGTCTTTGTCTTGCCATACTTCTTTTTGAATCTTGTCAACTAAATCTGAGAAAATTTCCACTTTGATTGAGAAGAATCTTGACTCTTGAATTCCATCTTGCTTAAGTACTTGATGAAAATTCTGAGGATTCTTGCTGATAAAGTCCACCCCCTCTCTGGGTACACGTTGTCCCGACGTGACAAGGCATATGGTAAAGTGGCCAGCCTGCCTGGGCGGTAAGTGATAGTGAAATGAAATTCTGAGAGAAATTCAGCCCAACGGGCCTGACGACGAGTAAGAACTTTGGAAGACATGAAATACTGCAAGGAAGAGTGGTCTGTCAAGACCTCAAAAGGATTGGAAAGAGAAAGAAGAAATGCTCTCCAGCGCTTGAGAGCCCAAACTATGCCAAGGAGTTCCTTGTCATGAATTTCATAGTTGAGCTCAGCTGGTAAGAGCTTGCGACTATCAAATGCAATGGGGTGCTTTCCTGAGTCATTCACCTGGCTCAGTACGGCGCCCAAAGCATAATCAGAAGCATCAGTCTCCACTATAGTAGGTAGAGAAGGATTAAAGTGAGATAAGATAGGAGCAGAGGTGAAAGCTTCTTTGAGTGCTTGAAACTGACTAAGAGCTTCCTCATTGAAGATTAAAGGAGAATCTTTTTTAAGGAGGGAAGTGAGAGAAGTGATTTTTTTAGAATAATTTTTAATGAAACGTCGATAAAAATTGGCAAAGCCAAGGAAAGATTGAAGGGCCTTGATGTTTTTGGGCTGAGGCCAATTGAGGATTTGCTGAACTTTTGAAGAATCCATCTTGAGGCCATCACTTGAAACAACATAGCCCAAGTATTCCACACTTGAGGCATGGAATACACACTTGGAGGCTTTGGCAAACAGATTATTGTCCCTCAGTCTTTGGAGGACAGAGGCCACATGTTTGACATGTTCCTCCTCAGAACTGGAAAAGACCATAATATCATCTAGATAAACCACAACAAACACATCCAAAAAATCTGCAAAGATATCATTTACTAGATTTTGGAAAGAAGCAGGAGCATTGGTCAAACCAAATGGCATGACCAAATACTCATAACTGCCATATTTGGTTCTAAAGGCAGTTAAGTGCTCATCCCCCTCTTTGATTCTCAGAAGTTTATATGCACCACACAAATCTATCTTGGAGAAGATAGTGAAACCGTTGAATACGGTAGGAAGCTGGTTCATAGGAGGAACAGGGTATCTGTTCTTCCTAGTGACAGCATTGAGTTTGTGGTAGTCAACACACAAACGAAGACCTCCATCCTTTTTCTTGACAAAAAGGACAGGTGCTCCTGTTGAAGAGGAGCTTGGTCTAATGAAACCTTTCTCTACATTCTCTGAAATGTAGGCCCTCAGTGTTTCTGACTCTTGCTTTGATAATGAGTAGATAACACCAATTGGAGGTAGAAGACCCTCCAATTCGATATAGTGATCACAGGCGCGGTGTGGAGGAAGTTTCTCTGCTTTCACCTTGGAGAATACATCCAAATATTGGTGATAAGCAGGAGGAACAACCTTCAACACAGTTTCAATTTCTTCTGGCTCTTCCTCCTCATCCCACTGCTCCTCCAGGGATGCATGAAAAGATAAGGGAGGAAGGTCCATATCCCCTTGGAAGAGATGAAGTGAAGATATGGCAACATCTTCTCCAACATCCTTTATCTCTTTGAAGACTTCATCTCTTGATGGAAGTAATGACTGAGAGGGAATTATGGAAGGGATATGGACAGAAGAAGGAATGGAAGGTGTCTTAAGTTCACCAGCCAGAGCAACACTGTTGACAGCAGTGGCTAAGTCATTACTAGTAGAAGGAATAATACCACTAGAATACTTATGATTAGAATCATAGGTGATCAATCCATTTTTCCAATCAATAATGGGATTGAAATGGTAAAGGAAATCATAGCCCAATATCAGGTCTTCTCCCTTGGGTGAATCTATGATAAAGAAATCCCATTCAAAGCTTGGGAAGGAAGGCAAGTCAACTACCCACTTGGTATAATGGGTGATGAACAAGGCAGGGGATTCATTAGAATCCAAAATAAAAAGAGGAATCTTTTCAGGGAGCTCTGACAGAGTCAATTAGTACTTGAGAACAAAATTCTTTGCAATAAAAGAGTTTGTAGCACCAGAATCAATGAGAATACTATAAAAAATATCAGAGATTGAAGAAAAAATAAGAAATTTTAAAGATTTCTTGACACTAGTATTCAGAGTGCACAATTGTGCTCTTGAAGGAAATAAGTGAGAACCATTGAACACATCATGATTCCCACTCAGGCTTTTCCCTGCTTGCTAGGGAAGCCTTCTGATTATCCTTGCCTATTCTCAGGCCTCTTGAAGCATTTTTCAAATGGGTGCTTTCCACCACAATAATTGCACAAGCCTTCTTTAATCCTCCTCTCCTTTTCAGAACCAATTAATTTGTTGTCCTTATTGAGGAGAGCAGCATGAGGCTTGTCTTTGGACATTTGAAAATTCTTCCCCTTCTTATTCTTATTGTGATAAGGCTTCTTGGATGATGAACTTTGAGGAGGCCTGGAGGAATTGGATCCAATGATTGGAGGCTTCTTCTCTTGATGACTGCCCTTTTCCTTTTGCCTCTCATGATATCTTGTGTCTAATTCTAAAGTGACATCCATAAGTTCTTGAAGAGTGTCAAAAGTTCCAGGGTGAGAAGCCAATTGGTCCAATAATCTTGATGCCAATCCTCTTCTGTACACATGAATGTAAGCTCTTTCCCCCCAATCTCCAATTCTTGACATTAAGCTTCTAAAATCTGCTATGTACAAGGAAACATGACCACTTTCCTTAATCCTCAAATTGTCCAACTCCTGTTCAGCTTTCCTGACTTCATTGGGGTCACCAAACAGAGTGAATAATTGAGATTCAAACAATGGCCAATTATTGAGGAGGTAGGAAGGGTCTTCATTGGAAATATTTGAGAGGTAAGGTTCAATCCATTTGCCAGCTCTACCAGTAAGAAAAGAAGTTGAGTACAAAACCTTCTTCCTGTCAGAGAAGAAGTTTGCTGGATCATTATGGAAAATTAGTTGACAGGATTGGATAAATCCTCTCAACTTATGAGCTTGAGTACCATCAAAAGAATCAGGTGCCTTCATGGATGGAGTCTTGAAAGCAGGGGCTTTGGAATTGTCCCTGGGGGCAACTGCTTGAGTGAGTTGTCCCATGAATTGAGTCATCTGCTCCATCATCTTGAGGAGACTTCGATCAGTTTGAGAGACAAGAGGTTGACTAGAAAGGGCTAGATTAGGACCCTGAGGCACCTCTGGAGCATTTGCCAAGGCATCTGCCACTTCAGTTTCCCCAGAATCTTCCTCTTCCACAGACTCTTCCCCCTCTTCATCTTCAACTTCCCCTAATCTTGCTCTTGCACCTTCAGACATGCCAGGGTAGCCACCCAAAAGTCCAGAAAAGGATCTTGATCTTCTAGATTTCATTCCACCTCTTCTTGAGGGTGCTGCTCCTTCCATTGGTGGTCCTCTGTCCAAATTTGCACTCAGTTGATGAACTGATGGTGTGCGGTCAAGAGGAGCCCTTGCTGTAGGAGTGAGAACAGCTTGAATTCTTTGGGATCTAGTATTTTTGGCTGGGGGACTATGCTGAACTGGCATTATGAAAAGAATTGAAATAACTTGATGGTATTAAGAAGAATAATCAGGCTTGGCCAAATCAATCACAATAAAATCTTGATGAATCTTGAGGAATCAATTCAAATCTTGAGGAATAAAATTCAATCAACAGTCAAATAAATTCAATCAATCAACAATCAATTCAAATCAAATATCAATAATCTTGAGGAAATCAATAATCAATCAATATTCAATCAATAATCAATCAATAAATGTCTTCAATACGAAATCAAGTCTTGAGGAATCAATCAATCAGTTCAAAATCTTCAGAAATCAATTCAATATCTTGATGAGTCAAATCAAATCAATAATCAAAATAAATTCTTGAGGATCAATCAATATCTTGAGAGTTCAAAGTCAATAAATCCAATAAATCCTGAATCAATAACCCAAATGAATCCCAATGAATAATCCAATCAATTAAACCAATCAATAATTCCTAGATGAAACCTGAATAAGAACACAGAAAAATTTGATTGGTAAAAATAAAATGAAGTGATGAAATGGTCAGCAATGATTAAGAAAGGAAAAAGAATCAATTTTCATAAGAATGAAATGAATGAGATGAAAATTGATGAGAGAGAAAAATTCATAGAAAATCATAAAAAATCATAAAATCATGAAAAGGTCATAATTGATGAATGAGAGGAAATGAATATAAATGAATGAAAAGAAAGAATCAAATATGAGTTAATTAATTTAATGTCACAGGGGCTCTTCGAAGTGAAGAGGGCCTGGCACTCAGTAAACTGGGACTCACTTATGGAGGGCTCAAAGATAAGTTAAAAAGAGATACACTTAAGAGTGTTAAAGATAAATTTCTAAAGAATAAATATAAGAAAAAGCAGCAACAAAAGATAAGAGTAAAAGAATAGAAAAGCCAACCACAAACAAGTCCAAGTCCACTGTTTCAACCTGTCAGAATGGAAAAAGAAGGGTTAATAAGGATATGGCCACCCAACTCATACTGTACAGGCGAAGAGAGAAATGCAAAGACTAACTTAAAATTAAATAATTATAATACCCAAAATAAGGATAAGAATAATTATAAAATGATAAATAAACTAAATTAATTAACTGGGGAAAAGTCCCCAGGGGGAAGAAAGAGGGGCTGGTATATGTGAGAATCACCAGCCCTCATCCAGAGGAAGAATTTTCATGAGAATATTTGATGATTGAATTGAGTCTGGCCAATACAGGTCCTGTACGGCTGTACAGAGCCTGTACAAGAGGTGTGGTGTATTGAAGTCATCATACAGTTTTCAAGTTGGTGTATTGAAACTGTATTGGGTGAAACCAGCCTGTACAGGTATTGACAGGCTGTATTGAGGTACCAAGCTATATGCATGTTTCAGAATGAAGATTGCTGAAATTGAATGCTGATACAAATGCTGGATCTGCTGATTTGAGGTGTCTGAGTGGGTGTGTGAATGAATACCCTTACCTCTGATGAGTGGTTGTTACAACATTTTGGCATCTTGTATGTTTGTCAGATTTGTGTCAGATGTTCCAACTTGTGGCAAGTTTGAATTAACATCCAGTACTTCATAAATTATATCAATATTATTAATTTGTGCATTAATTATATTGATTTCATCACTTTCAGAGCTTTCTGACTCTTCTGTCTCTTTTTCAGAGTCAGATTCCTCTTCTTTGTCATTGTGGTTTTCTGTTTCCACAATTTCATTAATCTTTGCTTTTTTAAGGCAATTATTGGCTAAGTGTCCAATACCTCCACATTTATGGCATTTTCTTTGCTCATTATTGCTGAATGTATTGGGCTTAAAGGATTCTTTTGATTTATCTTTTTTGATAAATGGTCTATTTGGGCTTTTAATGTCCAATTTTTTCCAAGTCCTGCCAATTTTTGTTCTTGTCACTATATCTTCTAGTGCATTTATATACTCTTCTGTGGAGCATGGTTCTATACACCTGCTTCTTAGGGCATGTTCTAGTTCCCCTCCACATTTTTTAAGTATTTTCATATGCACCATCTTCTGTGACATTTCTGGGTACAGTGCATTAAGCCTTTCAACTTGTTTTAAGAACCAAGTTAAAGGTTTATCTTTCTCTGGGTCAAAGAAAGAGTTTTCAAATGCATTTTCTATCTTATACCTCCAGGCATCATTTGCCCATTTGGTGATTATTTCTTGTTTCCACCAAGACCAGGTATTTTTACCATTTGTTTGTCTTATGCCATAATACCATCTTTTTGCAGATTTCTCAAACAATGAATGTAATCTTGAAGTGATTAATTCATCTGGTATGGCATAGTCTTCTTGTAACATGTCAATTGTTTTAATAAATGACATGTGGTCATATTCACCTTCTCCTGTGAATGTTGGCCATTCCTTCAATTGAGGTGCTTCCTTCATTAAGACTTGGTTATTATCTTGGTAACTCAAGTCTGTTATGAAAGGATTTGACAATTCTTATTTTGTTTTAACAGGGCTTCTTATATGAGAAAATGGTGTTGATAACTTTGGCATATTTAAATTAGCCTCATTAATTTTATCCATTTTTTCTGTAATAAGCCTTATTTCACTTTGAATATCATCTTTCAGATGCATTCTTGCTTCATCACTTTTTTCTACATGGTCCAAAAGTAATTTTTGGTGTGATGAAGTCTTTTCTTCAAATTGTTCTACAGAAATACTTAATTTATTTAATTTTTCTGTAAGATTGTCAATACTCACATCATAATTGATTGTCAAAGTCTTGTCTTTGATATCTTTTATGTATTTATACAATTCTTGTTGTCCTTGTATTAATTTTTGAGTATTGTCAATTAAATTCTTTGGTTTATTATTTTCAACAATAAACTTAATGTTGTCAATTTCTTTCTTGTTTTGCACAACAATTTTTGTTAAAGAAGATAAATTGTTATTTATTTCTTGTAGTGATAATAAACTATCTTTAATTTCTTTTAGAGGTAATATACTATTTTTTAATTTCTGTTAAAGTATTTACAACATCTTTGGACAAGGTTATTTCTTTGGGAAATGAGGTTGTCTCATTCTTTGCTCTTCCTTGTCCTTGAATTCCATCAAGGTTCTGGCCATGTTGAAAACATTGTCCATGGCATCCTTTTGGATTCTTGGGATTCTGTAGCTTGGGGAATATTGTTTCTTCCAATGCTTTTTCTTGTTCTTCTTCCCTTCTTGGGGAAGTGGGTTGGCTTGGGGCTTGCTGGTAGAAGCTACTGGGCCTTCTTCCTTGGTTGCCTCCCTCTTTTTGGCATGGTAGTCCTTGATTTTTTTGATTTGAGGTTTGGATGACAGTGGATTCCATCCATTGGAGTATTTCACTATCTCCTCCTCTTTGAGGAACTTTTTCAGGATGTGCCAGGAGTTCATCACTCCTTGGTGTATTTGAGGCAACATTTCCCAATCTTTGTCCTTGTAAACTGTGCAATACTGCTTGTACTGGCTCATGTAGATGTCTATTTGAGCCCTCTGAATGTGATTTGTACCTGTTTGAGTTACTCATACTTAGTTCCAATTCAGGCTCAGATATCATGGGTATTTCGGGGACTTGCCTTTGGGATAAGGCACTTCCTTGTGTGGATTCTGTTCCACTGGGGATATTGCCCTTTCTTTTCCCTTTTGAGGGATCAATTCTACCTCTGAGTCCAGCTCCATCTGATTGGATGGAGTATTGGGAACCTCTTCTGGTAGTCATAATTAAAGAATAAGAAAAAATAAAAGTATTTTAGAATAAAATACTTTTATGGCAATTTAAAAAGAGGTGCTCACCTTCAGAGTCTTGAATGGTGGGTCCTGGAAAGTCTAATTTCTTAGCTTCCTTTCTTTTGGTGATAACTGGTGTTGGAGAACTTTGACAAGTTTCTTCCACCAACCTCTCAACAGTAGCTTGGTTGTCTTCTGTTGGGTTATCTTCAAACACTAAAAAAGACAAATAAATATAAGTCTTTTTATAAGAAGTGTTATTTTTGGCAAGATATGGCAATTTTCCACGTAGAAATTGCTTTTATATCTTTAAAAACTTGAAATGAATAAAAATGAATAAAAATAACTTTTTTATTGGTTTTTAATATTTTTTAATATTTTTAATATTTTTTTTATTTTTAAGGAATAAAATAAAAATTAATTGGATTCTTTATAAAATCAAATTATAATAAAAATTATTTTTAATTTATAAATTATCTTTTTTAATCACTAGAGTCACTCAAAGAAAGTTCTTGCAAGTCTAAGGATGTGAAAAACCACGTGTAAGACAGTACAATTGCTTTCCAAATGCCTCAATAGCTTTTAAAATAAATAAAATATAAAATTATTATATAATTTTATGATTATAAATATAATTTATTATTGGATAAACCCAATTAGAATCTTTTTAAAGGTCTTTTTAAGTAAATATCACGGCCAGGCCCCCAAATGTAAGGTTTGACTATGAAACAATAAGTAAAAATTACTAATTTATTACTTATTGTACTCTGAATGTCCTTATAATAGAAATAAATAAGATTAAAATAATAATAATAATAAAGAAATATTATTATTATGGCGTACAGATATCATATTATTAAATAAATATAATAATATAATTAATATTATATGAAATTATAATATTGTAAATAATATATTAATATAAAATAATTAATATATTATACAGCTCTTTATTATTGTTACCAACAAATAATAAAGGCTTAAAAAACTGTTTTTTATAAATAAAAAACAATTAATAACAATAATATTACCAATATTAAAGTTATATATTAATATAAATACTATTTATATTAATTAAGAATTATTAAGAGTAATAATAAGAGAGAAATTATTATAATAAGATGAAATAACCTACTTTTAAAACTTAAAATAATAATTTTGAGATATTTTACGCCAAAAGAATATAATACAACTTTTTCAAATTGTATTTACAATAAAAATAAAGAAAATTTACTAAATTTCTTGATTTTACGTGGAAATGAGTTTATAGAGAGATTTATGACAAAAACAATTAAAGAATTGATTTAATCACACAAAAATAGTGATTAATATTAAGATGGTCTTTGGTCTTTAAAAATATAACAGTTTTATATATAAAGAATAAAGAAATTACCTTTTATTTAATTGATTTAATGTTTTTGATGCGTCTGAGGGGTAAATAGAGTAAAAAGAGCTCTATTTATAGTAAATACCTCCCTCCTAGAGTCCAACAGGTTTCTAGTAGACGTGTACTGATCATATCTACTGGAATTTATCAATATTTTAAGGTTTTGAGATGATTACATCATTATCAAACCATATTACATCATTATTACACCATTATTTAGAGTTATCACTATAACTCTAAAGTTGATGACATCAGAGGCTTGGCAGAACCCCAAATTTCGTGGATTTTATTAGTTTTAATCATAAACTAATAGTATTCACCAATTTTATCACTCTTAAGACTGTTAAACTTAAATTAAGGTTACAGTGTGTGATCATAACAGCTCAAATTAAGCTCAAACTTTGATCCTCAATAACTTTTAAGATTTACACGCTACAGCAATTCAGAGAATTAATTCTGATAGCCTGGCATAACCTTATTATGTTGCCAAGAACTCTTCATTACATCATCAAAACTCTAATTTTGATGATTTTTCTTGTAACTCATCTTTTCTGTCGAAATTCAATATTTTAAACTTCAAACCATGATTTCAGGGGGTTATACCCTGAATTTAATAATACAAATTACATCATTCTTCACGAATGAACTAGTAGAATCCAACTGTATACTTTTTTTTAAGTTTGGAGCACTTTCACAACAAAGTGGTCAACAGCTCTGTTGATTTTTATCAATATTTCATTATAGGTTTTAACCTTGTTTATAATTTGTAAAATAAAGTTCATATCTGTGTTCTTACAGTAATTACGTGGAACTTTATTTTTGGTTCATCATTCTATCATGTATAGTTTAGAAGATATTAGCTATGATCCTTGAATATATGCGTTGACCAAAAAAGTGCATATATTCAGATTAATTCCTTAAGTATTAGCATTGGAATTTAGCTTATTAATTGTTTTATGTGTGGGTTTTCATGGGGAATCCACTGGTACAATTTACTTTACATGTTGGTCCATTAGTTCTTGAGATAAATAAGGTTTTATGGTTTTTATAAGGTATTATACCTTATAATTCCTTAAATATTGACTTTACAGATATGCCATAAAAATGGTATATGTGTATTTTGCCATGGGGAATCCAATGGTTTAATTTATTTTACATGTTGATTCATTGGTTTTTAATTTAAACCAATTTTTGTACCAATTTATGGTATTTTTTGTATGTTTAAGTAATTATTCTTAATGTATAATTATTCTAAGTAATTTTAATATAATTATACTAAAGTTATAATTATTCTGAGTCTTTTTCGTGACCTTATTGGGTATGTGGTCATATCTCAAAGGCTCACAAACAGTAACCAGCATTATTCCTGCCAGTACTGTTAATTCTGATCATAATAGTACTATTATTGTGACTCAGAATATTCAACCAGAGCCGATTTCTTCTGAATTAGTCAACTTGGAAGTAAGTAATACTCTTCAGAAAGCCAAAGATTTGGCCAATAGTAAGTTTTTTGACGTAAAATTACTATTCTAAGCCTTTTTAACCATAATTATGCCTTCAACCAGATCAGGAGCCAGCTATAACCCCTCAAGCAGCTCCCAGAAAGGTAATAGAAGTGATTATGGCAGAGGCCAATAAGTTACAGAAGGAAAAGGGTCAGTTTATGACTCCCAAACAACTAAAATGGGTCATTCTGAAGCTGATAATACCATTTTACCTTCAAAAAGAGCTGACAACGCCACAACAAGCCTCAGTGGACATATAAAAAGCCAGCCACAGTGCATACAACAATGCACTTCAGTTCAAGGAGTACCAGATCCTTGCAGACCTGTGGAAGAATTGCATGAATTCTTACCTGACTGTGAGAAAATTTCTGGGCCATCCCAATACTTGCAAATTGCTCAATGGATGGCATTCATTGATGGAGCAGAAAAACATGATGCTTTTGACACTAGAATGGAGGAAAAACAACCCTCCACCACCCAAACCAGTGCCAAAAACAGCCCCAGTGGCCAGCAGCAGCAATTTCAATGTGAAAAAGCAGCCACAAACTCCAGAAAAGGGCAAAGGGAAGGCATCAGCCCAAAAACCTTACAGCCAGGGCGACAGAATCCCAAAGATTCAACAGGATGGCATGGAAAATGTATTTCAGATGGCCAGAACCATGATGGAATTACAAAAGAAGGAGGAAGCCAGACCAAAATATCAAAAATGATTTCTGATACTTTTGATTGTATTCCAGAGTTTTATAAAGCTATTTCTGACGTAAAAAGTCATCTTTCTTATAAAAATACATCAATTTGTGACAATCTTAAAACAAATAACTTGAGTCTGAGCCAAATAAATGATACACTTAAATGCTTTGAAAGAGTTTTAAGAACAATCAAAACTTCCAATAATGATAATTATTTTGGCATTAAGATAAATGAACAATCTGCCATTATTAAAGAATTAACAGACAAATATTCTAAATTCAATATTGATGACATGATTGAAACAAGAATAAAACAAGCCATAAGAACTATCAAAGAAGATAATAAAAAAGCTCTTAATGATATTTCAAAATAATTTGCTGAAGTAAAGACAAATACAGTTGCGCTGAAAAAGCATTTTGATACCTCAAGAGAGGAAATATCAAAATTAACAATAAAGTTAAATGAAGTTATATCTGATAATACTAACCAAACGGAAATATGGAATGAGCTAACATATAAAGAGGATGATCATAAAAAGAATGTCATAAAATCTATAAAAAACTTGCAACATGAATTAACAAATTCACCAAGGTGTAACAACAGTAAAATGAATGATATTGAACAACTGCTGAACACTTTACCAAGAATGTCTACACCTCTGAATCAAAATGAAGATGCAAGAATTCCCAATACACAAGTATTGGATATTGAAAGTCACAGTTAAAAAATGAATTTTCTACTTCTTTTCATACCTTAGAACCATCAATGGGCGAAGCACTCTTGAAAGAAGTTCCAAAACTTAAAGAATGGCCTCACTTCAGTGGTGAAGGAGAGTATGACCATATGGAATTCATTAGAGGTATTGACATGATCAAAGAGTATTTTTAATTACCAGACAGATTGGTAACAGCCAGATTTAACACCTTGTTTACCAAATCAGCTCACAGATGGTACATCAAAATAAGACAAGCACATGGACACAAGAGTTGGACTTGGTGGAAAACCCAAATCATTAACAAATGGGCAAATGATGCTTGGAGGTTTAAAGTTGAAAAAGCCTTTGAATCTGCCAAATTTAATGCTGATAAAGACAAAGCTTTACCATGGTTTTGCCAACAAAAAGAAAGATTAACAGCATTATATCCTGACATGTCAGAATTTATGATCCATAGGAAAATTCTGCAACAATGTGGAGGAGACTTAGAGCATGCTATCAAAAGCAGGACTACTGAACAATCTTCAGCAGAGGATATTATCAATATATTGGAGGAAGTAACCACCAGAACCAAAATTGGTTCTAGTTGCGTGAATCTCAAAACAAGGTTTAATACACCTTGGAAAGATTCTGTGGACAAAATCCCCAAAGAAAATTCTAATAATATTAAGTATAAATCTGCAGATACAGTCAGAAAGTGCCATATTTGCCAAAGCACCACCCATTTAGCCAATACATGTCCAAAGAAGGGAAAAATCAATGAAATTGATATTGAAAAGGAACCTGATGTTGAAAAAGACAACATAATTGAAGACAATTCAGATGATAAGTCATCAATATTTTCTGAATCTTCAGAGGATATAGAAAATATCAATGCTACTCTTGAGATCATGGAATCTTATTCCCACTTGCCACAATTGAGCAATGGTCAACTTGATTTATCAAAAATTCAAGATGCACAACTTATGAAAACAAAACCAAACAGAGGGAAATGTTATACAGCTGGTAACTCCTGTATAACAGAAGTGGTGATTGACAACAAGCCCACAAAACGTTTGCTTGACCCAGGAGCCTTCTGCTCTTGTTCTGGAAAATCTTTTCTTAAAACCTGTGTACCAAATTTTGAAGACCAATTGTTGCCAATTGATGGTATAAAATTCAATAGTGCAAGTAATCCAATGAAAGCATTAGGAATTTTTGAGACCAATGTCATATTCCCACACATTAATGGGAATTTGAGAATCACAGTTGAATTTGTTGTTATGGAAAATTGCTCTAGTACCCATTTTATATTGGGAAATGACTATTTGATCATGTATGGAATAGATTTACATAACAACAAACACAGATACTTTACTATTGGAGACAATAAGCATCAGAAATTTGCCTTTTTACCATTTAAAAGACAAATTACAGTAAATAAAGTATCACCAGTCAACTTACAATTGGATAAATTCAAATCTGAACAGTTAAATGAGGCTGAAATAAGCCTTCATCTGACTGATAAACAAGAAAATCAACTTTCTTCCCTTTTGTATGACCACAGAGGAGCATTTGCTTCAGACAAAGAACCTCTAGGAGCAATTATTGGTCATGAAGTTGATATCATTCTTAATACTGCAAGACCTTATCCACCACTCTTGAGAAGACCTGCATACCCAGAAATTCCCAAGTCAAGAGAAGCTCTGGAAACTCATATCAAAGAGCTTCTAGACCTTGGTGTAATAAGAAAAGTTGGCCATAATGAAGAAGTAGAAATAACTACACCAGTCATAGTGGCATGGAATAATTGAAAATATAGAGTGGTTGGGGACTTTAGAGCTCTGAACACTTACACTGTTCCAGACAGATACCCAATACAAAAAATCCAAATTGCCCTTACTCAAATATCTCAAGCAGTGTATATAACCACTATGGATGCCCTTAAAGGATTCCATCAAAATGTGGTGACACCAAGAGCAAGAAAATAATTGAGAATTATTGTTCCTTGTGGAGTGTATGAATACTTTAGGATACCCTTTGGTATCAAAAATGCACCTTCCCACTTCCAAAGAATGATGAATGAAATCTTCCCTGAAGAACTCTCAGAGGGATGGTTAATCATTTACATTTATGACATTATTGTTTGTTCCAAAACTTGGGAGGAGCACATGTACAGATTGTCCAGAGTTTTGACAGAAATTCAATCAGTAAACATGAAAATCTCCTTGAAGAAATGTCATTTTGGATTTAAAGAACTTAAAAGGCACTAGAACATGTTGTATCTGTTTTGTCCCTTGGAATTGACAAAAACAAAGTTGCAGCAGTATTGCTAAAACCAATGCCCCAGAACAAGAAGGAAATTTAGTAATTCTTAGGTTTTGCAGGATATTACAGGCAACACATTAAAGATTTTGCATCCATAGCAAGACCACTTTATAAATTGTGTGACAAAGACACAGTATTTGAAATGACTGTTGACAGAGTCAAAGCTTTTGAGTCTCTAAGAGAATCCTTGACCACTGCTCCACTCTTACTGATGCCAGACTTTAAATTGCCTTTCAAACTGTATATTGATGCATCAGGGGATGGACTGGGTGCTGCACTTCACCAAGTTCAGATCATAAATGATAAACCTGTAGAAGGACCCATATGTTTCATATCCAGGCAAATCAAACCAACAGAAGCCAGATATGGAGCAAGTCAAATGGAATGTCTATGTCTTTTCTGGGCCTTGGAAAAATTAAACTACTTCTTGGAGGGATGTGTTTTTGAGGTGATAACAGATTGTACAGCTGTCAAATCACTTTTAAACATGAAAAAACCCAACAGACATATGCTCAGATGGCAAATAGCCATACAAGAATACAGAGGAAATATGACTAGTGTTCATAAGGATGGGAATATTCATAAGAATGCAGATGGACTAAGCAGATGACCATTACCAAATAATATTGATAATCCTGCTTATGTGCCAGAAGAAGCTTCAGCACACATCCCAATAGAAGGAATAAGTGTTACAGACTTGAACAACACCTTCTTTGAAGAAGTCAGAAGTAGTTACACTCAAGATAGGAATTGTAGCATCTTATGCCAATTACTTAACAAAGACTGTAAAGACAACTCTCTAATACATGCCTCGGATGAAGTATGGAAAAAATCTTATGCTTAAGGAAGATTTCACCTACTTGATGGTATAATTTACCACAGAACCAAGCACACATGTGTCATGAAAGTTGTAGACAGGTCATTAATCAATCTTGTACTGAAAGAATGCCATGATGGCCCCTTTTCAGGACATCTTTCTGAAGACAGAACAAGAGAGAAAGTAAAGACCTGCATATGGTGACCAATGTGGCAGAAAGATGTTGCAGAATATTGCAAAACCTGTGACAGATGCCAAAAAGCAAATAAATCCACTGGCAAGAGACTTGGAAATATGATAAAAATCCAAGAACCAAGAAGACCTTGGGAAATTGTCCATATGGATTGGGTAACTGGCCTACCACCAGGAGGTGACAGAAGCTATAATGCTTGCCTAGCAATTGTGGACAGATTAAGTAAAACTCCAATCTTTTTACCATGTCACAAGGATGATACAGCCATGGATACAGCTCTTCTGATATGGAATAGAGTAGTGTCATGGACTGGGATATTTACAAATATAATTAGTGATAGGGATCCCAAATTCACTTCAGCACTATGGACAAATCTTCACCAATTATTTGGCACTAAACTGTCTTTCTCTACAGCCTACCACCCACAAACTGATGGCCTGGCTGAAAGGATGATCCAAGCCTTAGAGGACATGGTGAGAATATTTTGTGCATATGGCCTTGAATTCAAAGATTGTGATGGATTTACCCATGATTGGTGTACTCTGTTGCCAGCACTGGAATTAGCATATAAAACATCAATCCATGCCAGTACCAATCAAACTCCTGCTATTCTAGAAAAAAGATGGAACCCCAAATTACCCCAAGATTCCTTGAGGAAAGATTTAATTGAAATACATCCAACAGCTGCTAGCTTCAAAGGAATGCTAGACAACGCTAGCAAGCAGGCAGTAAGGTGCATGGAGGACTCTTTTGCATATGCTAAAGACAAATGGGATAAATCACATGCAACTCCAGATTTCAAAGTGGGGGACCTAGTTCTTGTATCCACCACTAACTTCAATAACATCAAAGGATGTAAAAAGTTGAAAGACTCCTTTGCAGGACCTTTCGTTATCAAGGCCCTCCATGGAGAAAATGCTGTTGAAGTAGAGTTATCTGAAGAACTTAGCAATAAGCATCCTACATTTCCAGTGAGCTTGATAAAGCCATATAAGTCTAGTGATGCTGAGACTTTTCCCTTGAGGAATAAGATTCCCCAAGTTATACCTCCTATTGAGACATCTGGTACTAAGAAAATTACCAAAGTTCTTAAAGAAAGAAAATTAAGAACCAAAAAAGTGAGGGAATACCTTGTTAGGTACAGTGACCCAACTTGTGAAGATAAATGGTTAGAAGAAAAAGAAATACCAGAAGCTACCAAACTCCTCAGGAGATTCAGACACACTATAAATACCAATATTACAAAGTAATATTCTTTTTAGGGGGAGGGAATGTGAGCCTTAGAGGTAATTTCATATACCCAAAAGACCACAAATACAAAGTTAACATATAAATATAAATAAGATAAGTTTATTTATATTATTAAAATAAAAATCAAAATATAAATATAAAATTATATTCAAAATTAACAAATTTAATTACAATTTTTAAATAAAATAACATTTATACTTGAAAAAATTAAGTAAAAATGAATTTTTAACAAAATTGTAAAAAAATAAATAAATTTGGAAAAAAGTTAAATGAAAATTATTATGACTTTTTATCCAATAAATAAGTATATGAAAATTATCTCACCATTGGATTCCTCATAAAAAATCAGGTGGGGTCACCTCTGAGTGAAAATTTTGTAGCTCAACTCTAAATAAGCTTAAATTAAGTTTTTAGTATTTTCTGTATGAAAATTGAAAATCCTCAAAACTTTAATTTAATTCACATCACATGTAGTGTTAATCACCAAAAGTTGTGTTAAAATTGAGGTGTTGTGCATATTTTAGAAATTATGAGGAATTAAAGTATTTTCAATTGAATTCAAATGAAATGTCAAAATGTGAATGTGTATTACATAAGTGAGCTTTGATTTACATATGAGGTATCAATTATTACTGTATTGAACTGTACAACTCAATTGAATTACATATGTAAATTATAAGTATAATACATGATGAGGAATTAAAGGAAAAATAAATTGGAAAGATTAAATTTGGGGGGGGAAAGGAACTCCAGCTCTAAGGGGGAGCTAGACCCCCAAAATCCTTGCTGACAGGTGTGTGGTGTCAAAATTCACGCAAACGTTCATCACTTTTGGCCTGGAATTGAGTTACAGGGTCTGTGGACTCAATTGATGATGAGGTTTTGATACCAACTGGGGTAGTTTTAGCTGTTGCCAAGAGGGTAAAACTACCCTTAAGATAAAACAATCATAGTAAAAACAGTTTTAACTGGCTTCTACGTCTCTTACACAAATTCTGACGTGTTTTGAAGGCTCTAGATGAGGTATTGCTATAGTAATGGCTGATTTAAGGGTCTAAAATGGCTAAAAATGGCTTAAACCAGCCCTTTTTTGGTCTAAACCAAGGTTCAATGATGCCATAACTGGCTTTTCTGTTGTCAGACTGTTTTTCACGACTGACAAGAGTAAATATTACCTTTGGAGTAAGAAAATTGATGGTTATAAAAGAATGTCTTCTTTGCCCCACTTTTCTCTTCATGTTACAATCTTTTCCTTTTATAATTAGTTTAAACATTGTTAAACCAATCAATAAAAGATTCCAACCACATTTTTTAAATCATTTTAAAACTTTTAACCACGTGAAAAAATCATTATAATCATTGTTTGTAACTCTTATAGTTATTTTTACCCCTGAACCACCCCAAAAGTGAATTAAAGCATCTTTCATCACTGTAAACTTTGTCACTTTGTTTCCAAATTCACTCTGGTCACTTTTGGGTGTATTTTTTTCTTTAATAATATTTTTAAAGACTTTGTTCTTTAATTAATTTCTCGAATTTCTTTTCTCAATTAATTCCAATTGAAATTGCTCTTGACGAAATTTCTTTTGTAGCCTTAAATATCTCCTGTAGAGTTTTTTTGGATAAATTTTTATTGTTGGTAAAACAATAAATCTTTATAATATTATTGTTTTATACTAATAAAGTTATAAACAATAAATTAGGCGGTTTTTCTCTTAAAAATAATATTTCTTACTACTTTTAATTGATTTTTACCTTATACAAATTTTGAGGACAGGAAAAGTACTTGATTTTTAATCAAAGTTTCATATCCACACCTTATAGTATCAAATAGTGACTTATCTCTTTTTTACCATTAAAACACTTCAGCTAAGAAATATTTGGGTTATTTAAATTCAAAAATTGAAATATAATAGTTCTGTGAATTTGAATGTTTTTTCTCCTTTGAATTTTTAAGTTTGATGGTCTCTTGAGTGAAAATAAAAACATTAATTGAATTCATCTTTTTCAAATTTAAAATTTCAATATTATGTTTAGAAATAACTGATGATGTTTTATGTGGGTTTTTCTCAAAAGAATAGAATTAGTTCATACAAAGCTTGAAAGTGAAGGATTTTTTCTAGGAATATTATTGGATTAGATGAACTGTAATACCATATTCCTTTACTAAAATTAAGAAAAAAACCATTTTTTTTGAAACTTTCTTCCAAGAATAATATTTATCAACATGAGCAAAGTGGCTAAACCTGAAATTAGGTTTTGCATTTGGAATTTGAAATGAGAGATATATTTGATTAATGTGGGAGATAGGAAAGAAACTAAATTTAGAAATAGAACCTTTGAAGAAAATTTAAGCAAAACATTCACAACTTGTTTGGCTCAATATCAGTGTTTGGTCAGGATTGTCAAAGCTCAATAACTCAAGAATATATTATTAAGAACTAACTTTGATATCCCATTTGTTAAAATCTCTTTTATCAAGTTTTATCAGTTCATTTACAAAGAACTAAACCACTGGGGATTTGCTCATGGACTTTTACATATATACTATACTTTCAAGCTAGCTTATGGGAGCTCACGGATAAATAATATCTAAGTTTGAATCCTTTAGCTTTGAAAGAATATTGTCATCAATGATAAAAGGTCTTGGGGACTTTGGTGATTTTTTAGCATATAAATATAATTAACAATATACCATACCATTTTATTGTTTTCTGTTATTTAAATATGTATTTTGTGATAAATTATATACCTTCTTTTTTGTCTCTTTTCAGATGAAGCTTTTGCCTAAAATTAGAAAAAGCTTTCAGTATTTATTATACAAAGTCATTTTAAGGAGAGGACAATAAAAATGTAATATAGGCCCATAAGCTGGTTTGAAGCACATTTTTCCACCAATAACTAGATGAAATAAATATTAAAAGTGGAATTTTAGGTTTTAATTCTAGAATTGGGGACTTTTGTGTTATAGTATTCCATGGTGTAAGCTAAAAATAAGTCTGAACTTTATATAAAAAACATGGCTTAATACCATCATTTTGAATATTCATAAAAATATAACTGTAAGATTCTTAAGGTTTGTGAATAACTAGACTTATATTTTCTTAATACCAATTCAGCTTCAGTTTTTGAAGTTCTGTGGAGGCATTATGAATTATGAAATGATTTTCTTGATCTAATTTCTTACTAGAATATGTGTAAAACAAATATCATTGAAGCTGTTATTTTGAGGAAATTAGGGTAAGATATGTATCAAGAAATAAAGTGAAGCTAAAAGAATGCAAGTTTTTTCAAAAAATCTAGGAAAGGTAATCTTCATGTGCCAATATAGCCAACCATTGTTTTTATCAATTATTCAATTAGTTGAAAGCATTACATTAAGAAAGATTTCCAAATAATACTTATTGATTTTTTAACTTTATTTTATAGCTATTTTGAATTTTGAATTCAATATGATTAATATGTAGTCAATTTGTAATAATTAGGATATAAAAAGAGCTCTCCATTCAAGCGAAAGTATAAAATTTCATATGTAATTGACACTTTGATAACTTTTATCATTTTAAAATAGCTTTTTGAATTTATAATTACTACATAATTACAAACTCAGATTATCAGGAGTGATGCATAAAAGAGATTTTTAATTTCTCTACATTAATTGAAGTTTCCAACGAGTTATTCAGGACACTCTTATATTCTATTATAAATAATTGACTTCAAAAGGATATATGAATTAAATAGCCATTGAAAAAAATCAAAAAATACATATTTATAATTAACTGAGACAACTCATTTAGATTTCTTTAGAATGATAAGACCCCTAAATAATATTTAGGAAAAATTCCTTTTATAAATATGCTCTTTTAACAAGTCTAGTTCTCAAAGTCTATCTATAAAGCTCCTGTGAGGCTTTTAAATCTATAATTATGTCAATAAACTCATAAAACCTAAAATAATGATAAATTCATAATAATCAGCTGTTTATAAATTCAAGCTAAACAAACTGTATATGCATCTCTTTAAAGTTCTTTAAAAATATAAAATGAGAGTATCTCTTGTTTCTCTTTGGTATTTATCCTTAAAAAAAGTTAAAAGACTTGATTAAATTCATATTTAAAACGTTTATTCCACAGAAATAAGGTTTATCCTTTGGGGAATTGAGCTTTAAGTGGAACAAATATCATTTCAGAGCCATGTCCAAGCAGAATCAAAAAAAGTTTCTGAAGAATCTCTCAAGTATTAAACTTTAATTATCAAGAATTTCTCACAAAATTAACCCAGTAAATATTATGTTTTGATAGAAACTTGTGAAAAGCATCTTTTCAGAAATTGTCAAATCCATATTTGAGGTTTTTCTACAAAGAATTTACTATGCATCAAAACAAATCATGAATAATATGATTTTATCAATGAAAATAGGAAACAAATATGCAAATATATCTATTTGACAATAAGGGAAAAATCTTCTGAGCCTACAAGAAGTAAAGAAATGTAATCAATCTGAATATTGACATTATTTGAACAGAATTACAGGGAGATCAAGCCTTCATATTTTTTTAATTAATCCTATGCTATATTGGCAGATAGATTTCAGATATTATGTAAGGTTTGACTATGAAACAATAAGTAAAAATTACCAATATTTTACTTATTGTACTCCAAATGTCCTTATAAATAAAAGAAATAAGATAAAAATAAATATAATAATAAAGAATTCTTATAATTAAGGCATAGAAATAATTATATTATTGAATAAATAAAATAATATACTTTATATTAGAAGTAAATAATATAATAAGTAAATATATTAATAGAGAATAATTAATAGATTTAAAAGCACTTTATTATTTTTACCAACAAGCAATAAAGGCATAGAAAATTGTTTTTCATTAATAAAAAACAATTAATAACAATAATATTACCAATATTAAAGTTATAAATCAATATAAATACTATTCATATCAATTAAAGAATTATTAAGGTAATAATAAGGAGAAAATTATCATAATAAGAGAGAATAAGCTACTTTTAACACTTAGTATAATAACTTTGAATAATTTTATGCCAAAAAATATAAATAAAACTTGTTTAAATTGTATTTAAAATAAAAAACAAGAGGAATTATAAATTTTCTTGATTTTACGTGGATTTGAGGTTTTCAAGAGAAATTTAACAAAACAGTGGAAAAATTAGAGTAATCATGTCAAATATGATGATTATAATTAAGATTAACTTCGGTTTCAATAATATAATGGATTTATATATAAAGAATAAAGATTTTACCTTTTTAATCTAATTGTTTTAATGTTTTGATATGTCTGAGGGGAAAATAGAGTAAAAAGAGCTCTATTTATAGTAAATACCTCCCTTCTAGAGTCCAGTAGGCTTCTAGTAGATGTGTACTGATGGTATCTACTAGAAATGATCAGTATTTTAACGTTTAGTGATGATTACATCATGATTGAACCATCTAATCTCATCATTATGCCATTATTTAGAGTTATCACTATACCTCTAAGTTTAATGACATCATAGGCTTAACAGAAGCCTAAAATTCATGGATTTTATCAGTATTAATCATAATATAGCAGTATTCACCAGTTTATCACTTATATGACTGTTAAACTTAAAATAAGATGACAGTGAGTGATCATAAATGATCAATTTTAAGCTTAAACTTTGATCATTAATGACTTTTAATTAATACACGCTACAGCTATTCTGAGAGTGGATTCTAATAGCTTGGAATGTCCTTATTAAACTTCCAAAAGAATTTTATTACATCATCAAACTCTATTTTTGATGATTTTTCTTGTAACTCATCTTTTCTGTCAAAATATAATATTTTGAACTTCAAACCATGATTTCAAGGGGTTATACCTTGAATATTATAATAAGAATTACATCATTCTTCAAGTATGAGCTAGTAGAATTTGACTGTCTACTTTTTTTAAGTTTGGACCATTTTCACAACAAAGTGGTCAACAGCTCCATTGATTTTATTCAATAATCCATTACAAGTTTTAACCTTGTTTATAACTTGTTAAATCAATCTCATATATGTATTCCTACAGTAAGTACGCGGTGAGTTTACTTTTGGTCTATCTCTCTATCTTGTATATTTCAAGAGATATTAGCTAAAAACCATCAATATATGCATTGCCCAAAAAAGTGCGTATATTCAGCTTAATTTCTTAAGTATTGACTTTAGAGAATAACTTTATAATTGTTTGATATGTATATGTTTATGAAAAAACAATGGTTGTCAGCCTGTGACTCAAAACCAGAGCACAAGCATGACAGCCAAAATACCATAAACCAATGGTATAGCCAAAATACCACCAAAACATGGAGCTGAGCCAAATTAGCTCAAAAGGTATCAAAAGAAAGGGGAAACTCACCCCTTTCCAAATATACAAGTCCCATCATCATAGGACAAGAAATAACAAAGTTATTCCTGCCCAAAGTTATTGCTGAGCATAAACCTTAATTTTCACCTCTCATCTAAAATCTAGAAGGAGAGGCTTAACCCCATCAAATGGGTATTCAAAATGAAGCTCTAAGCCAGGGCTATCCAATGGTACCAGCCAAACTGAGCTAGCACCAGTATCACTTGAGTTATGGGCAAATTCAGACCAAATAAGGCTGAACAAAACATTCACCTCTCATCTAACTTTTACAGTTTTAGTGTGAGATATCTAAAGTGGAGTCTTTTTGGAAAGAGCACAATCAGGGCTATCTGATGGTGCCATCCATTTCCTCATAACTCAACTACAACAGAGGTTATTGGCCAAACAAGCTTAATACAGCTTTTGACCTGACCACACCAATGTACAAAAATACTTGTACATGGGATAACTTTGTCATATTTAATGATAACCATGTCAAGTTGGGTACCATTGTGTAGGGCCCATACAGAGCTATTCAATGAACCAACTTTGAGCTTGATATCTCAAAAACTGACAGAGTTATGACCATTTTAAGGTCAAAATCCCACCTGCTGTCAGATACAGCCTTACCATGGGATAATATCCCATAACCATGAATATGAGGTGTCAAATAGACAAAGAAGCATGTTTTTACTTCAATACCTCATATGTCAGTCAATACTGGGGTCCCATACAGTTTCTGTACAGCATTCTACGCATCATACACGTCAGAATCAGGCTGTGAGGTCCCCAGATGAAAATTTTCACCCTGTATTGGTGAAAACTGCCCAGATGTGGTTTCAAAACCACATCTGAGCCCAATACAGGGTATACAGGCTGTTTGCAAACCACAAGCCTGTCATAGAGAGTGAAAAATCTTCACTTCCTCTACGTGGAAAGGTCTAGCAGCCTTTCCACCTCAATTTTAGGATAAAAAGAGGGCTTTTCACAGCCAAAAGCCTTTCATCATCCTGCTCTTGAATAACCTACGTAGTAAACTGTCAAAAACAGTTTTACTCTTGGTTAAATAATCAGGTATAATTATAATCTTTAATTATTGTAGACTTTATTATTGTAATCCAACAGATAAAGCCTGCACCCAGGGTTCTCAATAGCGCTCAACACCACTATTCCTCAATAGTAGAACCCTTTTATCTCATTATAAACCTTTATAAACCTTTTTTAAATCATTTTCTGCCGTGTCACATACACAGTTAGAGTTGTAATTAGCCTAGTTATACCTTTATCATAGTATATCCTGACAATGGTACAATTTATTTTACATGTTGTTTTATTGGTTTCTGAGTTAAATGAGGTTTTGTTCCTTTTTTAAGGTATTATTACTTATAATTCAGTAATTATTGACTTTTCAGATATGCCATAAAAATGACATATGTGTATTTTACCATGAGGAATCTAATGATGTAATTTATTTCACATGTTTATTCATTAGATTAGGATTTGATTCTGATTTTGTACTTATTTATGGTATTTTACTAATTTTTGAGATAATTATTATAAGTATAATTATTACAGAAATTTTGTTGTGACATTTTTGGATATGTAGTCATATCTCAAAGGCTCACATATTAAGTGAACTTTTCCTTCATTCTTTCAAGAATTCAAATAATTCTCACTTTGGATTAGTTTAATAAGCATGATATTGAATGAATAAACTCTTATTTGTCTTTCAAAAATTTTTTGATGACATAAATTATCTTTGATTGCATTTTTGAAAGAAAATAATAAACAAAAAACCCACAAAGAATATCTAAAAAATGCTCTTTTAGCAAATATATCAAATAAAATGACAGAAATGTCTCAAAAAAAGAAGGATAAAACTCTATAAAATGTGTGATGAATTTTTTACTATTATTGATATCAAGCTTTTATTTCTATATTTTCTGAATAAAGGAAATAGGAAGCACTATCTTTCTTCTAGTCTAATTCAATATCTTTAACTCTTTTGAGCGCTTTTATCGATTTTAGCTGGTGATGTGTTATTTTGATTATTTTATGTTTTTTTTAAATTTCCCTGAGTTACTTTTTTATATTTTTATTTAATTTAATTTCAATTTTATCTTTTTGGTTTTCATTTGAAATTACAGTAGCAGGATTTTTAAGGCCTGCTACTAAGGCTTCCGCCCATGGAATTCCTGGAAGGTTTGGCCTGTCCCATACCGCACCTGGATTGAAACCCTGTGATTTTTTATTTATTTATCCCAAAGCCCGCCTACCTGAGAGGGGAAACCAATAGTTTGCATTATTTCATATTTCTTGTTTTGATACTTTTTTGAATTTTCTTTCAAGTTTATTTCACTTAATGTGTTTTGTACTTTTTTGACTGTTTACTGTGTTTGGGTTTCTTGACCCATCCCATCCCCCGTTCATTTCAGGAATCAGAAAAAAAAACCTGAAAAAGAGCTGGATTATGTTCTGGACCAGTACGGGCTTCCCCCAAAAATATCCTGATTTTTAGGTATTGGGAAGTAGCCTTACCCGCTATTGTAACATTACTAACAAATTTCTAATTTGTTACAGAACAGGACTTGTAATGGGTCCTACTGTAAATTTGTTGATGATTGTAAGAAAATTTACAGTAGCAGACATTACAGGCCCTTTAATATGATTTTCTTTGAATTTTTTTGATTTCTTCCAGCTTCAGAGGCTGTAATTCATAAAGCCCACTACTTGTCTTGTGAATTGAGAAATAATACTTTCAAAAATACAAGAGTAAGGAATTTTTGGACTTAATAGTAAAAGCTGATGAAATTGATTGCGGATACAAAAGAATCAGAAAAAGAAAAAAAAGAAAAGAGAAGCTTAAGTTCCAGAAATACAAATCAATAATATATATATATATATATATATATAATATGAATTTTCTTTGGAAATAATTCTATTAAAAAAAGTCCCAAATACTTCATCTTTTGCTTCTAAGGTCACAGAAATTAAGCCATATGTGAAACAAGAATATTCAACAATCCGGTTTCTTTAGCAGAAGCTCCAGTTAAAAACAGCTTATTTTAATATTTTCAAGCTATTTTTTAAGTGAGAAATAAGAATTGATATTGTTATAAAGGAATCATAAGTCATGAATATATGAAGATGAATGATTTATTCATTTGTAAATCCTGCTTTGAATCATTTTGGACTTCAAAAAAATTGAAGTATTTAAATTGAGAGTATAATCTTAGATTAAATTTTTTAGAAAGAATAATATTCTATTTAAGATTTAAATAGAAATGGAAACAGTTTTCCTATTATATAATATATAACTAGTCCAATTTATCAAAAAAGCAAGAAAATCTTTCAAATTATTTAATATTCCAGTGGCTTGAAATAACTTGGAATAAGACCAAATATTTAAATCCTGGGTTCAACCAAGCTTAGAGGAAGGGTCCAAGCTACTATCAAAATTTAACAACTGCTGTCAGGTGTAGCCATTTTTCTCATGGTGTATAATACTCATTATAGATTGGTTTGAAAAACCCTTCTTTTCTGTCTAAGATGATATTAAGGAGAAAACTGTACTAACTCATAATTCTATATTTTTTAAAAAAAACAATCGTTTACAAAGAAGATTAAAAATGAGTAAATTATAAGTATTTTGTGAAAGAGAGATTGAAAAAAAAGAAATGAATATCTCAGGATATCTTGATTTTGAGACAAAAATATCTCAAAGAAATGTTACTTTTTTATCAAACAATCAAAAAATATAATTATTCTTCATGAAAAACCAAAAATATTAAATTTTTTCTCTTGATTTTTCAATCATTCACACAATGCAAGCAAAGAAAATTCTTTGTTTCCTTCTTCATTATTTCTTAATGTTATTAAATTAAAGTAGTCATAATCAGGTTTTTTTTTCTGGAAAATAATGAAGCATAATGAGGGTTAGTGATTCACTTTTTTTTGAAATTGAAATAAGTATTCAAATTATTCTTTTTATTTTTCATTGCTTGAATTTCATTTTTTATTCTTATTCTTTGAATAAAATTTTTTAAACAACTTGGGTTTTAGTGAGGGTCAAAAACTCTTAAGGCTTTGTTCTTTGAATAATATAAAAATCTCTTGATCAATGTAATTAAAAATATTTATGCAAAATTATCATCTTATATTAAGATATTATTTGTTTTATTTTTCATAAGCTCCAATTTTCTTTTAGATAAAGGATTATTGAATCTTAAATATAATATTGAGAATATTTTTTAATAAAAAAATAATTAAGCCTTATTGTAATGGATAGAAGCTAACTAAGTACTTCAAAAAAAAGAAAGAATCCTTTTTCATAATGGAAGAAATTTAGATGAACTAGACTTTATCCTTTCTTAAAAAATGAAACAGTATTCAATAATACAAAATGAATGAAGATATTCACCTTTAATCTAGTTACTATCCTGAAAAACACAAAAAATAAATTTGGAAAAAACATCTACATTTCTCAGTGGTAAGATTGGAGTTTTTTAGAATTCAAGCGTGAAAATTCCCTCTTATCAAAATCAGTGATACATTGTATTTTACATGAATTTAAATCAAAAACAAGGCTTCAAAAGAAGCTGGTTTTCAGATTATCTTCTGCCTCTGATGAAGGAGTTTATTAAAAAAAACGATCTTAATCTCATTTATTCAAAAAGTTACAATAATCAATCTCTAACTAGCCCAAGCTTTGAAATCCTTTTCATATAAGTTTGACTTAGGATTTTGGATTATATGAAAAAATTAGCAAAATTCCAAATATATATGAGTAACCTATGTCAATAATTACTGAGGGTTTGCAAAAATTAGTTTTTGTTCTAAGAATAAATTAAAAAATAATCTAAGGAATTAAGCTCTTGATAAAAACAAACAGGTATAAATCTTGGAAATGTAGCTTATAGGCTATTAGTAAAGATTCAAGTTCAATTTTTGTATTAAATACCCTCTTATATTCTTAAATGTTTTATTGGATATCTACCTTGTATTTGAGAACTAATTTGCCTGGGACACTGTTCCAGGAAGTTCTGTACAACATTAAATATGGCTTCCTTAATATTTCCCTCATCAATTATAGTCTGATACCCAAACCAGCTAAAATTTCTCATTTGATATGTTTTACATCTTTCTTTCTTTTGAATTCAGACAAAGAATATTTTTTTGAAAGAAAAATTGTTTTTTGAGTTTGTTCAATAAATATAAAGCAGAAAGCTGAGAATAATTATTTTTCTTAGGCTTTTAAATTTTAAAATAAAAAATTTGAGTTACCCTTCATAGGAGACATACATAAATAATCTGACCAAAAAGATCATTCAGGAATTTTCCTATTGATCTGAAAGGAAAAAAAACCAAGATTTTTTGAAATATTCAAATAACTGAAACCAAAAGCCTAAAATTGACTTTTATTTGAAATATTATATTTGAAAATCTCAAAATAAATTGGTCAATAAATAATTCATAAGCTCAATAATGTTCAAAAGAGGCTTTACCATTCAAGAAAACTGTGTTGAAAATATTTGTGCTCTATCTAGTTGAAAATCCACTTGAAATTCTTTTCTACATTTAAATATACTAACCAGTCAAAATTAATCTTTAAAAAAGAGAATAAAATAAAAAAACTTAATTTAAAATTAAGGTTATTGGTTAACACACATAAGCTCTGAAATTGTTTTTGTAAAAAAATTCCTCAGGCTTAGTTTTGAGAAATTTTCTTCTTTTTTTCCATATTTTTTCCAACATGGGATGTGAAGATCCCCAAATTGTTTCATTTTTTTTTGCCAAATTTCTCCAATTTGGCCAATTTGGCAAAAATGGCCCAAGTTTTTGAAAAATCCATTAAAAATGTTCCCACTTATGAATTTCCATAATTTTTCTTCAAAATGAAGGGAAGAGCCTTGAGAATCAAAACCCAGAAACCAAAACTTTTGGAATTGTTTTTGGGTGGGACAATTGTAGGCCCAAAAAGTCCTTTTTTTATGTTTTTTGTTCATTTTTTTTGAGTAAATTTAAAATGCCATTTATGACATCAATGGAATTAAAAATGTAATTTATGTAGTTAGTGAAGTTTCAAATGCCATTCATGGCAATAACAGTGGCATAAATGGCATCAACAATGACATAATAATGTCATAAAGCTCATGCACAGTGCCATAACAATGCCATAAATGGCATTAACCGTAAGATTTATACCATTTATGGAATTATTTACAGTGCCATAAATGGAATCAACAACAGAATGATAATGTCATTCATAAAATTAAAAACAGAATAAAAAAACAATTTATGGCATTAACAGTGCCATAAATGGCTTCGAAAATGACATAGAAATGCCATAAGTGGTATTAACGGTGCGATTTATGGCATCAACACTAACATAAAAATGCCATTTATAGAATTAAAAGTGCCATAAATGGAATAAACGATGCCATAGAAATTCCATAAATGGAATTAACAATGCCATAAATGGGGTTTTAACCTATAAAGGTGCTTTTAAGCTACATTTCAATTAAAAAACACCCCTTAGGTGTTTTTGCCAGTTTATGGAAAAAACATTTAAGGGCTTGCATGTTTTTAATAAGTTGCTAATGTGGGTTTACCAACACTTGAAATTAATTACCAGAAATGGTTCTCTTTTTTTGAGTTTTGCAATGGTTTTCTAATAATAGGAAAAATTTCAACGGTTTATAGATATATTTTAAAAATATTCAAATCATATTGAGTTTATCTTTCTGAATTTATGATGGAGACCTGAAAACAAAAATAGATTTTTCCTGAAATCATTTTTACAATAACTGATTTCAAATTAAATTTTACAGTATTTTGAAAAAAGTCTTCTGTTTTTTCTCTTTGAATTCTTGAAGCTTTACTCATCTATCACAAATACATAAACGTTTCAGAGAATCAGTAATTATCTCATGTTTAAAATAATTTGATATGAATTTTTAACAGATGAAAAAAAGTTTTATTTATTTGTTTTATGATCTTTTGAGCTTGGAGAAAAGTATAAGTTAGAGTGAAACTGTTTAAATACTCAATATCAATTCTCTTTAAAATAATCAGGAAAAAGGAACACGGAGTAAAATAAAACTGAAGTTCTTTCAAAAGTTCAAATAATAATAGCTTTAAAGTGAAATCTATCCTTTTTCTTTCAATCAGAAGCGATTAAATAAAATGAAATAATTTTTTTTTCTCAAATTTATAGAAAAATTTATTCATAAATAATTTTAAACCATTAAGATAGTAGTAGCTTACCCGGTCTCTTAATAACTACCATAATTAAAAAAATATTTTGACAACAATTTAATTCATTGATTCCTTACAAGAGTAAAAATAATTAGCGAATGGACAAAGCTTATATCTCTTTTTACTTAATTATTAAAACTGAAAACAAAACAGGAAGCCTTTGCCTAATATTTCTTTAGTTGAATAGCTTATAATTCTTGTTCTATTCAAAAAAAAATTCTATATATTTTTTATAAAGGAATAATTTTACTTGATTGATTTCTTCATAATAAATATTTATTAATTTTCATTTTGATCAAACGTTTTGGAAGGGAAAACCAATAAAGAATAAATAAAAAAGCTTAACACGATTTTTATGAAATTGAAGAATAAGCCTAGAAGCTTTTGCATATTATCTCAGGTTTAAATTTTTATGGATTTTTTGAACCGAAAAACTATTTGGATACGTGAATAATAAAAAAATTGCTTTAAAAAGACCCAGATATGAAGTATAAGGATTAATATTGATCCATATGCTAAGGTTAGTTTGATATATGTATAGTATCTCAAAAAATCAGGAATAATCTTATATACTTTTTTACATTTTCCCTCATTAAATTAATAAATTAACTTCAAATGAAATCAATTAAGGTGTATTTCATATAAATCACCTTAATATTTGAATAAAAGATGTGGAAATTATTTTAAATGAAGAATTGAACAAGTTTTGGAGAAATAGTTAGGGATGATAATATATGCATAATTTTCTCTAATTTAATTAATTTATTTCTAATGATAATTAATTAACTAGAAGATATTCATTAAATATCATATCAAAATAACACCTTGAAAAATAATCAAAATAAAAATAATAGTGAGGGTGTCCTAAGATTTTTCAACTGCTAATAAATTAAATCATGTCAAATCATTGAGAAACCTCTTATGAGCTTAAGGTACATTATTACTTTTTTAAATAAAGAAAAATATCTCAATTTTCATCTACTAAAATGAAAAAAGTTCTTTCAAAAAACCCTCTTATTTTGAGGAAATACTTTATTAATATGAGAAAAATCAACCACAAAATACCTAGTTTGGTGTAATTTCTCTTATATTAAACTGAAGGCGTAAACAATATATGAAAATTAATATTTGAAGAAAGTCTAAAACTAATATTTGTTAAGGTCTTGTTCTGCATCCCCACAGACACCATGAGAACAGTGGCTACACCTGACAGCAGGTATTGCATTTGGAATTTGAAATGGGAATTAAATTTGATACAAGTGGGATCTAGAACAGAGATTGAATTTCAAAATGGAAGTTTTGGAAGAATTTCAAGCCACATATTCAAGCCACAAAAAATAATTGAGTTTCCTGAATATTATTGTTTTGACAGGTCAATCAAAGCTCAGTGGATCAAAAACACATTTTAAAGAATTAATTTGATTCCCTCTGTATTTTCATTTCTTTATTCATTAATATCATGTCCTTCAGAAAAAAATTCAACCTTTATGGTATGTATTATGAATATTTACATATAGATTAAAGCTTCACCAGCTGAGTTACAAAAAGCCATAGCTAAAGAATATTAACACTTGAAACACTGTATTTTGAGATCTTTAATTGATGAGAAAAAGTCTCAATTACTTGAATATTTCCTGAGGATATAGATATTATGAAAGATAACCCCTAAAATGAAATTTATGTGTCTTATCAAATTCTGTATTTAGTGGAACATAATACACCTGTTTACCTTCTCTTCTTATACCAAAATTACTTATTTCAAATTTGAAAAAGAACCTCAATCTTAATTACACAAATTATACTTCAAGGAGTGATTTTAAAAATAAAGTACACATTAAGGAGATATTGCCAGTATTCTGGCTTTAAAAACTCTGTAGAGGGATTTTTCACTTATAACCAGAGTATGTGATAATTTTCAGCTGAATATACTTCCCTTATCTTATTTTTGGGAAATCTTAGTATGAGCTCATCCCAAGGTGTAAATGGAGGATAATTGTTTATTTCAGGAAAGATCCATGGAATACACAAATCATAGTTAATTTAATTTTCCTCTAAAAACAGCTTTTTTAGATTTATTTAGAATAGAATGGTTTAATTATTAACAATTTATGTATCAGTTGGTATATTTCTATTGAAAAATTGATTTTTGAGAAATAACAATCTGTACTTAGCTCATATTCAAACCTTTCAAAGGAAAATATAATCTTTTAGAAATTATTGATTTCTTGAGATATAATTTTGAAAAATTCAGGGGAGATTATATATCAAGAGATATGATATAGCTACAGCCCCTAATACTTCTATACTTCATATGAATCCACTGCAGTTATATATTCTATATTCAAGTGAAGTTGAAATCAGCTTATTTATATGTTCAATCTTAGCTTAAAAAATTTTCTTATTTTGAAATATGCCATCAAGCTCATTTCCTATTTTGCTTATCTTTGAATTATATTTTTTATATTTCATAGGCATTCCTTTTCTTTTTTCTTATGCAGGCTTAATAGATTCTGTAATAATTGGAATGTGTGGAGAGTTCTAAATTTGCTAATAAATAAAGATTTTTGGTTTTATTCAATGGGTCTATAGACCTAATTATTTTGGAGTAATTCTTCAATTTATCCAATTGACAACAGTCAAAAAACTGAAATTAATAAGAAAATTTGAGAAATAAAATTTCTAACCTCTCCAAGTTAAATTTTTCTTAAATTTATGAAGGGAAAATCTTTGAATTATTTTGAAGAATTATTTTGAATTAGATATGAGTATTGGATAGAAATTCGGAATAGTTGAAAATTACTTATTTTTGAATAAGTAAAAAAATGATCCAATTTTTTTTCAATAACTGATATTCATGTTACTTTAAGATGAAATGATTGGGATAAATGGTTTATATTACCAAATATATTTTCTGAGTTTTATTCATCAAGAATATTAGAGCTCTATGAAAATTAATTTATGATGACAAATATCTTAAACCTGAAAAGAATAGTAAATCTGTAACCAAGAGTAATTTCCAAAGTGAGGTAAGTAGAATTATATATTTATACCTTTTGAATATTTTCAAAAGAAAATAAAAGTAGGGTTCCTTCTTTTCTTTTATGCTTTTTTATATTTATTAATAGCCTATAACATTCTGTCATTTTATATTTTTAAAGTGAGGAACCACAGAAATCAACTTGAAATTTTCCAGAAGGAATATCAAAGTGATGCAAATATTACTTCAGAGCCATATCCAGCTAGCTTTGGAACATAGTCAATATTACATCTGAAATTTATGCATTTGATTTTTGAGCCTTTCACGAGGTATATACTAAGATTTTGTATGGTTTTTGTAGGGTACTTTGTTAAAAGTTCCCCATAAGAAATGTCCAAACTCATAATTAAAGTAATTTTAATACACTTAATTTATAATCCATGTAGTTTATTAATAATTGGCTTGTGTAAAAGTAAATCCAATCAAAATTTGCAAGGTTTATCTTTCAAAATAATAACATTGGTCTGAAGATTTGAAGAATTATCATAAAGAACTCAATTTGAGGCTTGATTTTATTTAAACAGAGTCACAGTGATATAAAGTTTGTGGAAGACTATTTGTATTGACACTGAAACAGTTATATTCAGATATCTCTGAGATATGCAATTATTTGGTCCCCATCTCTTAAAATCCAATTTGATATGGAATTTATTAAAATAATATGATAGTTAGGGTATTTAATTCATAAGTTTCCTATTATTCCTTACCAAATTTTCTTGGTCTAAATTGAACATGATCTATCTTCCTTGTTTATTGTAAAAATGGGAAACACAAAAACACTTTTTTATTGAAAAGTTAAACTCAGAGGATAAATTGACCTCAAAGAATGAATGATAAAAAAACCCATGGAGAAGGAGCTATATATTTCTATATCTTGAATTGAAATTATTTTTTAATTTTTTTCTGATAAAATATCTAAAGAAACTCTTCTTTTTCTAATGTAAATATTTCTTTAGCTATGGTAGTTTACTTTTTTAATTTGATTATCAATTTTTAATGAATTTTATTTTATTTGATGATATCATTGTTTTTTTTGTTTTTTCGTGTTACTTTTTGGGTTTGCATAAGCTCTCTTTAGTATTTACAAATTTACAAATTTTTACATTTTTATAGGTTTTTGTTTTATACTGTAATACTGAGGATTACAGTAGCAGTCCTGTAGCACCTGCTACTGTAAAATTATTGACAATTGTCGACAAGTTTACAATAGTGGGATCTGAAATGCCTCCTGCATTGAAGATTATTAGCATTTTTACCATTTTTCTCCCTTTGATTCTGAATTTTGAATATTAATAAGAATTTGAACTCCTTTTTCAGTTTCAGGATTCACCTCAAAGACCCCACTACTTGTTTTTTCAATAAGAAAATAATTCAAAAAAGCCAAAATAAGGCATCTTTTCCTAAAAAAAGAGATGTTTAAGATTTCCTCATGGGAAAAATTGATAAGATCCAATAATGATAACAAAAATTAGAAACTGAAATGGAACTCATGATAATAATGATATTGAGAATATCCTGAACAATAATTGAGATATTTTCTATTGTTTGTACTTTTTATTTCTGAATAATTCCATTCATGAAAAATGTTTGCAGTACTCCATTTATTTATTTTGAATTTTGAGAAAGCTGATTATATAAAAAGGAAAATTATTTTCCTCCTCAAGATGACAATTTGATTAAGGGGAGGATGTTTTCCAAGAAAAACTTTGAAGAAAAGATATAAATTCATGTAAGGATATGTCAAAAGTAGGGAGTTATTTAAGCAATATAAGGGTTTCATTTATTTTGGGAACTAAGATTTACTTATGAAAGCCTTCAAAAGACAAATACAAATGTTTAAACTAAGAATATATATTTTGGGTAGAATGATTATAGCATGCAATATCTACATGAAGATGAAAATATAATGCAAAGCCTTTTCCAACAATCAAAATCTCTGAAGATATCTCATATAATGAAATATATGTGTATTGTATAGAATCAAAAGAAAATAATCTCAAAAACTTCTTTATATTCTAGTGGCTTGGCAGAGCCTGGAATATCAATGAAAATTAGAATCCTGGTTAAAACCCACTTCAGAGGAGGGATAAAAGCTCATTCTATTCTGTGTCCAAGCTAGTTTTCAAATGCAACACCTGCTGTCATGTGCAGCCAATTTTCTCATGTTGAGAGCTTATTGCTTCCAACCTTTTGGTGAAAATGTATATGATGAAAAAAGAATTTTACATCAAAACTTAAATCTTCCTGTGAATACAAAGTAAAAGGTGGACATGTGCCTTCAAGCTATTTATAAGTAAGCTTTAACTTTAATTAACCAAAGGTAATCCCTCAATAATTTCATTATACCTCAATAAACAGCAAACAGTTAACCCTTATATCACTTTACTTTATTCTGGAATGTATAGTCATCATTGAGCTAAAAGACTGAAAATAATTCCAAACTAGATTTCTTTGTGGAAGTTCATATATGGGAGATCTTTTGGAAGCTCCCCTGATAGACTTATTTTAGTACTCTACATTAAAAAAGAGATCTTTTTGAACGCATAGATTACTTAGAAGAAAAAATCTTATTGAATAATTGAAAACATATCATGGCAACAGAAAAGATAGTGATATTTTTCTGTTAATAAATTCAAATTTTAAATAAACACAGAATAATCGAGAGAGTTTTCAAAGAGGCCAGAGAAAAATCTACAGTTCTTTTAATGGATTAGTTTGAGAGTTGTGCTCACTTCATCCTGAATATTCCACCCTGCCCACAGGCAATACTATTACCAAAGAGATTTCACAGAATGAAAAAGTTTCAAAATTTTGTTTCTGAATTGGCTTCATAGATGAAAATTTCATTTCTGAAAAGGTTCTTTTCAAATATCAGGGAATTTGGAATAGCCATAAAGGAATAATCTCACAAAAGGTCTTTAATTCTGTTAACTACAACATGTAAGCTTCATATATGTGTTTTGGGAGAGAGGGTAGTACTCATGAATTTAGGGTGTTGAAAAATGCTTAAAATGAAAACTTTATGTCCCTCAAAATGTATAATTATTGGTAAATTATAGATATTCCCATAAAAATCCTTTCTTTACTCCTTACAAGGGAAACAATTACAGCCTTTGTGAGCAGGCCCGGGATCAAATTAGGTAAGTACTTTTTATCATTGTAAATTATTTTCCTCCCAATTCTCATTGACCTTTTTTGGGGGATTAAGACCTCAGACAAATCAGTAGCTCTTAAATTTGAGATATTCATACCTAAGGAATGTTATTGAAAGGGTTTTTGATGTTTTTGAAGTTGAAATATCCAATCTTTCAGAGGCTAATTGAATATGCTGTTCCAGTTCAATACACTTTTATATTTTTATCTTACTGCCTCCCAGACCATCTAGTAAGTAAGGGAAAGAATAAATATTATAAAGTAGGCCAGGAAGATAAAAATGAAAACAAACATGGGATTCTAAGAGGGGCACCTGGTGAAGCCAATAATAGCCAGATGTCATAAGTTTGAATGAAATTGCCTTGGAATTTGTGAAATAAATATTCAAATATAATTTTTTTGTTAAGCTTAAGCTTAAGAGAATAAAATTACATTTCCACATGAAAAAAATAAAGTATCCAATAAAGTATTGAGTTCTAAAAGTATTTTGATGAATTTTCATACATTGCCAAAATATAGCTGTCTCAAATTATAAATTGTAATGAAGACCGGTTACTTTTTTATTATAAATTGATAAGCCATTAAATAAGTCTTTAAGAGCCTTTATTGCATTAAATTGTTTTTAATGAGTGTCATTTTTATTGTCACTGCTGATTGAAGATTTATCAGGAAACCTGAGCATTATTTTCATGGATGTCCCTATACCAACCAAATAATTTACCAATTACTTCTTCCCTCTTTAGAAAGCAGGTTTCTTCTATTGTTTTTGGCTCTCATTTTATGGTTGAGCCAAATTGGGGAATCAAGTTTGGTGCTTTTCCTTTTTACCCTTCCACATTTTGATTAGGTCATGCCTCCCTCATCAGATATAAATGACTCATCTGAATGATGTCAAACTCTCAAATAACCTGGATTTTATATGTTTGAATTTGGTACAGAATGAGGAAACTAACACCAAAACCTTTCCAAAAAGGTGAAAATTTGGACACTGAACCACACAAAACCTTTCATATTGAGAAATTAGATATTGATATTTGAGCTTATCACAAAATAAATCTTAACTTATTTGGTTTTTCTATGCCATTAAGATTCACTGAGGAAGTAAAGAGACTCACACTTAGTGTGGAGATGTTTCATCTGTCTCAAATCAGTTTTCTTAATGCTTTATATAGAAAATCATCATAGTACTCCACATAAAGGATTGTTTTTATTTCTTAGTTTCCTTTTTACAAAGAGTAGGATGAAGCTTGTATTCAATTTATTGATTAATATTATAAAAGGACCCTTTTTCAAATTTCCACCATATGTGTACTTACAAAGCTCATAAATCAAAGAATATTTCTAAATTAAGAAAGATATATTTTAGTATGAAAATGTGTGCACAGAAGCCCTTTTGGTATCATATTGGGACAAATGATTGATCTTGCTTTTTTCAGTTAATCTGTAATTATATGTGGGGATAGAATCAAAAATAATTACTTCATATCTCAGAAGGTATGAATCTATTGTAATTCCATCTTGGAAATATTTTGTAAGTTGGAGTTAAAAATAAAATGATAATATTCAAGAATTGACTTTTCACTTTTTGGCTTTCACCCCACCAAAAAGGCAACTTTGTGGTTTGGATACAAAACTTTGATTAAAAAGAAAGTTCCTTTCCTGTCCTCCGAATTTGTTTTAGGTAAAATTTAATTAAAAACAGTTCAATAGAATAATTTCAAGGGAAAACAAGCAAAATTTATTGTTTTTAACTTTGTTAGTATAAAAAAATAATATTAGGAAGATTTATTATTTTACCAGCAATAGAAATTCATTAGAAATACTATACAAGAGATATTGATGGCTACAAAAGAAATTTTGAGTGAAATTAATTGAGAAAATAAATGCAGGCAATTAATATGAGAGAAGAGTCTCTAAAGATAATATTAAAGAGAAAACATGCACAAAATCAACCAGAATGATTTTGGAATTAAAGTGAAAAAGTTTTTAATGATGAAAGGTTCTTTAATTCACTTTTGGGGTGGCTCAAGGGTAAAAAGGATTATAAGAATTTCACATAATGATTATAAAGTTTTTCACATGTCTTAAAGGTTTAAAATGATCTACAATTGGTGGTTGGAATATTTTATTAATTGGTTTGATAGTGTTTAAATTATTTTAAAAGGAAAAGATTCCAACATGAAGAGCAAAATGTGGAAAAGAAGAAATGCTTTTATAGTCATCAATTATCTTACTCAAAAAAGTAAAATTTACCATAATCAGTTGTGAGAAACACACTGACAACAGAAATGCCAATTACGGCATCATTAAACCCTGGTTTGGCCCAAAAAAGGGCTTGTTTCAGCCATTTTAGTCCTGAAATCCAGCCATCTCTATAGTTATACTTGGTTTATAGACTTCAAACCATGTCAGAACATGTGTAAGAGACCTTAAAGCCAGTTGAAATCTTATTTTACTAAGTTTATTCTAGCTCAAGGGTAGGTTTATGCTCTTGGAAACAGTTAAAAATTCCCTGGTTGGTATCAGACCCTCATCATTAATTGAGTCACAGACCCTGTGACTCAATTCCAGGGCAAAAGAAATGAGCTCTTATGTGAATTTTGACATATCACACATTCCAGAAAGGAATTTTGACGAGTCTAGCACCCTTGAAGCCAAGATTCCTTTCCTCCCAACACTAATATTTCCAATTTATTTTTTCTTTGACTCCTCATCATGTACTATAGCTAAATTTTACACATGTATTTCAATTCAGAAATAAAACTAAACAACTCCAATTATTGATTACACATATATAAATTCAAGTCCACTTACTTAATAAAGGTGCACATTTTGACATTTCGATTGAAAATACTTCAATTCCTCATAAACTCTAAGCTACAAACCACAACTATGTTTTAACATAAAAAATTGATGGTAAAAACCACATGTGCTGCAAATTAAGTTGAAGGCTTGAGGATTTTCAGATTTTTACACAGAAAATACTAAAAACTTAATTTATGCCTATTTGGAGTTGAGTTACAGAATCTTCACTCAGAGGTGACCCCACCTGACATATTATGAGGAATCAAATGGTAAAATAATTTTCATGAGTTTATTCAATGGAAAAAAATCTATATTCATTTTTATCAAAATTTTTCCAAAAATATTGTTATTTCAATATTTTTGATGAAAATTTATTTTTACTTTAATTTTTCATGTAAAAATATATTTTCACATTTTTTGAATTTTAATGTAATTTTAATGTGAAATTATGATTATAAACTTTCTTTTTGTATTTAAATTTTATATATTTATATTTCAATTTTGTTTGTATATTAAAAATAAATTTATTATTTTTGACTATAGCTTATTTTCTTCTTTGTGGCATTTTGGGTGTATGAAAATACCTCTAAGGCTCACATTCCCTCCCCCTAAAAAAATAATATTACTCTGTTATCTTGATATTTCCAGTATGCCTTAACCTTATGAGAAGTTGTGTTGTTGAGGTATGTCCTTTTCTGCTAAACATTTATCTTCACAAGTTTGTTCACGGTATCTGAAAAGGTATTCCTTTACTTTCTCAGTCCTAAATTTTCTTTCTTTGAGAAATTTTTCAATTTCCTTAGTACCAGAGGTTTCAACAGGAGGTATATGCTAAGGAACATTATTCATACAGGAAAACATTTCAGGATAACAATATTTGTAAGGTTTTATAAAGCTTACTGGAAATTTAGGATGCTTGTTACTAAGCTCTTTAGATAAATCTACTTCAACAGAATTCTCTCCATGAAGGGCCTTAATGACAATAGGTCCTGCAAAAGAGTAATTAAGATTCTTTAATCCTTTGATTTTATCAAAGTTGGTAGTGGATACAAGTACCAAGTCTCCTACCTTGAATTCTGTAGTAACATGTGACTTATCCCATTTGCATTTGGCATATGCAAATGAGTCCTCCACACATCTCACTGCATGTTTCCTAGCTTTTTTTCTAGAAACCCTTTGAAGCTAAAATCTGTGGAATGTATCTCAAATAAATGCTTTCTCAAAGAATCTTGGGGTGGTCTGGGATTCCATCCTTTTTCTATAATAGCAGGGGTTTGTTTGGTACTGGAATTAACAGATGTTTTATATCCTAGTTCAAGTGAAGGTAGAAGGATACACCAATCATGGGTGAATCCATCATAATTTTGGAATTTTAAGCAAGCCCATATGCAAAAATCTTTCTGAGCATGTCTTCCAAGGTATGAATTATTCTGTCATCTAGTCAATCAGTTTGTGGGTTGTAAGATTTAGAGAAGGATAGTTTGGTCCCAAATAATTGGTGAAGATTTTTCCATAGGACTGAGGTAAAATTTGGATCTCTTTCACTAATAATGTTTGTGAAAATTCCAGTACATGATACTACTCTATTTCATATTGAAAGGGATGTATCCACGGCTGTATGAACTCTGTGACATGGTAAAAAGATTTTAGTCTTACTAAATGTGTAAACAATAACTAGGCAGGAATTATAGCTTCTATCACCTCCTGGTGGTAGGCCAGTTACCCAATCCATATGGCCAATTTCCAAAGGTCTACTGGGCTCCTGGATTTGATCATATCTCCAAATCTTTTCCAGTGGATTTATTTGAATTTTGACATCTGTCACAGGTTTTCCAGTTTTCTGAAAAATCTTTTTTTCACATTGGCCACCATATTCAGGTCTTAATTTTCTCTGTTTTTCTATCTTCAGATAGGTTTCCTGAGAAGGGACTGTCATCAAATTATTTTAACACAAGATTGATTAAGGACCTGCCCACAACTTTCATTACACATGTGTTTTCTGTCCTATGATAAATAATCCCATAAAGTAAATTAAATATTCCTTAATCATATGACCTTTTCCATATTTCATTAAAGAAATGTATGAAGGAGTTATCTTTAGGATCTTTAGTAAGCAATTGGCATAGGATGTTACAATTTTTATCTTGAGTATATCTGTTCCTTAATTCTTCAAAAAGGTAGTGTTTATGTCTGTAACACTGATTCCTACTATTTACATTTGTGAAGAAGATGCTTCTGGAACATCAAAAGGATCTTAAACATCATTTGTTAATGGAAATATTCTTACTATATCTTCATTTTTGTGAATATTCCCATCTTTTTTCATAATGCTCATATTGCCTCTATATTTCCGTATGGCTGTTTGAAATCTGATCATATGTCTGTTGTGTATTTTCATGTTCAGAAGTGATTTCACAGCAGTAAAATCTGCTATAACTGAAAAATAAACCTTTTGGGAAATTAATTGAGTTTTTCCAAGGCCCAAAAAATACATGAAAGTTCCATTTTGCTGTCTACATATCTGGCTTCAATTGGTTTGATTTTACTAGATATAAGACATATGGGTCCTTCCACAGGTTTGTAATTAATAATTCGAACTTAATAAAGTGAAGCTCCTAGCCCATCTCCTGAGGCATAAATGTAAAGCTTAAAGGAAACTTGAAAATCTGGAATCAGTAGAAGTGGTGCATTGGTTAAGGCTTGTCTCAGGTATTAAAAGACTTTGAATCTAGCAAAAGTCATTTAAAATACTTTATCTTTGTCACACAAGGTATGAAGAGCTATTTATGTGTATGAAAAATATTTAATATGCAGCCTTTAGTATCCTGCAAATCCTAGAAATGACTGAATTTCCTTTTTTCTCTGAGAAATAGGCTTTGATAGGACTTCTTTAACTTTGTTTTTGTCTATACCAGGGGATAGACCAGATATTAAATGTGCTAAGGCTTTGAGTTCTTTGAATCCAAAATGACATTTATTCAAAGAAATCATCATATTTACAGATTGAATTTTCCCCAAAACTCTAGATAATCTATATATATGCTCTTCACTAGTCTTAATAGAAACACCAATTTCATCCATATAAATTATTAACCATCCTTCTTAAATCTCTTCAGGAAAGATCTCATTCATCATTATTTTGAAGTGTTAAGGTGCATTATTGGTACCAAAGGACATCCTCAAAAATTCATAAGCTCCACAATGGATAATAATTCTCAAATAATTTCTTGCTATTAGCGTTACTAAATTCTAGTGGAATCCCTTCAGTGAATCCATAGTACTGATGTACACTGATTGAGATATTTGAGTAAGGGAGATTTGGATTTTTGGTATGCAATACCTGTCTGGGACAGTGTAATTATTTGAGACTCTAAAATACCCAAACATTCTGTATTTTCAATTATTCCATGCCACTATGACAGGTGTAGTTATTTCTACCTCTTCATTGTGGCCAATTCTTCTTATTACACCAAGGTCTAAGAGTTCTTTAATGTGAAGCTCAAAGGCTTATATTGACTTTGGGGTTTCTGGGTATGCAGGCCTTCTTAAGAGTGGTGGATAAGATTGCTTAATTTTTGAAATAATTTTAACTCATGATCAATGATTTCCTCCAGTGATTTTTTATCTGATGCAAAGGCTTTCTTGTGGTCATATAAAAGGGAATAGAGTTCATTTTTTTGTATTTTAGTAAGATGAATACTGGCTTGAGCTTCATTCATTTGTTCTCATTTAAGCTTTCCCAGCTGCAAGTTCACTTGTGATACTTTACTTACAGTAATTTATCTTTTAAAATGTAAAAAGAAAAATTGCTGATGCTTATTGTAACCAATAGTAAAGTATCTATCTTTGTTGCTATGTAAATTAATGCCATACATGATTAAATAATCATTTCCCAATATAGAATTTGTACTTGAGCAGCTTTCCATAAAAAAAAATGAAACAGTTATTCTAAAATTTCCATTGATATGTGGAAGTATTGCAGTGGTCTTGAATATTCCCAAGGGTTTCATTGGATTTCTTTCACTGTTTGATTTGATTCCATTAATTGGTGGGAACTAATCTTCAAAATTTGGCACAAATTTATTAAGAAAATATTTTCCAAAATAAGATCAGAAAGCTCCTGAGTCAAGTAATAGCTTAGTGGGTTTGCTATCAATCACCAATTCTGTCATATAGTAATTTCCATCTGAATAATCTTTTCCCCTGTTTGGTTTGGTTTTCATAAGTTGTGCATCTTGAATTTTTGATAAATCAAGTTGACTATTACTCAACTGGGGCAAGTGGGAGTAAGATTAAATGATATCAAATGTGAAATTAATATTTTCTATTTCTTTTGAAAATTCAAAAAATATTGATGATTTATCATCTGAATTTTCTTGATTCAAACCATCCTTTTCATTATCATGTTCTTTCTCAATGTTAACTTCATTTATTTTCCCTTTTTTTGGACATGTAGTGGCCAAATGTGTGGTAATTCATAAAATATGGCACTTTATTATTGTTTCTGTAGATTTGTATTTCATACTATTAGAATTTTTGTTGGGGATTTGGCCACAGAATCCGTCCAAGGTGTATTAAACCTTGATTTGATATTTATCCTACTAGAATCAATTTTGGTTTGGGTGGTTACTTCTAATATACTTATAATATCTTCTGCTGAAGATTGTTCAGTAGTCCTTCTTTTTAAAGCATTTTCCAAATCACCCCCACATTGTCTCAGAATGTTTCTCTGGATCATAAATTCTGAAATGTCAGGATGTAATGCTGTTAGTCTGTCTTTTTGTTTGCAAAAAAATGGTAAATCTCTGTCTTTATGAGAATTGAATTTTTCAGATTCAGAGGCTGTTTCAACTTCCAATCTTCAAGCATTACTGGCTCATTTTTTGATAATTTGGGTTTTCCACCACATTGAGCTTTGGTGTGAATGTGCTTTTGTGAAATTGATATACCATTTTTGAGCCTATTTGGTAAGAAACTGTTAAATATTGTTGTTACAAATATGTCTGGTATTTGAGAGTCTTCTTTAATCATGTAAATACCTGTGATAAATTTCATATGGTTATATTGATCTTGACCACTGAGGTGAGGCCATTCTTTAAGATTTTGTACTTCTTTCAAAAGTGCTTGGCCCATTGATGGCTTCAAGCTATGGAAAGAAGTGGAAAATACATTTTATCTGTGAATTTTATACATCCAAAACTTGTGGGTTGAAAATCCTTATACCCTCACTTTGATTTATAAGTGTAGACATTCTTGGAAAGGTGTGAAGTACTTGTTCAATTCAATTTATTTCACTGGTATTAAACCTTGTGTAATTTCTGATTTTATGTTTAAAGCCTTATATTAAATTTCTAAACTCAATACATGTCTCTCTAATCATTGTTTCTTACCATAATCTTGTTTTTCTAGTATTATCAGAAATAATTTGGTTTTATTTCATTTTTCACTTTGATACTTCTTATTGTGAGGTATCAAAACACTTTTTCATGGAAATGTTATTTGTCTTTACTTCAGTAAATGAGGTTGTAATATCATCCAGTATTTTCTTATGATCAGCATTGATAATACTTATGTCTTTGTCTATCCTTGTTTCAATTATGTCATAAATATGAAATTTGGAGTATTTATTTGTTGATTATTTCATAATTACAGATTGTTCACTTATTTTATTTGTGACAGAAGTGTCATTATTTGATGTTTTAATTGGTCTTAAGATTGTTACAAATATTTGAATATTTATCAGAAATATTACTTTTGATGTCATTCATGGTTATATAAAAAGCTGGAATTCCATACAAAATATCAGAAACCATTTATGATATTTTAATATGTCTTCCCCTCTCTTCTACATTTCCATATTTGTTCTGGCCATATGAAATACATTTTCCATGGAATCCTGTTAAATATTTGGAATTCTGTAGCCCTGGATGTATGGCTTTGGCCTTTTCCTGAGCTTATGGCTTCTTTGTCACATTGGAAATGTGGATTCTGGCCACTGGCGTTGGATTTGGCACTTTCTTGGGTGGTGGAGGGTTGTTTCCTCTCCATTGTCCTGTTAAAAGAATCATGTTCTTCTTTTCCATCAATGGATGTCATCCATTTAGTAACTTGCAAGTGATGGGATGGCCCAGAAACTTTCTCACAATCAGGTAAGAGTTCATGCAGTTTTTCTAAAGGTCTGCTAAGATTTGATACCCTTTGAGTTAAAGTGCATTTTCTTATTCCTCCTGGCTGGAATTTTCAACGTCCACTGAGGCTTCCTGTGATGGTTTCAGCTTTATACAAAGGCAAAACAGTGTTATTGGCTTCATAATGGCATACTTTTTCTGGTTGGAATTCATTTACTGACCCTTGTACTTCTGTAACTAATTGGTTTCTGCCATAATAATCTATATAACCTCTTGGGAGCTTCTTGAGGGGCTCTAGTTGGCTCCTGATCTTGTTGAAGGCATAATTATAAGTAAAAAAAGTATAAAAGTAGTAATTTCACATCAAAAAGTTACTATTTTACAAATTCTTTGCTTTTTGGAGAGTATTAATAATATACAAATTGACTAATTCAGAAGAAATTGAGTTCTTGTTGATTATTCTGACTTATGATAGCTGTACTATTATGGCCAGAATCAACACTACTGGCTGGGATAATGCTTGTTACTGTTGATATTGTTTCAATGTTTTCTTTTCTTAACATGTTTTCAGACAGTAAAATTAATGAAAAAGCAATTATATAAGTAAGAAAAGTATTTTTCAAAAGAGAAATGAAAAATAAAGTCTCACTTATAATATGAAGAGAGAAATATTTTCATGGATTTTTGAAATTACAAGCATTTTTTATGAATTTTTAAGTTTTTCAATATAGGAACAAGAATAAAAATAAAGGTAAAAAATTATGTCACAGGTAAAATGTCATGGCTGGGCTTCCAAATGTAAGGTTTTGATATGAAAATCTGATTAAAAATCAAGTAATTTTGCTGTCCTAAAAATTTGTTTAAGGTAAAATTTAATTGAAAAGAGTTAAATCTAAGATTTGGAGAAAAAAACCAAATTTATTGTTTTTAATTTTTTCTAGTATAAAACAATAAAAATTAATTCAAAAATACTCTACAAGAGATATTAATGGCTACAAGAGAAATTTCATCAAAAGAAATTTCAATTGGAATTAATTGAGCAAAGAGCTGCAGGAAGTTAATATTAGAACAGAGTCTCTCAAAAGAATATCAAAGAGAAAACATGCACAAAAATAACTAGAGTTAATTTGGAAAAAAAGCGACAAAGTTAACAATGATGAAGGATTCTTTAATTTACTTTTGGGGTGATTCAAGAATAAAAATGACTATAAGAGTTACAAATGATAATTATAATGATTTTTTCACATTTCTCAAAGGTTTCAAATTTTTAAAATGGGTGGTTGAAACATTTTATTGATTAGTTCAACAGTGTTTAAACTAATTATAAAAGGAAAAGATTTTAACATGAAGACAAAAGTGGGCAAAAGCAGAAATTCTTTTATAGCCATAAATTATCTTACTCCAAAAGTAAAATTTATTCTAATTAGTTGTGAGAAACACTGAAGACATAAAAGCCAATTATGGAGTCATTGAGCCCTGGTTTGGACCAATGAAGGGCTGGTTTCAGCTATTTTAGTCCCGCAAGCCAGCCATTGCTATAGTTATACTTGGTTTATGGCCTTCAAACCATGGTAGAAAATGTGTAAGAGACCTTGAAGCCAGTTGAAATTATCTTTTACTAAGTGTATTTTAGCTTAAGGAAAGTTTTATGCTCTTGGAAACTGTTAAAACTTCCCTGGTTGGTATCAAAACCTCATAAACAATTGAGTCACAGACCCTGTGACTCAATTCCAGGGCAAAAGTAATTAAAATTTGTGTGAATTTTGACATTTCACACCCATCACAAAGGAATCTGGGGGATTCTGGCATCCTTGAAGCCAAGATTCCTTTTCCCCACCAAAATTAATCTTTCCAATTTATTTTTTCTTTAATTCCTCATCATTTAATATACTTAAATTTCATAAAAGTAGTACCATTGAAAACTTACAGTACACAAATGTAATTATTGATTCCACATATCTAAATACAAGTTCACTTATGTAATACATGCACACATTTTTGAGATTTCAATCAAAAATATTTCAATTCCTCATAAATTCTAAATTTCACACCGCACCTCAATTTGAACACAAATATTGATGGTTAACACCACATGTAATGTGAATTAAATTTCAGATTTTGAGGATTTTCGTATTTTCATACAGAGAATAGTAAAACCTTAATTTAAGCTTCTGTAGAGCTGAGCTACAGAATTCTCACTCAGTTGTCACCCCACCTGCTTATCTATGAGAAATCAAATTGTAAAAGAGTTTTAATAACTTTATTTATTGGAAGAAAATCATCATTATTCTTATTATCATTTCTCCAAAAAATACTTTAATTTTAATATTTTTGATGAAAATTTATGATTACTTCAATTTTTCATATAAAAATATTTTTTCACATTTTTAAATTTTAAAGTAAAATTATGATTATAGATTTCATTTTTGTATCTAAGCTTTTTATTTATATTTAAATTGTGTTTGTATTCAAGATAAATTTATTATTTTTAATTATAGCTTATTTCCATTCTTTGCGGTCTTTTGGGTAGATGAAAATACCTCTAAGGCTCACAGAAAAGGCACTTACTACTGCACCTATTTTTTGGAACATCTTTAACTAATTATCTGATACTTAACCTCTTAAATAAGTTACTTGAAGCTAAAAATATTACTTTTCATGTGCCCATAAGAGGCTTTAAATGGAAATATTGAAATTCAAATGAGGAAATTTAACCTTACCTGATAATATTTTTACAATGATTTTTGAGGTCTTTGAAAATTAGTTTTGTCTTTACACCTCATTTGTCAGAAAATTTGTGTGTTTAAGGTTTCTGGAATGGAAACTCATTGGATGGGACAATGATATTACTTTTGGAAATCTTAAGCTGTTCAAAAGGTCCAGGTTATGCTTGTGGATCCATTTCTATTCCAAATGATAATTTACTCCAAGTATAAATATCAATTATTGTAAGATGTGGATATCAAATTTGATTAAAATGAAGTACTTGTGGTGTCCTCAAAATCTGTACAAGGAAATAATATTCAAAAATAGTGAAATTATTGAATATAGAGAGAAGAGAATTCCTCAAATAAATTTTTATACTTTTTTAGATTAAAAAAAATAATGTTTCAAATAATAATTGTCTTACCAAAAATAAAGATTTATCCACAATTACTCCACAAGATATATTTAGGTCTACAAAACAACCTCTACAAGCAGAATCATTTTGGAATTGATTGAGACAAGAACTGAAAGCAATCAATTGACTAAAATATCAAATATCTGATATTTCAAAAGGAAAAAACTTCCAAAAGTTACCATAAGGAATTTGGAAGCAAATTGACAAAAATGACAGTCATTAAATATTCTGTGATTCACTTTTGGGGAGTATAAGGGTTAAAATGATTATGAAATTCACAAATTATGATTATAATGTTTTTTAACATTATTATTATGGTTATTATCATCAAAAAATGGTTGTTTTAAATCTTTTTTGGTGGCTTAATTGTTATTTAACTATTAATAAAAGGAAAATATTGATAAAAAAACTTTTTATAGCCACCACCTTTCTTCCTCTGATAGTAAAAATTTCTCTCAAACATTGTTCAAAACATGTTAGACACAGAAAAATAACTTATGAAATCATTGACCCTTGGTTTAAATCCAAAAGGGTTGGCTTTATCCATTACCATAGTAACAGTTTATTGAAGGATTCCAATACATTTCAGAATGTGTGTAAGGACCCTTTAAAAGGCTTAAAACTTATATTCTCAAATTTAAGGATTTTTATAAACTTTTGGAAAGAGTTAAAAACTCCCTGGTTGGTATCAAAACCTAATCATCAATTGAGCCACAGACCCTAAGGCTCAATATCTGGTCAAAATTAATAAACTTTTGTGCGGAGTTTTACATCCCAAATGTGTAAGAAGAAAATTTGGGAGAGTCTGGAAACCTTGGAGGAATTATTTCCTTTCCCCAAAATTCAATCTTTCCAATTTATTTTTTATTTAATTCCACATCCTGTATTATACTTGAAAAATTTAAAGATGTAACTAAATTGAAAGTTAAATCAAAAATATGTGATTTTTAATTATTAATATGTAAACTTAAGTTCATTTACATAATAAATGCACACATTTTGAAATTTCAATTGAAAATACTTCAATTCCTCATAACCTCTAACCTACACAAACACCTCAATTTTAGCACAAAAATTGATGGTTAACATTGCATTCGGAGTGCTTTAAATTTAATTTAGTTTAATTGAAAATTATTCAGTGAAGTTCTATCTTTTCACTTTCAAGCTTGAAATAGTTGAGTTATAAACATTTCAACCAAGGATGACCCAAGGTAATCTTTAATGAGGAATTCAATGGAGATATTTTATTGATATTTGTTTAATTCCTAGAAAGGTATGCTGATATTAACAAGAATATCTAATTTCTATAAGTGTTATCATTTCTCTCAACATTACCCATACTTATGAGTGAAATTGTAGCAATAAAGACTTTTAATTCTCTGGTAATTTTCATAAATTTTATGAATAAAGTTCATTATTATATTTTAATTCTAATTTTATTTCATAAAAGAATGTATAAAAATCATGATTTTATTTTGAAATTAGAATTTATTATTGAATTTTTCGACCTTTTTTCTGAGTGAAATTACCTCCAAGCCTCACAATTATGGGTATTTCATTTTTTAAAAGTATTATGAAGGTTATTGGATCTACCAAAAGGTGAGACATGGAAAAATATGCTATTTTTTCACAGGAAAGTGAGAATTAGCTATGAATAAAATTAATGAAGAGGCCAATTAATGGCATAAAGCTTGATGAATTGATCAATCTACTAAGTCAAAAGTTGTTTATTCATTCAAAATAATACATGAAATGAAATGAATATATAATTCATTGACCCAAAACTCAAATTCAAATTCAAAAATAAGGATTAAATGGTCAAAAAGACACATCTGGTAAATTTAAGAACTATATAATAACTGAGAATGGATCAAAAATATAGTCCAAAGCTTATTGGAATGAGTATGATTCTTTTACTAGCAGTCATTTATCTTATCCTTGAAGGTAAAATCTCCAGCCAACTCAAAGCCCCTTGAAATAAAATAACCATAGCATACATTTACCTTTCCTTGAATTAAAACATGTCTTCTCATATCAACCAAGAGACTCTTGAACTTTGGGAAGCTATTTCTGCAAATATTCCCTCATGAAGTTGGAGAGAAATTTTGATAAAAGAAGAAATAAGAAAGATAAGTATTACTTAAAAGTTCAAAAATAATTACATAATTTATTAATTCTTTTGAAAAATATCTTTCAACTTTATCTAATTGATACCATTTGTGATATTATCTGAATGAAATTTCTGAATTCCTTTCATTTATATTGTCTCTTTAGATTAAAATTCAAAGCACCAGATGTGGTTTTAGAAGCTACATAAATAAATTTATAAGTAACTATTCATTATATAATTGAAAAGCTAAAGTTTTATCTCTTTTTGTGTATTCAAATTTATCTTTAAATATAATGGTTTGAATATGATATAGCTTTGGGTGGTAATTATATCCAAAATGAATTTCTCATTGATAGAAAATCTGAAAAAACCAGTTTAGTATCATCCAAATAGCTTTCCAATTGGAAAAATATCTTTCAATATTGAGATTTCTGCATTTGATTTCAAGTTTCCCTCAGTAAAAACCAATAAAATTCAAAAATTAAAATTCGTTTCCTTTATGCACTAATTTATTTCTAAAACACATTCAAAAAAATTTCCCTCATGGTAGCCCAAAGAACCTTCACATTTCATAAAATTATAAAAAGGAATTATATATTCTGAATTTTTGAGAAATTGTTAGGCTGAGTCTATGATATAGTAATAAAGAGTCTATAACTATGAGTATGATACGAAATTGATATTCAAAAATAGGTTAAAAGGGCTCTACTATAATTATATAGTGGTGATAAGTCTACTGAAAGCCCTGGCCTCTCCAAATATCTGATGGGTTACAATAATGACTGAAAAATAGTTAATACTATAATTATATCTAATTAAGTCTAAGAGTACTGTGGTTTTTTACAAATTTTCTGAATAATAATTCCAATAAAAAACAAGATGAGTTCTTATTTTGGTGAGGAGTAGACCTCTTTTTATCTTAATCCATGGTTGTGGGAGGATATCCAACTTTTAACACGATCAAAGAGTGAAAGCTTTCACTCCTGTGGTTTAATTGTGGTCCCACAGGCGCAATAAAGCCTCTTGATGAACTGAAATTTGGTTTTTCAACCGCAAGCAGCCCCTTTAACCCCATTCAGGGTAAAAAATGCTTTATAAAAACCTTACAAAGCTTTTCTGGTGCTTCTGACGCGTCAGAAAATATTAATCAAATTTCTGTGGGCCTATTATTAGTCAGGCTATGATTAATCAAAGTTTAAGCATCTTCTGAATAGCTTTAATGACTCATCATTCAATTATATGGGTAAGTATCCCACAGTACCCCCCTTTATAGGTAGATGAGGTAATTTATTATCCAGATTATGGGTAATCAACTGATAAAAAGCCTTTAGGTAGATTTGACACCTCATAATTAAATTGTATGAGATAGTATCCCACAATACCACTTGGTGTTGTATTGTAGCCATAAATACCCAATAATGTTCTCAGTTTTGAAGATACAGAGCAAAAAAGTGGCTCAAATTGTAGCCACATGGGACCTCTAAAAGATGGCTATACCTTTGACCCACTTTGAATTGAGTATTTCAAAGCCATATAGGTTCCAAGGATTTTGAATTCTCTGTGAAACAGTTATCTTATTATTTGGAGCAAAAAGTACCAATAACTTTTGATATGTGTAAGATAACCCAGTAAGGATTAAATATTTATGTAGCCCTAATTTAGGTTCTACAGAAAATATAATACTTAAAAGGTCTCCCATAAGGACTGTGGAAGTGAGATGAGAAGCTAAAGCATGTTATAATTTTTTACAGGCTTTACCAATAGTATTTGTTTGATAATTTCTGATCCAGTGGTGCTACAGTCTTTTAAGTAATATCATTGGATAGCCTTTATTAAGAGATTAAATAGAAGACCAATATTTGTGGTTCTGTGATGGAAAATCTAGATTTCAGATAAGAGGTAAAGATTGAGTTTTACTATAAGCAAGAGTTTACGGCCTCAATAACCTGAGATACTTCCCATTGTTTAGTCATAAGAATAATACTTTCTAAGGGGGCAGGGTTTCCACCTTCAGATCCTCACATGTACAGAATAGCTTTCTTAGGTTATTCTATTTGTTTTGATGGTGCTATTGTACCTTTATTTGGTTTAATAATGGTTAAAGGCGTGTATTGTTCAGAGAAACGCTCATAATTTATCAGGATTTTCTGTCTTCATAGAGGTTCTGCGTCCTTTCAGATGTATCCTTCCATCTGTATTTTTTATCATCGGCCACTTTTTTTTACCTGGTTGTGTGTCTTTGAATTAAAAAAAGGCTTACTTTGTGTTCTAGCTTTATTGAGTTTGTATTAAAAAAGGAATTCCTTGTTCTGGACTCTCCCATTTTCATCTATGTTCCATTATCATTTTGTATGCCTATAGAATACACCTTTTCATAGTCTGCACCCAGAAGGAAACAATTCATTTCTGAATTTTCAAGTATCACAAACTCAATATTTAAATTTGTGTTTTCCTTCAAGTTTCATATTATGATCTCTTTCTGAGATTTTCCAAGTGATTCTATCTTGGCTGAGGCACTTCTTGAGTCTCTGGCTTCTGTTGGAAGTAATATTTCATACCAGTCAGGAAAGTGTTTGTTCAGATTTCCCATTTCTGTTGTAATGTGAGGATCAATATCTTTGAGCCTTTATGACTTCCTCAAATAAATTTCAAATGGATCTTTTTCCAATTTATGTTTATCATTGCTGAAAGAAATTTAGGTGAAGTATTTTTTATTCTGTTATTTTATTATTATTTTATTAATTTGATTATTTGAAGAAAAAGATATTAATTCATTATGGATTGTATTCAAGTAAAGTCTTCATTTTTTAGTTGTAAATGAGATATATTACGCTGGGTTCAACTTGATATTTTCAATTAAAAATATATTGAATTTTTCAATTGAAAATGAAGAATTGAACTTCAATTTCACTTCAAATTTGCAATATTCTTCTCCAAATTAATAAATTCATGAGTTAAGTTTAACTTAAAACAAATTGAAAAAATTAAACAAAAGAAAAAATTCAATTCAAAAAAACAGTACAAATTGAAAAAAGAAATTAACAAAATTATAAAAAAATTATAAAATTAGAAATAAAAAGCAATAAATCATAATTGCTAAATATTCTTTAAAATCAAAATTTAAAAAAATCCAATAACTAAAAATACAGCATAAACAACCAAAGGATTTTCATTGCATAAGTTCAATGAATTTGAAATTTAAAAAACAATGAAATAATTATAGAAAAAAATTACCAAATCTGACTCTAAATTGAAAAAAGAGAAATATTATGAGACAATGAGGTGAAATTAAGAATTAAAATAAGCCATAAATTCTCAAAGTCAGCGAACTATAAGAGAATAAGAGAATCATAATTCAAAAAAATGAGGGAAATAGTGACAAAAACCATTCATTAATTACAAAGACAAACATTATTGAAGTTTTATTGATTAAATATGGAGAAATGTAACAGAAAATTATATAAAAAGACAATAAAGAAGTTGTAATTAAGATAAAATAAATTACAAACTGGTTTAACATAGTGCAAATGCATGAATTAGAATGTTTATTTAGAAATTGTTACATATATAAAAAGAAATGGATTTTGATGTCATAAATACCTTTAGATTGAAATATACTGAATTTAAAATTGAATTCAAAATTCATATTTATATTCCATCATCATCAAAAGAAATTAAAAAAAAGGTCAAAGGCCAATCATATGACTTTTTTTAAATGATTTATAATTTGATAAATAATTTTTATTTAAAATATTTAAATAAATGTTATGTGTCCATTATCTGAATACATAACCTCAAATTGACTCTTGGCGTTTTTTAAATTCAGGAGTTTAAAATAAGAGTCAATTTTTTAACAATCCTTTATCCAACTTGACTACAACCTGGCCAATGCATGTGGGTTGGACAAGGGCTTGAGCCAAATTTGAATGAAGGTGAAAATAAGTTTTATCAAAATTTCTAAAGACGCCAAAAAACATGACAGAAAGGTCTATAGGAAAATTTCTAGTATTATCACGTCTGGAGGTATAATTATTTTCAAAAATTAACATAAACCTTGACCATTTACAAATTTCTTTAATAATTTCTAGGGAAATTTCAAAGGATACTCTGTTTTCATTTGACTCGGATAACTTAAGAGTTTCTACTAAGTGTTTTTATCAATGAAAGCCATTTTTATCAGATTTCAAACTCATACATTGGGAGATTTATTACTATATTCCCTTCTCAAAAATTTTGTAATATTCCACTTCAAAGATGCCTCCCACAAAATCATATTACTTGAATCTTTAAAGCTAGATATTATAGTGATGAAAAATTGATAATTATTCCAACTTGGAAGACAAAACAAAAAATTGATTTGAAAATCAACTTAAATTGCTTTAAGGATTCTTTGTCTAAATAAAGAAAAAAAGGCAATAGACTATTACTGTGAAATCATTTTGCATTTTTTCCATTTTAGTAATAAAGTGTTAAAAAAGAAAAATATTTTCAAAGATAAAGTCAGAATTCTTTGTGTATGGGAACATAAATTTGTATCAAACAATTGTATATGATGAAAATTCAACCTTGGGACTTCAGTTCTCTGATTTTTAATACAATTTATAGAAATAATGTTGGAAATAAGAAATAAAATGATATTTATTTTGTACAAGATGAATTTTTGTGTATACATGGGATTAATTAGAAGGTTATCAAAAAATGTCAAATAAAAAGCCAGTACCACATAATAGTTGAGAAATATAAATAAATGTATACACAGATGATATTTGTCAATTATGAATAGACCTCCTAGCCTAAAGGAAGTATGTAGAAGTTTCAAAAGCACTATTTATGTGAGCCTTTGAGATATGACCACATATCCAAAAAGGTCATAACAAAAGTTTTGTAATAATTATATTTATGATAATTATCTCAAAAATTAGTAAAATACCATAAATAAGTACAAAATCTGAATTAACTCAGAATCTAATGAATAAACATGTGAAATTAATTACACCATTAGATTTCTCATGGTAAATTACACATATGTCATTTTCATGGCATATGTGAAAAGTCAATAATTACTGAAGTATAAGTAATAATACCTTAGAAAAGGTACAAAACCTCATTTATCTCAGAAACCAATGAAACAACATATGAAAATAATGTTACATTGGATTATCCATAAAGATCTACACATAAAAAACTATAAAGCTAATCTCTAAAGTCAATACTTAAGGAATTAAGCTGAATATATGCACTTTTTTGGTCAACACATATATTCATGGTTTTTATCTAATATCTCTTGAAATATACAAGATAGAGAGATAAACCAAAAAATAAAGTCACCATGAAGTTACTTTAGGAATACAAATACGAACTTTATTTCACAAGCTATAAACAAGGTTAAAACTTGTAATGAATTATTGATTAAAATCAATAGAGCTGTTGACCACTTTGTTGTGAAAGTGGTACAAACTTAAAAAAAAAGTAGACAGTTGGATTCTACTAGTTCATTCGTGAAGAATTATGTATTTTTTATCATAATATTCAAGGTATAACCCCTTGAAATCATGGCTTGAAGTTTAAAATATTAAATTTCAACAAAAAAGATGAGTCACAAGAAAAATCATCAAAAATAGAGTTTTGATGATGTAATAAAATTCTCTTGGAAGTTTGATATGGGCATTCCAAGCTATCAGAATACACTCTCAGAATAGCTTTAGCATGTATAACTTAAATTTTATTAATGATCAAAGCTTAAGCTTAAATTTGATCATTTATGATCACTCACTGTAATCTTATTTTAAGTTTAACAGTCATATAAGTAATAAAACTGGTGAATACTATTAGAATATGATTAATACTAATAAAATCCACGAAGTTTAGGCTTCTGCCAAGCCTATAACATCATAAAACTTAGAGTTACAGTGATAACTCTAAATAATGGGGTAATAATGAGGTAAGATGGTTTGATTATGATGTAATCATCACTAAACCTTAGAATATCAACCAATTCTAGTATAAATAATCAGTCCACGTCTACTAGAAGCCTACTGGACTCCAGAAGGGAGGTATTTACTATAAATAGAGTTCTTTTTACTCTATTTTCCCCTCAGACGTTTACAAAACACTAAATAATTAAAACAAAAAGGTAATTTCTTTATTATTTATATATAAAGCTCTTATATTATGAAATACAAAATATCATCCTTATTATAATCATCATTATTGACGTGATTACTTCAATTATTTAACTGTTTTGTTTAAATTTCTCTTAAAAACCTCAAATCCATGTAAAATCAAGATAAATTGTAATTTCTCCTAATTTTTATTGTAAATAAAATTTAAGTAAGATGTATTTATATTTTTTGGCATAAAATCATTCAAAATTATTATATTAAGTGCTAAAAGTAGGCTATTTCCTCTTTTTATAATAATTTTCTCCCTATTATTACTTTAATAATTCTTTAATTAATATAAATAGTATTTATATTAATTTATAACTTTAATATTAGTAATATTATTTTTATTAATTGGTTTTTATTAATAAAAAAAAATTTTACGCCTTTATCATTTGTTGGTAACAGTAATAAAGTGCTTTTAAATATATTAATTATCTTATATTAATATATTTATTTATTATATTATTTTTTTATAATATAAATTATATTATTATATTTATTTAATAATATAATTATTTTTTATTATATTTATTTCATAAGGAAATTCATAGGACAATAGGTAAAATATTAGTGATTTTTACTTATTGTTTCATAGTCAAACCTCACAATTGAATTAAAGGATTATGTTTCAGCTCCCTTTTGCAGGAATTGAGAGCTTGGGTATTAGATTTTGTATAGGTCACTAATTCTATAAACCTATATGAATATTTGAATTGATCATATTACATATGTTCTTCATTTTTCAAAGGTAATAGCAAAACATAATTAAAGTTGTCAGCTTATAAGTTACACCTGAAGGGTTTTAATTCTTCAAAATATCCAGGAGGTGGGTTCTTGAAAGAATAATATGTTAGAAATTTCAGGTTGAAGGGATAAATATTATGTGATAACTATTTGAAATTCATGAATGAAATGGGATTACTAAAAATGTCAGTTTTACCACCAATTTGAGATCATTATACCAATGTGAATATAGTCCCTTCAGGTCTTGGAAAATGAACATCATGGATTAATCTTATATAAGAACCTAAAGATTGGAGGCATATTTTTGACACTAAGTATATTTTTCTGACCAATAAATGATATATTTCTATTGGATTATTATTATTAAGCTCTTGGATCAGTCCTAAAAACATCTAAAATTTATTACTTTTGCATAATGGGAACTTAATTTTGACAGGAGAATTATTTTTGTTTGTTTCCAATTGGATTGAAATATTGATATACAGGTGCATAAATTTTTGAAAGTAATTTTTTATCTTGATAAATATTCTTCAAATATTGAGAATTATAATTTTGAATAATGAAATATCACCATGGTAATGAATTTATTACTACTAAAAAAATGGAAATATAAAGTATATTTTGAACTCAATTTCAAGGATTATTTTGAAGTAACTAGGTTTCTTGAGAAAAATAAGTATGATAAGATTTAATACTGATCTCATCAAAGGTAATTTTAATTGAAAATCTTACTTCCCTCCTTGAGATTCAAATATTTTAAAAACCGTGGATATTGATTCCTTATTTTTATAATATGCAAGCTTAGTATATACCTGAAATCCAATGACTTTTTTTCATATAAAAAAAAGAAATATTTAAGCCAAAAAAAGTTTTGTCAAATTGGTATTTTTATGAAGGGTTAGTAATTATTTGACATGTTTCTCATTTAGAAAGTTATTATAGTCTCTCTGATTTTTCTCTTGAGAAAAAATATTGAGAGCCCAAGTTAAATTTGATTCCCCCACCACAGTAGGATGAGATCATTTTTCATTTTAATAATATCCTTTGTATTAATTATATAATATTACATAATATATTTCTATCAATTAGCTTATTTTGAAACTGGTGTATATATTGAGTCTTTTGTGAGATGGTGGGGAATACTTTTTGGTTCATAAGAGGTCTCAGGCTGTTTTTATCATGGGAAAAAGCTGTGACAGCTATTGAATCTGAAATTTTGTGAGAATGGGAATTATATTTAGTCTCAAGTCTCAAAAAGGATATTGGATTTTCAGGGTACAAGAAAAAAATTATAGTTGGTCAATTTGTTTTTGGAGATATTTCTTTCAAATCTGACATTTACAAGAAATTTTAAAAAATAATTTTCATGGAATAAAGAACAAAATAATCAATCTCAATTTGAGTTTCATTTCCATAAATGAAAATTAATTGAGCTATTGGGAGAACATAATAATGAAATGAACATATTTTTTGTTCTTTTTGAGTGAGTTAGAGAAAATGATGATAGGTAATTCCTCAAAAACATATATTTTGATGTAAAGATTTTTAACCTTGGAAATCTCAAGATCTGTAAAGTGAACTTTGAGAGAAAGAAGATACATGAAAGGTAGTATATGATAGGAGATAATGAAAGAGGGAATTTTGACTTTCAGAAATGTAAAGAGAAATATCTCATGATTAATGTGCTGACATTGATTTAAAATCTGTTGATTGTTCTTTCAAAGAGCTTTATGGAATAAAGGATTATTTAGGCTTTCCAGGAGTTACATAATTCAATTGATATTGTGACTTATTTCTGAATCCTGAAAATCTGGCTTAGAAGATGACCAAATAATAATAGCAAGTTAGAGGCCAGTATGAAGCAAATTGGAAGCTGGGTTGAACCTAGGTTGGACCCTCTACCCCTGCCAGTGGGGATAGTTTCTTTTTCATGGTGAATGGTTTCCAAAACAATATATAATAATATATTTTTCAGTTTTTTCATAATAATATATACAGAGTAAATATTGTCTTAATTTTACTTCAAGAAAAACTCTTATAATTCAATTTTTCACCCAAATTGGCATGAAAATTTATTATTGTTAGTATTATTGATAGTTTAAATAATAATACTTTATTTCAAAAAAATATATAATCATATTTCACTGATTTATTTAATATATAAAAAGTACATATTGTTAGAGTTTTTCTTGGAGAAGGACATTTATAATTCATTTTTTCACCCAAAGTTGCATCAAAATTGATGATTATTAGTATTATTAATAATTTTAATAATAATTACTATTCAAAAAGACATAGGATCATATTTATTTTTGCTAAAATTAGTTTAATAATATGTACATAGAGTTTATTTTTTGAATTTTTCTCTAAGAAAAACTTTCAAAATCATTTTTTACCCAAATTGGTGTAAAAAATTGTTCATAAGCATTATTGATAATTTGAATAAGAGTACTTATTCAAGAAGAAATATAGTCATATTTTCTTGCTGAAATTTTCCTAATATATACAAAGTATATTCTGTGTAGATTTCTCTTGAAGAAAAAGCTCCTATCATTCAATATTTCACCCAAGTTGGTGTGGAATATTTATTATCATTATCATCAGTTATTTTAATGAGAACCTATCCAAATGTATATATACTTATATTATCCTTTTGGATATTAAAACCTTCAAAGATATATCTCTTTTTAAATAAACTAAATTTGAGTAATACGCTTATAAATAATGATATTTCTATCATAAGATGAACCCTTTATTATACAAATCAGAGATGATACCACCTCATCTCATAGAGCTTGGATTTTCAAGAGATAATCCCATGAAAAGGCCATCAACCATCAGGAGGAACAAAGAACTGAAAGGGAGAGAATTTTAAGTTGATAAAAGTCACAGGATATGGAAGAATGAACCTTCCTCCACCTTTCAAGATGGTTTTCAACAGCAAACCTCCAGGAGAGGCTTGAATAGAATCAAAAAAATTTATTCTGACCCATGAAATCCTCAAAGAACTTCTCCAATGAAGAATGGCAGGAAGTCAAGTATGCCTAGAGTTCCACTGGAAAGAATTTTCTCAAGTATCCAAAAGATTTATCTCAAAGAGAGAACCTTCAAAGAACTCATGGAAATCACCAAAGTGTGAAATTTCAACAGGAAGCTCAAAATTCTGGAAAAAACGGCAGCCAAGATCACAGACAATAAAGCTACTATCCATGCTATAGAGGAGAAATGGAACCAGAGAGAGCATACCCTGACTCCTTCAGCCTCACAGGGAGTGGTAAAGCAACCAAAATCCCCAGTGGCTTCACACCACTCAGACACCATCAGATCAATGACAAAGAGTCACCATTCTTCTTGATATCAGGTAGTATCAAGGGGAGGGAGAGTATCATAGGGCAAGAACCATACTTCTTTCTACCAGAGGCAGAGAGAGGCAGACCCCATGATCCATAAAATTTTGCACCTGGTGTGTGAGCCTTAGAGGTATTTTCAGATACCCAAAAGACCACAAATAATAAAACAATATACAATTATAAATAAAATAAATTTATTTATATTATCAAAACAAAAATCAAAATATAAATATAAATTTATACACAAAAATTAAAGTTTAGTTATAATTTAAAAATAAAAATACAATGAACTTTAAATTTGTGAAAACACATTTTTACTTGAAAAAATTAAGTAAAAATGAATCTTCAACAAAAATACCAAAATTACAATATTTTTGGAAAAAAGTTAAAAAAAAATTATCATAACTTTTTATCCTACAAATAAGAATATGAAAATTATTACACCATTGGACTCCTCATAAGAAATAAGGTGGGGTCACCTCTGGGTAAAATTTCTGAAACTCAACTCTAAATAAGCTTAAATTAAGTTTTTAGTATTTTTCTGTAAAAAATTTGAAAATCCTCAAAACGTTAATTTAATTCACATCAAATAGGGGGTTAACCATCAATTTTTGTGTTAAAATTGAGGTGTTGTGTGTAGTTTAAAATTTATGAGGAATTGAGGTAGTGTCAATTGAAATGTCAAAATGTGCGCGCGTATTACATAAGTGAACTTCAATTTACACATGATTTGTCAATTATTAAATTTGTGTACTTTAAAGACTAAATTGAACTACATATGTAAATTATAAGTATAATAAATGGTGAGGAATCAAAGAAAAAATAAATTGTAAAGAGTTATTCTGGGTGGGAAAGGAATCTTGGCTCCAAGGGGGAGCCAGACCCCCAGATTCTGTGCTTACAGGCATGAGATGTCAAAATCAATGCAAAATTTCATCACTTTTGGCCTGGAATTGAGTCACAGTGTCTGTGTCTCAATTGAGGTTTCAATACCAACCAGGGTAGTTTTAACTGTTGCCAAGAGGGTAAAACTACCCTTAAGATAAAACAGGAGTTTTAAAAAAAGTTTTAACTAGTTTTGACGTCTCTTACACACATTATAACATGTTTTTAAGGCTTAAAACCAGGTATTACCATAGCAATGGCTGATTTGAGGGTCCAAAATGGCTGAAAATAGCAAAAAATGGCCAGAACCAGCCTCTTTTTGGTCTAAACTGGGGTTCATTGATTCCATAATTGGCTTTTCTTTTGTCAGAGTGTTTTCCACGACTGAAAAGAGCAAAATTCACTTTTGGAGTAAGATAATCTATGGCTATAAAAGAATGTCTTCTTTGCTCACTTTTCTCTGCATGTTGGAATCTTTTTCTTTTATAATTAGTTTAAACACTGTTAAAACCAATCAATTAAAGATTCCAACCACCCTTTGAAAATCATTTTAAGCCTTTTAACCATGTGAAAAATCATTATAATCACTGTTTGTAACTCTTAAAATCATTTTTACCCCTTGAACCACCCCATAAGTGAATTACAGCATCTTTCATCACTGTTAGCTTTGTCACTTTGTTTCCAAATTCATTCTGGTCATTTTTTGGAGTGTTTTCTGTTTAACGATCTTTTTAAAGACTCTGTTCTTAAATTTATTTCTTTAAGTCCTTTGCTCAATTAATTCCAATTGAAATTTCTCTTGAAGAATTATCTTTTGTAGCCTTAAATATCTCTTGTAGAGTATTTTTAGATAAATGTTTATTGTTGGTAAAACAATAAATCTTTATAATATTGTTTTCTTATACTTATAAGGTTAAGAGAAATAGAATTGGTGTGTTTTCTCTTAGAAACCTCATTTCATACTAATCTTAATCAATTTTTACCTTAAAATCAAAGTTTCATATCCACACCTTACATTGGGGACCAGCCATGATATTTTTACTCTTTTTTAAATCCCTTCTCTTATATTTAAAAATTTGAAAAACCAATAACAAATACTTATGATTCATGAATTTAATAAAAAATAAACCTTTGTCCATATTATAAGTGAGGCTTGATTTTTTATTTTTTTTACTTGAATATTTGCTTCTATAATTAATCTTAGTTTCTGACAATGTGGTAAGACAAAAAATTATTTAAACTGCACCAACAGCTACTAGAATTATTCCGGCCAGTACTGTCAATTATGACTTTAATAGCACAGTTATTTTAACTCAGAACAATCAACCAGAGCCAATTTCTTGTGAATTAATTAACCTGTACATAAGTAATACCCTTCAAATGGCAAAGAATTTGGCCACTAGTAAGTTTCTTTGACATAAAATTACCATTTTTAAGCTTTTAATTATAAAATATGCCTTCAACCAGATCAGGAGCCAGCTAAAAGTCCTCAAGCAGCTCCCAAAAAGGTTATAGATGTGATTATGGCAGAAGGACAAGGGTCAGTAAATGGATCCCAAACTGACAGATTATGCCGTTCTGAGGCTTATAATATTTCTTTACCTTCAAAAAGAGCTGGAGACTCCACAAGAAGCCTCAGTGGACATATAAAAAGCCAGCCGGAAGGCCTAAAGCAATGACTTTCAGCACAAAGAGTACCATATCCTTGCAGATTTGTGGAAAAACTGCATGAATTCTTACCTGACTGTGAGAAAATTCCTGGGCCATCCCAGCACTTTCAAGTTACTCAATGGATGGCATCCATTGATGGAAAAGAAAAACATTATTCTTTTAACAGAAGAAGGGAGGAAAAACAACCCTCCACCACCCAAGAAAGTCCCAAAAACAGCCCCAGTAGCCAGAAGCAGCAATTAAAGCATGAAAAAGAAGCCAAAAGCTCAGAACAAGGGCAAAGGAAAAGCACCAGCCACAAAACCTTACAGCCAGCGCTACAGAATCCCAAAGATTCAGCAGGATGCCATGGAAAATGTATTTCAGATGGTCAGAACAATGATGGAATTTCAGAAAAAGGAGGAAGCCAGATTAAAATATCAGAAAGGATCTCTGATATTCTAGATGGAACTGCAAACTTTTATATAGCTATAAATGACGTGAAAAGTCATATTTCTGATAAAAATGCATCAATTTGTAACAATCTTAAGACAAATAACTTAAGTCTGAGCCAAATAAATGAGACATTTATGTGTTTTGAAAAAGTTTTATAAACAATTAGAACTTCCAATAATGACAATTTATTTGGAAATAAGTTAAATGAACAATCTGCCATTATTAAAGAATTGACAGACAAATATTCTAAGTTCAATATTGATGACATAATTAAAACAAGAATAAAACAAGCCATAAATATTATCAAAGAAGATAATAAGAAAGTCCTTGATGATATCTAAAACTCATTTACTGAAGTAAAGACATATACAATTGCCTTGAAAAATTGTTTTGACACCTCACAACAGGAAGTATCAAAATTAACAATGAAATTGAATCAAGTCACTTCTGCTAATACTAGAAAGACAAAATTATGGCAAGAATTAACACGTAAGGAAGATATGTATAAAATTTAATAAATAAATGTAATACAGAGCTTCCAACATGAGCTCAGAAGTTCTCAAAGGTGTAGAAACAGTAAAACAAATGATATTGAACAATTAGTGTACACCTTACCTAGAATGTCTACACCTCTGAAACAAATTGAGGGTGCAGGAATTTCCAATCCACAAGTATTGAATGTTGAAAATTCACAGTTGAAAAATTACTTTTCCACTTCTTTTCATAACTTGGAACCATCAATGGGCCAAGAACTCTTGAAAGAAGTACCAAAACTCAAAGAATGGCCTCACTTCAGTGGTGAAGGAGAATATGACCTTATGGAATTCATCAGAGGCATTGACATGATTGAAGAAGATTATTAATTACCTGAAAAATTTGTAAAAGCAAGATTTAAAACCTTTTTTACCAGATCAGCCCACAGATGGTATATAAAATTGAGGCAGGCACATGGACACCAAAGTTGGACTTGGTGGAAAACCCAAATTATCAACAAATGGGCCAATGATTCTTGGAGATTTGAAGTTGAAACAGCTTTTAATCTGCTAAATTCAATGCTGACAAAGACAAAGCTTTACCATTGTTCTGCCAACAAAAAGTTATATTAACAGCATTATATCCTGACATTTCAGAATTTATGATTCACAGAAAAATTCTAAGACAATGTGGAGGTGACTTAGAGCATGCTGTCAAAAGCAGGACTATTGAACAATCTTAAGCAGAAGCTATCATTTATATATTGGAAGACGTAACCACCAGAAGCAGAATTGGTTCCAGTAGGGTGAATCTCAAAAGGAGATTTAATAAACCTTGGAAAGATTATGTGGACAGAAATTCCAAAGAAAACTCTAGTAATATTAAGTATAAATCTGCTGATGTAATGAGAAAGTGCAATATTTGCCAAAGCACCACAAATTTAGCTAATACATGTCGAAAGAAGGGGAAAATCAATGAAATTGACATTGAAAAGGATGTGTTAAATGAAGATAATTAAGATGACAAATCATCAATATTTTCTGAATCTTTAAAAGATATACAAAATATCAATGCCAGTTTTGATATCATGGAATCTTATTCCCACTTGCCACAATTAAGCAATGGTAAACTTGATTTATAAAGAGTTTAACATGATCAACTAATGAAAATCAAACCAAACAGGGTAAAAGGTTATAGAGCTGGTAACTCCTATATAACAGAAGTGGTAATTGACAACAAACCCACTATGATTTTGATTTACCCAGGAGCCTTCTGCTCTTGTGTTGGAAAATCTTTTCTTAAGACTTGTGTACCAAATTTTGAATATCAATCAATACCAATCGATGGCATGAAATTTAATAGTTCATGTAGTCCAATGAAAGCATTGGGCATATTTGAGACTACTGTCATATTTCCACACATAAATGGAAATCTAAAAATAACTGTTGAATTTGTTGTTATGGAAAATTGCTCTAGTACCCATTTTATATTGAGAAAGGACTATTTGATAATTTATGGCATAGACTTAAATAGCAAAAAAGACAGATACTCTACTATTGGGGACAATAAGTGTCAAAAATTTGCCTTTTTACCATTTAAAAAACAAATTACAGTACACAAAGTATCACCAATTAACTTAGAGTTAGAAAAGCTCAAGTCTGAACAGTTAAATGAAGCTAAAATAAGTCTTCATCTCACTGATAAACAAGAAATTGAACTTTCTGCCCTTTTATATGACCACAAAGAAGCCTTTGAATCAGATAAAGAGCCCCTGGGAGCAATTGTTGGTCATGCAGTTGACATTATTCTTAATATTGAAAGAACTTACCCACCACTATTGAGAATAACTGCATATCCAGCAAGTCCTAAATCAAGAGAAGCCCTGGAAATCCATATTAAAGAACTTCTGGACCTTGGGGTAATAAGAAAGGTTGGCCACAATGAGGAGGTATAAATAAATACACCAGTCATAGCGGCATGGCATAATGGAAAATCCAGAATTGTTGGGGACTTTAGAGCTCTGAATACTTACACTGTTCCAGACAGGTACCCAATACCAACAATCCAAATTGCCCTTACCCAAATATCTCAAGCAGTGTATATAAGCACCATGGATTCCCTTAAAGGATTTCATCAAAATGTGGTGACACCAAGGGCAAGAAAATACTTGAGGATTATTGTTCATTGTGGAGTGTATGAATATTTAAGTATTCCTTTTGGTATCAATAATGCACCTTCACACTTCCAAAGAATGATGAATTAAATCTTCCCTGAAGCACTTTCAGAAGGCTGATTAGTCATTTACATTGATGATATTATTTTCTGTTCCAAGACCTGGGAAGAACATATATACAGATTATCCAGAGCTTTGAACAAAATTCAATCTGTAAGAATGAAAGTTTCTTTAAAGAAATGTCATTTTTGATTTAAAGAATTCAAAGCACTGGGACATGTAGTATCTGGTTTATCCCTTGGAATTTACAAAATCAAAGTTGCAGCAGTGCTACTGAAGCCTATTCCTCAGAACAAAAAGGAAATTCATTCATTTTTGTGGTTTGAAAGATCTTACAGGAAGCATATCAAAGATTTTGCAGCCATAGCAAGAACTTTTTATAAACTATGTGACAAGGACACAGTATTTGAAATGACTGTTAAAAGACTCAAAGCCTTTGAATCTTTAAGACAAGCCTTTACCACTGCTCCACTCTTACTGACGCCAGACTTCAAGCTTCTCTTAAGGCTTTATACTGATGCATCAGGAGATGGACTAGGTTAAGCAATTCATAAAGTCCAGATCATGAATGATAAGCTTGTGGAAGGACCCATATGTTTCATATCCAGGCAAATCACACCAACTGAAGCTAGATATGGGTAAAGTCAGATGGAGTGTTTATGCCTTGTCTGGGCCTTAGAAAAACTCAATTACTTCCTAGAAGGATGTGTTTTTGAAGTAATAAGAGATTGTGCCTCTGTTAAATCACTTTTAAACATGAAAACACCCAACAGGCACATGCTCAGATTGCAAATAGCCATACAGGAGTATAGAGGTAATATGACTATTGTTCACAAAGATGGAAGTATTCATAAAAATTCAGATGGACTGAGCAGATGGACATTACCAAATAATAGTGATCATCATGCTTATGTGCCAGAAGAAGCTCCCCCACAGATCCCAATAGAAGGAATCAGTGTTACAGATCTGAACACAACATTCTTTGAGGAAGTAAGAAACAGCTATACTCAAGATAAGAATTGTAGCATCCTATGCCAATTGCTTACTAAAGACTGTAAAGACAGCTATTTGATACATTCCTTAGATCAAATAAGGAAGAAATTATATGATGAAGGAATATTTCACTTACTGGATGGTATAATTTACCACAGAACTAAGCATACATGTGTAATGAAAGTTGTGGACAGGTCCTTAATAAATCTATTACTGAAAGAATTCCATGACAGCCCCTTGTCAGGACATCAGTTTGAGGACAGGACAAGAGAAAAGATAAAGACCTATATATGGTGGCCAATGTGGAAGAATATTGCAAAACCTGTGACAGATGTCAAAAGGCTAATAAATCCACTGGCAAAAGACTTGGAAATAGGATCAAAATCCAAGAACCCAGAAAACCTTGGGAAATTGTCCATATGGATTGGGTAACTGGCCTACCACCAAGGGGTGATGGAAGCTATAATGCATGCCTAGTGATTGTTGACAGATTTGGTAAGACTCCAATCTTTCTACCATGTAACAAGGATGATACAGCCATGGATACAGAAAGCTCTTCTAATATGGATAATAGTAATATCATGGACTGGCATATTCAAAAATATCATTAGTGACAGAGATTCCAAATTCACCTCAGTACTATGGTCAAATCTTCACCAATTATGTGGAGCAAAGTTGTCCTTCTCTAAAGCTTACCACCCACAAACTGATGAACTGGCTGAAAGAATTATCCAAACCTTGGAAGATATGGTAAGAAGATTTTGTGTATATGGCCTTGAACTTAAAGATGGTGATGGATTCACCCATAATTGGTGTACTCTCTTACCAGCACTGGAGCTGGAATACAAAACATCCATTAATGCCAGTACCAATCAAACTCCTGCTATTCTAGAGAAGGGATGGAATCCCAAATTACCCCAATATTCATTAAGGAAGGATTTGGTTGAAATACACCCCACAGCTTGTAGCTTCAAAGGAATTCTAGACAAAGCTAGAGAGCATGCAATAAGGTGCATGGAGGACTCATTTGAATATGCCAAAGACAAATGGGACAAATCACATGCCACTCCAGATTTCAAAGTGGGAGATTTAGTACTTTTATCCACCACTAACTTCAATAACATCAAGGGATGTAAAAAGCGCAAAGACTCCTTTGCAGGACCTTTTTTTATTAAAGCCCTCCATGGTGAAAATGCAATTGAAGTAGAATTATCTGAGGAACTTAGCAATAAGCATCCTACATTTCCAGTAATCTTGGTAAAGCCATATGAATCTAGTGATTTTGGCAATTTTCCTTTGAGAAATGAAGTTCACCAGAATATACCTCCTATAGAATCTTCTGGTACTAATAAAATCACCAAATTTCTCAAAGAAAGAAAGTTAAGAACCAAGAAAGTAAGGGAATAGCTTGTTAGGTACAGTGACCCAGCTTGTGAAGATGAATGGTTAGCAGAAAAGGGCATACTTGAAGCTACTAAGCTTCCCAGAAGGTTTGGAAACACTAGAAATAACAATATTACAAAGTAATATTTTTTATGGGGCAGGAATGTGAGCCTTAGAGGTATTTTCAGATACCCAAAAGACCAAAAATAATAAAACAATATACAATTATAAATAAAATAAATTTATCTATATTATCAAAACAAAAATCAAAATATAAATATAGATTTATACACAAAAATGAAGGCTTAGTTATAATTCAAAAATTAAATTACATTGAATATTAAATTTGTGAAAACACATTTTTACTTGAAAAAATTAAGTAAAAATGAATTTTCAACACAAATACCAAAATTAAAATATTTTTTGAAAAAATTCAAATAAAAATCATCATAAATTTTTATCCTACAAATAAAAATATGAAAATTATTTCACCATTGGACTCTGCATAAAAAATAAGGTGGGGTCACCTCTGGGTAAACTTTTTGTAACTCAACTGTAAGTAAGCTTAAATTAAGTTTTTAGTATTTTTCTGTACAAAAGTTGAAAATACTCAAAGCCATAATTGATTTCAAATAACATGTGGTGTTAACCATCAATTTTTGTGTTAAAATTGAGGTTTTGTGTGTAGTTTAGAAGTTATGAGAAATTGAAGTATTTTCAATTGAAATGTCAAAAGGTGCATGTGTCTTACATAAGTGAACTTTAATTTACATATGGGTTGTCAGTTATTAAATTTGTGTACTGTTAAAACTCTTTTAAATTACATATGTAAATTATTAGTATAATACAAGATGAGGAATTAAAGAAAAAATAAGTTGGAAAGATTGATTCTGGGGGGGAAGGAATCTTGGCTCAAAGGGGGAGCCAGACCCCAAATTCCTTTCTGACAGGCATGAGATGTCAAAATCCATGAAAAATTTCATCACTTTTGGCCTGGAATTGAGTCACAGGGTCTGTGTCTCAATTGATGATGAGGTTTCAATACCAACCAGGGCAGTTTTAACTGTTGCCAAGAGGGTAAAACTACCCTTAAGATAAAAAAAAATTGTAAAAACAGATTTAACTGGTTTTGACTTCTCTTACACACATTCTGACGTGTTTTGAAGGCTTAAAACCAGGTATTACTACAGCAATGGCTGATTTGAGGGTCCAAAATGGCTAAAACCAGCCTCTTTTTGGTCTAAACCAGGGTTGAATGATTCCATAATTGGATTTTCTGTTGTCAGAGTGTCTTCCACAACTGAAAAGAGAAAATATTACTTTTGAAGTAAGAGAATTGATGGCTATAAAAGAATGTCTTCTTTGCACCACTTTTCTCTTCATGTTAGAATCTTTTCCTTTTATAATTAGTTTAAACACTGTTAAAACCAATCATTAAAAGATTCCAACCACCCTTTTCAAATCATTTTGAACCTTTTCACCACGTGAAAAAATCCTTATGATCACTTTTTGTAACTCTTATAATCATTTTTACCCCTTGAACCACCCCATAAGTGAATTAAAGAATCTTTCATCACTGTTAGCTTTGTCACTTTGTTTCCAAATTCATTCTGGTCACTTTTGGGTGTGTTTTCTCATTAAAAATCTTTTTAAAGACTCTCTTCTTACATCAGCTTCCTGCTGTCTTTTGCTGAATTAATTCCAATTGAAATTTCTCTTGAAGAAATATCTTTTGTAGCCTTAAATATCTCTTGTAGAGTATTTTTGGATACATTTTTATTGTTGGTGAAACAATCAATCTTTATAATATTGTTGTTTTATACTTATAAATTTAAAAACAATGAAAATGGCATGTTTTCTCCTAAAAATCTTATTTAATACTCCTTTTAATCAATTTTTAACTTAAACAAATTTTCAGGACAGGAAAAAGACTTGATTTTTAATCAAAGTTTCATATCCACACCTTGAATTGTGAAAGAAGTACAAAAAACAACAGATAGTTGTAAATACTTCTGATGAAGCCAGAAGCCCTAAAATAAGGAATGATATCTCCACTCAGAATGAAAATAGTTTTGTTACACCTGAGAGTAGCATCAACAGAAATTAATGGTGACTACAAATTTCCCAATTTTCATAAAGAACGTACAAGAAGTTGGAAAGTTTTCATGAGAAAATTTCAAGGTTACAAGACATTAATACCTTCAAAACAAAAACAATTGATACTGTTCAAGAGGACTACACTAATTCAATTAAAGCCACAGAAGAGACCAAAAGAAGACTAAATCAAGTCTTGAAGGAGCAATATTACTTAAAGAAGGACAGGGAATACCTGGATCAAGACACGAAAGGATTTTTCAATCTCTGCCAAATCATAAACCCACAAACACAGGGCTATGCTTCTGGAAACAATCAATACCACAAAGAGGACATAAAGACAGATTCCCCAGTGGAGAATAATCAAAGATCCCCATAACAATACCAAGATGTAGGTATTAGGACTTATTCTGATAAGGAAGAGCTGAAGCAACTTCCAGAAGCCATAAGCTGGCTAAAATTCTCTGGTGTAGGAGAATATGATCACATGGAGCTCATTTACTATATTGATGTACCAAGTATACCAGAGTAATGGATAGCAGCTACACTGAATACAGAACTCAGAGACCATTCTAGTATGTGGTACACTGAAATGAAAGAAAATGATGATAGAAGGAATTGGCCATTGTGGAGAAGCCAAATAATCCAAAAGTACAGTGATGGTACATGGATGTGAAATAAAACTCTTTCATTTGAGAATTACAGTTATGCAGTGTACAAATATCCATATGATTGGTGTCTGAGACAGTCAAAAATTCTAAATGTCATTGACCCTCACATAAAAACAGAAATGAGAAATCACCAGCTGTTGACCAAACTACCAGGAGGCTTAGAGCATTCAGGAAAATGCAGATGATACAAAGAATGTGCCTTGTATGAGATATCAACCACCCTGAAAGAAGTGAGAATCAGAATATATATTGGTAGAGATTTTAGCCATAGAGCTGGTGATAAAAGGGAGAATTTAACCCTGGAAGCCAAAGGAGCTCATTATTCAGAATTTTAAATTACAAAAGCATATCACAACAGTGGATCACCCAATAACTATGAAAACATTTGTCCAAAAGACAGAGAACAGGTGTTTGAAATAGAGGAAGAGTCAAGAAAAGACCAAGAGGTTTATTAATATGACTCTGATAGTGTGGGGAATGCCTATTAAGATGGCTCATATAGTGAACAACATAGCATTGGGAAACATAAGGTGGAAGCAAAGGACCATGAAACAAAGAGGATTGCATCAATCCACTCATCAAAAAATCTCACTAAATTCAACTCCCATAAGCCAGAACTTGATTAAACCACAGATTCCAAAATATTCTTGGATAAGCCTGAAATAGGAAAGTGTTACACCAGGGGAAGTGTAAGATCTGTCTATGAAACTGATGATAATATTACTATTAATCAACAGTACTATGACTGTTCTTATGAAATATAATAACAAAGTGTTATTATAGCCACAATTAAATAATTAAAAAATTATTTCTTTCACATGTTAAACACTACTAGTGATTTTAACAGTGAGAAAGTAAGTGTCTACAAGAATCAATTACAAGAAGATTTTAATAATAAAACTTCTTTTTATTAAGATAATAAAATTATTTTAATATATAATTATCTTTTTGCAAGAATAATTATAATGGTAATTCTTGAAGAAAACTAATTTTAGAGAAAAACTTTAAGAATTAAAGATAAATCACTCACTAATATTTCAAAGAACTTACTGAAAGATAAGATAGAGAGATTTGACATAGAATTGTGGATTTAAAGGGATCAAAATGAATTTATAAGAGTATTACAAAAATATTTAGTTGGATTCTATGATTTCACGTCTTTCTGATTGATTCTGAAAGAATTGAAACACTTAAGAATAGCTTTAACTAATACTTACTTGTTGGTAACAATGATATAAATGATAATAAGATGATGATGATGATGATGAAAAAACAGCAAGAGGAGGCCTCTTTTAAGTCAACAACAGCTCACAGAGGCGTGCCATGGAGCAAACTGAAAACCCTGTGAGTGAGAAAACAATAAACCCTTTCGGATTATTGATTGCATCATCTGTTGTCACGTAAGATTATCATAATTACTTGATTGATGTTTTTACGTGACTACCAACCCCAATATGGTTAAGAATAAAAGGAGTAACATCTGTAAATCTTCTTTTATTCCAAAATAATCATTGATTTCTCAAAGTTATCAATGTTATTGCCAATTTAATCACAGTTTGTAATTACTGTGAATTTTTGAAGATTCAGTGTTTCATGTAGAATAGTCAAAAATGGACTGTAAGTAAAACTTCTAATTTTACTAGTAAAACTGTAAGTAAAACTTCTAATTTTACTAGTAAAACTGTAATTATTTTTGGGTTTACCATAGATATCACAGTTCTCCATTGGTCCTGAAAGGTCCAGAAAGATTCTTTAAGAATTGTATTTTTAATGAATTTTTGAAGTTTCTACCTCATTTCTACTTACAATTGCAAATATCAGTGTTTAACTGGTTGCTATGAGGTAAATCAATGGATACAAGTCCAAAAAAGGGTTTTAATCACTCTTTTGGGGCTTATCCATGGAAAATCATTAATAATTGACATGGTTACAGGAGTCTAAGTAGCTTTTTACCTCCTTGGCACGTCAAAATAGCAGGTTATTTGCTATTTTCTTAAGATTTACTGTAGTTGTAACATGGTAACCAAGTTCCCAAAAGGTTTTAGTTTACCAATTAGGCCAAGATCAGCCATGGATCCAAGCTTTGGAGCTGTCCACACCTCTGAGGCCTCAGAAGTTGGGTACCCTGGCTCTCTTTGATGTCTTTTGTCCCCCTTGCTCATTTTTCACGTCAAAATAGAAATTTAAGCTTGAAGTGAGATATCCACTATGGTTGTACCAAAAGTCTATGTAAGAATTCCATGATATTAAGTGCTCAAAACATGCATAACACTATTCTCAGTGTATATGTAACATGGGATTTCTCACATTCCCATTATTTTGGCATGAATTTAAGAAAAACAAAAAATTTCATGGATCTTTTATGTGGTATTGAAGTATTTTCCATATTACCACCTCAAAGAGTTAATTTGAGCTTATTCACTCTATCGAGCTACCCTAGGTGAATTTTTGTGTAGAATCCAAATCTGGCCTTAAATCCATGGATTTACTTACTCAATAAAAAGTTATTCATCTTTTCTGAAATTAAAAATGATGAATTTTGGATATATGCATGACTTATGAGTTATGCATAATTCAAAATTTATTTTAAAGATGATTGTGGCCTATTTGGGTATGTAAAATATACCTCAAGGCTCACAGGAAGACCTCCCAAGCTGGAGGTATACATTGAGAATAAAAATCATCCCATGATCATTGACACAGGAGATACCTGCTCAGTGGTGGCCAAGAATTACTTGGACAAACACTTTCCTATGTGGCATTCAGGACTTATACCTACAGAAGTCAGAGACTTCAGGAGTGCCACAGGAAGAATGAATTGATTTGGTATTATTAAAAAAAATATTGAGGTATCTCACAGTAATGGAAATTTGAATATTTACCCTGAATCCACAGTATTTGAAAAGTCTGGTATAAATGGATTATTTCTGGGTAAAGATTACCAAAAAATGTATGGAATAAGCATACGTAACAGCAAGAGTACCCTCATGACACTCAGGGGTTGGAAATACAGAGAATCCCCTATTTCTTCCAATAGAAGGAGGAACCTCATGACCAAACATTTGTATGGTATGAAACATAAAACATCAAACAGGGAAAGTATGTCCACAAGAAAATTGTTTGAAACAGGTCAAGTATACCACACTAGATCTAGTACCTCATAGAGGAAAGGAAAGTCTCATCAATGATGAGACTTTTTCAGAGGGAGAGTATGTCAGCCTGTGACTCAAAGAAAGAGCACAAGCATGAAACCAAAATAGCATTAACCAATGGTCAAGCAAAAATTACCACTAAAAGTGGCCAAAAAAACAAAACTAACCTAACCATAGAATAGGTAATGAAAGAGTTAGTCCAGCTCAAAACAATAACTGAGCATAAAACCTTCATTTTCACCTCCCATCTAAAATCCAGAGGAAGAAGAAGAACCCCATAAAATTTTGGTTTGAACTGTAGCTCTCAATAAGAGCTATCTCATTTTACTGGCCAAATTGAGCTAGAATAAAAACTACAAAAGCTATGGCTAAAAATGAGCCAAATAAGGGTGAACAAAATATTCACCTCTCATATAACTTCTAACATTTTGGAATGAGATAACTAAAGCAGGGTCTCTTCGTAAATAGAAACATCAGTGCTTCTTGATTTTTCCATCCATTTCCTCATAAGCCATCTAGAACAAAAGGTATGGAGAAACAAGCTAAACAGATGATTCATAACAAATCCACAAATTTATTATGGAATTGAGAATTGGTATAGCTTTACCATATTTGATGCTAGCTATACCAGATGAGTAACCATTGTGAAGAGCCCAACAAGGACTACAAAATGAGTCACGTTTGAGATTTCTATCTTGAAGACTGACAAATATATTCAGCCTTTAAGATTATAATCTCAAACTAGCCAGTATGAGATCTTACTGTGGGACAGCTGTCCATATAATTGTATGAAAAGCTAATGCATTGAATTTAATGCTGTTTATTCTTTAATTTCTCATAGCCTGAGAAATTAAAGTCATAAAGGAATTTTTGATACAGTTTCTGACATTTCAGAATCACCAGAACACACCTGTAAACTACATTGGTGAAAAAGCTAACCCTGTATAGGGTAAAAATGACAACTTGTGGTTCTAAGACCACATTTCCACCCAATAACAGTCTGTATTGAGTGTATAGAACCACAAACTGGCCCAAAGTAGTGAAAATTTTTCAGAGGTAATCAACCTCCCACTACCCTAGACCACAATAAAAGGAGCCTTTTTCCTTACCAAAAGGCAAATCCATTGTCCTGCTCTTAGTATTCTTATGTGTTAACACTTCTTAAAAAAGTGGTAACCTTAGAATATAAAAGATATTATTTTAATATTGAATCATTGTCAACCAAAAGATAAACAGTGCACCCAGGGATTTCAGAAGAACTCACAATAACTAATACTCATTAGTAAAGCCCCAACACCCTTATTAAACATCTTTTAATCATCTGAATATCTAATCATTATCATTATTTTTATGTCACACTTTGGCTTGTAGAGTTCTATTAATATTGTAAAATTATATGATAAAGTAACCCTGACACAACATGTACATTATATCCCTGGGGTCTCTTATTTGTCATGCTATGAGTAATCAAAGTTTAGTCATATTATAAATAGCTTTGATGAGTCATAATCCAGCTATATGTGAGAGTATCCCACAGTACCATCCTTTAAAGAAAGATGAGGTAATTAATTATCTAAAATATGAGTATTCAACTGATAAACAGCCTTTTGGACGCCTTGACACCTCATAACTCAATTGTATGTAAAAGTATCCCACAAGACCAATTGGTGTGGGATTGAAACCTTAAATCCTCAACATCTTTGTCAGTTTTGAAGATAAATAGCTCAGATGGGGCTCAAATTGTAGCCACATGTGACCTCTACAAAATGGCTATACTTATGAACCACTTTGGATTGAATATGTAAAAGCTATAAAGGTTTAAAATATCTTTGATTCTCTGTAAAATATGTATTTTCTTTTTTACAGGGAAAAGTACCCATAACCTTTGATATGTGTAAGATAAAGGAGTATTGAATACATATTCATGTAGGCCTACTTTAGTTCCTACATAAAATATGTTATTTCAAAGTTCTCCCAACAAATCTGTGGAATTCAGATGAGAGGTTAAAAATAGGTATTGTTTTTCTAGGTTTGAAAAATAGTATTTGTTTGATAATTCCTCATTCACTAGTGATACAGTCTGATAATTAGTACCATTGGATATTCATCATTAAGATATTTGATAGAAGACCCCTTTTGATGAGTCTGTGATCCAAATGCTATATTTTAGATGAGAGCTGAAGATCAAGGTTTATGCTTGGAAAAAGCTTACAACCTCAAGAACCTGGGTAATTCTTATTATTTGGTCATATCTATAATATTCTTGGAAAGAGCAAGACTTCCTCCTTTAGATAGTCAGATAAAAAAAATAAGGTTTTTAGGTTCCACTCTTTGTTTTTATGGCCCTATTGTACCTTTTGCTGGTTTCATGATTGTTAAATTTGTGTATTTCACTCCCTATTATGTACCATGATTATGGTACTTTCAATATCATTCTTGTGCTCTGGTTTTTAGTAACAGTCTGACATAAATTACTAATATATTAATGAGATATAACACAAGATAGTACAGTTTCAATATTTTAATCATTACTGGAAGAAATAAATGAAAATAGGAAGCCAAAATTTAATGAGACATAACTTTGTTTTATAATAAGAACTTGAAATAAAATTGAGTGTATATATCAGCTTGGATAAGCCCAAAGCCCTTCTTAATCAAGCCTTTTAGCTGACATAAACCATCTTTGAAGTAAAATTATTATTGCTAATAGCTTTCTTGTCTCTGTGAAAAGGATCAAAAAACAAAAACCATCTATAAAGTCAATTCAACAAGGAACACTCTCCTCCTACAAAAAAACCTGAATCACCACTATCATCACTTGAATTTCTTGGAAATTATTAATATTCTCTTGTATTTTTCAGGATGTAAAATGGTACTGTAGCTATAAGTTAAATCTCGAGCTTTAAATAATTCAAAAATTGATCTGATTCTACTTAATTACTAATCATTTTAATTAGATCCTCATCTTGATATTTTCTTATCTACTTTAATTAAACTATCTAGCTGCTGAATTCTGGATTGAATGTAAATTATTTTCTAATATTTATTAATAAGAGTTTATTCTCAGAAGAAAATATGATTCTTATGGTATAATAAATTAATCATCTTTAGAAAGAAGATTGTCAATTAATCTAAGGTATGTGTATGGGTTTTTGGTTTAATTTAAATGGTATCATATTTCATGTTTAAGAAAGAATATTAAGCTTCAAAATAGCCTAAGATATTCAGGTCAGTAAGGTTGTCAGTTTATTATTAAAAGCTAAAGTTTTTTAGAATTGTTACTTTTATATTATACCTATATAAATTTTATTTCGTTATAAAAATAATTATTTTTTTGATAGTTTTGAATTGAAAATTAGACAGAAACTGAATCGAAATATATGGTGTCTTTTTAGTAAGGGTAATTTTGGTTAAGTATGGGATTGGATACCAAAAAGTATGGGTTTTTTTTGGTCCCTGAAGTTGAATTTGGAATGTGATTAAGAGGAACTAAATAGTTTGAATTCAGGACTTGTAAGTTCTACAACTATACAATAGCATTATTATCTATATCAATATCTAAATTAATAATTAACCAAAAAATATAATTTTTTGTAGCTTTCCTAATTAATTGAAATGATAACATGTGTGGAATAAACTGAGTAAGGAAAAAGTGAGGGAAATTTAAATGTAAAGATTTTTGATCTACTGTATCCTATATTTACAGAAAAGGGTTCTTGGGCTTGTTTCTTACCAATAACTCTTAATTTTCCTGTTTTATTTCAAACATTAATACTTTGATTTAATAATGGATAGGTTTGAAACATATATTAAGCAGTTTTTTAAGGATCTTTTCAATTCTTAATAAATTTTCATGAAGAAACTTCAATTTAAACAAGAAAGCTAGCCCAATTTCAAACAAAAATACTAAATAAAGAAATTTTATATAGCTATATAAAATGTTTTTTTCCAATAAAGCCATGATATTTTAAAAAATGATAGGATAAAAAACTACCAATATAAGATAATAGAACCTTTAGCATACCATGATATACTCAAAGAGATCAAATAACTTACAGCTGATTTTGGTTTACCAAAATGTATTGATTTTGATAACCATGCTTCTGAGAAAGGACACTCAGCACTCAAGATAACAATAATTTCTGCTATTCAATAATAATGATAATCTTATTATGATAAGAAAGACATCTATGTTCCAAATTAAAGCAATAAGAATTACATTTTTGATAATAAATGTAGTATGGGTATGATACCTCCAAGTAAAAAATATTAAAACTTTTTTTTTCAAATTTTATATATAATTGGCCCTTCCTGTTTGTAAAAATATTAAATAAGCCAGTTTTTTTGCTAGACCTATGTACCAGAACATGGTGATTTTTTTCGGAAAATTTGATAAAGAAGCTCTACTTATACCTTCGAGGAGATTTGAGATTAAGGAAGCCATGCTTTACCTTTGTGGGGAAAATCGTGATTTGAATGCTATGCAAACCTGATCCATAAAGGTTGCATTCTTGTTTTTATTTCCAAAACATAACTTTATGAGGCTGATTCTCAGCGTTGAACCCAATCAAGGCCTTCTCCAGAATCTTTGAGCCTCATCTTTTCCAAGTTCAAGCTTGTTTTCAGCCTGTATTTTGCAGTTCTTCGCCCTATTTTTATGGGATGGTAGCCTTTAAATTTCCTTAGTTGGAGCTTCAGAAATCTGTTCTATTTTGTCTTCTTATTATCTCCTCCTTTGTAATGAGAAAATAAAAGGCGTATGATTTCAAAATACTCTCAATATCAACTTGAAATTTGACCTATAATCTTAGTAAGCCTAATCGAACTGTGATCTCCTATCACGCAGTTTATTTTGCAGTCTTCTCAGACTCCATTGTGCCAGTCCCAGGCTGCCGCCATGGCGTAGTTTTGCATACCAATATGCATCTCCGGCCATCCCTAAGCTGCGGACTGCCCCATGGCCGCTCCTCGGGCTGGACGTCGGAGCCATCTCATCCCGACGCTTGCAAACTACGCCTCGATAGACGATGTCGCTCGCAGCCAAGAAGAATGTCTTCAAACCAATCATCGGGGTGGTAACACAGGCTGGCTTCCGGCAGAAGACTATCAAGGTTGTGACCACCAAGCAAGTCATTCATCGTGTTGTCCCAAAAGTAAGTCGAGGCTCTTAGTTTTGGGCACCTTGTTTCGGGCAGCCTTCCGGTTGACTTAATTTTATTTGATATCCACTCATCCTTGATTTCTCATCCAGGCCATCACAAAAACTGTGACTTACATTGCTCACGACGAAAAATCAGCTGCTCGCAGAGGCGATCAAGTCGAATTACGCCCGATCGGTCGTCGTGTATCCCCCAACAAAACCTTTGAAGTTTTTAAGGTTCTCCCAAGGCACCATATTCAGACAAATCATCAGGCCTGATATAGTCTTTTGGGCTGAAATTAGAAAAAAATACATCTCTCGCTTCAGTTTGCTTCACAAAGGCCTCTGCAACTTTGAGTTGATTTTTTTGACTACAAAGGTTTTCCGAGCTTCTCCTATTACTAAAATTTCTAACAAAAACGTCATAAATTTTTCATGATAATCGTACGGCTCAAATACGACATTTGTTCAACCATTTAATTGGTCTATTAACGTCGGTGCAAGGCCCCAGGATATAGCAAGCTTAAGGCTTCACAACGAAGGAGACTAATGATGTCATACGGAATTAGCAATAAACTTTTAGTGCAATGCTACTTTCCAAATTGACGCCCAAAACTTGTGCTACCTGAAAACGTCTGAAATTTTTTATTGCATTTGTGACATAAACTTTTTGGATTTCAGTACAGGCCCTTGTCCGGCTTTGTTTTCTACAGGTTGTCTCATCAATTTTTTTTTAATTCCAATGCCGGAGCTGTATTGAATGACTGGAGCTTTGCCCCAGGCTAAGGTGGAAAAGCCAGGACTCAAGAATGTTACCCTTTAAATATGAGAATCCGGCTTGTTACATTCACAACCTGTGCTATAACATCACCAATGGGCCAAACACTTTGTACATCTAAACTTCTTTCCTGTAAGCACTGAAGCTGATATTACTTATGTGAAAGCAGTTTCTCATAAACACCAAAACTGGTATTGGTATTACTCGTGGGAAAGCAGTTGAGATTGGTAGTTAAAGCTGTATACACATTGGTGGTATGTATGGGGATATTTTTATATACAACTGATCAACCCCTAATGCCTCAAAATCAAACTAGGCTTTCATAACGAACTAAGCCTGGTCCCTGATCATAACAAAAGAGAGATTTCCCATGGGTAGCTCAATCAAGATTGAGATTTGAAAACCATTATTTCTCAGACTTTTTAATTCACCCCAAAAGGGATTGGGAAAGGGAGGGAATTAGAATCCCTGCAGGGATCCTCATATAAACTTGAGCATTGATTACAGAAATTGTAAATGTTAAAGGACAGAAAAAAGAAAAAAGAAATAAAAGCTAAATCTCATAAAAAAGTAAGCCAAATGCGCAAGTACATGAATTCAAACATGCCAACTTCTTGAAATTCATGGGCTTAAATGAAGTTAATTGATAAATTAACAGTTTTCTACCACCTGAGAATACATGTTCTGATAGTGAGATTGTGGCATATATTGCTAGACATTTGCAAGCCATCAGAGATAAGGTGGGAAAAAAATTTACCTTTGGACTTTAATATGAGTAGAATATCAGTGTCCTTTGGTTCAGGAGGTTCCACAAAATACATTCTTAGTTCATTCTCAAAACTGCACCCTTCAAGTGATCATGATGGGTACATTTTGTCAAGTAAGCCTCTTTCAGCCTCCAGGACATTTACATGGGGTGTGAAGCTTGAATGTTGACATATTTTTTTTGATTTGTATTAAAAGATTTTAGATATCTGAGAAGATTATACTCCAAATTCCACAAGCATAAAGTCATGTCTTGCAATGTTTTTTTTCTTGAGTCTTGAATCAAGTATGCATTCACAGAGACCCTTTATAAGGAAAATCATGTTGTATTTTGATATTTTTTTTAAATAATCTTGTGGTATTTAGGCTTGATTAGCCAATTATTTTACTTCTCTTATTTCTATGATTCAGTGTAAAAAATTAGTTCATGATTTCACAGGATTTCAAAAATTCAAGTTGTGCACCTGTCAAATAACTTCAATAAAAATATGTAGAAAGGTGAGACCTGATTTATATTGGGTAAAGTAGACCCACATATAGCCAAGGTTGATTCATCAAGGTACTCTAATAAGTGAACTATTACATTGGCTTTCTGTAATTCAAGAGTCATTAATAAATATGATGCCAAAGAATATGAGGTACAAAAGGTGTTTAATGAATCTTTGAGTTCTAATGCATTCTTTTAAGTCTTTTAAGTTTAGCTAAATTGAACTGAGACTTGAGAAAGAAGTGTGTTTGAATTTGTTGTTTTGTAATTCTAATATAACAGGCTGAATTTTGCAATTAATCTATCATATCTTTGTAGGCTGTGTAATAAGCTAGCTTCGAGGAAACTGATCTTGCTAATGATGGAGTTGCACTTCAAGCTAAACCCATCTGGTGGGTCAAAAAGACTTGAAAAGTAAATTGGAGTCAGGGTATCATGATATGGGCCAGTAAAAATTCAATGAACTCACTTCCCAGGGCCTTCAGGATGTTGGAATAAACCAGGTGTATGGTATGTGCCATATACCCAACCACATGAGCCTTTGAGATAAATTGAATGCAAATGGCTTCAATTTCCTGTGCTTTTAAATCATTTACTCAGGAATTTTTTGTTGTAATACATGATATTCTATGGGGGAGGATTTCCACTAATTGTGTGGTGTGGGAGGATCTTGAATGACTATCTGAAAGAGGGGTTACATGAGTTTTCAAAAAAATTCACAATTAAAACTCAAGAAAACTTATCTTTGATTTTTACAAGTCCTAAAATGATGGAAGTAAGATTGAAGTAAGTATCAATTTGATGAAAAATAATTTCCAGAAAAGCAGTGATGTTTGGAATTTTCCAGGAATCCATAATGAAAGATGAATAAACTTTTTTTTCTTGTAAAATAATTGCAGCTCAATTCTTTATGGTAAAAACACTTGTTTCTCAAGTAATCTGTCAGACTATGATCGCAGTAACAGCGGGATTGAAAAATCTTCAAGAGAGCTCAGAAGGCTTGGAATTCTGGAATCATAAATGAAAAATTGGCTTTGAAGATGAAATGAACCAGCTCTGTTTTAAGTAAGCTAGGTGATAGTATATGGAATTTAAGGTATGATCAGAATAATAAAATAAACAAGTGAAGACAAAAAAATAACTTACCTGTCTTGTATTGAGATTTTGGAAATTCTGATAAAGGGTTTTAAATTATTCCAGAGGGAATGGGACTGATTTGGAATTTTCCAAAAAGATGGAATAAATGTAAGTTATGGCTTGTTCCTTTGGTTCTTACAGTAAAGTCTTGCTTCAGAAGCTCCTTGGATGTATTTTCAAATTGATAGACAAATCGGAATTAAAAATATTTGTCATAAAAGTTGGGAAAGGAGATCCTGTTGGGGTATTCCACCGTTGAATGGTGCTTTTTGTTCTCAATCAAATGTTTCATTTAATTATTTGTACTTTTTATTGAACAAAAGTAAAATACTTTTGTGTATATTTTTCTATTTTTTTAAGTTTACTCAAATGTACTGTACTCTTTAGTATTTAAAGAGACAGCACTTTGTTGTAACTTAAAATAATAATAATAATAATATATAGATATATATTCAAAATAAAAACAATAGATAATAATTAGAAATTAAACTATTAGTACTCTCATCATCTTCGTGACCACTACCTTAACACATTACTAGAGTTCAGGATTGGCTTCTCCGATTTTACCAAAATGAAAGGCTTACCCCATTGACCTATTTTGTAAGATCAGTTAATTAGAAAGTATAGACACTTTGATCTATCAAATAAAAGATCAAATATTTGCTGTACCAATACCACCCATTGGCCTTCTTCTTCATCCCAATCTATAAGTGGTCCAGAAACAGATATTTACTGACCTATTTGGAAAAGTCCAAAGAAGTTATTAGAGCTTCCTTTCTTTCTTACAATGTAAGTTACTTCAAATGATACTTGCTGTATTCGCTAATTTTTTATATATTAACAATTTGACAAATCATCAAGCTACGCAGCATTAATGATATAGACTCACTTCAGCGTTCCAATCATTATGAAAAATGTTGCAACACAACAAAAATTTGAAATTATTACCTAATTGAAGGGTTTTCTCCTTTTGTGAAGTTACAACTCCAAAGCCACTTGAATGAAGCTTTTTACTGAAGTCGGAAGAAAGATCACCGAATAAGGCCAGAGAAGTCGTACATTGAGGATTGTGAACACCAATGTAGGTATTTTCATAAGGACTGTTTACAATCCTGACTGGGGAATAGTACTTTTGACCTGCTTTTAACACACACAATCTTCATGTATTGGCTGGAAGCTGTAGTTCAACTTCTTTAAAATATTGTGGTCCAGCGTCAGCTATGAGTTTGAAGGTGTGCTTTTAAACAACAAATCATCCTTTTACAACTGCTGGGTCAGACTAGGAAACTGCTGTGGTAAAACCGCAGTGGCTGTCATCTGTTGAACACTTCACAAGCTTGTGAACTTGAGGTACGAACCTGGCACATCTGTAGAAAAGCACATTGATGACTTCCACAAGATTCATTCCAGTTATTTGTCTATTTCAGTTGACTCTTCTATTAGCATAAATCTTTCATCTAGTATGGCTGCAGCATTCTTTCTTCAAATCCTTGATAATGATAAAGAATTGAGTAGTTTGTGCCAAACATTGTACGGCTTAAAACCTTTTGAGCTTAGCACTATTACTGATAGAGTTTCAATTGAACAACTTCATTGGGAATCTTCTCATAACCAGGCACTACTGGTTGACAACAATAAACAGGCTGAGTCATCAAAATCCAAAGAAAAAAACAAATCAGAAGGAGGACACAAGAAGACTGGGTTCAAAGACAAATGGAAAGGAAAGAATAATAATCAAGGAATGGTGAAGAATCCCACTCAAGAACAAGACACGAACAAAATAATTGAGAGAATTGAGCAGCTTCTAGAAAAACTTTAGCATACTGCGCATTCAACATCAGTCAATGCAGCATCAGAATCAAAAGAACTCATCTGACCATCAGGGTCAGACTACGATGCATTCATATTTAAAGAAGTCAATGCAATGATTGGAAAAAATCATCAAATAATGATATACCTTGACTCTGGAGCTAGGAGAACTGTTGTAAATGACTTAACGCTGTTAGAAAATCCCACTCCGATCAACAAACACATCAACACTTTCTCAAATCCTGTCAACGTTACTCATCAGGGAACTTTCCTGCTCAAGGGGATCAAACTTTACCCAGTCTACTATGTTCCCAATGGGCTGGTCAAACTCCTGTCTGTATCACAACTATGTGATCATGGAATGAAGCTGATCTCCACAAACAATCTGTTTTCAATCAAATACAACAATTGAATTGTCAACACCGCTCATTGACAAGGAAACTTGTTTGTCTCCAGACTACCCTCAAATTCAAATTCAATATATGCTCTTCCAACTATTTGCCTGAATTGGCACTTGATTCTTGGACATCCCTCCAACTCATATATTGAAGCACTGTTGAAAGAGCAAAAGATAAATGGATGCTTTACTCACTCCTCAGACTGTCCAGTATGTCATCAAGCTAAGATCACAAATTTTCCTAACTCACAAGTCTTGCCTCGTGGTGATGCACCTTTTTTCAAAATTCATATGGATACCTTGCAGATTAATTCACAAACTTGCAAGGGGCATAAATATGTTCTTGTTCTTATCAATGACTTTAGTCATTTTAACCGTATATACTTGCTCTCAGAAAAAAGCCAAGCTACAGAGTGCATTAAGTCATATTTGATGGAGATAAAGAAAAAACTCAACATCACTCCAGCATATCTCCACACCAACCGAGGAGGAGAATTCAGCTCTCAATGGCTTATTGATTTCCTTATCAGTCAGGGAATTTCCCTCAAAAGAGGACCTCCTGAGTCACACCAGACCAATGGTGTCACAGAAAAGTTTAATCAAACATACGATTCCTTCTTGGACAGTAAAATATACCTGTTTGCTATTGGGAGGAAGCTGCAGCACATGCATCTCTGCTTCCGAATTTGCTTCCGCATAAGCATCTGAATATGAAAACACCATTCAGTGTGTTAAACAAGAAAAACTGTCTAATTGAACCTGAGGTTAACCTTGGAAAGCTCATTCATTTTGGAATAAAGGTTGCAGTAAGAATAATCAATACTTCCTCAAAAATTGAACCCCAAGGAGAGGTACTGCAAGCCCTGAAATTTGAAAAAAATACTCCGATGGGTTACAACTCCTCAGCCTCAAAACAGGGAAGATCAGAGTGTCACGTGACTACACACTGTCAGGGCGTAATCCAACTCTATCTATGAACCAGCTAGCATCAGTTCTTCCCAGCATTTCATCTGTAAGGATCAAGTTGCAAATCCCTAGTTCAAAACCAAGTGAACCACCAACTCAATCAATTGATATGCAGTCACCAATCCAACCATTTGACACTCAAAACACCTCAAGACAAGCTTGTACCTCAGCTACACTTGAACCTTCAAAGAATTATGAGTATGTGCTGTACTATAAGGAAGCACCAAGAAACATCTCCAGTTTGATTAATGAAGACAACATCATTACAGCAAAAAGAAATTCTCAATACAGAGATAATCTTTTGCTTGCAGACATAGTCCCTTACTCAAAAGCTTTTATCGATCCAATTGAAGTACCAGAATGGAAGAAAGAAATGGATGGGGAATACCACTCACTAACCTCACATAATACAGGTGAACTCGTACCATATCCAACTAAAACAGAAAAAGTAATTGGAGGAATGTGGCAACTTTCCCATAAAAGAAATAAACATGGTGAAGTGTATTGGTACAAAGCTCGGTGGGTCGTACTAGGAAACCATCAAGAACATATGTTGAACTACTATGATACTTGGGCTTCCATTGGTAGAAACCAGAAATTTAAGGTTATGTTGTCATTGGTTGTGAAATTCAACTATATTCCCTATCCATTCAACATAGAAACTGCTTTTCTTCACGGTGAAATGGATGAATTAGTGTATGTTAAGCAGGTGAAAGAAAGCTGGGTCTGGCAACTCTGGAAGCCATTATACGGCACAAAGCAGGCCCCATGCATGTGGAAGGAAAAACTTACAGCAACCTTGAACAATCTCGGATTAGCAAATGCACAATCAGACAAGTCTCTGTCTGTTAAAAGTGATAAAACCCTTCTCCTCCATGTCCATGTTGATGATGGATTTGTTATTAGTAAGTAAGAAAATGCTATTGTCGTCTTCCTCAATAAATTAAACTACACTCTTAAGTTGAAGTAGAAGAAGAGGCCTATGCAACACTTAGGCTATAATCTGAATTGGTTCAAGAATGAGCTTAAAATTAATCAAACGGATTTGATTGTTAAACTTCTCAGACATCTTGGAATGGAGGACTGTAAGTCAGTCAAGACCTCTTGTAATGGGAATTTCTTCAATGAAATAGAATGTAAATTATTGGATGATGTTATTGAAGTAACTCTATTTCATCAGGCCATTTGAAGCCTTAGCTATCTAGCTCACCATACTTGACCAGATGTACTGTTCACAGTAAATCAGATTTTGAAATACTCAATTAAGCCAAATAAATCCCACTAAAATGCTTTCAAACATCTGCTTCGCTATATGAAGGGAACAAGGAATAAGTATTTAGTCTACAAACAACAATCAATCAAGGAAGCATTGACCGGATGGGCCGATGCATATTACGCAAATGACAATGAAGATAGAAAGTTGATCACAGGCTATGTCATTTTAGAATTCAGTAATTCAATATGCTGGCTCAGTAAGAAACAGTTGGTAGTAGCTCAGTCTACCACTGAAGCTTAATACATCGCAATGAACATCTGTTCAAACCAGCTACGGTGGCTCACCTTTGTGTTCAACGACTTAGGTCATGCTCCACCTCAACCCATTTTATTTAATGACAACTCAGGAGCAGTGACCATATCAAAACAAGCATCACTCAATGCCAATACTAAGCATATAGAGGTAAGATATCAATACATTTGTGATTGCGTAATGAAGAAATTAATCAAGGTGGTTCAAGTCTCAACCAATGATATGATAGCTGATGTGTTGACAAAACCACTTGGAGTGGTAAAATTACAAGAAGTATACAAAAGATTAGACGAAGATCCTGGAGGAGTGTTGAAATCAGAAGAGAATCATCTTGGCTAGATAAGAGCTGTTCACTAATCTGTGAGATCACTCTTTAAGTTATACTTATAGATAAAAGATATACAATTAATCTTAGACTCAACCATGTAGCTGATGTGGTATTTGATAAGAACAGCTAATAATTGGGTCTTTCAATGATATAAATAGAGCTCATGTATTGACCTGACAAGTCATGAAGTACGATCTAGTTGTCATATGTTCTTACAGTTATTATTTTAGCTCTATTACACTAATACTTGTGCATTTGGTTCTGGAGGAGTATAGGTATAGTAGAGTCAATTTGTTCTTCAATTAGCTTAAACGACTAACCCTGACTCATTTCTTTAGAGTACTAGGTGTAATAGCTGCATCAAACGTATTAGTTGATTATTAGAATTAACTTTATAGACTGTTTCCTATAGGTACATTCCTTTATATGTTCAACCGTAATAACTGCAATAATTTACTTACTTTTTTTTATAGTATTATTAATCACTTGTTTTCTGATTATCATAGCACTTATAAGATTGATTAACAACTACTCATTGCAAACAATACATCTTAAAGATTTACTATTTTAAGGATGAATTCATACAGCTTTTGAAAATGGTTGTTGTAGCGATTCTTAATATCTTGGAAATAATTAATGAGGAGAAATTTTTCCTTATTGTGTAATGGGGTATACTGATTGAAATATTTCAGGAAATTAATTCTCAAGGCCAATTATATGGTTTTTTAATGGCATGTCTATTTCTGAGCCAGATTAAGACATCAAGCATAAGGGTGCACTAAGTTGAAACAATTAGACAAATCAGGAATGCAAGAATTGACTTATCTGTGTGGTCGATATTTGTCGAGAATTGGTTAGAATGGCTTATAAATAACTAAATTAAAACCCCAAGCATTTGAAGTTACTACTTTGAAAAAGCTGCAAAAGTCAAGAGCACGTATTTTGATTTATCAGTGTGTTAATTGTTATTGAAGTATGGGATGATTTGGATTTTCTCATTGTACTTTTGGCTATTTATCACCAATACTGAAAAATGTAGCAAAAGCTTTAAATGGCATTTTGAACAGGCTTCAACACTTACACATCACATATGGCTGCTACCTGCCAACGTGATGTAAACCCGTAAAAAAAAAATTATGCTTGAGTATTTTATGAAATGCATCTTTGATTTTTTTCTGATCAGCTGAGCAATTGGAACCAATTTTTATCTAAAGTACTCAAGTCATTTTCAAATAAAAAAAAATTATTATAATAGCTGCTAGAACCCAGAGGAAAGACCTACTGGCTGAATCACAGAAAATAGTTATTCTATTATTATTCATTGTATATTACAGGGGAGGTAATCCTACTGGTCATCTTATTTCAGGGGAGTAAATACTACTGGTCAACCTATTATTCACATATTCGGGGGGAAGTATCCTACTGGTTAATATGTCATCAAATAATCTGGTCAATCGTCTATTATTGAATTATGAAAACTACTTCACTTGGGTTATAATCATGGAGTTAGAGCTAGATAAGATTGGTGCACTAGATCCTATCCTAGGCACAGATCAGCCATCACAACAGATACAAGAAAGCCTTAATCTAAAGGCATAAAATCTCATCATTTGTTATCTAAATGAAGATAATCTATCATTTGTTTCCAGCATGCTCAACCCAAACCAAAAACGAGATGGACAGATTCTCTGGAAGATTTGTAGAGAAAAATATCTTTCAAATGATATATCCAGCCAAACTTTGGGATTTACCAACTTCAGTCAAGTAAAATTCTCAAAAACTCCTAATTCTGTTCAAGAAATTTGAACCGCTGTAAGAAAAATGTGGCTTGTAGTTTTAAAACTAGAAGAGTCGGCACTTATAATAATGGTTTTAAGCAAGTTGCCACCTGAACTTGATTCCTTTGTTTGTGTGATGTCACATGGTTTTCAAAATCAAGGTCTAGATTTCATACTAAAGAAGTTGGAGCAAGACCATACACAATTCAGACTAAATGAAGACAGTCGTGAAGCTACAACTACATTATAAGGCCAAAGAAATAAAATGTATTGTAACTTTTTTAAAAAGAAAAGCCACCTGGAAGAATACTGTTGAAAAAATTATCCTGAGAAGAAACCAGCTAACCTCTTTGCTCAAGTTGATGAGGATGAGCCTTCAATAGCATTCCAATTATCCACCGTAAACAGTGAGGGGGTGTGTTGAAGTATTCCACCATTGAATGGTGCTTTTTGTTCTCAATCAAATGGTTCATTTAATTATTTTTACTTTTTATTGAACAAAAGTAAAATACTTTTTTGTATATTTTTCTATTATTTTAAGTTTACTCAAATGTACTTTACTCTTTAGTATTTAAAGAGACAGCACTTCTTTTTAACTTAAAATAATAATAATAATAATAATAATATATAGATGTATATACAAAATAAAAACAATAGATAATAGTTAGAAACTAAACTATTAGTACTCTAATCATCGTTGTGACCACTACCTCAACAGACCCAAGCCCAAGATCATTTCTGTGTCTTGGTAAGGCCGATTGGGTGGTGTATTCAGTGTCATGAGAGGTGGAGAAAAGTGAAGGTGGCACTGAATAAATTTACAATTTTGTTAAAAAAAATATACAGGAAACAAATCAAACTAAAGAAGAGAGAGAAAAAGAAAGCAAAAGATAGTAAAAAAAGCAAATGAAAAGATTTAAGGAGAAGGAGAAGTGTGAGCCTTGAGGTATATTTTACATACCCAAATAGGCCACAATTATCTTAAAAAGAAATTTTGAATTATGCAAAACTCATAAGTCATGCATATATCCAAAATTCATCATTTTCAATTTCAGAAAAGATGAATAACTTTTTATTGAGTAAGTGAATCCATGGATTTAAGACCAGATTTGGATTCTACACAAAAATTCACCTAGGGTAGACCCATAGAGTGAATAAGCTCAATTTAAGTATTTGAGGTGGTAAAATGGAAAATACTTCAATACCACATCATCAATACCACATAAAAGATCCGTGAAAATTTTTGTTTTTCTTAATTTCATGCCAAAATAATGGGAAAGTGAGAAATCCCATGTTACATATACACTAAGAATAGTGTTATGCATGTTTTGAGCACTTAATATCATAGTATTCTTACATGGACTTTTGGTACACCCATAGTGGATATCTCACTTTAAGCTTAAATTACTATTTTGACGTAAAAATTAGGCAAGGGGGACAAAAGACATCAAAGAGAGCCAGGGTACCCAACTTCTGAGGCCTCAGAGGCGTGGATAGCTCCAGAGCATGGATCCATGGCTCATCTTGGCCCAATTGGTAAACTAAAACTCTTTGGGAACTTGGTTACCAAGTTACACCTACTGTAATCACAAGAAAATAGCAAATAACCTGCTATTTTGACATGCGAAGGAGGTAATGAGCTACTTAGACTCCTGTAACCACGTCAATTCTTGATGACTTTCCATGACTAGACCCTAAAAGAGTAACTAAAACCCTTTTGGGACTCATATTCATTGATTTACCTCATAGCAACCAGCAAAATACTGCTATTTGCAATTCTATGTAGAAATGAGGTAAAAACGTCAAAAATTCATTAAAAATACAATTCTCAATGAATCTTTCTGAAACTTTCAGGACCAATGAAGAACTGTATTATCTATGGTACAACCAAAAGGAATTTCAGTTTTATTAGTAAAATTAAAAGTTATACTTACAGTCCATTTTTGACCATTCTACGTGAAACACTGAATCTTCAAAAATTCACAGTAATTAAAACCTGTGATGAAATTGGCAATAAAATTGATAACTTTGAGAAATCAATGATTATTTTATAATAAAAGAAGATTTACTGTTGTTACTCCTTTTATTCTTAACCATATTGGGGTTGGTAGTCACGTAAAAGCATCAATTACGTAATTATGATAATCTTACGTGACAACAGATGATGCAATCATTAATCCAAAAAAGGTTTATTGTTTTCTCACTCACTGGTTTTTCAGTTTGCTCCATGGCATGCCTCTGTGAGCTGTTGTTGACTTAAAAGAAGCCTCTTCTTGCTGTTTTTTCCGTATCATCATCTTATCAATTTATTAAATCATTATTACCAACAAGTAAGTATTAGTTAAAGCTATTCTTAAGTGTTTTAAATCTTTCAAAATCATCCAGAAAGACGTGAAATCCTAGAATCCAACTATATATTGTTGTAATACTGTTATAAATCCTTTTGATCCCTTAAATCCACAATTCCACGTCAAATTTCTCTACTTTTATCTATCAATAAGTTCTTTGGAGTATTAGTGAGTAATTTATCTTGAATTCTTAAAGTTTTTCTCTAGTAATAGTTTTCTTCAAGAATTATCTTTATAATTATTCTTGTAAAAGATCATTATATATTAAAATAATTTCATTATTTTAATAAAAGAAGTTTTTATTATTAAATTCTTCTTGTAATTGACTCTTGTAGACAATTACTGCTCACAGTTATAATCACTAGTAGTGTATAACACGTGAAAGAAATAATTTTATAATTATTTAATTGTGGTTATAATAATTTTTTTTATTATATTTCATAAGAACAGACATAGTACTGTTGATCAATAGTAACATTATCATCAGTTTCATAGTCACATCTTACAAGAAGGTAAAACAAGAAATTTAATCTAAAATGTGGGAGGATGAAAGAAAAAAAAGTGTGGATTCTGAGATAGTATGAATAAATTGAAAAAAGAAGATCTCAGAGAATCCTGGGGATTTGTTCAGGACATGAAAATGGCGTATAGAATACATGAGATTGATCCCAGGCTAGGGATTGGGTGAATTTTTTGAGTGGAAAAATACACCGGGACTGGAGTTGGAACAGCTATTCAAAGGAAGGCTAGTTTTATGGCCCAGTCAAATTGATTACCCTTTCATATGAAACATAAAATTCTGAATTATTTCATTTTTATGAAATATCAAGGAGTAGATATTAATCACATGTAGCAGCTTTTAGTCATCTTTTGATTTTTCTTTTCTAAAGAAAAAGATTCAATTGACCAGGTTCCAAAATTAATAGAACTCCTGGTAGAGTTATTTCAGGTCTTTGTGATTTCCAATTCAGGTTATCGAATTAATCTTTCTCCATATTTTGGCTATAAAACAATTAAAATTGGAACAAGACAATTTATAACTAAAAAGGAAGCTTAGTAGAAGTGATTTGTGTCATTTTTTTTAATGAAAACTTAAGAAAAGCTAATCATAATTTAAGTCTTTGAGAATTATTTAATATAAATTTTGAGATTTTACGTCAATTTTAAATCTCTAAGATTTTAAAAGAGGGTATTTCTTTGGAAATAATAAAAATAGTAAAATTAAATATTATTTTAAGTAATACTTTTTTGTTATATTGAGCAGAGAAAAATAGAATTATCAATTAAAAGTCAAAAAAATATTTTTCTTAGATGAAAAAGATGTTGAAGATATTTTCATATTCACATTTTTTTTATTCTTTGAAAGAATTTCAGCGTAAATTAATATTAATATTTGTTAAAGAAGAGAAGTTACTTTGAACAATATCTAGCTTTATTGAAGTTAAGAAAATATTCCATCATTTGATTTCATTTTTTCCAAATTAATTTTTTAAGTAATTAGATCAGCTATTCAAAAAAAAGGATGGCTGATTTTATTCTTAATTCTATTTGAGCTTTTATAAAAGGAAATATAGAAAAAAAAGATAACTGTTTAATTAAATTGAATTGATTAAGGATTAATAATATCTTAACTTTCTTTAGAAAATAACATATATTTCAAAACTATATTCAATATTAAGGAATTTTTTCTCATGGTCTCATGATTTTCTTTCTTGGATTGAAAACTATTATATCATCCTGATATCTGTTTTTTTACGTATATTTTAAATTTTGAATTGGATTTTGATTGAAGTTGAAAAATTTGAATTGAAAGTTTGTTTTTTGAAATTATGAAATTCTTCAATAAAGAAATCCAATCATCAAAAATCATCCATCAATTTATTAAGATTCAGTGATTATCTTCTTTAAGTTTTTTTATGTAAGTTTCTTTGGTAATAATTTCAGATATATTATAATAAATAATTTTTTCCATTAATGATATTATTCTTATAGATGTGGTTTGTAAGATTAATCATCAAAGTCTTGAAATTGGAGGAGTTTAGTCAATATAAATGTGTCAAAGTAACTTGCTGATATAATATATATATACATATGATGAATGACTATGTTTTTGGATAATTAAAGAGAATTGATAACATAATTAATTTATATCAACTTCCCAATAATCATTTTAATGAATATATCAATCAAATAAAGTAATTGATATTTCAATATTATCAGATGATTCAAAATATGAAATTTTGATTATTCTCAGCTAAAAAGGGGAATTTAATCCTTATTTGATACTTTGGTAGGTCATTCTCCTGTTTTGACAGCTATAGAGTTAGATATTTAAATCTTCAATTTCCACTTTTTATTAGAGAAAAAAAATTATATAATTCATGAAGAACGCAGTGAGAATTGAGATATTGTAAATTCTAAAAATGACGTAGTTTTATTTCTGAAAAAAGAAAATTTTCTTCAGATACCAGATAATCATCTGAGAGTCTTGAAATAGTAGAGGAAGTATATGTGGTGCAATCCTAACGCTTACCAGACTTTTTTCAAAATAAATGGACCTCCGATTTGAAAATGTGGTGTGTAATTTAAGAGCTGAGACAGATTTTATATAAAAAATAGTCTTGTTAAAAGCTTCAACTAAGAATCCTAAGCTAGCTTATACGATAAAGGGTGAAAATAATGAATATTTTCAGGGATTGAGTATTTCTCCAGCTTTTTACCACATGTGTATTAAAAGATTTTATTCCTCTCGTTTGATTTTTATATTAGATTTTATAGCTTTGAGAATAGATAGCTTGGTTAGTTCTGATAATATAAAATTTTCATGAAAAAATTTGAGAGCTCAATTAGGAAATTGAGTTTGTAGTTATTTTCTTTACGACTTTGATCAAGTTTATAGAGGCTATAGGTGACTTGATTAATTTTAAATATGAATTTTCGGCCAGGAAACATTTAGGAAAGATATACTAGTAAGTACTTGGGATAAATATTTTATGAATTAGCACACCAATGGTTCTTATTTGGGCCTTCAAGATTGTCACGATTTCTGAAGAGTCTTTACAAGAGCTCATTGATCTTTAATAATCCATCAATCAACATTATCACCAAAGTCTGGAATAATTAGTTTCTCCCTGGTTTTGATATCATTGTGATCATTGTCACTGTTCTATATATATTATAAAGGCATTTAATGGAGAAAGATATCTATTTTTGAATTTCTGGAAAATCTCATATAAAATTCTAAACTCAAGAGTTTGTTTAGCCTTTCTTCTATTTTTGAAGGAATAGAATAGATGGTTTTTTATCAAATTTGATAATAATAGTACATATTTTCAACTGTTTCTTGGAAATTTATGACCTTGTGAGGTTTAGTTTTACCATTTCCTTCTGAGAAGGCTATAGATTTGTTATTTTCTTGAAAATATGTATAAAAGTGATAAATTATGGCAGAGTGTGTCTTTATATTTTTATGAATGCTTTTGAAATTTTATGAGCGCATTTTACTAATTTTTTCTTTTGTAATGAAATATCACTTGGAATTGTTACCTGTAGTAATAAAATGGCATAACATTGTTCCTCATTTGAGTAATAAGATTACATACCCTGAAACAAAAAGAGAATAATAACTTATTCAGCTACAACATCAACCTGCAGTCTTGAGGTTGATGGAGATATAACTTTTAATTCTAAAAGTGTTCCCTTTGAACCAATAAGGTTTGACTGTGAAAAAAGAAGTAAACATTACTAATGTTTTATCTATTGCACTCTGAATGACCTAATAAGAATTAATAATAAGATTTGAAATAACTATGGTGTAGAATATATTATATTACCTATAAACGAAAAATGATATGATGATATAGATATATTAATAAATTGATAATTCATATGATATAGAAAATTATTATTTTTAACAAGAAAGAAAAATTGTGTGAAAAGAATTTATTTAATAATGAATAAAGATTTACAACCAAAATATTATGAATATGAAAGTTATAATTCAAAAGAAATACTATTCATATTGATAAAAGATTAATATAATAGAGAAATATTATAAAAGATGAAAATAGCTGAATTTTAACATTAAATATAATAATTTGGATCTATTTTATTCCTAAAGAAGTACTTCCACTGTATTTAGAATTTAGTTACAATACAAAAATGGAGAGAAATAAAATTCTTACTATTGTATATGAACTTAGAGACTCTGAGAGAATATCAAAAATAATTATAAATATCAACATAATCATGTAAATTTGAGTAATTATTACAATTCAAAACCTTTTTCTTTTACAATATAAGATCTATATTTGAAAGAAAAAAGTGTATTAGCTTTTTACTTGAATACTGTATTGGATTTGATGCATCTGAGGGAGAAAAAGAGGAAGAGGGGCTCTTTGTATAGTAAAGATCCTTCTTTATGACTACCATATTTCTAATACAATAACTTTACTGGTTCTATACACTGTAATGGATCAATATCTCAAGTTTTAGTGATTAATACATCATTGTTAAAACCTTTTATCTCATTATTATGCCATATTTTGAAGTTATCACTATAAATTTAATTTTCTGAGATAATGAGATTGGAAGATGATTCAAAATTTTGGATTAAGGTAGTTTTAATCATAAAATACCAAGATATACCAGATTTAGCTCTTATTCAACTTCTAAACTTAAATGAAGATTAAAGTTAAAGGTCAAAAATGATCATTTTTAAGCTTTAACTCTAATCATTAATAAATTTCAAGCTTTCTATGCAGCTGAAATTAATAGGGTGAATTATAATAGCTCAAAATGTCCTAATATCTTTACAAAGAGAATTCAATTACATAATTAAAGCTCTATTTTTGATGACTTTTCTTGTAATTCATCTTTTCTGTTGAAATTTGCTATTTTGATCTTTGAACAGTGTTTTAATAGGGTTATACCTTAAATAAAATGATAAAAGTATCTTTATTATTTACTTATGAGCTAGAAAGGTCTTAATTTATTCTTTATTTTAAGTCTGGACTACTTTTTTGTTTCAGTGGTCAACTGGTATAGCTATTTTGGTCAATTTCTCTGAATTATTCATAAGCTTATTTATAGCTTGTCCAACAAATCTTATAGCTGTATTATTCAGTTTATTTTGTGGTAGCTTAAGTTTTGGGTAATGTATTTATCATTGGAACTTAAAAAGACATGAGCTAAAAACCATCAATATATTCACTGATCATAAAAGTGCATATATCCAGGTATCTCAGTAAGTATTGGGTTTACAGATCTTAAATTAAATATTAATGTATGTATTTTTGGATGGGAAATAAATTGGTGTAATTTATTTCACATGCTTATCCATTAGTTTCTGAGATAAGTAAGAATATATCCCTTTTTATGGTATTTCTACTTATTTCAATTGCTTTTAAGAGTTGAGTTTTAATTACTATTATTAAGGTAGGTTTTATATTATTTTGTGACATTTTTGGATATGTGTTCACATCTAAAATTCTCACATTTTCTACCATAGAAAAGGATTGTACTACAATCTGATATAGCTGTTTAGGATATAATACAATTTCCTACCTATTCAATGGGCCTTTTTAGTCTTGAAGCTTAATGATTCTTAAACTGTTTTATTCCTACAGTCTTCTTTCAGCTCTGAACCTTCTTAGACATTTGTCAGGATTAGCTATATTATTCTCAAGTAGTTATTCATATTCTTGAGTTTGGTTTCTATACCTTAACAGGTATTATCTCTCTTTTTTGTTTCTTGTCCTTCTTTATTTAAGTACTTTTACTATTCTCTTTTCTTCCCCTTCTTCTAGAGGGGGAATCTCAAGTGGTTGTACCTTTATTAGGGGAAATAATTATTTATCACTTGAGCTGTAAGGCTTCAGCAAGCTTAAAGGAAATTATGGTTTTTTATTCATTAAATAACCTATTAAATCTAGTTTCACAGAATTAAAGCAATGTAGGGCCTTTATCATGAAAATTCCCTCAAAGTAATCTTTTAATTTATTTGGCCCTTTAATGTTATTAAAATGTAATGTTGATACTGGGACTAGGTCTCCTATTTTATAAGCTGGTTGTTTATAACTTCTGTCCCATTTTTCTTTTGCATATTTAAAAGAATTTTACATATATTTTTTTGCATGATGTCTCTCTTTATCAATAACTGTTTTGCAGCTTTTGATGTTAGGTAAATATCCACTAAGTATTTCTTTAGAGTGTCATATGTTAACCTTTGTTTCTAACCTTGTTCTGATATTTCTGGAGTGTTTCCAGTTGATTAGTGAATTGATGTCTTATATGTGAGTTCAAGAGCTGGTATCAGGGTACACCTATCATGAGTAAAAACATCAGAGTATTTGAATTCTGGTCCATGAGAGAAGAATCTTCTGATAATACCTTCTAGTTAATGGATCATTCTTCCTAATAGGGCATCAGGTTTAGGGTGATAGGCTGTTGAGAATGACAATTCTGTCCCAAACAGGTTATGAATATTTGTCCATAAAACGTAAGTGAATTTAGGGTTCCTATAACTTAGGATGCTTTGTAATAAGCCTGCATGGCTAATAACTTTATTCCATATCATTAAAGCTATATTCATAGCTGTGCCATATTTGTGAAAGGGTAAGAACATAGGGGGTTTGCTATATCTGTCTATTAACAATAGGAAAAATTTAGAACTCATGTCCGCTACTGGGGGTAGGGCTGTCACAAAGTCCATCTGAACTATTCACCAGGGGGTCTTGCTCTTGAATTTATATAATTATTCCAAATGTCTCACCTGTAGGTCTGTTTTATTCTTGAAAGCTGTAACAAGTTTGGAAGTATTCTGCAACATATTTTCTCCAATTTGGCCACCACGAACAAGTTTTTAATCTTTCTAGTGTCCTGTATTATGAGAGAGGTCCAGATGAAACAATATCATGGCATTCATATAGGATAGCTTTTATTAGAACTATGTCTTTTAGTGTCATAACACATGTATTCTTGGCTCTATGATAAATAATTCCATACAGTAGGTGGAATCTGCGTTAATCCTAAAGTTTTTTACATATTTCATCTAATTTTGAGCATAATAATGGATCTTTAAAGTCTTTCATTAAGGGTTGGAATAAAATATGAAATTTTTTATCCACTTTATAGCTTTCTAACGATTGGTTTAAGGGCTCTGGAAATGTCTGTGACATATATTCCTTCTATATGTTTTATGGTTCCTGTGGTACAAATTCTGGGTTTTCAGGTGTATTTGCTAGGGCCCATCTACTGAGTCCATCTAAAGCTTTATAGATATTTCCAGATTTTTTGACAATAGTCATATTTTCTCTATATTATTGGATAAAGCATCTCTATCTTAGCATATGCCTATTTGATTTATTCATGTTAAGTAATGATTTTACAGAATTAAAGTCTGTAATAAAATAAAGGACTTTCCCATCCAGGTGATAGTGTAGTCTCTCTAGAGCCCATACTAAGGGAAGGAATTGCATTTTTGTAAGGTTTGACTATGAAACAATAAGTAAAAGTCACTAATATTTTACTTATTGTAATCTAAATGTCCTTATGAAATTTAAAGAATAAGATAAAAGATGATTATAATAATAAAAAATTATTATAATTATGGCATAAAATATTTGTATTATTAAATAAATATAATAATATAAATCATATATTAAAAAGATTAATATGATAAAATGAATATATTAATATATTTAGAGCACTTTATTATTGTTAAAAAGAAAGAATAAAGGCATAGAAAATTGTTTTTTAATAATAAAAAACAATTATCACAATAATGTTACTAATATTAGAGTTATGAATTAATATGAATACTATTTATATTAATTTAAGAATTCATTAAAAACTAATAATAGAGAAAGATTATTATAAAAATGAAAAATAACCTACTTTTAATAGTTAATATTCAATTTTGAATAGTTTTATACCAAAAAATATAAATACAACTTATTTGAATTGTATGTACAATAAAAATTAAAAGAAATTAAAAATATTCTTATTTTTACATGGAATTAGAGATTTTTAGAGAAATTTAAAAAAAAATTAAGAATTTATTTAATCACATCAAAATTTATTATTATACTAAAGATGAACTTGATTCTTGCAATATATAATAGTTTTATATAAAAAGAAGAAAGTTTTTACATTTGATTTTAATAATTTAATATTTTTGTTGCATCTGAGGGGGAAATAGATTGAAAAGAGCTCTATTCATAGTGAAATCTTCCCTCCTAGAGTCCAACAGCCTTCTAATAGACGTTTACTGATGGTATTCACTGGAATTGATCATTAATTTAAGGCTTAGTGATGATTACATCATATTCATTATGCCATTATTTAGAGTTATCACTATAATATAGGTTTGATGACATATTAGGCTTGAAAAAAGCCTAAAATTTGTGGATTTTATTAGTATTAATCAGGATATAATAGTATTCACCAGCTCTATCACTTATATAACTGTTAAGCTTAAAATAAGATCACAGTGAGTGATCATAAATGATCAATTTTAAGCTTAAACTTTGATTATTGATAACTTTGATTTATACATGCTACAGCCAATCAGAGAGTAAACTATGATAGCTTTGCACGTCATGATTGAACTCCCAAGAGAATTTCATTATATCATCAAAACTCCATTTTTTATTATTTTTCTTGTAACTCATCTTTTCTGTCAAAACTCACTATTTTAGACTTCAAACCATGATTTCAAGGGGTTTTACCTTTAATATAATTATGAAAAATACCTCATTATTCACTTGTAAGCTGGTAGAGCCAAAATACTCACTTTATTCTAAGTTTGGACTACTTTCACAACAAAGTGGTCAACAGCTATGACAATTGTATTCAATAAACCCTTAAAAGTCATAATATTGTCTATAAATTGGTAAATAAAGCTTATATCTGTATTTCTACAGTACGTATGTGGTAAAATTATTTTTGGCTTAACTCTATATCATGTGTAGTTTGAGATATGTGAGCTAAGAACCATGAATATACACACTGATCTTCAAAGTGCATATATTCATGTTATTTCCTTGAATATTGACTTTAAAAATATAAAATAAAAATGTCATGTGTGTAGGTTCTCATGGGAAATCCAATTGTACAGTTTTTCTCACATGTTTTTTCATTGGCATCTGAGATAAATAAGAATTTTGGTCTTTTTTATGGTATTATTACTTATTATTCATCAATTATTGAATTTACAGATAGGCCATAAAAATGATGTATGTGTATTTTATCATGAGGAATATAATGGTGTAATTTATTTCACATTTTTACTAATTAGAATTCAGGGAAATTAAGAATTTATACCTATTCATGGCATTTTCACTTATTTTAAGATAATTATTTTGAAAGAATAATTATTGTAATGTTTTTTTGTGACCTTTTTGGATATGTGGTCATATCTAAAAGGCTCACATTACCTACAACCAAACAAGATTGAACCACAATCTGATATAGCTAATTAGGGTATCATCCACTGCCCTACCTCTTTATAAGACTTTCTTAGTCTTGAAGCTCAAAAATGTTAACTTTTCTATTCTCTAGGCCTTCTTTCATTTCTGAAACTTCTTAATAGCTTATCAGCATTAGCTATATCTTTCTCAAGTAGCCATTAATCTTATTGAGCTGGGTTTCTATACCTCACAAGGTATTCTCTTTCTTTTTTTGTTTCTAGTCCTTCTCTCTTTAAGGAATTTTACAATTTTCTTTTCTTCTACTTCTTTTAGAGGGGGAATTTCAAGTGTTGGTTTATTTATTAGGCAAAATAACTCCTTTTAATTTGAGATGTAAGGTTTTATAAGACTTACAGGGAAAGTTGGGTGTTTACTCATTAGTTCACCTGTGAGTTCTAGTTGCACAGCATTAGGTCCATGTAGTACTTTTATCATGAATGGTCCTGCAAAGGAATATTTCAATTTCTTTGTGCCTTTGATATTATTAAAATTGAGAGTTGATACTAAGACCAATTCTCCTACTTTTAAGTTAGTTGGTTTATGACTTCTATCCCATCTTTCTTTTGAATCCTTGAAAGAATCTTGCATACATCTGTTTGCATGATGTCCGGCCTTTTCAAGAATCATTTTGAAACTACTTACTGTTGAATTTATATCCACTAAGGCCCTTTTAAGAGTATCAAATTGAATTCTTGGATTCCATCCCTTTTCCAACATTGCTGGTGTTTTAACAATTGAAGAATGGATGGTTGTTTTATATGACAGCTCAAGAGCTGGTATTAAGGTACACCAATAATGGGCAAAGCCATCAGAGCCTTTGAGTTCTAGGACATAAGCACAGAATCTTCTGATAATATCTTCTAAGTTTTGTATTATTCTTTCTGCTAAATAATCAGTTGGAGGGTGGTAGGATCTGGAGAATGATAACTTTGTCCCAAAAAAGTTATGGTGGTTTTTCCATAATTCTGAGGCAAATTTTGGGTCTCTGTCACTTATGATATTTTGGAATATTCCTGTATGGCTGATAACTTTATTCCATATCATTATGACTGTGTCCATATCTGTGTCCTCTTTGTGACATGGTAAGAACATTGGAGTTTTGCTGTACCTGTCAATTAATACTCGGCATGCAGTATAACTTCTGTCTCCTCCTGGAGGTAAGGCTGTTACCCAGTCCATGTGAGCTATTTCCCAAGGGGATTTTGGTTCTTGGATTTGGAGCATCATTCCAAATTTCTTTCCTATGGCTCTGTTTTCTTTTTGACATCTGTCACAGGTTTGGCAGTATTCTGCAATATCATTTCTCCAGTTTGGCCACCAAGAAAAGGTTTTTACCCTCTCTAGTGTTCTGTCTTCTGAGATATGTCCAGATGCAACACTATCATGACATTAATGTATTATAGTTTTTATCAGAGTTCTATCTGTTGAAGCCATAACATGTGTATGTTTAGTTCTATGATAGAGGGTTCCATCAAAGAGATGGAATCTTCCTTCATCATATTCTTTTTTCAATGTTTCATCTAGTTTGGATGAAAGTGATGGGTCTTTACAGTCTTTCATTAGAAGTTGGCATAATATATGACAGTTCTTGTCCATATTATAGCTTTCTTTAGCTTTTCTGAAGAATTCTGTGCCAATATCTGTGACACATCTGCCTTCTATATGCTGTTCTTCCAGTGGTACTCATGCTGGGTTTTCAGGTGTATTTGCTAAAGCCCATCTGCTAAGACCATCTGCATTCTTATGAAAATCTCCAGATTCATGAACTATATTCATATTTCCTCTATATTCCTGGATAGCAATTTGCCACCTCAGCATATGTCTATTTGGTGTCTTCATGTTTAATAAAGATTTTACAGAATTGCAGTCTGTTATCACATCAAACACTGTTCCATCCAAAAAATAAAGCAGCTTTTCTAAATTCCACACTAGGAAAATACATTCCATTTGGCTTTCTTCATATCTTTCCTATTTTGGCTAAATTTGTCTTGAAATAAAGAAAATTAATCCTTCAGCAGGTTTATCATTGATGATCTGTGTTTGGTGTAGTGCAGCACCTAGTCCTTCTCCACAAGAATCAATGTACATATTGAAAGGTAGTTTCAAATTTTGCATTAGAAGAAATGGGGCATTTGAGAGGGCATTTTTCAATGCCTCATACACTTTGACCCTTTCTTCAGTCATTTAATAGACTTTCTGGTGGTCAAAAACCCGTACAAGGATTTGGAAATTATTGCAAAGTCTTTTATATGCTGTCTGTAATATCCAGAAAATTGTAGAAATGATTGCATTTATTTTTTGGCTTGGGGAATTGGCTTCAGTAGTACTTCTGCCACTTTTTTTTATCTATGCCTAAGCTTAGTCCAGATCCACCATGTCCTAGTGCTTTCAGTTCACTGTATGCAAAATGACATTTTTTCAAGGAAATTTTCATCTTGACTGTGCCAAGTTTCTGAGAAAACTATGATATCATCAATATAGATAATTAACCATCCCTCTGATAATTATTCAGGAAATATGGTATTCATTATTCTTTGATAATGGGAAGGTGCATTTTTTATACAAAATGGCATTCTTAAGTATTCATAAATTCCACAGTGGACTATTATCCTTAGGAGGGTTTTGGGATTGTCTGTTAAGACATTTTGGTGAAACCCTTTAGAGCATCGTTGGCTGTAATCAGCTTAGCCTGTGACAAATGTGTTAATGTCTCATGGATTCTGGGTATTGGATATCTGTCAGTGATAGTATAGGTATTTAGAGCTCTGAAGTCTCCTACCATCCTTGATTTTCAATTATGCTAGCTATAATGACAGGTGTAGTGACCTCTACTTTTTCATTATTTCCAACTTTCCTTAACACTAAAAGGTACATTAATTCTTTAATATGTACCTCTAAGGCTTCTCTAGCCCTTGGGCTAGCTGCGTAAGCTGGTCTGTTTAATAAATGTGGATAAGGTTTTTGCACATTCAGAATATTGTCTAATTCATGCCCAATTATTTCACGTTTGGGTTCTTTGTTAGTTGCAAAGGCATCTTTGTATTTAAAAAAGATACCAATTGGTTTTTCTTCAATTTTGTCTGTTAATTTATGATTGAATTCTGCCTCATTAAGTTGCTCATTTATGAAGGATTGTTTGTTTGGGCTTTTATCTTCATTTATTATAACTGTAATTTGTTTTTTGTTATTAAAAAAACCCAATTTCTGCCTCTTATTGTCTCCTATGGTAAAATATCTGGATTTTTGATTAGAGATATCCATGCCATAAATTGACAATTAATCATTTCCTAGTATAAAATTGCTATTAACAAAGTTTTCCATTACTACAAACCCTAATTTAACTCTTATAAGCTGGGAAGGGTGGGGAAAAGCTAATGATAAGTCAATTATTCCAAGGGGCTTCATGTTTTCACTTTCACTACTAAATTTAACCCCTTGTGTTGGTATAAGTTTTTCTTCCCAATCTGGTATAATTATTTTTAAGGAATATTTACCAGCACAGGTACAGTATGCTTCTGTATCTAAGTTTTCTTTTGCCTCTTGGTTTTCAAATATGACAATACATATACTTGGTTTTCCAGCTGTATATCCCATTCCTTTTGCTGGTTTGGTTATATAGAGCTTGGCATGTTGTACATTTTCAAGGCTTGTATCATATGTTCCAGCTTATGGTAGGTTTGAGTTTACATCTAGTACTTCCTATGTCAAATGAATATTATTAATTTGTGCATTAATTATATTAATTTCATCACTTTCAGAAGTTTCTGACTATTCATTGTCTTTTTCAGACTCAGATTCATCTTCTTTGTCAGTGTGGTCTTTTGTTTCCACAATTTCATTGATTCTTGCCCTTTCAAGGCAATTATTGGCCAAGTGTCCAATAGCTCCACATTTATGGCATTTTATTTTCTCATTGGTGTTGGGTGTATTTGTGATCCTTGAGGTATACTTTACATACCCAAATAGGCCACAATTATCTTAAAAATAAATTCTGAACTATGCATAACCCATAAGTAATGCATATATTCAAAATTCATCATTTTTGATCTCAGAAAAGATGAATTCCTTTTGATTGAGTAAGTAAATCCATGGATTTAAGGCCAGATTTGGATTCCACACAAAAATTCACCTATGGTAGCTCCATAGAGTTAATAAGCTCAAATTAACTCTTTGAGGTGGTAATATGGAAAATACTTCAATAACACATAAAAGATCCGTGAAATTTTTTTTTCTCTATTTCACGCCAAAATAATGGGAATGTGAGAAATGCCATGTTACATATACACTAAGAATAGTGTTATGAATGTTTTTGGCACTTAATATTATGGTATTATTACATGAACTTTTGGTACACCCATAGTGGATATCTCACTGGAAGCTTAAAACTATATTTTGACATAAAAAATAGGCAAGGGGGACAAAAGACATCAAAGAGAGCCAGGGCACCCAACTTCTGAGGCTTCTGAGGCGTGGACAGCTCCAAAGCTGCAATCCATGGCTGATCTTGGCCCAATTAGTAAAATAAAACCTTTTGGGAAACTGGTTACCATGTTACAACTTCAGTAAATCATAAGAAAATAGCAAATAACCTGCTATTTTGACGTGCCAAGGATGTAAAGAGAAACTTAGACTCCTGTACCCATGTCAATTCTTAATTAATTTCTATAGATAAACCCCAAAAGAGTAATTAAAACCCTTTCCGGACTAGTATCCATTGATTTACCTCATAGCAACCAGCCATAGACTGCTATTTGCAATTCTACATAGAAATGAGGTAAAAATTTAAAAATACAATTCTTAATGAATCTTTCTGAAACTTTCAGGACAAATTTAGAACTGTAGACTCCATATAAAATCCAAAAATAGTTATACTTTCATGTGTAAAATTAAAAGCTTTACTTACAGTCCATTTTTGAGGATTCCACGTGAAACACAGAATCTTTAAAGATTTACAGAAAGTACATTCCGTGATGAAATTTCCAATAAAATTGATAACTTTGGGAAATAAATTGTTATTTTGGAATAAAAGAAGATTTACAGTTGTTACTCCTTTTATTCTTAACCATAAATGGGTTGGTGGTCACATAAAAGACTCAATTAAGCAATTATGATGATCTTACGTGAAAACTGATGATGCAATCAATAATCCAAAGGGCTTATTGTTTTATCACTCACTGGTTTTTCAGTTTGCTCCATGGCATGCCTCTGTGAGCTATCTTAGACTTAAAAGAGGCCTCCTCTTGCTGTTTTTTCCAGGGAATCACATTATTGTATTATACCTTTATTACCAACAAGTAAGTCTTAGTTAAAACTATTTCTTAAGTGTTTTATTCTTTCAGAAATAAATCAGAAAGACGTGAAATCATAAAAATCAACTATATATTTTTGTACTTATGTTATAAATAAATCTTGATCCATTAAATCCTCAATTCTATGTCAAATCTCTCTACTTTTATCTTTAATAAGTTCTTTGGAGTATTAGTGAGTGATTTATCTTTAATTCTTAAAGTTTTTCTCTAAAATTAGTTTTCTTCAAGAATTACCTCTATAATTATTCTTGTGAAAGATAATTATATATTAAAATAATTTTATTATTTTAATAAAAAGAAGTTTTATCATTAAATTCTTGTTGTAATTGATTCTTGTAGACAATTACTGCTTACTGTTACAATCACTAGTAGTGTATAACAAGTAAAAGAAATAATTCTTTAATTATTTAATTGAGGTTATAATAATTTTTATTTTCTTATTTCATAAGAACAGTCATAGTACTGTTGATTAATAGTAATACTATCAACAGTTTCATGGAAACACCTTACAGTATTGGTTTTGAAAGGTTCTTTTGGTTTATCTTTCTAGATAAATGGTTTATGGAGACTTTCAATGTCCAATTATTTCCATATTCTGCCAATTGTTGTTCTTGTCACTATATCTTATACTGCATTGATGTACTCTTTTGTGGAGCATGGTTCTATACACCTGCTTCTTAGGGCAGGTTCCAGTTCCCCTCCACATTTATTAAGTATTTTCATATGAACCATTTTCTGTGACATTGCTGGATACAGTGAATTTAATCTTTCAGATTGTTTGAAGAACCAAGTCAAAGGCTTATCCTTATCTTGGTCAAAGAAGGAATTTTCAAATGAATTTTATATCTTGTACTTCTAGGCATCATTTTCCCACTCCATGATTATTTCATTTTTCCACCAAGACCAGGTATTTTTTCCATTCTTTTGTCTTATGCCATAATACCATCTTTTTTCAGATTTCTCAAATAATGAATGTAATCTGGAAGTGATTAATTCATCTGTTATGGCATAATCTTCTTGTAACATGTCAATTGTTTTAATAAATTTCATATCGTAATATTCACCTTCACCTGTGAATGTTGTCCATTCTTTTATTTGAGGTGCTTCTTTCATTAAGACTTGTTTATTGTCTTGATGGCTTAAGCCTGTTATGAATGGATTTTTCATTTCCTCTTTTGGTTCAACAGGACTTCTTATATGAGAAAATGGTGTTGATAACTTTGGAATATTGAGTCTTATTTCACTTTGAATTTTATTATTAAGATTCATCCTTCCTTAATCACTTTTTTCTACATGGTCTAGAAGTAATTTTTGATGTGATGAAGTCTTTTATTCAAATTTTTCCACAGAAATACTTGATTTGTTTAGTTTTTCTGTAAGATTATCAATACTCACATAATAATTAATTTTCAAAGTTTTTTATTTGATATCTTTCATGTATTTATATGATTCCTGTTTTCCTTGTATTAATTTTTTAGTATTTTCAATTAACCTTTTTGGTTCATTATTTTCAACCATAAGATTAATGTTATGAATTTATTCTTTATTTCATACAACAACTTTTGTTAAAGATGATAACTTGTTATTTATTTCTTGTAAGGATAATAAACTATTTTACATGTATTTAAGAGGTAAAATACTATTTTGAATTTTTGTTAACGTATTTACAAAATCCAGAGACAAGTTTATTTCTTTGGGAAATGGGGTTGTCTCAATTTCTGTGCCTCTTTGTCCTTGAATTCCATCAAGGTTCTGGCCATGTTGAAAACATTGTCCATGGCATCTTTTTTTGGATTTTTGTGATCCTGTAGCTTGCGGAATGTGGTTTCCCCCAGTTAGTTTTATGTTTTTCTTCCCTTCTTGGGGAAGTTGTTTGGCTTGAGGCTTTCTGGTAGAAGCTACTGGGGCTTCTTCCTTGCTTGCCTCCCTCTTTTTGGAATGGTACTTCTTTATCTTTTTGATTTGAGGCTTGGATGATAGTGGATTCCATCCATTGGAGTATCTCACTATTTCCTCCTCTTTGAGGAGTTTTTTTAAGATGTACCAGGAGTTCATCACTCCATGGTGGATTTGTGGCAGCATTTCCTAATTCTTGTCCTTGTAAACTGTGTACTACTGTTTGTACTGCATCATATAAATGTCTTTTTGAGCCCTCTGAATGTGATTTATATCTGTTGGAGCTACTCATACTTAGCTTTAACTCTGGCTCAGATATTATGGGAATTTCTGGACTTGCCTTTGGGATATGGCACTTCCTTGTGTGGATTATTCTCCACTGGGGCTTTTGCCCTTTATCTTACTTTTTGAGGGATCAACTTTACTTATGAGTCCAGCTCCATCTGATTGGATGGAGTATTGGGAGCCTCCTGTAGTAGTCATAATTGAGAAGATAAAAAGGTGTCAGGACACTAAAAACTCTTTTTATAGCAATTTAAAGAGATTTAATCACCTTCAGAGTCCTGGATAGTGGGTCCTGAAAAGACTAATGTCTTAGCTTTCCTTTTCTTATTGAAATAAGGTGTTGGAGAACTTGGACAAGTTTCTTCCACCAATCTCCTAACAGTTGTTTTATTATCCTCTTCTGGGTTGTCTGAAAACACTGAAAAGACAAAATGAATATAAGTCTTTTTCTAAAAGTGTTATTTTTGATGAGATATAGCAATTTCCATATAAAAATTCCTTTTATATCTTTAAATGAATAAAAGAAATTATTCAAAAGAATGAAAATGAATTTTTTTATTGGCGTATATATTTCTATTTTTAAAGAAAAAAATATAATTAATATAATTCTTTTTAAAATTAATTTATAATAGAAATTCATTTTTAATTTATAAATATCTTTTTCAATCACTAGGGTCACTCCAAGAAAGTTCTTGCAGGTCTAAGGATGTGAAAAACCATGTGTAAGACAGTACAATTTCTTTCCAAATGCCTCAATAGCTCTTAAAATAAATCATTATAATTTATTATTGGAGAATCCCAATTTGAATCTTTCTAAAGGTCTTTTAAGTAAATATCACGGCCAGGCCCCCAAATGTAAGGTTTGACTATGAAACCATAAGTAAAAAACACTAATATTTTACTTATTGTACTCTGAATGTCCTTATAAGATTTGAAAAATAAGATAAAATATAATTATAATAATGAAGAACTATTATAGTTATGGTGTAAAATTTTTATATTATTAAATGAATATAATAATATGAATCATATATTAAAAAGATTAATATAATAAAATGAATATATTAATATATGATAATTAATATATTTATAGCACTTTATTATTGTTACAAACAAAAGATAAAGGTGTAATTTTTTTTGCTAATAAAACAAATTATAACAATGATATTAATAATATTAGACTTATGAATTAATATAAATACCATTTATATTAATTGAAGAATTTATTAAAAAGTAATGATAAAGAGAAATAATTATAAAAAAAGTAAATAGCCTACTTTTAACACTTAAAGTAATAATTTTGAATAGTTTTATGCCAAAAAAATATAAATTAAACTTATTTCAATTGTATTTACAATAAAAATTGAAAGAAATTACAAATATTGTTATTTTTATGTGGAATTAGAGATTTTTAAAGAAATTCAACAAAACAATCAAGAATTGATTTAATAACATGAAAATTGATAGTTATTTTGAAAATGAACTTGATTCTTTGAATATATAAGAGTTTTATATAAAAAAAGAAAGTTTTTACCTTTGATCTTAATAATTTAATGTTTTTGTTGCGTCTGAGGGGGAAATAGAGTGAAAGAAGCTCTATTCATAGTGAATTCCTTCCTCCTAGAGTCCAACAGGATTCTAGTAGACTTCTACTGATGGTATCCACTGGAATTGATCAGTATTTCAAGGTTTAGTGATGATTACATCATAATTAAACCATATTATCTCATTATTATGCCATTATTTAGAGTTATCACCATAACGTTCAGTTTTATGGCATCATACGCTTGGCAGAAGCATGAAATTTGTGTATTTTATTAGTATTAAATATAATATAATATTTTTCACCAGTTTTATCACTTATATTGTGGTATTCCATACCATTCTTTTTCACCAGGCTCAAGCTCATAGTACCTCATAATAGCAGTAATTACAGCCTACAGGCAGACTTACACTCAAATTTTACACCAAAAGGTCAATTTTACAGCAAGAAGTTGGATTTAACTTATAAAACCATGGCACAGGCACCAAAGGGAAGTGTATGTGTTTAAATAAATTATTCAATTTCATTATGCATATGTAAAAATCCAGTTACATATAGTAAAATAGTTAGAAAAAAAAAGGTACCACTCTTTAGATTACACACCCCACCCAGCTTTACACCCCTCTATAGCCACAGGACTTCTGCAGCATGAAAATGACACATGCATTAGTTACACAGCCAACTTGCATTCAAATTCACATGATGCAAATCCCAGCCCCATGGAATTCCTGAAATTAATTTACAACACAGACACAGGAGTACCTTATCTTATATCCACATTAACCCCACTTGAAAACTTAAAACAGAAGCAAAATTATTTACACCACTCATCACCTCATGCAAACCAAAGCTAGTTACAACAAGCTGCATGAAGTACACAATTTTAATTAAATCTCAACCACATGACTATGCACAGCATGTGTCAAACTCAAAAATCACATCATCTCATAAAAAACAGTTAATTAATTGGTGAAAGAAATTATCACCTGACCTCATTTTAAAGTTCAAAAAGAAAAAAACCCATTAAACCTGCATAAATTAAACAGCAACTTCTACCCAGCCTAAAATATGACATATGAAAAGGAAATTCAAAGTCATCATGTGATACTACACCCACCAACAGAATATCATGTGACAGAAAAAAGGCTGTGCAGAGAAAAAATTATCACCAAACCTTAAGTCACCTGACCCATGCAAGAAAGGTCCTCACCAAAAATGGAGTCACATGATGAAATCAAGAGGAGTTGAAGGGGAAAAAGACAGCTCCCATGGAGGGCCCCATGGGCTCCCAAAAGGTATAAATGGAGGGGCCCTCCCCCCCAAATTTCAAAATCCCCTGGATTCACATTATATCCCCTTCAAAGTAGGAGCATAGGAATAATTCATCCCTCACCTGGGAGGTAGTCCAGTATACTATAGTAAACCTACTTGCCCAGTGGCTAAGATCAGTGGAAGTATAGTTCTGAAGATTGCCCAGTAGCTTAGCTCAGTGGAATCTTATGATTTATTGAAATAAAAAAATTATTCAGTACCCAAAATTAGGGTTACTACTATATTAAAATATTTTATCCAGTAAAATTAACACCATTTATCAAGACTTAAAAGTGGCTTACCCCTTCAAAAATTCAATATTAATAAATCTAACCTCTTAAATTTAACAAATACAATTTTATCTTATTATAAACTAATTGTAAAAAAAATAACACACCTTTAAAAAAATATTTTACTCTATTATAACTATACCTTAAAAAAATTACCTTTACAACACTCATCAACTTTTTCTAAACACCTTAAATAACTCATCTTACCAAAATTATATCACCAAGAAGAAACCACTCACCCCAATTTCACTAAAAAATAAAAACTATACAGACAAGTATTTCATTAAAATTTCAAAATTTAACCAAAATCACTAACATTTTTTTTCATATTATATATTGAATGAGTTTGATCTGAGACTGCTGAATTTTGTCTTCTGCAGTTGTAAAGCCACTTACTAATTTTATTTTGGCATGTGAGATCCAAGGAAGATTTTGTTCAGTATTTTAGGAGGGGCAGGCAATACACCCTTGCCACCCTTGGTTACAGGAGTTATTATAAGTTCAAAGCTAGTTACCTGTGATCTCCCCCTCCAGGTACTTCCTCATTTTAATACCACACAAGAGGAGTTCCCACAATATAACTGTTAAACATAAGATAAGATTACAGTGAGTGATCATAAATGATCAATTTTAAGCTTGAACTTTGATCATTAACAACATTCATGCTATAAACGCTACAGCCAATCAGAGAGTGGATTCTAATATCTTAAAATTTCATAATTAAGCCTTAAAGAGAATTTTATTACATCATCAAAACCATATTTTTGATGATTTTTCTTGTAACTCATCTTTTCTGTCAAAATTCACCATTTTAAACTTTAAAGCATAATTTCAAGGCATTTTACCTTGAATATAATGATAAAAAACCTCATTCTTAATCTATGAGCTAGTAGAGCCCAAATATATACTTTATTTTAAGTTTGGACCAGTTTCACAACAAAGTGGTCAACAGCTATAGCAATTTTGTTCAATAAACCCTTACAAGTTATAATCTTGTTCATAACATGTCAAATAAAGCTTATTTATGTATTCCTACAGTAATTACATGGTAGATTTATGTTTTGTTTAACTCTCTATCATGTGCATTTTAAGAGATATGAGGTAAAAACATGAATATGTGCATTGATCATAAAAGTGTATATATTCAGGTTATTTCCTTAGATATTGACTTTACAAATATGATATGAAAATTTTATATGTGTAATCTTTCATGTGGAATCCAATGGTACAGCTTTTTCTCATTGGTTTCTGAGATAAATAAGAATTTCTGCCTTTTTTATGGTATTTTTACTTATTATTAATGAATTATTGACTTTACAGATATGCCATAAAAATCCTATATGTGTATTTGATCTGATGTAACTTATTTCACATGTTTACTCATTAGAATTCAGGTTAATTAAGAATTTATGCCTATTTACGGCATTTTCACTTAATTTAAGATAATTATTGTAAAGTTTTCTTGTGACCTTATTGGATATGTGGCAATATTTAAAAGGCTCACAATTCAACTTCATCCATATCTGTTTTTTGTTGGTAAAATTTGTCTAGAGATGAAAAAATTCAGTCCTTAAACAGGTTTGTCATTGATGATTGTGTCTGGTGTAGTGAAGCACTTAATCCTTTTCCATAAGCATCACTATACACTTTGAAAGGTAATTTCCAATTTTAAATTAAGAGAAAAGGGCCATTTTTGAGGGATATTTGTAGTTCCTTACAAGCTTGAACCCTTTCTTCAGTCATCTCATAGACTATTTGTTAGTTGCAAATCTTGTAAAGGGATTTTTCATTTTTTTCAAAGTCATATATATTCTGTGAGCCTGAGAGCTATGTATTACATACCCATAAGGCCACAAATAAGATTATACACAGTTGATTTGGTTTTAAACAGACTTATCAACTGGATTTAAAATGAAAAATAACAAAAAAGAAGTATAGCTTTTTTTGGATAACCAAATTTCTAATTATCATGTCATTTTTATATTCTACACCAAAAATAACCCAGGGTAGACTTATAGGGTGTTATTCCCAAAAATGGTTATTTCCTATGTTATTAAAGGATTCAACAATCTAACAGTGAAATTTCAACTTTTTTAACATTTTTTAAAGATTGTTACATTTAAGCTTAAATAAGCTTAAATTTAAAGTTGCATGAGTTTTATGCAAACTCACCACAAATTAAGTCAAATTTCAGGTGTTGTGTATTTTTGCTGATTTGGCCAAGGATTTTCCATACAAAAGGTAAATCATGTGTGAGCTCAATTTACAATGGTTTAAAGCCATAGTATGGCTTTAAATAAATAGAAGGTCAAAATACACGCCAAAAGGTGGGACAAAGGAAAACAACCAAACCAAGCTGGGGTACCCAACCTTTTGGAATCTGCAAGGATTTAATTGAGGTTTTCCATCTGTATTGGAGGATTTTCAACTCTATTTAAGCTTTGATCCAACATTAAAGATTGAACTGGTTTTATCCCAATTTGGACAGAAATTCCAAGCTTCAAATATGCAAGCTTGAAATCAAGGTCCTAAGAAATTTCAAAGCTTAAAAATTCAAATCCACAAGTATCAAAACCTTATCAAAAGTTAATATTTGGTGTTTATTGCTATTTGATGTGTAAAATTTCAATAACTTCTTAAATTCATTAAGAATACAATTATTAATGGATTTGCTTGAACATTTCACACAGATTACAAATAAATGTTATGTGAGTATGAATTAAATTTTGAAAAACTTTCCTAAAAAAGTTTGATTGCTAATTAGCCTTGAAATTAACCATTTTAATCATTCATAAAGAAAATTAATGTCAGCCTGTGACTCAAAACCAGAGCACAAGCATGACAGCCAAAATACCATAAACCAATGGTATAGCCAAGATACCACCAAAACATGGAGCTGAGCCAAATTAGCTCAAAAGGTATAAAAATAAAGGGGAAGCTCACCCCTTTCCAAATATACAAGTCCCATCATCATAGGACAAAGAATAACAAAGTTATTCCTGCTCAAAGTTGTTGCTGAGCATAAACCTTAATTTTCACCTCTCATCTGAAATACAGAGTAAGAGGCTTAACCCCATCAAATGGGTATGCAAAATGAAGCTCTAAGTCAGGGATATTCAATGGTACCAGCAAAACTGAGCTAGAACCAGTATTACAGAAGTTATGGTCAAATTCAGGCCAAATAAGGGTGAACAAAACATTCACCTCCCATCTAACTTCTACAGTTTTAGTGTGAGATACCTAAAGTGGGGTCTTTTTGGAAAGAGCACAATCAGGAATATCTGATGGTGTCACCCATCCCCTCATATCTCAACTAGAACAAAGTTTATGGGGCAAACAAGCCCAATACAGCTTTTGCCTAAAACACGCATATGTACAAAATATCTTGTACCTGGGATACCTTTTCCATATTTAATGATAACCATATCAAACAAGGTACCATTGTATAGGAAAAATACAGGGCTACACACTGAACCAAGTTTGAGGTTGATATCTCAAGAACTGACAAAGTTATGGCTGTTTTAAGGTCAAAATCCCACATTCTGGCCAATACAGCCTTACCATGAGATAATATCCCATAACCATGATTATGAGGTGTCAAACAGACTAAGAAGCATTTTTATACTTCAATACCTCATAAGTCAGTCAATACTGGGGTCCCATACAGTTTCTGTACAGCATTCTACGCCTCATACACGTCAGAAGAGGGCTATGTGGTCCCCAGATGAAAACTTTCACCCTGTATTGGTAAAAACTCCCCAGATGTGGTTTCAAAACCACATCTGAGCCCAATACAGGCTATACAGTCCTTTTGCAAACCACAGGCCTGTCTCAGAGAGTGAAAAATCTTCACTTCCTCTACGTGGAAAGGTCTAGTAGCCTTTCCACCCCACTTCAGGATAAAAGGAGGGCTTTCCACATTGTGCTCTTAAACTCCTATATAGTACAACTGTAAAAAAACAGTTATAATATTGGAAAATAACCAGGTATAATTATAATATTAGTTATTGTAGTCTTTATTATTGTCATCCAACAGGTAAAGCTGCATCCAGGTCTTTCAACAGTGCTCACCACCACTATTTTATAATAGTAAAGCCCTTTAAATCTTATTATAAATCCTTATTCTCAATCAATATCTTTATTTCTAATCTTTTATCACATGTCACAGTCACAGTTAAAGCTGTAAATAGCCTAATTACTACTTCTACATAGACTCTACCTGACATTTTGGGGGCCTGGCCATTTTTTAACCTCTGTGGACCTTAAAAGTGAGTTTTTCACTTATTTTCTCTATTTCTTACATTTTGTTTTATTTTTTTAGGCATAAATTCTTCTTAAAATATATATATCTTATATATTTCTTTATACTAATATTAAAAAGAGTACCTGTCACATGGCTAATAACCACAGGACCTTTATTTTTGGTGTGTTTTGCATATAAAAACACTTTAAGCCACTAATAAAGTCTTTTTTTTTGATGAAATAGAGCCACCTCTTACTGTAAAACCAACATTTGAAGCATGGTTGGGCATATTGTTGATTTGATTGCCCTCTTAAATACCACTTCTATCAGTTTATACTCGCTAATTACAAGTTATTCTATGAGATATTGGTATACAAACAGTATACCAAAAATCTATAAGCTGTATTTCTGATGTGAAATTGTTGATTCAATTACACTGTCATTATACAAGGGCATATTGTAGTAATATACAAGCCTGGAGGCCATTCTTAGACGTGAAAACAGCATTTTAAGAAGTCTTAACTGACATTAAGCCCTCTTTTCCTGTTTAATTCCGTGGAAGAGAACTTCATACCACTTGAAACCCAGTGACACCCTTAGAACCGCAGGGAAGCAAGGGCAAAGGAAAGAGGCACAGTGAAGGCCTGATTACAGCAAAGAAGTGGACACCTATTGCCACTCAGAAGAGTAGAAAACCATGAAATTCTGCTTCAATACAAGGTAAACCAACCTTAACAGCTTGTACAGGGAAAATTACTATAATTTACCCAGTTGTAACCTCTAAAGGTAAATTCCCAAAATCAGAAGACAACAAATTTGTACAAGACACAGTCAAAGGTAAATACCCTAAGAAAATAAAGTTTTTGACTGCTTGCAAACACTGACATGTCACCTGTATACCTCAGAGACCTTGGCTTCCAAAGGAACCAACCAGAGGACAGAGAAGAGTTGTCCAGAACCAGAATACCTGGAAGAGGACACCTTGGACACAATGGTGGATTGCAAAACAATGAGGGAGATAATATCAACCTTGCCATTCACACTCCATTTCAACAGGAACCTCAAACCAGAGGACTGGAAATACATGGATCAAGTTCTTCAGCTCCACCAACTCCTCAAAGATTTATTTCAATGGAGCATGGACAACAAGAGATTCAACCTGGAAACTCACTGGGAAGAACTTGGAGCAAGTTGCCAGAAGCTGTGTCTCAAAGAGATAGACTTCAAGGACCTTATGGTAATAACCAAAGGTTGGAATCCTACCAGGAAGTTCAGACTCCTGGATGCAAGGGCAAACAGGATAAGGGAGAATCAAGCCACTATCCAAGCTATAGAAGAACAGCTGACCCAGACAGGGAATACTCAGATTCCTTCAGGCTCACAAGGAGCAGGCCAAACTCCAGTGGCTTCACACGATTCAGAAACCATCAGATCAGTGGCCAAGAGTCACCATTCTTCACAATTCCAGGAAGTTTCCAGGAGAAGACAAGGAAACAAGGGCAAAAAAAAGACCTCCTTCAACCAGAGGAAGAGAGAGTCAGACCCCATGATCCAGAAGCTGTTGGATTTGGTGAAAGAAGTGCACAAGAACCAGAAGTAGTTGTAAATAACTCTAGAATCAGTAGTCCTATTAAGAGAAATATTACCTCTACTCAGATTGAACATAATGTTGTCACACCTGAGATTAACTTGAACAGTGATGCATCGTGGTTACAAGTGTCCCAATATGCTGAGCAAGCTCAAAAGCAGTTTGAAGAACTTGAAGAAAGCCATGGGAGGATGAAAAAGCTAACAGCCTCCATGGATAAAGTTTTTAAAACTCTTCAAGAAGGACATGCTCAATTGAGCAAAGCCTCTGAAGAAACCAACAAAATACTGAATATAGTCTTTGAAGAACAACACCACAGCAGAAGGGACAGGGATTTTCTGGATCAAGATATAAACAAATTGTTTAATGTCTACCATAACATAAAGTCCCAACCACAAGGCCATGTTATGGATAGTACATATCACCAAGATGACATCAAACCAGATTCCATGTTTCTGAATAAGGCAAGATCTCCATCACAATACCAGGATGGAGATAATATGTCTTATTCAGAGAAGGAATCCTTGAAACAGCTTCCTGAGGCCTCAAGCTGGACCAACCTCTCTGGAACAGGAGAATATGATCATATGCAACTCATAAACTATATTGATGGACTCTTCATTGATGTACTAAGCATACCAGATTACTGGATTACTGCCAGACAAAATACAGAATTTAAAGGTCATGCTAGTATATGGTACACAGAAATGAAAGAAATCCATGGCAGAAGGAACTGGCAATGGTGGAAGAGCCAAATCATCCAAAAGTACAGGAATGGTACTTGGATATGGCAAAAGACCATTTCATTTGAAAATGACAAATACTCTGTGGACAAAGATCCATATGAGTGGTGTCTTAGACAGTCTAAAAGATTTAAAGCCATTGATCTGTCACAACCATGGCAATTCACTTCCTTGGATCCCCATATGGCATATCAAGCCACAGTCCTTTTATGGCCAATTGGCCATATCCATCACCAGTGGCCAATATGGCCACGTCATCATCTTATGGACCATTTATGGCCATTCGTGTTTTGGGGCCTTCATGGCCCTTCACCTCAATCCAGCACCCATAGCAGCAATTTATGCCCAAATGGGTATTTCTGGTCATTTCCTTCAAAACCAGGGGAAATGGCCCAAATGGCTGTTTTTGGCCATTTGGGATCATAATGCGCATTTTGCGCATTTTTGCGCACTTTGCGCATTTGCGCACTTTTGCGCACTTTGTGCATTTTTGCGCACTTTGACGCAAAGTGTCCAAAAGACACTTTCCTGCCTTTTGGACCAGTTTTTGGCTCAGAACCCAAAAGTGGCCAAAAACCCCAAAAGGCCCAGAAACACCTTTCCAAGCTCTGAAGCCATCACATCCATCCTTTTCCCCTCTGCCTTTCCACCTCAAGACCTTTGGACGTAATCTTCTTGCCAATCAACCAATATGCCATAAATGATGTTATACATCATTGTGCATCATTTTTCAACAGAAATTCAATGGTGGAAATATCAAATGGTCTTTTCATCATTCCAACATCTCATCATGTCATCAAGGCACCCAATCATTCAGAGGAATCATCAAGGCTCAAGAGCAAGTGTTTCAGCGTCAAAGACCAATGACGCCATCAAGCAGTCATTGGTTATTCTCACTCCAAGTATTCCTTCCAAGGGAATACTGTCAATTCATTCTCAAGTGTATTCAAGAGGCAGTGCCAAAAAGAAGTTGTCAAGTGTCGAAGCTCCACTCAATCCATCTTGGCAACCATATTCATTTCGATACAGTCTGGATCCATCAAGAACTGTATTTCATTTTCAATCATGGGAAATTCATTCAACCCAATTCAATTTCAATATTAGCCAGCTGTATCAATTCCCAAAACAATCAATACAGCCTCAAGGATCAATACAGATCAGGTTTCAGCCTGAAGAACTCAAGCTCCCAACTTTTCACATATACCGGCTACCCTTTCCACCCTGGGGGGTTTTCCCCAGTTAATTAATATATTTTGATTTTATTTTATCTTTATTTTCTTTTCATTTTAGTGAAGCAAATACTGATATTATTAAGTCAGTCATTTAGCACTTTTCTCTTTCTCTTTCTTTGCCTGTCAATGGATATTTGGTGGTCATATCCTTACTAATTCCATTATTCATTTTTGGCAGGTTGAAACAGTGATTAAGGACTTACTTGGTTGGATCTTTGGCCATTTGGCTTCCCTTTCCTCTTTTGCATCTCATCTTGTACCTGCATATCTTTTAGAGGAATTTATTCTTTATTTTTATTTCTTTATTCTTTGGAGTCTTCCAAGTGAGTTCCCTGATTGCTGAGTGTCAGGCCACTCTTGTATTTCTGTCCAAGAGCCCCTGTGACATTATATTAATTAACTCATAATTTCTTTTTCATTCTGTCCATTCTTTCTTTATAATTTCATTCACTCATTTCATCGAAATTATGATTCTTTTACGCTTATGAACTTAATGATTCATTGTCACCTCTCAATTTTCTTTCATTCATTCTTCATTTTGAAAATTGAAAGCTGACCCATTTTTTATTTTTATTATTCTTTTTAAAATCTTTTCAAATCATCAAATTTTCATTTTCATTCATAATTCAGGCTTCATCTTGATTTTCTTTGATTCTCAAATTTTTCATCAAGATATTCAGACACATTATTCACATCAAGATTCATAATTGATTTTTTCTTCAAGAATTTTGATTTTTAAAGAATAATTCACTTGATTTTGATTGATTGATTGATTGATTTGACATATTTGATTTTTACCTCAAGAAAATCGATTGACCTGAAGATTTCATTGATTTTGCTGATTTTTTCACATCAAGAATTTTGACATAAATTGATTTTTCTTCAAGATTTTCATTTGATTGATTGATTTTGCAAGATTTTGATTTTGATTGATTTGATTGATTGATTTATTGACTTGAAGTCTTCATTTTGATTTGATTCATTGATTACTTCAAGACATTGATTTGATTTTGACTTCAAGACTTCATTTGATTTTGATTTATTGACGTACTTGAAGATTTTCATTTTTATTCATTGATTTTTTCCTCAAAATTTGATTTTTGACTCTTTTCAATTCAAGCAAATTTTGATTTTTAATTCATTATTTCATTTCATTCCTGATATCATGCCTGTTCAACACTCACCTCCGGCAAGACAGACAAGATCTCAGGCCAGAGCTCAAGCTGTTCTCACTCCAACTCCAAGAGCTCCTCTAGATGGCACCCCAGCAGTTCCTCAACTGAGGGCCCAATTAGATAGAGGACCCCGCATGGAAGGAGCAGCACCATCCAGGAAGGAAGGAAGAGGGCTGAGAAGATCATGTTCATTTTCAGGAGTAGTTGGCGGATTTCCAGGAACTTCAAGGACTATTTTCAAAGGTCCAGGTGAAGATGGTGAAGAGGAGGAGGAGAATTCTGTGGAAGAGGAAGAGTCTGATGGTACTGAAGGTGTCCCTGCTCCAGTGGAGGCATCCCAAGGTACTGGAGGACCAACTCTAGCCCAGTCTAATCAGCCTGTCTCTCATCAGTCTGAACCATCCCTATTGGCCATCATGCAGCAAATGACTCAGATTATGGCCAATCTTCAAGCAGCTTCATCCTCTGAAGCATCAAGACCACCAGCCTTCAAGACTCCATCTATGAAGGCACCGGAATGCTTTGATGGGACTCAGCCCTTCAAAGTTAGAAGCTTTATTCAGTCTTGTCAATTGATTTTTCATAATGATCCGGCAAACTTTGCTCAAGACAGAAAGAAGGTCCTTTATGCCACTTCATTTCTCATTGGCAGGGCTGCAAAATGGATTGAGCCTTATCTTTCCAATCTCACCAATCAAGACTCAAATTACCTTCTCAATTCTTGGCCTTTGTTCGAATCTCAGCTCTTCACACTATTTGGTGACCCGAATGAAGTCAGAAAAGCAGAAGCTGAGTTGGATTCTTTAAGAATGAAAGAAGGTGGGCATGTATCCTTATACATTGCTGACTTCAGAAGTTTAGTCTCAAGAATCAGTGATTGGGGTGAAAGAGCTCTCATCCATCATTTCAGGAAGGGATTGCCATCCAGGATTTTGGATCAATTGGCCTCCCATCCTTCAAGAATCGACTCTCTTCAAGACTTAATGGACGTTACCCTGGAACTTGATACCAGGTACCATGAGAGGCAAAATGAAAAGAGTCATCATAAAGAGAAGAAGCCAGAAGCCTCAAAGTCAAGTTCTTCTCACCCTCAAAATTCTTCAAATTCAAGTCATAAGAAGAAGAAGAATTTTCAGAAGAGGGAAAAGCCCCATTCTTCTTTGTTGAATAAAGATTTCAAGCTCATGAACTCTGAAAAAGAAAGAAGAATCAAGGAGGGTCTTTGTACCTATTGTGGTGGGAAGCATAGTCTTGAGTCCTGTTTCAAAAGGCCTAAAAACAAGCTTACCCAACCGTCAGGCAAATTTCCCAGCCAGGGAAAAGCCTGAGTGAAGATCATGTTGTGTTCAATGGTCTTCACAGTTTTACATCCAGAGCACAATTGTGCATTCTGAATACTGGTGTCAAAAATTCTCTTAAATTTTTTGTTTTTTCTTCTCTCTCTGATATGTTTTACAGTATTCTCATTGATTCTGGTGCTACCAACTCCTTTATTGCAAAGCAGTTTGTTCACAAGTATTCTTTGACCATGTCAGAACTCCCGGAGAAGATTCCCCTTATTATTCTTGACTCCTCTGAGTCTCCTTCTTTATTTGTGACTCACCATACTAAATATATGGTTGAGCTCCCTTCCTTCCCAAGCGTTGAATGGGACTTTTTAGTCATTGATACTCCCAAGGGAGAAGACCTCATATTGGGCTTTGACTTTCTTAATCATTTTAATCCATTTATTGATTGGAGGCAAGGATTGATCACCTTTAATTCTGATCATAAGGACTATAATGATCCTTCAATTTCTTTCAGTAATGACTTTTCTTCTTCCAAATCATGTGCAGCTCTGGTTGGTGATTCTAGAACACCATCATTTCCGTCTTCCGTCCATATTCCTTCCCTTAATTCCCATCAGTCATTACTATCATCTAGAGATGAAGTCTTCAAAGAGATTCAAGATGTTGGAGAAGATAATTCTGTATCTTCACTTCATCTCTTCTTTGGGAATATGGACCTTCCTCCTTCATCTTATCATGACTCCCTGGAGGAGTTGTGGGATGAAGAGGAAGAGCCAGAAGAAATAGAAACCGTGATGAAGGTTGTTCCATATGTTTATCACCAATACTTGGATGTATTTTCCAAGGTGAAAGCGGAGAAACTTCCTCCTCACCACGCCTGTGATCATCATATCGAGCTGGAGGGGTCTCTACCTCCAGTTGGGGTGATCTACTCTTTATCAAACCAAGAGTCAGATACACTCAGGGCCTACATTTCAGAGAATGTAGAGAAAGGTTTCATCCGGCCAAGCTCCTCTTCTACAGGAGCACCTGTTCTTTTTGTCAAAAAGAAAGATGGTGGCCTCCGTTTGTGTGTTGATTACCGCAAGCTCAATGCTGTTACTAGGAAGAACAAGTATCCTGTTCCTCCTATGAATCAGCTTCTCACTGTTTTCAATGGTTCTTCTATCTTCTCCAAGATTGACTTGCGTGGTGCATATAACCTGCTCAGAATCAAGGAAGGTGATGAACATTTGACTTGTTTTAGAACCAAATATGGTAGTTATGAGTACTTGGTTATGCCATTCGGGCTTACCAATGCTCCTGCTTCTTTTCAAAATCTCGTCAATGATATTTTTTATGATCTTCTTTATGTTTATGTTGTGGTTTATTTGGATGAAATTATGGTCTTTTCCAAGTCTGAGGAAGAACATGTCACTCATGTGTCCACTGTTCTTTCCAGACTCAGAGCCAATAACCTCTTTGCTAAGGCGTCCAAATGCCTATTCCATGTTTCTAGTGTAGAATATTTAGGTTATGTTGTTTCTTCTTAAGGCCTCAAGATGGACCAAGCAAAAGTCCAGCAAATTCTCAATTGGCCACCTCCAAGAAACCTCAAGGCTCTTCAATCATTCCTTGGCTTTGCCAATTTTTACCGCCGTTTCATCAAGAATTATTCAAAGAAGATTAGTTCACTCACTAGTTTCCTCAAGAAAGATTCCCGTTTTCCCCTCAATAAGGAAGCTCTTAGACAGTTTCATCAACTCAAAGAGGCATTCACCACTGCTCCAATCCTTTCTCATTTCAATCCTTCTCTACCCACCATTGTAGAGACCAATGCATCAGATTATGCCTTGGGTGCTGTACTGAGTCAAGTCTCTGACTCAGGAAAACATCCCATTGCATTTGATAGCCGCAAGCTTCTCCCAGCTGAGCTCAATTATGAGATTCATGACAAGGAACTCCTTGGCATAGTCTGGGCTCTCAAGCGCTGGAGAGCTTTTCTTCTTTCTATTTCTTCCCCTTTTGAAGTTTTCACCGATCATTCATCTCTTCAATATTTTATGTCTTCCCAGATTCTCACTTGCCGTCAAGCCCGCTGGGCTGAATTTTTATCTGAATTCCATTTCTCAATCACTTACCGCCCTGGCCGCTTGGCCACCCTTCCAGATGCCTTGTCACGTCGGGACGACGTTTACCTGGAGAGGGGGGAGGATTTCATCAGCAAGAATCCAATGAACTATCAGAAGATAATTAAGCAAGATGAAATTCGAGCTTCAAAGTTTTTTGCAGTCAAGGTGGATTCATTTTCAAACTTGATTGATTCAATTCAGAAGGCAGTGTGGCAAGATTCTCAATATAGAAGTGTCCTTGAAGATTTGGGTAAAGGTAAATCTGTCCAAGATTATTCTCTTGATTCCTCTTCCAAACTTCTCCTTTTCAAAGATCGGGTGGTGGTCCCAAATGACCCCACAATTCAACTCAATATACTTCAAAATCGGCATGACTCTCCTCTAGCTGGACACCCTGGCCAAGAGAAGACTCTCAAACTTGTCAAGCGGGATTTCCACTGGTCCGGCATGACTTAATTTATAAAGGATTATGTGTCATCCTGTCAACAGTGTTCAAGAAACAAAAATATTCATCACAAGAAGTTTGGACTCCTCAAGCCTCTTCCAATTCCAAGTGGTCCTTGGATTTGTCTTTCAATGGATTTCATCACTCAATTGCCACTTTCCAATTCCTTTGATTCAATTTTAGTCATAGTGGACATATTCTCAAAAATGGCGGTTTTTATTCCAACAATAGCTTCAATCACTTCATTAGATTTGGCCCATTTATTCATCAAGAATATTTTCTCAAAGCATGGCCTTCCTTCAAGCATTGTTAGTGATCGAGGTTCTCTTTTTGTTTCTTCCTTTTGGACCAACCTTTGTCAGCAGCTCAAGATTTCAAGAGACTTGTCAACTGCTTATCATCCAGAAACTGATGGACAGACAGAGAGGGTAAATCAGATACTAGAACAGTATCTTCGGATGTATGTCAGTTATCATCAAGATGATTGGAACACCTGGCTCCCTGTGGCCGAATTTGCCTACAATAACTCTGACCACTCTTCAACAAAGCAATCACCGTTTTTCACTGTTTATGGAAGAGATCCTCATTTTGACTCAGTTCACATCACTCAAGACACTCCGGCTGGAAAGTTATCAACAAAAATCCAATCAGTACAGCAAGATTTCAAGAGAGAACTTGAAGTTTCCATAAACAGGTTTAAGAGGTATGCAGATAAAAGTAGAGCAAGTCCACCTGTTTTCAATCCTGGTGACATGGTATGGCTTTCTTCCAAGAACATCAAATCAACCAGACCCACCAAAAAGCTGTCTGAAAGATGGCTGGGTCCTTTTCCAATCTTGAAGAAAGTCAGCACTCATGCCTACCACCTCAAGCTTCCATCTCAATGGAAATCCATCCACCCAGTTTTCCATATTTCCCTTTTGGAACCAGTCAAGACGTCAACAATCCCAAATAGGCATCAAGAGCCTCCTCCTCCAACCACCATTGAAGAAGAAGAGGAATGGGAAGTCTCTCAAATACTGGACTCAAAGCTCAAGAGAGGAAAATTATGGTATCTGGTGGAATGGAAAGGTTTCAGTCAAGACCCAGAAAGATCCACTTGGGAACCAACCAAAAACCTCAAGAATTGTCCTGAACTTGTCAAATATTTTCATTCATTATATCCTGACAAGCCTGGGCCCAATTCTTTAAAAGCTTGATTCATTATGGTGCTTGGTGGGGAGAGGAATTACCAAACGTAAGTCCCACTCCTGGTATGCACCTTTAGGGGTATTCTACTCTTTTGTTGTAAGCATCACCTTGGCCACTCTGTGAGCACTTTGCAATTTTGGACACAGATCTCTGGCATGGCTTCCAACTTCATTTCCAATCTTATGGCCATTTTCACTTGGGACAATGGGCCATTCACTTTTCAATTCATTTCCAAGATTCCAAATTCAAATTCATTCCTTCAACATTTTTGTTTTATCTTTATGGCACTGGCGGGAGTGGTAATTACCAAAAGTAAGTTCCTCTCCTGGTGTGCACTTCCCTGAGGGGTCTACAATCTTGTCAAAACATCACCTTGGCCACTTTGTGAGCATCTGGCATCAAATTTATCTTTCCAGGTCCTTGGCCAATTTCAAAATCAGTTATCAACCTCCGTGATGAAGATTGGAACCTCCTCAAGATTCAATTCATTTTTCTTTTTCTTTTTCCTTTTCTTTTCTTATTTTAATTTTCATTCTTTCTTTCTATTTTACTTTCATTTTAAATTCCCTTTTATCACGTCAATTATCACATCAAAAATTTTCATTCATTTCAAAATTAAATTCAAATCATGAAGCCAATGTCAAAAGAAGATCAAGCAAGTCCTGCGTCAAATGTCAAATTCTTAATATCAGTTTTCAAATTTTTTACATTAATCAGTCCTCTTGAATCACTCTCTCAAAATCTGTCCAATAGCCTCAACAGGCTTCACCTTGTATTGGTGCTCAGGAGCTCACCATTTCAAGGTGGGGGGTACTTTCACAACCATGGCAATTCACTTCCTTGGATCCCCATATGGCCTATCAAGCCACAGTCCTTTTATGGCTAATTGGCCATATCCATCACCAGTGGCCAATATGGCCACGTCATCATCTTATGGACCATTTATGGCCATTTGTGTTTTGGGGCCTTCATGGCCCTTCACCTCAATCCAGCACCCATAGCGGCAATTTATGCCCAAATGGGTATTTCTGGTCATTTCCTTCAAAACCAGGGGAAATGGCCCAAATGGCTGTTTTTGGCCATTTGGGATCATAATGCGCATTTGCGCACTTTTTGCACACTTTGACGCAAAGTGTCCAAAAGACACTTTCCCGCCTTTTGGACCAGTTTTTGGCTCAGAACCCAAAAGGCCCAGAAACACCTTTCCAAGCTCTGAAGCCATCACATCCATCCTTTTCCCCTCTGCCTTTCCACCTCAAGACCTTTGGACGTAATCTTCTTGCCAATCAACCAATATGCCATAAATGATGTTATACATCATTGTGCATCATTTTTCAACAGCAATTCAATGGTGGAAATATCAAATGGTCTTTTCATCATTCCAACATCTCATCACGTCATCAAGGCACCCAATCATTCAGAGGAATCATCAAGGCTCAAGAGCAAGTGTTTCAGCGTCAAAGACCAATGACGCCATCAAGCAGTCATTGGTTATTCTCACTCCAAGTATTCCTTCCAAGGGAATACTGTCAATTCATTCTCAAGTGTATTCAAGAGGCAGTGCCAAAAAGAAGTTGTCAAGTGTCGAAGCTCCACTCAATCCATCTTGGCAACCATATTCATTTCGATACAGTCTGGATCCATCAAGAACTGTATTTCATTTTCAATCATGGGAAATTCATTCAACCCAATTCAATTTCAATATTAGCCAGCTGTATCAATTCCCAAAACAATCAATACAGCCTCAAGGATCAATACAGATCAGTTTTCAGCCTGAAGAACTCAAGCTCCCAACTTTTCACATATACTGGCTACCCTTTCCACCCTGGGGGGTTTTCCCCAGTTAATTAATATATTTTGATTTTATTTTATCTTTATTTTCTTTTCATTTTAGTGAAGCAAATACTGATATTATCAAGTCAGTCATTTAGCACTTTTCTCTTTCTCTTTCTTCGCCTGTCAATGGATATTTGGTGGTCATATCCTTACTAATTCCATTATTCATTTTTGGCAGGTTGAAACAGTGATTAAGGACTTACTTGGTTGGCTCTTTGGCCATTTGGCTTCCCTTTACTCTTTTGCATCTCATCTTGTACCTGCATATCTTTTAGAGGAATTTATTCTTTATTTTTATTTCTTTATTCTTTGGAGTCTTCCAAGTGAGTTCCCTGATTGCTGAGTGCCAGGCCACTCTTGTATTTCTGTCCAAGAGCCCCTGTGACATGATCCTCAGATGAACATACAAATGAGGAACCACAATCTTCTGACACAACTGCCAGGAGAACTAGAGCATGCAGTAAAATGCAGATGCAACCAAAATTGCACTCTGGATGACATTGCTAAGACCTTACAATACATAAGGAAAAGAACTAATATAGGAAAATTCACCCCATATAAGAGCAGTGGTTTCAAAGAGAAGCAACTTTTCAGGGTAGAGTTTAGAGACAAACCCAAAGAAAGGGTGGCATAAGTGGAAAAGGGGAGGAATTCTTGTCACAATTTTGGTTCAGCAGACCACTATTCCAACAAATGTCTAAAGGCAAAGAAAAAGGTCTATGCCATTGAGAAAGTCCCAGGAGAGGAATCCCCAAAATAGGATTCTAAATCAGACTCCATGGGTGATGCCATCAGAGAACCATCTGATGATGACCAAGACCCAAGAGAAGAATTTATAGTGGAATACCAAGAGGAAAACCCACTAGAAATTCAGGACATAAATTTGGAAGCAGGGATGCCACAGGGCACTGCAAACATACACAAGATGCACAAACATTCCTGGTCACACCAACCAGATGAATGGTATATATATATATGGAACAGCCACAAGAATGACTTTCTGTATTGACAATTCTCAACATACACTGATAATTGATAGTGGGGCACACTGCTCCATAGTGGCCAGAAATTATCTGGATAACCACTTCCCAAATTGGGAAAAACCGCTCTTGCCCACCAAGGCAAGGAACTTTAAAAGTGCTTCAGGGAAGATGACTTACATTGAGACAATTATCAAAGAGATAATTATACCCCACAGGAAGGGTAATATCAGACTCAACCCAGAGTTTTTAGTGCTTTATGATGTCCACATCCAAGGCTTCTTACTGGGAACAGATTACCAAAGGATGTATGGCATAGATATTTAAAATAGTAAAAACAGGCACATTACCATAGGTACCAACAGGGAGAAGAAATTTTCACTTGATATATACCAAATCTCTACCCATGATCCACTGGAGGAGTTGCTTAATGAATTCAGAGAGGGCCAGTTTAGCACTACCCTCACCAGTAAACAAAAAACTAAGTTTACTGAAGATGCTGAGGATGAACAGACCAGAATTGTCCATTGGTGAAGAACCACTAGGAAATATCAAAGGCCATGATATAGAACTATATCTGGATGTGGAAAGACCTTATCCACCCATGCTCAGGAGACCTCCTTATCCAGCAAGTCTGGAAACCAGGAAAGAAATTGAAAAACATATCAATGAACTCCTAGACATGGATGTCATCAGGAAGATTGGACATAATGAAATAGTGGAAATAACCACTCCTGTCCTAATCACCTGGCATGATGGCAAGTCTAGACTGTGTGCAGACTTCAGAGCTCTGAACAACTACACAAAAGCAGACAGGTACCCTATACCTAGGATACCTCATGCCTTGGATAAACTGGCAAAAGCCAAATAAATAACCAAAATGGATTGTATGAAAGGTTTCCACCAAAATGAAGTTAAACCAAACTCCATGAAAGTTCTCAAAATAATATGCCATATGGGCATATATGAGTATACCAGGATACCATTTGGTATGAAAAAAAATGCACCAGCCCACTTCCAAAGGATGATGGACACAATATATCAATAAGAAATATTGGAAGGCTTGATGGTGGTATATGTTGATGATATCATTATATACTTGTACACATGGGAAGACCATGGACAATACATAGACAGAGTGCTAAGTAAATGTACACCCATCAATATGAAAATTTCACTCAAAAAGTGTAATTTTGGCCAACAAGAGCTACTAGCTCTAGGACATAAAGTCGCAGGTCTTAGTCTGGCAATTGAACAGAATAAAGTAGCAGAAGTTCTTGAAAAGCCAGTACCAAAGAGCATCAAAGAGATGCAATCTTTCCTTGGGTTTTCTAGCTACTATAGAAACCACATCCAGAATTCCGCCCACATAACAAGTAGTTTATACAAGCTATGTTCAAAATATGTGGTTTTTGAGATTACCAAGGAAAGAAGGGATGCATATGAGAGGATCAAATATGAACTCACAAATGCACCTGTGCTCATCTTACGTGACTTGGAACTGCCATTCAAGTTATACATAGATGCAGCATGAAGCCAAGGCTTAGGAGCAGCCCTTCACCAAAGACAAATTGTAGATGGTGAACCAAGAGAGGGAGTAATATGTTACATCTCTAGGAAACTGAAAGATTCAGAAGCCAGGTATGAGGCCACCCAGACTGAATGTCTATGTCAAGTCTGGGCTCTGGAAAAACTCCATTATTATCTGGAGGGTGCAGTATTTGAAGTCTACACAGACTGCACAGCCTTGAAGTCTTTACTGAACATGAAGACTACAAATAGACACATGCTGAGATGGGAAATAGCCATCCAGGAGTATAGAGGGAATATGACCATCATATAAATGGAAGGTAAAATTCATACCAATGCAGATGGCCTTAGAATATGGCCACTGGACAATGTCAGGAGCAATCCAGCTTATGACCCTGAAGTTTCAGCCAAGATCCCTATCCATTTCATGGAAATAGATAGGAGGAAGAACTTCAGATTTCCTGAATGGGTACCAGGAAGTGGTACCCTTGACAATGGAAACACTGATTCAGAAGGGGCAGAAACTCTCATACTGGGAATAAGCTCCCCAAAACTGCACAATGAATTTTTCAGTGCAGTACTCAAGTCTTATGCAAACACAAACAGTGTGGCATATTAATACAACTCCTTCAACAAAAATACAGGAGTCCAGAACTGGAATCCCAGCTAGAAGAGCCCTGGTTGAGGGGCTATAAGGACAACAAGTTCTTCCTTGTAGATGGCCTGCTTTGCCACAGAGAGAAGCACACAAGTGCACTCACAGTGGTATACAGAGACCACATCTCCCTGATATTGCAGGAATGCCATGACTACCCCTATATTGGACACATGAGTGAGAACAGGACCAAAGAGAGGGTAGAAAGCACAGCTTGGTGGCCCAAGTGGGAAAAAGAGTTGATTGAATACATCAAAACTTGTGAAAGATGCCAAAAGGCAAATAGGAAACATGGGAAAAAGTATAGGTTACTTCAACATATAGAGGAACCCACACACCCATAGGAAACCATCAATATGGACTGGGTCACAGGACTTGTCCCAGGGGGCAAAGAAAACTAAAATTCCTGCTTAATCATAGTTGATAGGTTCAGCAAGAGTATGAGGTGTGTACCATGCCATAAAAAGGACACAGCCATGGAAACTGCTCTGTTATTCTGAAATAACATCTTATCTAGCTGTGGAGTCCCTAAAATAATCATTAGTGATAGGGACCCAAAATTTGCATCTGAATTTTGGACCAACTTGTATAACATGCTTGGCACCAAGCTTGAATTTTCCACAGCTTACCATTCACAAACAGATGGCCTAGCTGAAAGGATGATCCAGACAATGGAGGACATCCTTAAGAGGTTCTGTGCCTATGGCATGGAATACAAGGACCATGAGGGATATACCCATGACTGGGTTACCCTTCTATCAGCTGTTCAACTGGCGTATAATACAAGTAAGCACTCTACCACAGGAAAAACACCTGCACTGGTAGAGAAAGGGTGGAATCCCCTGTTGCCTGTGGATCACTTGAAGAAGAATCTTCTGACCATCCACCCCACAGCCAAGGACTTCCATGACATGTGGAAGAGGGCTTGTGACACAGCCTCCAAATGCATAGCTGAGGCAAAAGAATATAATAAGCAGAGGTGGGACAAGACACACATGGAACCTGACTTTAAGGAAGGGGACCAGGTGCTAGTGTCTACACTAAACTTTAATAATCTTAAAGGACCCAAGAAGATGAGGGACTTCTTGTTAGGGCCCTTCACTATCATTAAGTTGATAGGAAAGAATGCAGTGGAAGTCAAACTTACAGAGGAATTTTTCAGGAAGCACCCAGTCTTTCCAGTAAGTTTAGTCAAACCATACTTCCAAACAGAGGAGGACAAATGCCCCTCCAGGTGGAGGAATGCCACACCACCAGAGAGAGTGGAAGTGGATGATTCCCCTGGACCTGTGAGTGAAATCATCAGGGCCAGGAAGATCAGACTCAATGGGAAGGATCAAAGACAATACCTAGTTAGATTCATATATCAAACAGCTGATAAGGACAAATGGTTGGCAGAAGATTCCATACCAGATGAAAACCTTCATTTAAAGAGATTCAGAGCCTCTAGGAGGACTGAAAAGTATCATCAATGATGAGCCTCTTTTAGAGGGAGGGTATGTCAGCCTGTTACTCAAAACCAGAGCACAAGCATGACAGCCAAAATATCACAAACCAATGGTATAGCCAAGATACAACCAAAACATGGAGCTGAGCCAAATTAGCTCAAAAGGTATAAAAATAAAGGGGAAAATCATCCCTTTCCAAATATACAAGTTCCATCATCATAGGACAAAGAATAAAGAAGTTATTCCTGCTCAAAGTTGTTGCTGAGCATAAACCTTAATTTTCAACTCTCATCTGAAATACAGAGTAAGAGGCTCAAACCCATCAAATGGGTTTGGAAAATGAATCTCTAAGTCAGGGCTATCCAATGGTAACAGCCAAACTGAGCTAGCACCAGTATTACAGAAGTTATGGTCAAATTCAGGCCAAAGAAGGGTGAACAAAACATTCACCTCTCATCTAGCTTCTACAGTTTTAGTGTGAGATACCTAAAGTGGGGTCTTTTTGGGAAGAGCACAATAAGGGCTATCTGATGGTGTCATCCCTTTCCCCATATCTCAACTAGAACAAAGTTTATGGGGCAAATAAGCTCAATACAGCTTTTTGCCTAAACCACGCAAATGTACAAAAATCTTGTACATGGGATAACTTTGCCATATTTAATGATACCCATATCAAATGAGGTACCATTTTGTAGAGAACATACAGGGCTACACATTGAACCAACGTTGAGTTTGATATCTCAAGAATTGACAAAGTTATGGCTGTTTCAAGGTCAGATTCCCCCCTGATGTCATATACAGCCTTACCATGGGATAATGCCCCCATAATCATGAATATGAGGTGTCAAATAGACAAAGGAGGTTGTTTTTACTTCAATACCTCATATTTCAGCCAATACTGGGGTCCCATACAGCTTCTGTACAGCATTCTACATGTCATACACATCAGAATCAGGCTGTGAGGTCCCCAGATGAAAATTTTCACCCTGTATTGGTGAAAACTGTCCAGATGTGATTTCAAAACCACATCTGAGCCCAATATGGGCTATACAGGTCCTTGCAAGCCACAAGCCTGTCCAAGAGAGTGAGAAAATCTTCACTTCCTCTGCGTGGAAAGGTCTAGCACCCTTTCCACCCCATTTCAGGATAAAAAGGAGGCTTTTCACAGCCAGAATTGCTTTCCTCATCCTGCTCTTAAATTCCTACATAGTACAACTGTCAAAAACAGTTATACTCTTGGAAAATAATCAGGTATAATTATAATCTTAATCATTGTAGTCTTCATTATTGTAATCCAACAGGTAAAGCTGCACCCAGGGTTTTCAACAGCACTCACCACCACTATTCTATAATAGTAAAACCCTTTAATTTTATTATAAAATCTTATTTCTTCATGAAACCTCTTACTTTAAATCTTTTATCACGTGTCACAGTCATAGTTAAAGCTGTAAATAGCCTAATTACTGCTTCATCATAGACTCAGCCTGACATTTTGGGGGCCTGGCCATGTTTTTTGACCTTTTTTGAACCTTACAAGTGAGTTTTTTACTTATTTTCTTTATTTTCTGACACTTGTTTTATCCTTTTTTAGGCATAATTCTTTTGTAAAAATATATATTTATCCTTATACTCATATTAAAAAGAGTACTTTTCATGTGGCTAATAACCACAAGACCCTTATTTTTGGTGTGTTTTATATAAAAAAACACTTTTTAGCCATTAATACAGTCTTAATTTTTGATTAAATTAAGACACCTCATACTGATAAACCAACAGTTGAGGTGTGGTTGAGCAGATTTTTAACTCAATTACCCTCTTACATACCACTTTTTGACAGTTTATACTTGCTAATTACAAGTTATTCTGTAAGATATTGGTATACAAACAGTACACCATTGCTCCTAGAGGTTCTTTGTCTGAAGAAAATTTTTCTCTGTGGTCATACAAAAGGGAAGAAAGTTCATTTTCTTGTTTATCAGTCAGATTAAGGCTTATTTCATCATCATTTAAATGTTCAGATTTGAATCTTTCCAACTCTAAGTTGACTGGTGCTACTTTACTTACTGTAACTTGTCTTTTAAATGGTCAAAAGGCAAATTTTCAATGCTTATTGTCTCCAATAGTAAAGTATCTGTCCTTGTTGTTATGTAAGTCTATTCCATACATGATCAAATAGTCATTTTCTAATATAAAATGGTTACTAGAGAAAGTTTCCATAAAAACAAATTCAACAGTGATTCTTAAATTTCCATTAATATGTGGAAATATGACATTGGTCTCAAAGATTCTCAATTCTTTCATTGGATTACTTTCACTATTGAATTTTATGCCATCAATTGGTAACAATTGGTCTTCAAAATTTGGTACACAAGTCTTAAGAAAATATTTGCCAACACAAGAGCAGAAGGCTCCTGGGTCAAGTAGAAGTTTAGTGGGCTTGTTGTAAATTACCACTTCTGTTATACAGGAGTTACCAGCTGTATAGCCTTTTCCCCTGTTTGGTTTGGTTTTCATAAGTTGTGAATCTTGAATTATTGACAAATCAAGTTGACCATTTCTTAATTGTGGCAAGTGGGAATAAGATTCCATGATGTAAAAAGTGGCATTGATATTTTCTATATCTTTTTAAGATGCAGAAAATATTGATGACTTATCATCTGAATTTTCTTCAATTTTATTATCATCTTTTTTAACATCAGGTTCTTTTTCAATGTCAGTTTCATTGATTTCCCCCCTCCTTGGACATGTATAAGCTAAGTGGGTGGTGCTTTGGAAAATATGGCACTTTCTGATTATATCTGCAGATCTATACTCAACATTATTGAAATTTTGTTTGGGATTTTTGTCCACAGAATCTTTCCAAGGTGCATTAAACCTTGCTCTAAGATTCACCCTACTAGAACCAATCCTGGTTCTGGTGGTTACTTCTTCTAATATATCAATAATATCTCCTTCTGAATATTGCTCAGTAGTCCTGCTTTTGACAGCATGCTCTAAGTCACCTCCACATTGTTTCAGAATCTTTCTGTGGATCATAAATTCTGCCATGTCAGGATACAATGCTGTTGATCTGTCTTTTTGTTGGAAAAACCATGGTAAAGCTTTGTCTTTATCAGCATTGAATTCGGCAGATTCAAAGGATGTTTTGACTTTAAACCTCCAATCATCATTGGCCCATTTGTTGATAATTTGGGTTTTCCACCAAGGCCAACTTTGGTGTCCATGTGCTTGTCTTAATTTGATATACCATATGTGGGCTGATCTGGTAAACAAGGTGTGAAATCTTGCTGTTACCAATCTATCTGGTAATTCAAAATCTTCTTTAATCACTTCAATACCTCTTGTAAATTCCATATCGTCATATTCTCCTTCACCACTGAAGTGAGGCCATTCTTTAAGTTTTGGTACTTACTTCAGGAATGTTTGGCCCATTGATGGTTCCAAGTTATGAAAAGAAGTGGAAAATTCATTCTTTAACTGTGATTTTTCAGCCTCCAATACTTGTGGATTTGGAATTCTTGTTCTCTCATTCTTATTCAAAGGTGTAGAAATTCTTGGTAAGGTGTGAAGTAATTGTTCAATATCATTCATTGTACTATTGTTACACCTTTAGTAATTTCTGAATTAATGTTGTAAAGTTTGTATTTAATTTATTACATTAGCTTTATTATTATCTTCTGTTTGTGTTAATTCTTCCCTTAGTTCTGTTTTCCAAGTATTATCAGAGGTGATCTGATTCAACTTCATTGTTAATTTTGATATTTCCTCTTGTGAGGTGTCAAAACATGTTTTCAAGGCAATTTTACATGTCTTTACTTCAGTAAATAATTTTGGAATATTCTCAAGAACACTTTTATTCTCCCCTTTGATAGTACTTATGGCTTGTTTTATTCTCTTTTCAATTATGTCATCAATATTGAATTTAGAATATTTGTCTGTTAATTCTTTAATAATGGCAGATTGTTCATTTATCTTATTTCCAAAAGAATTTTCATTGTTATAAGTTTAAATTGTTCTTAAAACTTTCTCAAAACACATAAGTGTTTCATTTATTTGGCTCAGACTTAAGTTGTTTGTTTTAAGATTGTTACAAATGGATGAATTTTCAGCAGAAACATGAGTTTTTCTGTCATTTATAGCCTCATACAACTCTGGGATAGAATCAAAAATGTCAGAAATCATTTCTGATATTTTAATCTGGCTTCCTCCTCTTTCTGTAATTCCATTATTGTTCTGGTCATCTGAAATACATTTTCCATGGCATCCTGCTGAATCTTTGGGATTCTGTATCCCTGGGTGTAAGGTTTTGTGGCTGGTGCCTTGCCTTTGCCCTTGTTTTGAGCTTGTGGCTGCTTTTTCACGTTGGAATCGCTGCTTCTGGCTACTGGGGCTGTTTTTGGCACTTGTGTCAGTGGTGGAGGGTTGTTTTTCCTCTATTCTGCTGTTAAAAGCATCATGTTCTCCTTTCCATCAATGGATTCCATCCATTGAGTAACTTGCAAGTGTTGGGATGGACCAGGAATTTTCTCACAGTCAGGTAAGAATGCATGCAGTATTCCTACAGATCTGCAGAGATCTGGTACTCTTTATGCTGCAATGCATTGTTGTAAGCCTTATGGCTGGCTTTGTATATGTCAATTGAGGCTTCTTGTGGCGGTGTCAGCTCTGTTTAAAGTTAAAACAGTATTATCAGCTTCAGAATGACATAATTTACTAATTTGGAGTTCATCAACTGACCCTTTTCCTTTTGTAACCGATTGGCTTCTGCCATAATCACATCTATGACCTTTTGGGAGCTGCTTGAGGGGCTACAGCTGGCTCCCGATATGGTTGAAGGCATATTTTATGATTAAAAGGCTTAAAAATAGTATTTTTACGTCAAAAAACTTACTATTGGCCAAATTCTTTTCTTTCTGAAGGGTATTAGTTATGTAAAAGCTAATTAATTCACAAGAAATTGGTTCAGGTTTGTTATTCTGAGTTACAATAACTGTACTATTAAGGTCAGAATTCACAGTACTTGCAGGAATAATGCTTGTCACTGTTGAAGCTGTTTCAATATTTTCTTGTCTAACCACATTTTCAGACACTAAAATTAATGAAAAAAACCAATTGATTAAGTAAAAAAATAATTTCAAGAGATGAATGAAAAAAATAAAGCCTCACTTATAATATGAAAAAGGTTATTTTTTATGGATTTTTTTTACTATAAGTATTTTTTATATGTTTTTAAATTTTTCAATATAAGAAGAAAAGATTTAGAAATAGTGAAGAATTATGTCACAGGTAAAATATAATGGCTGGGCCCCCAAATGTAAGGTGTGGATATGAAACTTTGATCACAAATCAAGTACTTTTCCTGTCCTCAAAATTTTTATAAGGTAGAATATAATCAAAGATAGTATGAAATAGTTTTTTAAGATAAAACACACCAATTGGTTTTACCTTTATGAGTATAGAACAGTAATATTATAAAGATTTATTGTTTTACCAGCAATAAAAATTTATCCAAAAATACTCTACAAGAGATATTTAAGCCTACAAAAGAAATTTCTTCAAGAACAATTTGAATTGGAATCAATTGAGCAAAGAACTGCAAGCAATTAACTAAAGAGCAAAGTCTTTAAAAAGATATTTAAAGAGAAAACACGCCCAAAAGTGACCAGAGTGAATTTGGAAACAAAGTGACAAAGCTAACAGTGATGAAAGATGCTTTAATTCACTTTTGGGGTGGTTCAAGGGGTAAAAATGACTATAAGAGTTACAAACAATGATTATAATTATTTTTTATGTGTTTAAAAGGTTTGAAATTATTTCAAAAGGGTGGTTGGAATCTTTGATTGATTGGTTCAACAGTGTTTAAACTAATTATAAAAGGAAAAGATTCTAACAAGAGAAAAGTGGGGCAAAGAAGACATTCTTTTATAGCCATCAATTTTCTTATTCCAAAAGGTAAAGCTTACTCTTGTCAGTCATGGAAAAAACTCTGAAAACAGAAAATTCAATTATGGCATCATTTAATCCTGGTTTAGACCAAAAAAGGGCTGGTATTAACCATTTTAGACCCTTAAATCAGCCATTACTATAGTAATACCTGGTCTAGAGCTTCCAAAACAAGTCAGAATTTGTTTAAGAGACGTATAAACCAGTTAAAACTGTTTTTACTGAGAGTTTTTTGACTTAAGGGTAGTTTTACCCTCTTGGCAACAGTTAAAACTGCCCTGGTTGGTATCAAAACCTCATCATCAATTGAGTCACAGTGTAAGGTTTGACTATGAAACAATAAGTAAAAATTACTAATATTTTACTTATTGTACTATGAATGTCCTTATAAATGGAATAAATAAGATAAAAATAATTAAAATACTAAAGAATTATTATAGTCATGGCGTAAAATTAATTATATTATTAATAAAATATGATAATATAATTTATATTATAAAATATAATATAATAAAATAAATATATTAATATGATATAATTAAGTTATTTAATAGCCCTTTATCATTGTTACAAAAAAATAATAAAGGCATAAAAAATTGTTTTTTATTAATAAAAACAATTAATACTAATAATATTACCAATATTAAAGTTATAAATTAATATAAATACTATTTATATTAATTAAAGAATTATTAAAAGAATAATAAAGAGAAAATTATTATAATAAGAGGAAATAACCTACTTTTAATACTTAGTATAATAATTTTGAGATATTATACGCCAAATAATGTAAATACAACTTATACAAATTGTATTTACAATAAAAAATAGAGAAATTACAAATATTCTTGATTTTTACGTGGAAATGAGTTTTTAGAGAGATTTTTAACAAAAACAATTAAACAAATGATTTAATCACATCAAAATTGATTATTATAATAAGATGAACTTTGGTCTTTAATAATATAAAAGTTTTATATATAAAGAATAAAGATATTACCTTTTTATTTGTATTGAATTAATTTTTTTGATGCGTCTGAGGGGAAAACAGAGTAAAAAGAGCTCTATTTATAGTAAATACCTCCCTCCTAGAGTCCAACAGGCTTCTAGTAGACGTTTAATGATCATATCCACTGGAATTGATCAATATTTTAAGGTTTGGTGATGATTACATCATGATCAAACCTCATTACATCATTATGGTGCCATTATTTAGAGTTATCACTATAACTCTACGTTTGATGACGTCAAAGGCTTGGCAGAACCCCAAATTTCGTGGATTTTATTAGTTTTAATCATGAACTAATAGTATTCACCAATTGTATCACTTATATGACTGTTAAGCTTAATTTAAGGCTACAGTGAGTGATCATAAATGATCAAATTAAGCTCAAACTTTGATCCTTAATAACTTTTAAAATTTACACGCTACAGCAATTCAGAGAGTGAATACTGATAGCCTGGCATAACCTTACTATGCTGCCAAGAGCTTTTTATTACATCATCAAAACTCTAATTTTGATGATTTTTCTTGTAACTCATCTTTTCTGTCGAAATTCAATATTTTAAACTTCAAACCTTGATTTCAGGGGGTTATACCCTGAATTTAATAATAAGAATTACATCATTCTTCACGAATGAACTAGGAGAATCCAACTGTCTAACTTTTTTTAAGTTTGGACCACTTTCACAACAAAGTGGTCAACAGCTCTGCTGATTTTAATCAATAATTCCTTACATATTTTAACCTTGTTTATAACTTGTAAAATAAACTTCATTTCTGTATTCCTACAGTAATTACGTGATGACTTTCTTTTTGGTTCATCACTCTATCATGCATAGTTCAAGAGATATTAGCTAAAATCCTTGAATATATGCATTGACCAAAAAAGTGCATATATTCAGGTTAATTCCTTAAGTATTGACTTTGAAGCTTAGCTTATTAATTGTTTTATGTGTGGAACTTTATGGTGAATCCAATGGTACCATTTACTTTACATGTTGTCTCATTTGCGTTTGAAATACGTAAGGATTTGGTTTTTTTATAAGGTATTATTACTTATAACTTATTAAATATTGACTTTACAGATATGCCATGAAAATGGTACATGTGTATTTTACCATGGGTAATCTAATGGATCAATTTATTTTGCATGTTTATTCATTGGTTTTTAAGTTAAACCAAGTTTTATACCAATTTATGGTATTTTTGTAGTTTTAACGTACTTATTTTTAATGTATAATTATATTAAATATTTCTTGTGACCTTTTTTGGGTATGTGGTCATATCTCAAAGGTTCACATTCCCTACCACCAAAAAAAAAATTGTACCACAATCTGATATGTGTAATTAGGGTATCATCCACTGTCCTACCTCTTCAATAGACTTTGTTAGTCTTGAAGCTCAATAATGCTTAGCTTTTCTATTTTTCAGGTTTTCTTTCATGTCTGAACCTTCTTATTAGTTTATCAGCATTTGTTATATCTTTCTCAAGTAGCCATTCATCTTCTTGAGTTGAATTTCTATACCTTACAAGGTATTCCCTTTCTTTTTTGTTTCTTGTTCTTCTTTCTTTAAGGACTTTCACTATTTCCTATTCCTCGCCTTCTTCCAAGGGGGCAATTTCAAGTGGGGGTTTAACTCTTAGTGGAAATAACTCCTTGTCACTAGAACTGTAAGGTTTTATCAGAATTACAGGGAAAGTTGGGTGTTTGTTCATTAGTTCACCTGTCAGTTCCAATTGCACAGCATTGGGTCCATGAAGTGCTTTAATCATAAATGGTCCTGCAAAGGAATCTTTCAATTTCTTTGGGCCTTTTATGTTATTGAAATTAAGGGTTGATACTGGGACAAAGTCTCCTATTTTGAAGTCAGGTGGCTTATTACTTTTATTCCATCTTTCTTTTTCATATTTGAAAGAATCTTGCATACATCTGTTCCCATGGTGTCTTGCCTTGTGAAGCATTATATTAAATCTGCTTGCTGTTGGATGTATATCCACTAAGTCCTTTTTGAGGGTATCATAAGGAAGTCTTGGATTCCAGCCTTTTTCTAGCATTGCTGGTGCTTTGCCGGTAGAAGAATGGATTGATGTTTTGTATGCCAGTTCAAGAGCTGGTATTAGTGTACACCAATCATGGGTAAAACAATCAGTATCTTTGAGTTCTAGTCCATAAGCACAGACTCTTCTGATCATGTCCTCTAAGGTCTGTATCATTCTTTCTGCTAAACCATCATTTTGAGGATGGTAAGCTGTTGAGAATGATAACTTTGTCCCAAACAAGTTATGGAGATTTGTCCATAATGCTGAAGTGAACTTTTGGTCTCTGTCACTTATAATATTCTGGAATAAGCCTGTATGGCTAATAACTTTATTCCATATCATTATTGCTGTGTCCATAGCTGTTTCATCTTTATGACATGGTAGGAACATGGGAGTTTTGCTATACCTGTCAACCAATACTGTAAGGTTTGACTATGAAACAATAAGTAAAAATTACTAATTTATTACTTATTGTACTCTGAATGTCCTTATAATTAAAATAAATAAGATTAAAATAATAATAATAATAAAGAAATATTATTATTATGGCGTAAAAATATTATATTATTAAATAAATATAATAATATAAATTAATATTATATGAAATTATAATATTATAAATAATATATTAATATAAAATAATTAATATATTATAAAGCTCTTTATTATTGTTACCAACAAATAATAAAGGCGTAAAAAACTGTTTTTTATAAATAAAAAACAATTAATAACAACAATATTACTAATATTAAAGTTATATATTAATATAAATACTATTTATATTAATGAAGAATTATTAAGAGTAATAATAAGAGAGAAATTATTATAATAAGATGAAATAACCTACTTTTAACACTTAAAATAATAATTTTGAGATATTTTACGCCAAAAGAATATAATACAACTTTTTCAAATTGTATTTACAATAAAAAATAAAGAAAATTACTAAAATTCTTGATTTTATGTGGAAATGAGTTTATAGAGAGATTTATGACAAAAACAATTAAAGAATTGATTTAATCACGTAAAAATAGTGATTAATATTAAGATGGTCTTTGGTCTTTAATAATATAAGAGTTTCATATATAAAGAATAAAGAAAATTACCTTTTATTTAATTGATTTAATGTTTTTGATGCGTCTGAGGGGTAAATAGAGTAAAAAGAGCTCTATTTATAGTAAATACCTCCCTCATAGAGTCCAACAGGCTTCTAGTAGACGTGTACTGATCATATCCACTGGAATTGATCAATATTTTAAGGTTGGAGGGTGATTACATCATGATCAAACCATATTACATCATTATTACACCATTATTTAGAGTTATCACTGTAACTCTAAGTTTGATGACATCAGAGGCTTGGCAGAACCCCAAATTTCGTGGATTTTATTAGTTTTAATCATAAACTAATAGTATTCACCAATTATATCACTCTTAAGACTGTTAAACTTAAATTAAGGTTACAGTATGTGATCATAACTGCTCAAATTAAGCTCAAACTTTGATCCTCAATAACTTTTAAGATTTACACGCTACAGCAATTCAGAGAGTGAATTCTGATAGCCTGGCATAACCGTATTATGCTGCCAAGAGCTTTTCATTACATCATCAAAACTCTAATTTTGATGATTTTTCTTGTAACTCATCTTTTCTGCGGAAATTCAATATTTTAAACTTCAAACCTTGATTTCAGGGGGTTACACCCTGAATTTAATAATAAAAATTACATCATTCTTCACGAATGAACTAGGAGAATCCAACTGTGTACTTTTTCTTAAGTTTGGAGCACTTTCACAACAAAGTGGTCAACAGCTCTGTTGATTTTTATCAATAATTCATCATAGGTTTTAACCTTGTTTATAATTTGTAAAATAAAGTTCATATCTGTGCTCGTACAGTAATTACGTGGTAAGTTTATTTTTGGTTCATCATTCTATCATGTATAGTTTAGAAGATATTAGCTATGATCCTTGAATATATGCGTTGACCAAAAAAGTGCATATATTCAGGATAATTCCTTAAGTATTAACATTGGAAATTAGCTTATTAATTGTTTTATGTGTGGATTTCCATGGGGAATCCACTGGTACAATTTACTTCACATGTTGTTTCATTAGGTTTTGAGATAAATAAGGTTTTATGGTTTTTATAAGGTATTATACCTTATAATTCCTTAAATATTGACTTTACAGATATACCATAAAAATGGTATATGTGTATTTTTCCATTGGGAATCCAATGGTATAATTTATTTTACATGTTGATTCATTGGTTTTTAAGTTAAACCAATTTTTGTACCAATTTATGGTATTTTTTGTATATTTAAGTAATTATTCTTAATGTGTAATTATTCTAAGTAATTTTAATATAATTATATTAAAGGTATAATTATTCTGAGTCTTTTTTGTGACCGTATTGGGTATGTGGTCATATCTCAAAGGCTCACATTCCCTACCACCAAAAAAGATTGTACCACAATCTGATATGTGTGATTAGGGTATCATCCACTGTCCTACCTCTTCAATAGAATTTGTTAGTCTTGAAGCTCAATAATGCTTAACTTTTTTATTTTTCAGGTTTTCTTTCATGTCTGAATCTTCTTAGTAATTTGTCAGCATTTGTTATATCTTTCTCAAGTAGCCATTCATCTTCCTGAGTTGAATTTCTATACCTTACAAGGTATTCCCTTTCTTTTTTGTTTCTTGTCCTTCTTTCTTTAAGGACTTTTACTATTTTCTTTTCCTCTCCTTCCTCCAAGGGGGGAATCTCAAGTGGGGGTTTATTTCTTAGTGGAAATAACTCCTTGTCACTTGAACTGTAAGGTTTTATCAGACTTACAGGGAAAGTTGGGTGTTTGTTCATTAGTTCACCTCTGAGTTCTAATTGCACAGCATTGGGTCCATGGAGTGCTTTTATCATAAATGGTCCTGCAAAGGAATCTTTCAATTTCTTTGGGCCTTTTATGTTATTGAAATTAAGGGTTGATACTAAAACCAAGTCTCCTATTTTGAAATCAGGTGGTTTATGACTTTTATCCCATCTTTCTTTTGCATATTTAAAAGAATCTTGCATGCATCTGTTTGCATGGTGTCTTGCTTTGTCAAGCATTATCTTGAAACTGCTTGCTGTTGGATGTATATCCACTAAGTCCTTTTTGAGGGTGTCATAAGGAAGTCTTGGATTCCAACCTTTCTCTAGCATTGCTGGTGTTTTGCCAGTAGAAGAATGGATTGATTTTTTATATGCCAGTTCAAGTGCTGGTATTAGTGTACACCAATCATGGGTAAAACCATCAGAATCTTTGAATTCTAGCCCATAAGCACAGAATCTTCTGATCATATCCTCTAGGGTCTGTATCATTCTTTCTGCTAGACCATAAGTTTGAGGATGATAAGCTGTTGAGAATGATAATTTTGTCCCAAACAAGTTATGGAGATTTGTCCATAATGCTGAAGTGAACTTTGGGTCTCTGTCACTTATAATATTTTGGAATAAGCCTGTGTGGCTAATGACTTTATTCCATATCATTATGGCTGTATCCATAGCTGTGTCATCTTTATGACATGGTAAGAACATGGGAGTTTTACTGTACCTGTCAACTAACACTAGGCATGCATTATAGCTCCTGTCTCCTCCTGGAGGTAAGGCTGTTACCCAATCCATATGAACTATTTCCCATGGGGATTTTGGTTCTTGGATTTGGATCATCATTCCAAATTTCTTTCCTGTGGCTCTGTTGGCTTTTTGACATCTGTCACAGGTTTGGCAGTACTCTGCAACATCTTTCTTCCAATTTGGCCACCAAGAGCAGGTTTTCACCCTCTCTAGTGTCCTATCTTCTGAGAGATGTCCAGATGCAACACTATCATGACACTCATGTAAAATATTGTTTATTAGTGTTCTATCTGTTAAGGCCATAACACATGTGTGTTTTTTTCTATGGTAAAGGATTCCATCAAGGAGGTGAAATCTTCCTTCATCATATGCCTTTTTCCATATTTCATCTAGTTTTGATGAAAGTGATGGATCTTTGCAGTCTTTCATTAGAAGTTGGCTTAAGATATGGCAATTTTTGTCTGTCTTATAGCTTTCTTTAACTTGGTTAAAGAATTCTGTGCCAATGTCTGTAACACATATTCCTTCTATATGGTGCTCCCCTTGTGGTACCCATGCTGGATTGTCAGGGGTATTTGCTAGAGCCCATCTACTAAGACCATCTGCATTTTTATGAATATTCCCAGATTTATGAACAATAGTCATATTTCCTCTATATTCTTGGATAGCAATTTGCCATCTCAGCATATGTCTATTTGGAGTCTTCATATTTAATAGTGATTTCACAGCATTACAGTCTGTGATTACATCAAATACTGTGCCATCCAAATAATAATGCAGTTTTTCTAAAGCCCACACTAGGCATAAGCATTCCATTTGGCTTTCTCCATACCTTGCTTCTGTTGGCTTTATCTGCCTTGAAATGAAACAAATTTGTCCTTCCACTGGTTTGTCATTGATAATTTGTTTTTGGTGAAGTGCAGCACCTAGTCCTTCTCCACAAGCATCAATGTACAGTTTGAAGGGTAGTTTCCAATCTGGCATCAGAAGAAATGGGGCATTTGTTAAGGAATTTTTCAATTCTTCATATGCCTTGACTCTTTCTTCTGTCATCTCATAGACTGTTTGTTGGTCACATAGCTTATACAAGGATTTAGCAATTTTTGCAAAGTCCTTTATATGCTGTCTATAGTAACCAGCAAATCCCAGAAATGATTTCATTTCTTTTTTGGTTTGAGGCATTGGCTTAAGTAGTACTGCTGCTACTTTATTTTTGTCTATGCCTAGACTAAGGCCAGATACTACATGTCCTAGTGCCTTTAATTCACTGTATGCAAAATGACATTTTTTCAAGGAAATTTTCATATTTACTTGGACTATTTTCTGTAATACCCTTTCTAGTCTTGTAAGGTGATTTTCCCAAGTTTCTGAGCAAACTATGATATCATCAATATAGATAATCAACCATCCTTCTGATAATTCTTCAGGGAATATTGTATTCATCATTCTTTGATAATGGGAAGGTGCATTTTTTATTCCAAATGGCATTCTTAAGTATTCAAAAATTCCACAATGGACTATTATTCTTAGTAATTTCTTGGCATTGTCTGTTAAGACATTTTGATGAAAACCCTTCAGAGCATCCATAGCTGTGATGAACTTAGCTTGTGACAATTGGGTTAATGTCTCATGGATTCTGGGTATTGGATATCTGTCTGGAATGGTATAGGTATTCAGGGCTCTGAAGTCTCCTACCATCCTTGATTTTCCATTATGCCAAGTTATAATGACAGGTGTAGTAACTTCTACTTGTTCATTATGTCCAACCTTTCTTAATACTCCAAGGTCCATTAATTCTTTAATGTGCACTTCTAAGGCTTCTCTAGCTCTTGGACTGGCTGGATAAGCAGGTCTTCTTAATAAAGGTGGGTAAGGTTTTTCTACATTAAGAATTATATCCACTTCATGTCCAATTATGGCACCTAGTGGCTCTTTGTCAGTTGCAAAGGCATTTTTATACTTAAATAAGAGATCAATCAACTTTTCTTTCATTTTTTCTGTTAATTCTTGATTGAATTCTGCCTCTATGAGTTGTTCAGATATAAAAAGTTCCTTTTCTGGAATTCTTTCTTCATTCTTAATAACTGTGATTTGTTTTTTGTTATTTAAGAATCCAAACTTTTGTCTTTTGTTATCTCCTATGGTAAAATATCTATCCTTTTGGTTGGAGATATCTATACCATAGATTGATAAGTAGTCATTCCCAAGTATGAAATGATTACTAGTACAGTTGCCCATTACTACAAACTCTACTTTAATTCTGACACATTGTGAGGGATGAGGAAAAATTAGTGTTAAATCAATTATTCCAAGGGGCTTCATGCTCTCACTTGCACTACTAAATTTGACACCTTGTATTGGCATAAGTTTTTCTTGCCAGTCTGGGACAATGGTTTTTAAATAACTTTTGCCAACACAAGTGCAATATGCTCCTGTATCCAAGTTAACCTTTCCTTCTTGGTTATCAACCATAACAATACTAATACTTGATTTTCCAGCTGTATATCCCATTCCTCTTGCAGGTTTGGTTCTATACATTTTGGCATCTTGTATGTTTGTCAGATTTGTGTCAGATGTTCCAACTTGTGGCAAGTTTGAGTTAACATCCAGTACTTCATAAATTATATCAATATTATTAATTTGTGCATTAATTATATTGATTTCATCACTTTCAGAGCTTTCTGACTCTTCTGTCTCTTTTTCAGAGTCTGATTCCTCTTCTTTGTCATTGTGGTTTTCTGTTTCCACAATTTCATTAATCTTTGCTTTTTTAGGGCAATTATTGGCTAAGTGTCCAATACCTCCACATTTATGGCATTTTCTTTGCTCATTATTGTTGGATGTATTGGGCTTAAAGGATTCTTTTGATTTATCTTTTTTGATAAATGGTTTATTTGGGCTTTTAATGTCCAATTTCTTCCAAGTCCTGCCAATTTTTGCTCTTGTCACTATATCTTCTAGTGCATTTATATACTCTTCTGTGGAGCATGGTTCTATGCACCTGCTTCTTAGGGCATGTTCTAGTTCCCCTCCACATTTTTTAAGTATTTTCATATGCACCATCTTCTGTGACATTTCTGGGTACAGTGCATTAAGCCTTTCAACTTGTTTTAAGAACCAAGTTAAAGGTTTATCTCTCTCTGGGTCAAAGAAAGAGTTTTCAAATGCATTTTCTATCTTATACCTCCAGGCATCATTTGCCCACTTGGTGATTATTTCTTGTTTCCACCAAGACCAGGTATTTTTACCATTTGTCTGTCTTATGCCATAATACCATCTTTTTGCAGATTTCTCAAATAATGAATGTAATCTTGCAGTGATTAATTCATCTGGTATGGCATAGTCTTCTTGCAACATGTCAATTGTTTTAATAAATGACATGTGGTCATATTCACCTTCTCCTGTGAATGTTCGCCATTCCTTCAATTGAGGTGCTTCTTTCATTAAGACTTGGTTATTGTCTTGGTGACTCAAGTCTGTTATGAAAGGATTTGACAATTCCTCTTTTGTTTTAACAGGGCTTCTTATATGAGAAAATGGTGTTGATAACTTTGGCATATTTAAATTAGCCTCATTAATTTTATCCATTTTTTCTGTAATAAGCCTTATTTCACTTTGAATATCATCTTTCAGATGCATTCTTGCTTCATCACTTTTTTCCACATGGTCCAAAAGTAATTTTTGGTGTGATGAAGTCTTTTCTTCAAATTTTTCTACAGAAATACTTAATTTATTTAATTTTTCTGTAAGATTGTCAATACTCACATCATAATTGATTGTCAAAGTCTTGTCTTTGATATCTTTTATGTATTTATACAATTTTTGTTGTCCTTGTATTAATTTTTGAGTATTGTCAATTAAATTCTTTGGTTTATTATTTTCAACAATAAACTTAATGTTGTCAATTTCTTTTTTGTTTTGCACAACAATTTTTGTTAAAGAAGATAAATTGTTATTTATTTCTTGTAGTGATAATAAACTATTTTTAATTTCTTTTAGAGGTAATATACTATTTTTAATTAAAGTATTTACAACATCTTTGGACAAGGTTATTTCTTTGGGAAATGAGGTTGTCTCATTCTTTGCTCTTCCTTGTCCTTGAATTCCATCAAGGTTCTGGCCATGTTGAAAACATTGTCCATGGCATCCTTTTGGATTCTTGGGATTCTGTAGCTTGGGGAATATGGTTTCCTCCAATGCTTTTTCTTGTTCTTCTTCCCTTCTTGGGGAAGTGGGTTGGCTTGAGGCTTGCTGGTAGAGGCTACTGGGGCTTCTTCCTTGGTTGCCTCCCTCTTTTTGGCATGATAATCCTTGATTTTTTTGATTTGAGGTTTGGATGACAGTGGATTCCATCCATTGGAGTATTTCACTATCTCCTCCTCTTTGAGGAACTTTTTCAGGATGTGCCAGGAGTTCATCACTCCTTGGTGTATTTGAGGCAGCATTTCCCAGTCTTTGTCCTTGTATACTGTGTAATACTGCTTGTACTGGCTCATGTAGATGTCTATTTGAGCCCTCTGAATGTGATTTGTACCTGTTTGAGTTACTCATACTTAGTTCCAATTCAGGCTCAGATATCATGGGCATTTCTGGGACTTGCCTTTGGGATAAGGCACTTCCTTGTGTGGATTCTGTTCCACTGGGGATATTGCCCTTTCTTTTCCCTTTTGAGGGATCAATTCTACCTCTGAGTCCAGCTCCATCTGATTGGATGGAGTATTGGGGACCTCTTCTGGTAGTCATAATTTAAAGAATAAGAAAAAATAAAAGTATTTTAGAATAAAATTCTTTTATGGCAATTTAAAAAGAGGTGCTCACCTTCAGAGTCTTGAATGGTGGCCCCTGGAAAGTCTAATTTCTTAGCTTTCTTTCTTTTGGTAATAACTGGTGTTGGAGAACTTTGACAAGTTTCTTCCACCAATCTCTCAACAGTAGCTTGGTTTTCTTCTGTTGGGTTATCTTCAAACACTAAAAAGGACAAATAAATATAAGTCTTTTTATAAGAAGTGTTATTTTTGGCAAGATATGGCAATTTTCCACGTAGAAATTGCTTTTATATCTTTGAAAAATTGAAATAAATAAAGAAATGAATAAAAATGAATAAAAATAACTTTTTTATTTGTTTTTAATATTTTTTAATATTTTTTATATATTTTTTATTTTTGAATAATAAGATAAAAAATGAATATGATTCTTATAAAATTAAATTATAATAAAAATTATTTTTAATTTAAAGAATATCTCTTTTAATCACTAGAGTCACTCAAAGAAAGTTCTTGCAAGTCTAAGGATGTGAAAAACCACGTGTAAGACAGTACAATTGCTTTCCAAATGCCTCAATAGCTTTTAAAATCAATAAAATATAAAATTATTATATAATTTTATGATTATAAATATAATTTATTATTGGATAAACCCAAATAGAATCTTTTTAAAGGTCTTTTAAGTAAATATCACGGCCAGGCCCCCAAATGTAAGGTTTGACTATGAAACAATAAGTAAAAATTACTAATTTATTACTTATTGTACTCTGAATGTCCTTATAATTAAAGTAAATAAGATTAAAATAATAATAATAATAAAGAAATATTATTATTATGGCGTAAAAATATTATATTATTAAATAAATATAATAATATAAATTAATATTATATGAAATTATAATATTATAAATAATATATTAATATAAAATAATTAATATATTATAAAGCTCTTTATTATTGTTACCAACAAATAATAAAGGCGTAAAAAACTGTTTTTTATAAATAAAAAACAATTAATAACAATAATATTACTAATATTAAAGTTATATATTAATATAAATACTATTTATATTAATTAAGAATTATTAAGAGTAATAATAAGAGAGAAATTATTATAATAAGATGAAATAACCTACTTTTAACACTTAAAATAATAATTTTGAGATATTTTACGCCAAAAGAATATAATACAACTTTTTTAAATTGTATTTACAATAAAAAATAAAGAAAATTACTAAATTTCTTGATTTTACGTGGAAATGAGTTTATAGAGAGATTTATGACAAAAACAATTAAAGAATTGATTTAATCACGTAAAAATAGTGATTAATATTAAGATGGTCTTTGGTCTTTAATAATATAAGAGTTTTATATATAAAGAATAAAGAAAATTACCTTTTATTTAATTGATTTAATGTTTTTGATGCGTCTGAGGGGTAAATAGAGTAAAAAGAGCTCTATTTATAGTAAATACCTCCCTCCTAGAGTCCAACAGGCTTCTAGTAGACGTGTACTGATCATATCCACTGGAATTGATCAATATTTTAAGGTTTGAGGGTGATTACATCATGATCAAACCATATTACATCATTATTACACCATTATTTAGAGTTATCACTGTAACTCTAAGTTTGATGACATCAGAGGCTTGGCAGAACCCCAAATTTCGTGGATTTTATTAGTTTTAATCATAAACTAATAGTATTCACCAATTATATCACTCTTAAGACTGTTAAACTTAAATTAAGGTTACAGTATGTGATCATAACTGCTCAAATTAAGCTCAAACTTTGATCCTCAATACCTTTTAAGATTTACACGCTACAGCAATTCAGAGAGTGAATACTGATAGCCTGGCATAACCTTACTATGCTGCCAAGAGCTTTTTATTACATCATCAAAACTCTAATTTTGATGATTTTTCTTGTAACTCATCTTTTCTGTCGAAATTCAATATTTTAAACTTCAAACCTTGATTTCAGGGGGTTATACCCTGAATTTAATAATAAGAATTACATCATTCTTCACGAATGAACTAGGAGAATCCAACTTTGTACTTTTTCTTAAGTTTGGAGCACTTTCACAACAAAGTGGTCAACAGCTCTGTTGATTTTTATCAATAATTCATGATAGGTTTTAACCTTGTTTATAATTTGTAAAATAAAGTTCATATCTGTGTTCTTACAGTAATTACGTGGTAACTTTATTTTTGGTTCATCATTCTATCATGTATAGTTTAGAAGATATTAGCTATGATCCTTGAATATATGCGTTGACCAAAAAAGTGCATATATTCAGGATAATTCCTTAAGTATTAACATTGGAAATTAGCTTATTAATTGTTTTATGTGTGGATTTCCATGGGGAATCCACTGGTACAATTTACTTCACATGTTGTTTCATTAGTTTTTGAGATAAATAAGGTTTTATGGTTTTTATAAGGTATTATACCTTATAATTCCTTAAATATTGACTTTACAGATATACCATAAAAATGGTATATGTGTATTTTTCCATTGGGAATCCGATGGTATAATTTATTTTACATTTTGATTCATTGGTTTTTAAGTTAAACCAATTTTTGTACCAAATTATGGTATTTTTTGTATATTTAAGTAATTATTCTTAATGTGTAATTATTCTAAGTAATTTTAATATAATTATATTGAAGGTATAATTATTCTGAGTCTTTTTTGTGACCTTATTGGGTATGTGGTCATATCTCAAAGGCTCACAAATACTAGGCATGCATTATAGCTTCTGTATCCTCCTGGAGGTAATGCTGTTACCCAATCCATATGAACTATTTCCCAAGGGGATTTTGGTTCTTGGATTTGGATCATCATTCCAAATTTCTTTCCTGTGGCTCTGTTGGCTTTTTGACATCTGTCACAGGTTTGGCAGTATTCTATAACATCTTTCTTCCAATTTGGCCACCAAGAGCAGGTTTTAACCCTCTCTAGTGTCCTGTCTCCTGAAAGATGTCCAGCTGCAACACTATCATGACACTCATGTAAAATAGTGTTTATCAGGGTTCTATCTGTTAAGGCCATAACACATGTGTGTTTTGTTCTATGGTACAGGATTCCATCAAGGAGGTGGAATCTTCCTTCATCATATGCCTTTTTCCATATTTCATCTACTTTTGATGAAAGTGATGGGTCATTGCAGTCTTTCATTAGAAGTTGGCTTAAGATATGGCAATTTTTGTCTATCTTATAGCTTTCTTTAACTTGGTTAAAGAATTCTGTGCCAATGTCTGTAACACATATTCCTTCTATATGGTGTTCTTCTTGTGGTACCCATGCTGGATTGTCAGGGGTATTTGCTAGAGCCCATCTGCTAAGACCATCTGCATTTTTATGAATATTGCCAGATTTATGAACAATAGTCATATTTCCTCTATATTCTTGGATATCAATTTGCCATCTCAGCATATGTCTATTTGGAGTTTTCATATTTAATAGAGATTTTACAGCATTACAGTCTGTAATGATATCAAATACTGCTCCATCCAAAAAGAAATGTAATTTTCTAAAGCATACACTAAGCAGAGGCATTCCATTTTGATTGCTCCATATCTTGCTTCTGTTGGCTTTATTGGTCTTGAAATAAAACAAATTGGTCCTTTCACTGGTTTATCATTGATAATTTGTGTCTGGTGTAGTGCAGCACCCAGTCCTTCTCCACAAGCATCAATGTACAGCTTGAAGGGTAGTTTCCAGTCTGGCATTAGAAGAAATGGGGCATTTGTTGAGGAATTTTTTAATTCTTCATATGCCTTGACTGTTTCTTCTACCATTTCATAGACTGTTTGTTTGTCACATAGCTTATACAAGGATTTAGCAATTTTTGCAAAGTCCTTCATATGCTGTCTATAGTAGCCAGCAAATCCTAGAAATGATTGGATTTCTTTTTTGGCTTGAGGAATTGGTTTAAGTAGTACTGCTGCTACTTTATTCTTTTCTATGCCTAGACTAAGTCCATATACAACATGTCCTAGTGCTTTTAATTCACTGTATGCAAAATGACACTTTTTCAAGGAAATTTTCATATTCACTTGGACTATTTTTTGTAGTACCCTTTCTAGTCTTGTAAGGTGATTTTCCCAAGTTTCTGAGCAAACTATGATATCATCAATATAGATAATTAACCATACTTCTGATAATTCTTCAAGAAATATGGTAGTCATCATTCTTTGATAATGGGAAGGTGCATTTTTTATGCCAAATGGCATTGTTAAGTATTGAAAAATTCCACAGTGGACTATTATCCTCAGTAGTTTTTTGTCATTGTCTGTTAAGACATTTTGATGATAACCCTTTAAGGCATCAATGGCAGTGATGAACTTAGCTTGTGACAATTGTGTCAATGTCTCATGGATCCTGGGTATTGAATACCTGTCTGGAATGGTATAGGTCTTCAGGGCTCTGAAGTCTCCTACCATCCTTGATTTTCCATTTTGCCAAGTTATAATGACAGGTGTAGTGACTTCTACCTGTTCATTATGTCCTACCTTTCTTAATACTCCAAGGTCCATTAATTCTTTAATGTGTACCTCTAAGGCTTCTCTAGCCCTTGGACTAGCTGGGTAAGCAGGTCTCCTTAGTAAAGGTGGGTAAGGGTTTCCACATTAAGAATTATATCCACTTCATGTCCAATTATGGCACCTATTGGCTCTTTGTCAGTCGGAAAGGCATTTTTATACTTAAATAAGAGGTCAATCAATTTTTCTTTCATTTTTTCTGTTAATTCTTGATTGAATTCTGCCTCTTTATATTGTTCAGATATAAAAAGTTCCTTTTCTGGAATTCTTTCTTCATTCTTAATAACTGTGATTTGTTTTTTGTTATTTAAGAATCCAAACTTTTGTCTTTTGTTGTCTCCTATGGTAAAATATCTATCCTTTTGGTTGGAGATATCTATACCATAAATTGATAAGTAGTCATTCCCAAGTATGACGTGATTACTAGTACAGTTGTCCATTACTACAAACTCCACTTTGATTCTGACACATTGTGAGGGATGAGGTTAAATTAGTGTTAAATCAATTATTCCAAGGGGCTTCATGCTCTCACTTGCACTACTAAATTTGACACCTTGTATTGGCATAGGTTTTTCTTGCCAGTCTGGGACAATGGTTTTTAAATAACTTTTACCAACACAGGTGCAATATTCTCCTGTATCTAAGTTAGCTTTTCCTTCTTGGTTATCAACCATAACAATACTTATACTTGATTTTCCAGCTGTATATCCCATTCCTCATGCAGGTTTGGTCCTATACATTTTGGCATCTTGTATGTTTGTCAGGTTTGTGTCAGATGTCCCAACTTGTGGTAAGTTTGAGTTAACATGCAGTACTTCATAAATTATATCAATATTATTAATTTGTGCATTAATTATATTGATTTCATCACTTTCAGAGCTTTTTGACTCTTCTGTCTCTTTTTCAGAGTCAGATTCCTCTTACTTGTCATTGTGGTTTTCTGTTTCCACAATTTCATTAATCTTTGCCTTTTTAAGGCAATTATTGGCTAAGTGTCCAATACCTCCACATTTATGGCATTTTCTTTGCTCATTATTGTTGGATGTATTGGGCTTGAAGGATTCTTTTGATTTATCTTTTTGATAAATGGTTTATTTGGGCTTTTAATGTCTAATTTCTTCCAAGTCCTGCCAATTTTTGCTGTTGTCACTATGTCTTCTAGTGCATTAATATACTCTTCTGTGGAGCATGGTTCTATACACCTGCTTCTTAGGGCATGTTCTAGCTCTCCTCCACATTTCTTGAGTATTTTCATATGCACCATTTTTTGTGAAATTTCTGGGTACAATGCATTAAGTCTTTCAACTTGTTTCAAGAACCAAGTTAAAGGTTTGTCTTTGTCTGGGTCAAAGAAAGAATTTTCAAATGCATTTTCTATTTTGTACCTCCAGGCATCATTAGCCCACTTGGTGATTATTTCTTGTTTCCACCAAGACCAGGTATTTTTGCCATTTGTTTGTCTTATGCCATGATACCATCTTTTTGCAGATTTTTCAAACAATGAATGTAATCTTACAGTGATTAATTCATCTGGTATGGCATAATCTTCTTGTAGCATGTCAATTGTTTTGATAAATGACATGTGGTCATATTCACCTTCTCCTGTGAATGTTGGCCATTCTTTCAATTGAGGTGCTTCCTTCATTAAGACTTGGTTATTGTCTTGGTGACTCAAGTCTGTTATGAATGGATTTGTTAATTCCTCTTTTGGTTTAACAGGGCTTCTTATGTGAGAAAATGGTGTTGATAACTTTGGCATATTTAAATTAGCCTCATTAATTTTATCCATTTTTTCAGTAATAAGCCTTATTTCACTTTGAATGTCATCTTTCAGATGCATTCTCTCTGCATCACTCTTTTCCACATGGTCCAAAAGTAATTTTTGGTGTGATGAAGTCTTTTCTTCAAATCTTTCAACAGAAATACTTAATTTGTTTAATTTTTTCTGTAAGATTGTCAATACTCACATCATCATTTATTGTCAAAGTTTTTTCTTTGATATCACTTATGTATTTATACAACTCTTGTTGTCCTTGTATTAATTTCTGAGTATTTTCAATTAATACTTTTGGTTTATTATTTTCAATCATAAATTTTATGTTATCAATTTCTTTCTTATTTTGTACAACAAGTTTTGTTAAGGATGATAAACTGTTATTTATTTCTTGGAAAGATAATAAACTATTTTTAATGTCTTTAAGAGGTAAGATACTTTTTTCAGCTCTGTTAAAGTATTTACAACATCAGGAGACAAGGTTATCTATTTGGGAAACAGGGTTGTCTCATTCTTTGTTCCTCTTTGTCTTTGAATTCCATCAAAGTTCTGGCCATGTTGAAGACATTGTCCATAGCATCTTTTTGGATCTTGGGGATCCTGTAGCTTGGGGAATATGGTTTTCTCCAATTCTTTTTCTTGTTCTTCTTCCCTTCTCGGGGAAGTGGGTTTACTTGGGGCTTGCTGGTAGAAGCTACTGGGGCTTCTTCCTTGGTTGCCTTCTTCTTTTTGGCATGATACTCCTTGATCTTTTTGATTTGAGGTTTGGATGATAGTGGATTCCATCCATTGGAGTATCTCACTATTTCCTCCTCTTTGAGGAAATTTTTCAGGATGTGCCAGGAGTTCATCACTCCTTGGTGTATTTGAGGCAACATTTCCCAATCTTTGTCCTTGTACACTGTGTAGTACTGTTTGTATTGGCTCATGTAAATGTCTATTTGAGCCCTCTGAATGTGATTTGTACCTGTTTGAGTTACTCATACTTAGTTCCAATTCAGGTTCAGATATCATGGGAATTTCTGGGACTTGCCTTTGGGATAAGGCACTTCCTTGTGTGGATTCTGTTCCACTAGGGATATTGCCCTTCCTTTTCCCTTTTGAGGAATCAATTCTACCTCTGAGTCCAGCTCCATCTGATTGGATGTAGTATTGGGAGCCTCTTCTGGTAGTCATATTATAAGAAAAATAAGGAATAAGGGGATTTCAGAACAGGAATTTTCTTATGGCAACTTATAAATGAGGTACTCACCTTCAGAGTCTTGAATGATGGGTTGTGGAAAGTCCAATTTCTTGGCTTTCTTTCTTTTGGTAATTATTGGTGTTGGAGAACTTTGACAAGTTTCTTCCACCAATCTTTCAACAGTGGTTTGGTTATCCTCTGTTGGGTTGTCTTCAAACACTAAAAAAGACAAATAAATATAAGTCTTTTATATAAGAGTGTTCTTTTTGGTAAGATATGGCAATTTTCCATGTAAAAATTGCTTTTATATCTTTTTTTATGGAAAAAAAATGAAAATAATTAAAGAAATAAAATTAAAATGAATAAAATAACTTTTTTATTGGCTTTTAATATTTTTATTATTTTTTATGTTTTTATTTTTAAAGAATAAAATAAAAAGGAATATGATTCTTTTTATAAAATTAATTTATAATATAAAATCATTTTTAATTTATAAAATATCTTTTTTAATCACTGGAGTCACTCAAAGAAAGTTTTTGCAAGTCTAAGGATGTGAAAAACCATGTGTAAGACAGTAAAATTGCTTTCCAAATGCCTCAATAGCTTTTAAAATCAATAAATATGAAATTATTATATAATTTTATGATTATAAGTATAATTTATTATTTGATAAGCCCAATTAGAATCTTTTTAAAGGTCTTTTAGAGTAAATATCACGGCCAGGCCCCCAAATGTAAGGTTTGACTATGAAACAATGAGTAAAAATTACTAATATTTTCCTTATTGTACTATGAATGTCCTTATAAATTAAATAAATAAGATAAAAAGAATTATTATAGTTATGGCGTAAAAATAATTATATTATTAATAAAATATGATGATATAATTTATATTATAAAGTATAATATAATAAAATAAATATATTAATATATTTAATAGCACTTTATTATTGTTACAAACAAATAATAAAGGCGTAAAAAATTGGTTTTTATTAATAAAAAACAAATAATGACAATAATATTACGAATATTAAAGTTATAAATTAATATAAATACTATTTATATTAATGAAAGAATTATCAAAAGAATAATAAAGAGAAAAGAACCTACTTTTAATACTTAGTATAATAATTTGGAGATATTTTACACCAAATAATGTAAATACAACTTATACAAATTGTATTTACAATAAAAAATAGAGAAATTACAAATATTCTTGATTTTTACGTGGAAATGAGTTTTTAGAGAGATTTTTAACAAAAACAATTAAACAAATGATTTAATCACATCAAAATTGATTATTATAATAAGATGAACTTTGATCTTTAATAATATAAAAGCTTTATATATAAAGAATAAAGATATTACCTTTTTATTTGTATTGATTCAATGTTTTTGATGCATCTGAGGGGAAAACAGAGTAAAAAGAGCTCTATTTATAGTAAATACCTCCCTCCTAGAGTCCATCAGGCTTATAGTAGACGTGTACTGATCATATCCACTGGAATGGATCAATAATTTAAGGCTTGGTGATGATTACATCATGATCAAACCTCATTACATCATTATTGCGCCATTATTTAGAGTTATCACTATAACTCTAAGTTTGATGACATCAAAGGCTTGGAAGAACCCCAAATTTCGTGGATTTTATTAGTTTTAATCATAAACTGATAGTATTCACCAGTTTTATTACTTATATGACTGTTAAACTTAATTTAAGGTTACAGTTAGTGATCATAAATGATCAAATTAAGCTTAAACTTTGATCCTTAATAACTTTTGGAATTTACACGCTACAGAAATTCAGAGAGTGAATTCTAATAGCTTGGAATAACTCTATCATTCTGCCAAGAGAATTTTATTACATCATCAAAACTCTATTTTTGATGATTTTTCTTGTAACTCATCTTTTCTGTCGAAATTTAATATTTTAAACTTCAAGCTATGATTTCAAGGGGTTATACGTTGAATATTATAATAAAAAATAAATCATTCTTCAAGAATGAACTAGTAGAATCCAACTGTCTACTTATTTTTAAGCTTGGACCACTTTCACAACAAAGTGGTCAACAGCTCTGCTGATTTTAATCAATAATTCCTTACAGGTTTTAACCTTGTTTATAACTTGTGAAATAAACTTCATTTCTGTATTCCTACAGTAATTAAGTGATGACTTTATTTTTGGCTCATCACTCTATCATGCATAGCTCAAGAGATATTAGCTAAAATCCTTGAATATATGCATTGACCAAAAAAGTGCATATATTCAGGTTAATTCCTTAAGTATTTATTTTGAAGCTTAGCTTATTAATTGTTTTATGTGTTGATTTTTATGGAGAATATAATGGTACCATTTATTTCACGTTTTGTTTCATTTGCTTTTGAAATAAATAAGGATTTGTGTTATTTATAAGGTATTATTACTTATAACTTATTAAATATTGACTTTACAGATATGCCATAAAAATGGTATATGTGTATTTTACCATGGGGAATCCAATGGTATAATTCATTTCACATGTTTATTCATTGGTCTTTAATTTAAGCCAAGTTTTATACCAATTGATGGTATTTTTGTAGCTTTAAGGTACTTATTTTTAATGTATAATTATATTAAATATTTCTTGTGACCTTTTTTGGGTATGTGGTCATATCTCAAAGCTCACACACAGACCCTGTGACTCAATTCCAGGCCAACAGTGACAAACATTTGTGTGGATTTTGACATTCCATGCTTGTCAGCAAGGAATTCTGGGGTCTGGCTCCCTCTTGGAGCTAGAGTACCTTATCCCCCCCAGAATTAATCTTTCCAATTTATTTTTTCTTTAATTCCTCCTCATGTAATACACTTGTAATTTACACATACAATTCAATTGATTTTTACAGTATTCAACTGTAATAATTGATACCTCATATGTAAATTACAGTTCACTTATGTAATACATGTGCACATTTTGGCATTTCAATTGAAAATACTTCAATTCCTCATAACTTCTAAGCTATGCACAACACCTCAATTTTAACACAAAATTTGATGGTTAAAACCACATGTGGTTCAAATTGAATTAATGTTTTGAGTGTTTTCACCTTTTGTACAGAAAATACTAAAAACTTAATGTAAGCTTATTTAGATTTGAGTTACATAAATTTTACCCAAAGGTGACCCCACCTTATTTTTCATGAGGAATCCAATATTGAAGTAATTTTCTTGAGTTTATTTATTGGATAAAAAGCTATAATATATTCTATGTAACCTTTTACCAAAAATATTTTAATTTCATTAATTTTAGGGTGTTGGGAAAAACACACGTAAGCTTTTAGTAAAAACATGTAAGTTAGAAAAACACTTAAGTGACCTTATTTTTCAAAAAAAATTCCTCAGGCTCAGTTTTGAGGATTTTTTCAATTTTTTTTGCCATATTCTTCCCGACTTGGCATTTCAATAAGCACAAATGTTTTCAAAATTTTGCTTTTTGCCAAATTTCACCAATTTGGCCAATATGCCAAAATGGCATATTTCTTTCAAAAATTCATTATAAATCTTCCCACTTAGTAATTTCCTTCATTTTTCAAAAGAACGAAGGGTTCAATTTGAAGAATAAAACACCAGAATACCATAATTTTGGGAATTTTTTTGGGTGGGACAAGTGAAGACGCAAAAAGGGTTTTTTTCAAATGTTTTTTCCCGTCATTGTAATATGCCTATTTTTAAAAAGTGAATTTAATAACTTCCCACTTATTAATTTCCTTCATTTTTTTTAAATTAAAGGGTTCAATCTGGACAATAAAGAGCCAGAAGCTCATGAATTGGGAAAAAAAATTTGGTGGGACAACAAGTGAAGGCGCAATGAGTGTTTTTTTTCAACTGTTTTTTTTCTTGTGTGTGATATGACTATTTTCAAGTACAAAAGTTCCACATGTTTGATAAAAAAGGAGACTGAGGTGGGATTTAAGAAATAAATATGACTGAGGATGGGGAGAATTGGCATAAATTGTATATACAAAAATCATTCAATCAGAATCAACCTCCAAAATAGTGGGTTTCTTCTGAGAGGGGGGAGGAAGATTGGAAAAATACAACATTCTGTGTTTCTTAAATTTATCAGCCCACCCAAGGGCTTGTTTTTGGTCATGAATCTCCCAGTTCACAGTAATGGGGGGGACTGGATCAACTATAGAAATGATGATGTCCAAAGAACAAAATGAGCACAACTATTCAACAAGCAGATGAAAATGGGGGATTATCATTTGGAGGACAGAAATAAGGGAAAAAAGAAAAAGATTGGGCTGTGGAATAAAATAAAACTGGTCTTTTATACTTATTTGCAATTGGATCCCCCATGTCAGGCATGGACATCCACTTGCTTTTTGGAGCCTGGCCAACATCTTCATACCATGCAATTCTTTCCAAATAAGAGGATACTGAAGGAATTAAGGTGTTCATGGCTTCGTAGAGGTCTTGATTTTGGTGAATTTCTTCAGCCAAGTCACCTCTGACATCAGCCCATTGATCTTGAGTCTTGTAAATGAAGTGGGATACCGTTCTGTAGCCACAGTTTCCATCACCCTGGACATTGATGGTCTTGAAGGTGTATTTCAATATAAACTTGGGCAAGTCTTCTTAGCCAGTTATTTGATAAAATAAGTTCAAAAAATGAATAAATATCAAAATAAACAACAGACAATTACATTAAAAAGAATCAGAAACTCACAAACAGCTTGGAGCATTCATCACTTGTGTGATAATTGCTTTGACAATGCTCACAGGTCAAGTCAATTGCATCATAGATATTCAAACTGGTGGCAGGCTTGTGTGATTTTCTTTGTGAGGTTTTGCTTCCAATTGCCAATCTTCTGGACCTTCTAAGGGTTAATTCTGATTTATTTAATTCAGTTGCTGAGGGTACTGAATCTGATTAACTGATGGATTTATATAATGAGTCCTCAGAATCTTCAGAATCTTCAGATGAGGCCAACTCCATTATTGAAGAGGAGACATTTGACTGGGATCTTGACGTTGTTGTACTGGTCACTTTTGAGGGAGGTCTTCCTCTTCTCTTTGATTCACTTTCAATAATTTCAAATCTTGAAGGTTCTCTTTTGTTTTCATTTTTGTTTTTATTCTTGGCTCCTTCGGGTCTTCCACAGATACTCTTGCATTCTATAGGGTCTTCATAATATTGATCATCCTCTTGACTTTTGGGAATTTGATCAAATGGAACTTTTCCAGTCAGAACATCTTGAAAATGTTGCAGAATTGGGGTGATTTCTGCCATTGGTCTTTGCAAAAGGTCTTCCCCAATAGCTTCAAATATTTCCTTGGCTTCTTTCTTTCTTTCTTTTTCAACACTTTGATCATCACCTTGAAAACCAGCCTGAGAAGAATATGACAAATAAAATCAGTTAATAAGAAAAAAAATAATAATAATAAATTAAAAAACCCTCACAGGAAAATTCAAATGCCATTGAGGATGGAAGTCTGATAATTCAAGCCCTTGGCGCTTGGCAAATGCCCTTTGGATCTTATTCTTGCAAGGAATGCCTTTATAATTGTTGTATTTGTTGGTGCATTTTTCATTTAGAGGAAATTTTGATTTGAGATTTTCAAAGGCAATCTGAAGAGCATAATGAGACACCTTGCCATTGAGGGCACAGATGTGTGGAGGAAAATTATTGACATGGACAATCATTTCTTTGGAGATTCTGTTGATTATTTCAATAAATTGTTTTCTGAATGCCATTTGAAGAGCCCTGACTACCTCCAGGATAGTACCAGTGGACTTTTGGAGCCAAAGTTTAACCATGGCATGGGCACCTTCAACTTTGGAGGTGGAGCCCACACCCAGGTGGCAATGTTGGTTGGTCCAGGCTGGCACATAATACTCCTTTAGAGGAAGCCACGTCTTTTCCAAAAATTGCAATACCTCAGCATTTTTGACTCACTTTTGAAGCTTCTTCCAGTTGTCTTTGAAAGACTCTTCAGTGGATGAATACATAAGCTGAGAAATGAATCCCAAAGTCATTAATAAAGACAATAATAAGAAAAAAAGTGAAATAAAGTGAAGAAGTATATTACTTGATTCCAAAGGCCCATAAAATTTTCAAAATCAGTTCCATCACCAATTTTCTTCATTCAATGAGCAGATACATCCTTGTTGATGTGCCAAATGCATAGCATGACTTTGGAGTCTGAGAATAGCTTCTTAATAGAGTTTTTCAAGTCCAGATACCTGTCAATAACAATAACTGGAGGGGGAACAAGATTGGTGTTGTTGAGGACCTTTTCTATGTATTGATTTCATGCCCAAGTATATGAAGGTTCATTCTCATTCTTCATCAAACAAAAAACCCCCAAAAAAAGGTCTTATTGGTTGAGCTGAATCCAACAATATTGAAAAGGGGTATTTTGTACTTATTGGTTTTATAAGTACAATCCATAAGAATGACATGAGGAAAGCCATGAAGACGTTTTATGGCCAGGGGGTGAGTAAAAAACAAGGAGGTAATGTGTCCCTCAGAATCCCTTGCAGAGGACCAAACAGAATTTTCTTCTTTGAGAGTGTCAATAAGAGCATCAATGGGCCTTCTGCCTTGCAGTTTGTCTTTCTTGATTTTCTTGACTTGGTTGTAAATGTCTTGAAGGATTACAGGCCTGTCAGACTCCCTCTGGCTGCATAATTGGGCCTGAATTTGCCTTTTCATGAGCAGTGATTCAGACATTTGAGCAATTTGGGATGTTTCTTGCTCATTGAATTTCCTGAAAGCAAGATGTGCCATAATATTTTCAGTGGCATCATGGCTATGTTCAGTATTTTTGACTTTGAGAGTCCAAGTGGTACTCTTGGCATATTTCCTGGCATAAAGTCTAAAAGGACAGTCAAGCTTTCTTGAGGTAACTGTTTTGGAGTGGCTTTTGTTGGGATTTGGGGTTCCAGACCTGTCACAACATATTTCAATTTGGTTGTGGGTCATATTGGACCTCAAGGTGGACACAGCATACCCCTGAGCCCTGGAAACATTATGCACATGTTGCCAAAGAAACTCAAGGGTCTGAAATTAACCTTTAGTGGGGGGATGAAGCTTTTTTCTTGAAAAATATGTATAAAAGTGAAAAAAAGGGGGAATTGGGGGATTTGGAATGGGGTAAGAACCTTTCGAAATGTGAACAAGAGGTGAAAAAAGGTGTGAAAAATGAACAGAAGTGGTTAAGAGTGAAAGAAAGTGGTTTAAATGTGGGATTAATAGATGAGGGAAGGTAAAAAATTGAAAATTGAGAGGCTTGAAAGCAGGTTGTTGTGGTGGAAAATGCAGTCTTTGGGGGAAAAAAAGAAAAAAGGTTTTAAAAGCTTTGCAAAATGGCTTTGGTAATGCTGTTTTTCCAAAAAAAAAAAAACAATGGTCTGGGGTGGGGATAATGTGGATTATTGGGGTGTTTGGGCTTGTTTTTTTTAGGGGGGGGCTGGGGAAAAAAATCTGAAACAATTTGGAGTTAGGAAGGTTTTGTGGGGAAAAAACCTCTTTTGGGCATGTTTTGGCCCAAAACAGGCCCAATTGTGTTTCATTTTCAATTAAAAATGGGTCCAGGGCACCCCTTACGTGTTTTTACCAACACCCTAATTTTATTAAAAATTCATTTTTACTTAATTTTTTCATGTAAAAATGCATTTTCACAATCTCAAAATTTAATGTAATTTTTATTTTAAATTATAATTAAATTTTTTATTTTTTTATATAAATTTGTATTTATATTTGAATTTTTATTTTGATAATATAAATAAATTCATTCTATTTATATTCATATTTTATTTTGTTATTTGTGGTCTTTTGGGTATATGAAAATACCTCTAATGCTCACAGTAGTGATGTAACAGGGTTTGAAGGGAGGTGTAGTAGATCAAATACTAATATTCCTATTTGTTCTCATGTAAGCTTCAGTGGAATTAGGCAACCCTTGTAAGAGCTTGCAACTGGTGAATTCTGATGATTTGCACAGAGAAGAGACACAGGTTAGGGGGTAGGTTGGTAACTCAGATGCTTTGTCAGATGTGTTGGGGAAATACAGTAGATAGATCAGGGAAGAGTTATTTTCACTCCACACCTGCAACCCTGTCATCCTTCAAACTTTATCTGAGATATTGCTGTCATGGCTATTACCAATTGGACCTTAGGTAAGTCGGCATGCCTAAAAGCATGAAGTATTGACTGGGCCATGTGTTGGTTTGCTTACTACTTGTTTTGGTCTTCATCATAGGTAAACAGTGCTTGATGACCACAGAAGAGTGCATGTTTCACGTTTCGAGGAGATTTCCCGCATTGGATGTCGGTGTAGCGCTGTATTTCTCACCAAGGTCATATTAGCCAGATGAGGGAGCCAATATTATCACCCGAGGCATAGATCTGGAGGTTGTACCCTGGTAACATTTGACAAAGTGAGTCAGTTTCGTGTTAACACCAGTGACAAGAGGGTTGTACAGAAGAGTGGGCAAAACACTAATTGTCTGGTTAGTTCTTTTGTAGTGTGCAGGGACAATGAATGAACCTTGGAGGAGCTTGCAAAGGTTTTTTTTAGCAATTTGAATGGGGAGGGGACCCTAACCATATGGGGGTAAGCCTCCAGCAAGGTAAATCCATTAGTGTGTACTAGTTAAAAAATAGGGAATTCTGAATGCAAATTCTGCCCTAGGGTAGACAAAGGGAAGTAGTTGGAGCCTATAGCCAACTGAAATCTAGGAGCTAATTGGCCATGGGGGCAGAGCAATATTGTGAGACAGGTGTGTTGGATGCATGTGATAACTTTAGCAAGGTAGGTTCTAAATTCCCAGGTATTCCTTGCAGTTGCGCAGGGCTTCCATCAAGTGGTGAAATATTTTGCTAGGGATTGGATGTATTTGGCAGGGCTTAGTATTGTTTCCATTAATGTATCTGCATTAGCTAAGCTTTGTGTCAATCCGGTCATGTGGCAGCAATTTTCTGTAGGTTTTGTGACAGGAGTATCCCACATAGGCATAGAGGGGCTACCAGAATCTCCTTGTTGTTGGGTTAATGTTATTTGGCATCATATGATATTGTATATATGCGGAATGATCAAGTTTCAGGTTCATACAGCTGGTGAGTAGGGATCCTGAGTTTTTCCTACCGATCCTGTTAACAGCTTGATTGGTTACTAATGTTACAGTCAGCAGGTTACAGATTGCCCCAAGGTGAAAGACCTTCCACCCGGCAGGGGCATGGGAGACAGAGAGGAGTGAAGCAGCCATTGGGCTGTAGGTGACAGTATGAGGAGTAGTGGGGGGTGCTGGGTATGGCCCCAGGTTTAGGAGGTAATGGAAAGGTCAAACCCTGAATGCATCCTATGTCAAAGGGCTGGCCTGTAGTATTGGGGATCAGATGTGTATCGGATTGTGAGCTAGGCGTCACCTTGAGGGCCTGTATTAGCAGTGGAGGGTTACTTGGCTTTCTGGGTGTGATTTTTTTAGTGTACCTTCACATATCAGCCTGGTTTTTAAGGTAAAAATCTGTCCTAGGGCAAGTGTAGAAAATCAAGGCGTCAGTAAAGCTATACATGTGTTATATGGTCAAACAGGGTGAAATATGTGGGCAGAAGTGATTTTTTAGTAACCTCTTTAGGGGATTGGCTTGTTTTCTGCATTCAGAGGTTTTTGTCAGCTGTGTTGGAACAATCAACCCCATAATGTAGAGAGTGGATTGTACCACCAATGGAACTATCCCATATCAACCTGTTTTAATGAAAGGATACAAGTCATTCAGGAATACAGTGTGCTTCTTCTTGAGAATGTCTCAGATCATGGTGATAGTAGGAAGATGGAAGTATAAAGTGCATTATATTGAACCCGCTGATCCAGCAATTCCTGGGAAGGTGCAGGGCAGCAGCCAATGTAGTGCACTCAGAAGCCCAGGTGGGTGTGCTTAGTGGTAAAGGCAAAAGGAGGTAGTAAGAATAAGAACCCAACTCTGAATTTTCTGTTGTCATCATATCAGACATGGGCATTCTTATCTGTCAGAAGCAATCACAGAAACACCCCAAGGGTAAAAGTGTAGTATCTCTGATATTCAAGCAGTGTACAAAGGCTAATTCACCAGGGGCCCATCCCTATTGAGGATGAAAGTTGGCTATATATTGTTAGCTTGTCTTTTCCTGGAAATATTTCAGGGGATGGCCATATAAATAGAACTTTCCCAATTACCTGGACAGATAAGGAGTGGCATCAAGATGCAGGTGTGGGTGCAACAAGGAGAGTGCACAGAAGGTGTAAAGAGGTTAACTCTGGAGTGGCTTATTACAGCTGCACAGAACATGGCCGTAAAATACCCCAGTGTGTTGTTCCTTAGGATTTCCTAAAGTATGGTTGTAGCAATGAGCCAGAGGCATGGATAGGGAATGGGCTTAGCAACCAATGACCCTTGCAGAGATTGGGTAGGTGCAGGAAATCAGGATACCCAGAGGAACATAGAATTCAGGATGGTGATCCCTGTAGTAAGGGCCAAAGAGGGTATTATAAGACCAATCCCTTCTGCTATAAATATAGCTAGGGGTATGCTTACAAGTTGCTGTGAAGTGTAAACATGGTGTCATCTCATAGGCACACAAGCAACAGAAAATGCAATCAGGAAGTGTAAAGAGACCATTCATTGAGGCACCCACTTTAAGGAAGGGGAAAACTTCTAAAAACGTTTAGTGCATCTTTTCCTGATATTTTGGCAAGATATGGCTGCACTAGTGAACTAGCGTTATATTGGTATCTGCTCAGTTCAGTTGAGAGTTCTCAACCTATTCAGGGATGCCACAGGAAGGCAAGATACCATGAGCATAATTGCAATAAGCTAGCAAGCAGGACCCAATGTCAGGCATGTGCATTGACTTCCAGTATTGTACAGGTTTCCTCTTCACCAAGACAGTGTGCAGGGGGTGAAGGAAGGTAGGTGAGGCTTCTCAGCACAATTTCAGGTAGGCAAACCAATTGCTTGGCTCAAGCCACACAATCATCAAAAGGCTGACAGTTTCTCTAAAAGTGAATAGCAAGCTATCAGTTTCATTCCTGCAAAGTAAAGGGGTCCCTTCCAGCCTCATCAGACTCACTCTAAATGACCAATTTTGTAGAACTTTGGAACAGTTAAGTGTTTTTGCCAACTCTTTATAGTCTCTCCAAACGCCTCAATTAGCCATTCAATTTGTAGTAGCAATGGGAAGGGATTTAATCAATTCATGCTGATGGCATATGCTTTCTAGGTATTCCTTGTTGAAGAACAATAATTGCAAATATTAAAATAGGGGAAAGGTTAATGGAAACTTTTCAAGTCAGCAAGAAGGATCATTAAAAAAATGAAACTAATTTAAATTTTAATGAAGAAATTCAATACAAAAATCCATAATTACAGGTGACTTCTGAAGATAATTGCCACTTTAACAATCCAGCCAAAATAAAACAACAAAATTATTACATTCAAATATCAAGAATTAAAATTGGGAGCAATTGATTAAATCGCAATTTCATTAATAACTTGAAAAACACATTTACTCCCTTAATTCTGATGCCATAGAAAGGACAAGATAAAATTCAAAGATCAAGGGATGAAAAAAGACAAATTATAATGATAGAATGGAAAGAAGAATTGCATGTATGTGAGGCACAAATTTAAGAAGAAGAACAACAGTTCAATGATTAAATTCATATTCATATGATGATAATTCTGTAAAACATGAAAATTTTTCCTTTGGATGAGACAATAAGTAATTGATAATAATTTATTTTGAAAGTTTTTTACCTAATTCCAAAAAAATTATCTTGAACTATTAATGTATTTTTAGGGATTACAAAAAAAATATTTAAAAAATATTAAGAATTCTTAATTTCAGGTGGTCTATTTCAAAGAAGGTATTTGATGAGATTTTATTTTATCTTATGTTCTGAAATATTTTTGTAATCTATTTGAATTCTTGATTCAATTTATAAAATTTTACTTACCATAATATAACATTAGGTGAATTATGAATATATTTTCATTATTCTCATAATATTTCACTAAAATTTATTTTATATTCCTTTTAATTTTAATTACTTTAATATTATTAAAAATGTTTATTAAACTAATTTTATTTATTATTTGGGAATTAATTTTATATCCCAAAATAATTTTACTTTCTCTAACTATCATTAATTACTACTCACTAATCCATTAAAACCTTAAATTTAAAATATTTTCAAAAAAAGATCTCAAATTTTTCCTATTATAATTAGATTATTAAATCATTAAATCAAGAAATCCTATGTATTAGTTTTATTAAACAAGTCGATAAATATTAATCTAAACAAAAAAAACTGAAATTAGTTGACAATTCTTTATAGAATTTCCAAACTATCACAAAGAAAATCCCCATTCTCTTATAAGAAATTCAAAAATCACAAACAAATTTCTCACATTCAATCAAAAGAAATGTCATTTTTCCCCCAAAAAAAAAGATTTCAGAAAAAAAAGATGAATTAATTTGATTAATTATTAAATAAATATTTTAATCAATTGAAAAAAAAAATTGAGATAAATCTTCTCAAATTCTTTTAATTAATTTAAATTTTTTGAAGACTCTAAAGATTTTTCTCATTTTATGAATCTATGTCTTTGATCACTTTTTTTTAACTAAAGCCTGAAATCAATTCAGAAATAAATTGAAAAAATAATATCTAATCAATTTTTTTTTTGTTGAATCATTATTAATGTATATTTTTTCTTCAGATTTAATTGAAATATACTTTAATAAAAAAATAAAATATAAAAAAAAAAAATTAGTTCATTATATTATACAAAATTAAATTATTCAAAAAAAAAAAAAATTTTTGTATTTCTTTAAATTTATAATTATTAAAACTTTTTTTTTCTTCCAAAAAGAAAATAATTCATATTTAATAAATTATAAAAAAAAACCAAAAAAACTTTTTTTTTTTTGCAATTTTTTTTTATTGAATTTTTTTTTCATAAAAATAATAAAAAATTTAGTTTTCTTTTTTCTTTAATTAATATAATAAAATAATTAAATTTTTATTTTCAAAGAAACCAAATTCTTGTTTTATCACAATTCTGTAATGATTCAATAGTTTTTGTTTTTTTAATATTTTATAAACTTAAAATTTAATAAATCATACCTTTTAGAGATGAATTAGAATTATTAAAAATTAAATTCATTTTTATTTTTTTGATTAATTTAAAGGAAAAAAAATTGAAAGAAAATTTGAATACTCTATTGATTAATTAATTCCCAAATTCATTTATTTATTTTTGATTTCTTAAAAAAACACTGCTATCATTAAAAGAAATCCTGAAATCCTCACAAAAAAAACAAACAATTTTTTAACATTAAGAGGTTTCATTAATCCTTTCTTTTTGAAACTTTTGATATAACTAATTACCCAATTCAATTAGAAAAAAAACTCTTATTTAAATTCATAATTCATTAAAATATAAATAATTGAATTTTAAACTTTTTCAAATTAAAATAAGAATATCATGAATTTTTTTTGAGGGGGGTGATATGATTTGGATATATGTATTTTATCAATTTTTTTAAATGATATTTTTGAGTCATTTTCATTGGATAAATTTTTTTTTGATTTATTTCAAAACTTCTTTAAATCATATCTAATATTAGAAAACTTTAAATATCAAATTAAATTAATAAATTTAACATAAATTTATAAATCCTAAAATTACACTATGATTGAATAATGAAATTCTTCCAGAAATTCTTTCACCATACTTTGGGTGACTTTATCAGTTATTGCTTCTCCAAAATTGAAAACATGCCCAACTTTATCAAAGGCTGCTTCATGCCCTAACCTACACAATGTGATCCCTATTTTTTCTTCAATCATGAATCCATGGATTTCTTGTCAATATGAATTTGGTATGTCATTTATTAAAGATTTTAACAACACAAAAAACTATTTTTGTCTCATACGAAAGAGAACAATAAATCTACCCTCATACCATGGATTGAATCACTTACCTTTTTAGATTGGATTACATTGATAACACCTACTTTTTTTGTAGCATGATAAATGAAAGGACAATTACAATGTCAAAAATATTCATGGTATAAACCATAGTTTGGTTTTCTATCATAATTTTTGCAAAGTTTCAGTATTTTATATATATAAAAAATTGATTTGATAAAAGAAAGTAGATAAAAACATAAACTGGAATTCATATTAAGCTAATTAATTCCCCCAAAAAAGAAATAAAATTTATTTAAAAAAGAAAATTAATTTTTCATATATATATATATATAGATAGATCATAAATTTAAAATTCAATTTCAAAAATTAGTGAAAATTGTTTTTGAGATACATATTTTAATTGAAATTAAAATAATTTCGAAATGTGGCTAAAAAAACCGTATAATAAACTAGGCCTAAATTACACAAAAATTATACTGTAGTTAAGAAAATTGGAATTAGAATTAAAATTTTGATACTCAAAAATAGAAATCCAAAAATAATAATCGAAAAAAAAAACAAATTTCATAATTAAAAAAATCCTATATATATTATATATATATGAAATGTTTTTACTTATTATTAAATGAAAAAAAAATGCGAAATTTACCACATTTTTACAAAAAAAAATATTCTTCTTTTCATGAGACTTTGGAAAAGTAAGCTTTACTATTAAGCTTACAAATTTGATTTTACTTTGGGCTATTATCAATGTTTTTCCTAAATTGAATAATATTGAATTTTTTTCTTTTAAATCTTGTTTTGTGAAAATCAAAAAAATAACCTGAGAATACAGTTGAATGTGATTGTCAAATTGAAAAGCAAAAAACTTAATTGACTTTTGAAATCAAGAGTAAATTTTGGGAGCTGTTGCATTTATCAAGCAGTGAGAAAGAATTAGACAACTTGGTGTCTAATTAGATACCACTAGAGGTACCTAATTCAACCATCTGATTTGAGTTGTCTCAGAGGAGACAAACCTTAAATTTTTTTTTGAATAAAAAAAAATGTATTGATTTTTAATATTAAGACTTATTTTAAGCAAAATTGAGAATTATAAAACTTGGGCCTTGGTTTTCTGGTCTATTTCTGGTTTTTGATTCAATGATAAGTGGAATATTGTTTGCCTTTCTTTGCAGGTTGTATTGTGTTCTCAGTATTTTTTTTGAGCTTGACAAATTAATCTTATTTACTTTTCTTTGAAAAATTTGATTGATCTTCTTTTCTAATTAATCACACCATAAGCCAGGTAGTTTGCTGAAAAATTGTACTTAATGCAATTTAATTGATGTTTTGAAAATTCTGGAGGAAATGTGGGATTTTATAGTTCAAGATATTCAGTGGAATAAAGAAATGAGCAATCAAACTCTTGATTGTATGCATCCATTTCAATCAACACAACCAGTCATAATATTTGCAAAAAAAAACAAAAAAATCTTGTTTGCTTCTGTAACCATCTATGTAGATAACTTTTTTTACGCACAGATCCTGTAAAGTCAGCCTTTCTCTACAAGATTTTTAGGAAGTTAATTTTGTCAATCGCAAAAATGGGGGACAGGATTTCAACTGCCGCTGTGGGAACTCCTTTTGTTGTGGGATAAATAATAGGCAATACCTTGAGGGGGAAATTATTGGTGAGTCTGTTTTGAATTTCAGAATTAGCCAATAACCATGGGTGCTAAGGTGTATTAGCTGCCCCTCTAAATATACTGAAAAAGATACCCTTTTTGATGAGATCACAAATCAATTATTTAGTTTTGTGGCTTTTCAATTAGAGAATTTCCTTCAGCAATCTCTATCAGTCTGTCAATAAAAGATCACTATGATAATAATGGTAATAGTTAATATTTGTTTAATAATCAATGTTTTGCTTAACTTCTTGTTATTGATTATAATTATTTTTAACTGATTCTTCTTGGATTACTACTTTCAATACCTGAGATATTTGAAGAATTTTTTTTTAAGATCACTATTAGTATTAATAATAATCTTAATAGCTAATTAATACTTTAAAGTTGATTTAATAATACTATCAATATAGCTATAATAATTTAAGGGTAAGATAATTTTATAATGGTGGTTTTGCTTAATATAAGGGTAAGATATAAATGATATAATAGTAATATTATACTATTAGGATAAATATAAATATAATAAAATACACCTAGAATGTAAGGTGTGGATATGAAACTTTGATTAAAATCAAGTACTTTTCCTGTCCTCAAAATTTGTATAAGGTAAAAAATCAATTAAAAATAGTATGAAATATTATTTTTAAGAGAAAACACACCAATTTCATTGTTTATAACTTTATTAGTATAAAACAATAATATTATAAAAATTTATTGTTTTACCAACAATAAACATTTATCCAAAAAATACTCTACAAGAGATATTTTAAGGCTACAAAAGAAATTTCTTCAAGAGCAATTTCAATTGGAATTAATTGAGCAAAGAACTGCAAGCAATTAATTAAAGAACAAAGTCTTTAAAAAGAATATTAAAGAGAAAACACGCCCAAAAGTGACCAGAGTGAATTTGGAAACAAAGTGACAAAGTTTACAGTGATGAAAGATGCTTTAATTCACTTTTGGGGTGGTTCAGGGGTAAAAATGATTATAAGAGTTACAAACAATGATTATAATGAGTTTTTCACGTGGTTGAAAGGATTAAAATGATTTAAAAATGGTGGTTGGAATCTTTGATTGATTGGTTTAACAGTGTTTAAACTAATTAATAAAAGGAAAAGATTCTAACATGAAGAGAAAAGTGGGGCAAAGGAGAAATTTTTTATAGCCATCAAATCTCTTACTCCAAAAGTAAAATTTACTCTTGTCAGTCGTGAAAAACAGTCTGACAACAGAAAAGCCAATTATGGCATCATTGAACCCTGGTTTAGACTAAAAAGGGCTGGTTTAAGCCATTTTTAGCCATTTTTCAGCCATTTTAGACCCTTGAATCAGCCATTACTATAGCAATACCAGGCCTAGAGCCTTCAAACCACGTCAGAATGTGTGTCAGAGGCGTAGAAACCAGTTAAAACTGTTTTTACTATGATTGTTTTATCTTAAGGGTAGTTTTACCCTCTTGGCAACAGCTAAAACTACCCCAGTTGGTATCAAAACCTCATCATCAATTGAGTCCACAGACCCTGTAACTCAATTCCAGGCCAAAAGTGATGAACTTTTGCATGAATTTTGACATCCCACGCCTGTCAGCAAGGATTTTGGGGGTCTAGCTCCCCCTTAGAGCTGGAGTTCTTTTTCCCCCCCAAATTTAATCTTTCCAATTTATTTTTCCTTTAATTCCTCATCATGTATTATACTTATAATTTACATATGTAATTCAATTCAATTGTACAGTACAATACAGTAATAATTGACACCTCATATGTGAATCAAAGTTCACTTATGTAATACACATGCACATTTTGACATTTCAATTGAATTCAATTGAAAATACTTCAATTCCTCATAACTTTTAAACTAAACACAACACCTCAATTTTAACACAAAAATTGATGGTTAACACCACATGTGGTGTGAATTAAATTAAGGTTTTGAGGATTTTCAACTTTTGTATTGAAAATACTAAAAACTTAATTTAAGCTTATTTAGAGTTGAGTTACAAGAATTTCACTCAGAGGTGACCCCACCTGATTTTTTATGAGGAATCCAATGGTGAAATAATTTTTATGTGTTTATTTATTGAATAAAAAGCTATAATAATTTTTATTTAACTTTTTTCCAAATTTATTTATTTTTTCACAATTTTGTTAAAATTTCATTTTTACTTAATTTTTTCAAGCATAAATGTAATTTTATACTTACAAAATTTAATGTATTTTTATTCTTAAATTGTAATTAATTTCTTATTTTTAATATAATTTTATATTTATATTTTGATTTTTTTATTTTAATAATATAAATAAATTTAGGGTGTTGGTAAACACACGTAAGCTTTTAGTAAAAACACATAAGCCCTTACATGTTTTTACTAAAAATGTTGGGCCCAAAAATGACAATAACAATGCCATTTATGGAATTTTTAAGGCTATAAATGCCATTAAAAATGCCATTTATGGAATTGGTAAGGCTATAAATGACATTAATAACTCCATAAATGGCATTAATGGCCTTAAAAATGCCATTCATGGCATTGTTAATGTCATTTATAGCCTTAAAATTTCCATAAATGGCATTAATGGCATTAACAATTCCATTGATGGAATTAATAATGCCCTTTATTGCATTTATAATGCCATTAATGGCCTTAAAAATGCCATAAATAGGCATATTTCATTTAAAAACCACCCCTTATGTCTTTTTAACATATAATTACGTGTTTTTACCATAAATTGGTAAAAACACGTAAGTTTTTAGTAAAAACACGTAAGGGCTTACGTGTGTTTACCAACACCCTAAATTTATTTTATTTATATTAATATGTTTTTTTTGTATTTGTGGTCTTTTGGGTATATGAAATTACCTCTAAGGCTCACATAAAAGGTTTATGATATAAGGTATAAGGGTAAGATGATATCCCTTCTATAAATAAGGGTTATTGATAAATTAGATAAGATCACTAATGATAATATTTTCAAACACTGCTTCAACACTACTACTATAATGGCAAGACTATTAAATTATATTAAACTCTTTCATTAATATTATAAATAACTTTTATTAACTAATCATAAATAAGACTATAAGATACTGAGCCTTGCTACTGATCTTTTTTCAATATAATACTAGATTATCCTACTAGAGAAGGAATGGATTGATCCTCAAGATTATTGTCTGAATCAGAAGCATGGGGGGAAAACAGGGAGAGAGGCCCTTTATTTATACCGTTTGGGCCCGCCATAGAGCCGGCCAAAAACAAGGGACTTAGAAAAAATTCCACCTTGAGACATTTTTGCTGGTGGGTAAATTAAAGATGGTGTCATTTGATCAAGATATTTCACAATATGTTTGGTTTATTGCACCATTCTGAACCTTATTATTGTCAGTGTACAGCCTTGAGACATTTTTGCTGGTGGTTAAATTTGGAATGGTGTCATTTGTTCAGGATATTGCACCATATGTTTGGTTGATTGCACCATACTTTTTGAATTATACTGATATTTTAACTAAACTTTATTCTTATTATGCACAGCCTTGAGACATTTTTGCTGGTGGTTGAATTTGGAATGGTGTCATTTGATACAGATATTGCACCATATGTTTGGTTGATTTCACCATTTTGAAAACTGTATTCTTATCTCTACTAACCTTATTTTTCTTCTTCACAGCCTTGATCTGTATTTAGTTGAGTATTTTTCTATGTAAAATTTAATTTGTAAATAATACCTGTAATGTTTTGTCATGGGAGTTTAAGTTGGGATTAAGTAATGTAACACTATGTTAGCTTATATGTAAGTGTTTTTTATGTCAAGACATGTAACACAAGATGTTGTAAGAGTAATGGTATCACTTATGTAATATTACACATGTTTATTCATATTGAATATTTGGACAAGCTGAATTATTTTTAAGCATATTCTTGTACCTATTATAGAGTGTATAGTATCATTTCTCTTCTTTAATCCATGATATCCAGAGAATTATTGATTTTATGAGGTTGAGACAATATGTGACTATAGGTAATATTTGTTGTAGATTCCAGTGGAATACTTATTTTTGTTATTTTTATTCATTTTTCTTCATTTTTCTTAAAGTCTTTTACTTTTATCTTTCACTTTTTATCTTTATTTTCTTCTTATATATATATATTATTATTGATTAAAGTTTTAGATTTGACATTGTGGATTTGAAGCTTGGAAGAACTGGTATGGAATACCACACCGCCTGTTGGTTCTGCTTCAACAGGTCACCCACTGCCTTCTGGGTCCCCACCACATGGGATTTCACCCGGTAAACACTCCTGCCATTCCCCCTCCCTTGTGGGGGGGTTGGCATACTGTTAGGCCTTGCCCTAGTTAAGCTCAAAGTGGTATTTATCTCCTGGCTTACAAAAGCCTTAGTAACTCTCAGAGACACATTATTCCAACTATCCCTCTCTATTGCTTTTGCCACTAGAGCCACCTTGGTTCACTGTCCCCCAGTATCCCTATGCAAGTGGTCCTTGTATTTGGGGACCACAATTTGGAGGAATTTATCTATATGAACATAGCCATGTGCTCCAAGTTCTGGTGGATATAAATGGGGAATGTGGCCAAACCCATTACACCAGCATGTCATCCAATAAGACTGGTAGCTCTTCAACGGTAACTGTTCCTCATCATGGTTGTACTCAATGTTATAGGCTTCATCAGTGGTCAAGCGCATAAGACCATGCAGTAGGTGTACATATATACATGTTTAAGGGGGGAGTCTCAGTTGTTTGATTTTATCAGCCAGCAGAAATAGGCTTTGCCCAATAGAGCATTCTGTCTCAGAAGAAAATTTCTCACAGTCTAGTATGATGTGTTTCCATTCCTCCACACTTTCCCCAAAAGGTTTTCCACATGCTGGACAAGTACCTTCCAGTAGGGAGGTGGAGTTCATGAACTGCAACAAAGTCTGTCTTCTTGAATTTACTGTTGGAAGGGCATTCATTCTCAGAAGACTTGGCCACTGTATGCCTTTAGTAAGGTGAGGCAGGATGGTGGAATATGGATAAAGTTTGCTGTTCTTCCAAAATAATACTGGTAATATCGGACCACTGTATCAGAGTGTTTTAGTTCATAAGCTAGTTCAATTATGAGGAGGTAGGCACCCAAGTCTTCAAAATCTTCATGGTTCCTCTTTGCAGTAGGACAAGGTAGATTGTAAAGAGGTCGCTTAATGGATTTGGGATGGAGGTATTTAGCCAAAGATAGCTTGTCTCTGACCCATCTTCCCATATCCAATGTATCCTTGGTCATTTCATGCCTGACCTTATTCACAGTTGACCTGGTATTTGAGAGCCAGGTTCCTAGGTTACCTTGTCTGCGCCCTTGTTCAAGGTCTTGAGTGGAGTTTGTAGTTCTGCAGTTTTATAATACAGATGCATTCTTTGTTTAATACAATGTATGTGAGGGGGTGTTATGCCAAGTTACATCATCATAAGGAAGCCATTCAATTGCTTTGCTGATGTCCTCTCTCCATAAGCTAGGCGGAGTGCTTTTTTGAATGCTCTTTGGGATCCGGAGAGCCTATACTTATTCAAGCCTATCCATTCTCCTCCATAGGAACCCATGTATTGTATATAGTTTTGTAGTATTCATTTTTTACAACTCAAGTGCACCTGTCAGTCATGTAGCAGGGCCTGAGAGCAAATCAGGCTCTTTGAGATTTTTTCACTAAGCCTTTTGGAATGCAATTTCTCTGGAGAATACTGCTCAGGTAGGTTTGTCATCATGCACCCCAAGTACTTGTAGATGAAGTCAGTGTTAATGGTACCTCCATCTAGTTAGAAGGTCATGTGAAAGTTTGGGACTGACCCATCATCTCCCCAAAGTCCATAGGGAACTACAGCACATTTGGAGTGACCAATAGCAAAGTTCCACTTGGTTCAGAAAGTGGATAGCTTGTCACATGCTTCCTGTATTTCCTGCGGTGATTCCATTAGGGCAAGGGTGTCATCCACGAAAAGGAGGCCTCTTTACAGGCCAGGTACTCCAAGTAAAGTGATTCTGTGGACCATCTCCCTCAGGATATCATTAACATAGACATTAAAGAGGAGATTTGAGAGCGGGAAGCCTTGCCTTGTACCTATAAGTCTTGGAAATGGGCGGGAAATCACTCCCCCAGAAAAGCATTGGATACTGGCAGTTTTGTAGCTAGTTCTCAAAATATTTATGATTTTGGGGTGAATTCCAGCCAACTGAAGTTTAGACCAGATTTCTTCATGTGGCACTCTATCAAAGGCTTTTTTAAATTCAATATATAGGCGAAAGGTTGGAAGTCCCATATTGCCCTGTTGTAGTATTTCACTGAGTGAAATCACCTGATCAATAGCCTCTTGTCTCAATCCAGAACCCGCTTTTGCAGTATCAAAGTACCTCTGTGCCTCAAGTTGGGAGGTTATATAACAGGATATTTCTGTCATTAAAAACTTATTTTCAGTGCAAGAGAGAGTGATACCTCTGGTGTTGCCTAGTTATCTAGGGTCCAAACCAGGCTTTTCTATAGAGATGAGGAGATCTTCACCCCAAAGTTTTGGTAGTTTACCTAATCTAAGGTAAGCCTCCATGATGCCATGTAGCTTGTCAAGAGCAGGTGTTATGCGTTTGGATGCAAGGTCCCATCATGGGAGAGCTTTGTAGGATTAATCCAGTGGTTTAGTAAATTTGTTTTAGCAATATTCTCTTTTGGGTGGGGTAGTTTGTGGGGGAGGCACCTTTAGGCTACACTCTGTTTGGATGAAAAGCTTAAGGTGGGATGTGAGGAGCCCACTTTTCCAGGTGCTGCATTTTTCTTCATGCTTCAAATGGCAAGCATAAAAGCTGACACAGAGAGTATGGGGTGGGACACAGGTTTCCTAGCCTGTTTCAGTGGATTATTAACCCCCTCAACTCTGGAAGGACCCATTTAGGAAGTTTTTGCCCTATAAGTACCCCAGTGTTCCCGGTTTTTAGAGATTCCAGTCGGATTATCTGCTAGCCTGGCAGAGTAGGAGGCTTTCTCCTACAGGATTTTCTCTGGGTCAACAAGTAGATTACCTTTCCCATTAAAGCAGAGTGTAGGTATCTGTGATTGTCTATACTTTCCCTGAATATGCTTTATGGCCTGATAGAAGTCTTTTGCTTTATTGTCCTCCAGGCAGGCAGTGATGTGATGTGCCTTTTTGACTTTTTCTGCTTCAGAAAACTTCTTTTGCTGCAATTTTTACTGCCCTTTCATCACTAGCCAGTAGTTAGTGAGCTTAGTAACAACCTGGGGGCTTAGCTTCAATTGGAGTTCTTTTTCTAGCTTTCTTCTAGCCCCACTCTCCCGCTTTATAGCTTTTAGGATATCTTTGTCAAGACTTCTGGGAGAGGATTTATTTTATTCTCCCCTTGTGCCCAGACAATCACCCACATTATTGGTTATTTCAATATAATTGTTTGCAGCATTGTGTAGATCAGCTTGTGAGTTGATCTCATCAACCTGCAGAATGTTCCATCTGTCAGATAGGGCCAGTTCATCACCATGTTCTTGAAGGAGTTTTTTATTCCACTTGATAGAAGGGGGCAATGTTAGATAAGCATGTTGTTGGAGTTTTAACAACACTGGAAAGTGAGCACTGGCTTATATGTCTTGAATAATGGAAACCTCCTTTCTCAGATGTGCTACCGCCTTAGAGAATACAAAGTGGTCAAGGCTATGATCTGTCACACGTGTAAGGTTATTAATAGGCTCTCTTAGTCGTGATAGCAGTAGATTTCTGCGTGAATTTGTGGTGAGAAGTGTGTCGATTTCCCGCTCATACATATTAAAGTCTCTCATAAGTGTTAACATTGGGTCTTTATCTTTCACAGTGGCCTCAATGTGGTGTCTTAGATAGGCAAGGATTGCCTTATGATCCCCTCTCCTTGGTGTCCCTTAAGGTAGGTATAAATACAGTATGTGCCATGGCTTACCTTTGCACAGGTCAAAGACCACCACATGTATGAAAGCCTGCTCATGAGATGCAATAGAGAAGTGTACAAACAGGGCTTGTCCCCAAAAGCCCGGACCTTTGGATTTGTTTTAAGTGAAAGCGTTTTTGAGAGTTTGAGGGTATTGTAGAGGGCTCAAGAGGTTTTCTTGAATAGCAATTACTTCACATTGGTTGTGGCTGGCCAACTGCTCCAGCCAGGGCCTCTTTGTTCCGAGTCCATTCAGATTCCATGTGAGGAGCGAGGAGAGAAGGACTGGTGGAGCCTTGATGTGAACCTTTGAGATATGACCACATACCCAAAAAGGTCACAAGAAATATTTAATATCATTATACATTAAAAATAAGTACCTTAAAACTACAAAAATACCATAAATTGGTATGAAACTTGGTTTAACTTAAAATCCAGTGAATAAAAATTTGAAATAGGTTACACCATTAGATTCCCCATGGTGAAATACACATATACCATTTTTATGGCATATCTGTAAAGTCAATATTTAATAAGTTATAAGTAATGATACCTTATAAAAGACACAAATCCTTATTTATTTCAAAGCCCAATGAAACAACATGTAAAATAAATGGTACCATTGGATTCTCCATACAATTCCACACATAAAAAAATTAATAAGCTAAGCTTCAAAACCAATACTTAAGGAATTAACCTGAATATATGCACTTTTTTGGTCAATGCATATATTCAAGGATTTTAGCTAATATCTCTTGAGCTATGCATGATAGAGTGATGAACCAAAAAATAAAGTCATCCCGTAATTACTGTTAAAAACAGATATGAAGTTTATTTCACAAGCTATAAACAAGTTTAAAACCTGTAAGGAATTATTGATTAAAATCAATAGAGCTGTTGACCACCTTGTTGTGAAAGTGGTCCAAACTTAAAAAAAAGTAGACAGTTAGATTCTACTAGTTCATTCGTGAAGAATGATGTATTTTTTATTATAATATTCAAGGTATAAGCCCTTGAGATCATAGTTTGAAGTTTAAAATATTAAATTTCAACAGAAAAGATGATTTACAAGAAAAATCATCAAAAATAGAGTTTTGATGATGTAATGAAATTCTCTTGGCAGCAAAATACGGTTATGCCAAACTATCAGAATTCAATTTCTGAATTGCTTTAGCGTGTAAATCTTAAAGGTTATGAAGGATCAAAGCTTGAGGTTAATTTGATCATTTATGATCACTAACTGTAACCTTAAATTAAGTTTAACAGTCATATAAGTGATACAATTGGTGAATACTATTAGTTTATGATTAAAACTAATAAAATCCACGAAATTTGGGGTTCTGCCAAGCCTTTGACATCATCAGACTTAGTGTTATAGTGATAACTCTAAATAATGGCGTAATAGTGATGTAATTAGGTTTGATCATGATGTAATCATCACCAAACCTTAAAATGTTGATCAATTCTCGTGGATATGATCAGTACACGTCTACTATAAGCCTGTTGGACTCTAGGAGGGAGGCATTTACTATAAATAGAGCTCTTTCTGCTCTGTTTTCCCCTCAGATGCATCAAAAACATTAAATCAATACAAACAAAAAGGTAATATCTTTATTCTTTATATATAAAACTTTTATATTATGAAAGACCAAAGTTCATCTTTATTATAATCATCAATTTTAATGTGATTAAATCATTTGTTTAATTTTTTTTGTTAAAAATCTCTCTAAAACTCATTCCAAAGTAAAAAATTAAGAATATTTGGAATTTCTCTATTTTTTATTGTAAATACAATTTGTAAAAGTTGTATTTACATTATTTGGTGTAAGATATCTCAAAATTATTATATTAAGTGTTAAAAGTAGGTTATTTTTTCTTATTATAATAAATTTCTCTATATTATTCTTTTAATAATTCTATAATTAATATAAATAGTATTTCTATTAATTTATAGCTTTAATATTGGTAATATTATTGTTATTAATTGTTTTTTATTGATAAAAAACAATTTTTTACGCCTTGATTATTTGTTTGTAACAATAATAAAGTTCCTTTAAATATATTAATTATTTTATATTAATATATTTATTTTATTATATTATATTTTATAATATAAATTATATTATTATATTTTATTGATAATATAATTATTTTTATGCCATAATTATAATAATTCTTTATTATTATAATTACTTTTATCTTATTTATTTTATTTATAAGGACATTCATAGTACAATAAGGAAAATATTAGTAATTTTTACTCATTGTTTCATAGTCAAACCTTACATTTGGGGGCCTGGCCGTGATATTTACTCTAAAAGACCTTTAAAAAGATTCTAATTGGGCTTATCCAATAATAAATTATACTTATAATCATAAAATTATATAATAATTTTAAATTTATTGATTTTAAAAGGTATTGAGGCATTTTGAAAGCAATTGTACTGTCTTACATGTGGTTTTTCACATCCTTAGACTTGCAAAAACTTTCTTTGCATGACTCTAGTGATTAAAAAAGATATTTTATAAATTAAAAATAATTTTGTAAAAAGAATCATATTCATTTTTATTTTATTCTTTAAAAATAAAAACATAAAAAAAATAATAAAAATATTAAAAACCAATAAAAAAGTTTTTTATTCATTTTAATTTCATTTCTTTAATTATTTTCAATTTTTTCCATAAAAAAAGATATAAAAGCAATTTTTACATGGAAAATTGCCATATCTTACCAAAAATAACACTTTTATATAAAAGACTTATATTTATTTGTCTTTTTTAGTGCTTAAAGACAACCCAACAGAGGACAATCAAACCACTGTTGAAAGATTGGTGGAAGAAACTTGTCAAAGTTCTCCACCACCAATAATCACCAAAAGAAAGAAAGCCAAGAAATTGGACTTTCCAGGACCCACCATTCAGGACTCTGAAGGTGAGCACCTCATTTATAAGTTGCCATAAGAAAATTCCTGTTCTGAAATCCTCTTATTTCTTATTTTTCTTATAATATGACTACCAGAAGAGGCTCCCAATACTCCATCCAATCAGATGAAGCTGGACTCAGAGGTAGAAGTGATCCCTCGAAAGGGAAAAGGAAGGGCAATATCCCCAGTGCAACAGAATCCACACAAGGAAGTGCCTTATCCCAAAGGCAAGTCCCAAAAATGCCCATGATATCTGAACCTGAATTGGAACTAAGTATGAGTAACTCAAACAGGTACAAATCACATTCAGAGGGCTCAAATAGACATTTACATGAGCCAATACAAACAGTACTACACAGTGTACAAGGACAAAGATTGGGAAATGTTGCCTCAAATACACCAAGGAGTGATGAACTGCTGGCACATCCTGAAAAAGTTCCTCAAAGAGGAGGAAATAGTGAGATACTCCAATGTATGGAATCCACTATCATCCAAACCTCAAATCAAAAAGATCAAGGAGTATCATGCCAAAAAGAAGGAGGCAACCAAGGAAGAAGTCCCAGTAGCTTCTACCAGAAAGCCCCAAGTAAACCCACTTCCCAAAGAAGGGAAGAAGAACAAGAAAAAGAATTGGAGAAAACCATATTCCCCAAGCTACAGGATCATCAAGATCCAAAAAGATGCCATGGACAATGTCTTCAACATGGCCAGAACTTCAATGGAATTCAAAGACAAAGACAAACAAAGAATGAGACAACCACATTTCCCAAAGAAATAACCTTGTCTCCTGATGTTGTAAATACTTTAACAGAGCTTAAAAATAGTATTTTACCTCTTAAAGACATTAAAAATAATTTATTATCTTTCCAAGAAATAAATAACAGTTTATCATCTTTAACAAAACTTGTTGTACAAAATAAGAAAGAAATTGATAACATAAAATTTATGATTGAAAATAATAAACCAAAAGTATTAATTGACAATACTCAGAAGTTAATACAAGGACAACAAGAGTTGTATAAATACATAAGTGATATCAAAGAAAAAACTTTGAGAATCAATTATGACGTGAGCATTGACAATCTTACAGAAAAATTAAACAAATTAAGTATTTCTGTAGAAGAATTTGAAGAAAAGACTTCATCACACCAAAAGTCACTTTTGGATCATGTGGAAAAAAGTGATGAAGCAATAATGCATCTGAAAGAGGACATTCAAAGTGAAATAAGGCTTATTACTGAAAAAATGGATAAAATTAATGAGGCTAATTTAAATATTCCAAAGTTATCAACACCATTTTCTCACATAAGAGGCCCTGTTAAACCAAAAGAGGAATTAACAAATCCATTCATAACAGACTTGAGTCACCAAGACAATAACCAAGTCTTAATTAAGGAAGCACCTCAATTAAAAGAATGGCCAACATTCACAGGAGAAGGTGAATATGACCACATGTCATTTATCAAAACAATTGACATGCTACAAGAAGATTATGCCATACCAGATGAATTAATCACTGCAAGATTACATTCATTGTTTGAAAAATCTGCAAAAATATGGTATCATGGCATAAGACAAACAAATGGCAAAAATACCTGGTCTTGGTGGAAGCAAGAAATAATCACCAAGTGGGCTCATGATGCCTGGAGGTACAAAATAGAAAATGCATATGGAAATTCTTTCTTTGACCCAGACAAAAACAAACCCTTAGCTTGGTTCTTGAAACAAGTTGAAAGACTTAATGCATTGTACTCAGAAATGTCACAAAAAATGGTGCATATGAAAATACTCAAGAAATGTGGAGGAGAGCTAGAACATGCCCTAAGAAGCAGGTGTATAGAACCATGCTCCACAGAAGATTATATTAATGCACTAGAAGACATAGTGACAAAAACAAAAATTGGCAGGACTTGGAAGAAATTGGACATTAAAAGCCTAAATAAACCATTTATCAAAAAAGATAAATCAAAAGAATCCTTCAAACCCAATACATCCAACAATAATGAGCAAAGAAAATGCCATGAATGTGGAGGTATTGGACACTTAGCCAATAATTGCCTTAAAAAGGCAAAGATTAATGAAATTGTGGAAACAGAAAACCACAATGACAAAGAAGAGGAATCTGACTCTGAAAAAGAGACAGAAGAGTCAAAAAGCTCTTAAAGTGATGAAATCAATATAATTAATGCACAAATTAATAATATTGATATAATTTATGAAGTATTGGATGTTAACTCAAACTTACCACAAGTTGGGACATCTGACACAAGCCTGACAAACATACAAGATGCCAAAATGTATAGGACCAAACCTGTAAGAGGAATGGGATATACATCTGGAAAATCAAGTATAAGTATTGTTATGGTTGATAACCAAGAAGGAAAAGTTAACTTAGATACAGGAGCATATTGTACCTGTGTTGTTAAAAGTTATTTAAAAACCATTGCCCCAGACTGGCAAGAAAAACTTATGCCAATACAAGATGTCAAATTTAGTAGTGCAAGTGAGAGCATGAAGCCCCTTGGAATAATTGATTTAAAACTAATTTCTCCTCATCCCTCACAATGTGTCAGAATCAAAGTAGAGTTTGTAGTAATGGACAACTGTACTAGTAATCACGTCATACTTGGGAATGATTACTTATCAATTTATGGTAAAGATATCTCTAACAAAAAGGATAGATATTTTACCATAGGAGACAACCAAAGACAAAAGTTTGGCTTCTTAAATAACAAAAAGCAAATCACAGTTATTAAGAATGAAGAAAAAATTGCAGAAAAGGAACTTTTTATATCTGAACAACTTAAAGAGACAGAATTCAATCAAGAATTAACAGAAAAAATGAAAGAAAAATTGATTGACCTCTTATTTAAGTATAAAAATGCCTTTGCAACTGTGAAAAAGCAACTAGGTTCCATAATTGGACATGAAGTGGATATAATTCTTAATGTGGAAAAACCTTACCCACCTCTACTAAAGAGACCTGCTTACCCAGCTAGTCCAAGGGCTAGAGAAGCCTTAGAGGTACACATTAAAGAATTAATGAACCTTTGAGTATTGAGAAAGGTAGGACATAATGAACAGGTAGAGGTCACTACACCTGTCATCATAACTTGGCATAATGGAAAATCAAGGATGGTAGGAGACTTCAGAGCCCTGAACACCTATACCATTCCAGACAGGTATCCAATACCCAGGATCCATGAGACATTGACACAATTGTCACAAGCTAAGTTCATCACTGCCATTGATTCCTTAAAGGGTTATCATCAAAATGTCTTAACAGACAATGACAAAAAACTACTGAGGATAATAGTCCACTGTGGAATTTTTCAATACTTAACAATGCCATTTGGCATAAAAAATGCACCTTCCCATTATCAAAGAATGATGAATACCATATTTCCTGAAGAATTATCAGAAGGATGGTTAATTATCTATATTGATGATATCATAGTTTGCTCAGAAACTTGGGAAAATAACCTTACAAGACTAGAAAGGGTACTACAAAAAATAGTCCAAGTGAATATGAAAATTTCCTTGAAAAAGTTTCATTTTTCATACAGTGAATTAAAAGCACTAGGACATTTTGTATCTGGACTCAGTCTAGGCATAGACAAAAATAAAGTAGCAGCAGTACTACTTAAGCCAATGGCTCAAACCAAAAAAGAAATGCAATCATTTCTAGGATTTGCTGGTTACTATAGACAGCATATAAAGGACTTTGCAAAAATTGCTAAATCCTTTTATAAGCTATGTGACGAACAAACAGTCTATGAAATGACAGAAGAAACAGTCAAGGCATATGAAGAATTGAAAAATTCCTTAACAAATGCCCCATTTCTTCTAATGCCAGATTGGAAACTACCCTTCAAGCTTTACATTGATGCTGATGGAGAAGGACTGAGTTCTGCACTACACCAGACACAAATTATCAATGATAAACCAGTGGAAGGACCAATTTGTTTTATTTCAGGACAGATAAAGCCAACAGAAGCAAGATATGGAGCAAGCCAAATGGAATGCCTCTGCTTAGTGTGGGCTTTAGAAAAATTACATTACTATTTGGATGGAACAGTATTTGATGTCATTACAGACTGTAATGCTGTAAAATCTCTATTAAATATGAAAACTCCAAATAGACATATGCTGAGATGGCAAATTGCTATCCAAGAATATAGAGGAAATATGACTATTGTTCATAAATCTGGCAATATTCATAAAAATGCAGATGGTCTTAGCAGATGGGCTCTAGCAAATACCCCTGACAATCCAGCATGGGTACCACAAGAAGAACACCATATAGAAGGAATATGTGTCACAGAAATTGGCACATAATTCTTTAACCAAGTTAAAGAAAGCTATAAGATAGACAAAAATTGCCATATCTTAAGCCAACTTCTAATGAAAGACTGCAAAGACCCATCACTTTCATCAAAACTAGATGAAACATGGAAAAAGGCATATGATGAGGGAAGATTCCACCTCCTTGATGGAATCCTGTATCATAGAACAAAACACACATGTGTTATGGCCTTAACAGATAGAACCCTGATAAACACTATTTTACATGAGTGTCATGATAGTGTTGCAGCTGGACACCTTTCAGAAGACAGGCCACTAGAGAGGGTTAAAACCTGCTCTTGGTGGCCAAATTGGAAGAAAGATGTTATAGAATACTTCCAAACCTGTGACAGATGTCAAAAGGCCAACAAAGCCACAGGAAAGAAATTTGGATTGATGATCCAAATCCAAGAACCAAAATCCCCTTGGGAAATAGTTCATATGGATTGGGTAACAGCATTACCTCCAGGAGGAGACAGAAGCTATAATGCATGCCTAGTATTGGTTGACAGGTATAGCAAAACTCCCATGTTCCTACCATGTCATAAAAATGAAACAGCTATGGACACAGCAATAATGATATGGAATAAAGTTATTAGCCATACAGGCTTATTCCAGAATATTATAAGTGACAGAGACCCAAAGTTCACTTCAGCATTATGGACAAATCTCCATAACTTGTTTGGGACAAAGTTATCATTCTCAACAGCTTACCATCCTCAAAATGATGGTTTAGCAGAAAGAATGATACAGACCTTAGAGGACATGATCAGAAGAGTCTGTGCTTGTGGACTAGAACTCAAAGATTTTGATTGTTTTACCCATGATTGGTGTACACTACTACCAGCTCTTGAACTGGCATACAAAACATAAATCCATTCTTCTACTGGCAAAACACCAGCAATTCTACAAAAAGGTTGGAATCAAAGACTTCCTTATGACACCCTCAAAAAGGACTTAGTGGATATACATCCAACAGCAAGCAGTTTTAAGATAATGCTTCACAAGGCAAGACACCATGCAAACAGATGTATGCAAGACTCTTTCAAATATGCAAAAGAAAGATGGGATAAAAGTCATAAGCCACCTGACTTCAAAATAGGAGACTGTGTCCTAGTATCAACCCTTAATTTCAATAACATAAAAGGCCCAAAGAAATTGAAAGATTCCTTTGCAGGACCATTTATGATTAAAGCACTTCATGGACCCAATGCTGTGCAATTGGAACTGACAGGTGAACTAATGAACAAACACCCAACTTTCCCTGTAATTCTGATAAAACCTTACAGCTCTAGAGACAAGGAGTTATTTCCACTAAGAAATAAACCCCCACGTGAAATTGCCCCCTTGGAAGAAGGAGAGGAAAAGAAAATAGTAAAAGTCCTTAGAGAAAGAAGGACAAGAAACAAAAAAGAAAGGGAATACCTTGTAAGGTATAGAAATTCAACTCAAGAAGATGAATGGCTACTTGAGAAAGATATACCCAATTCTGATAAACTACTAAGAAGGTTCAGACATGAAAGAAAACCTGAAAAATAGAAAAGTTAAGCATTATTGAGCTTCAAGACTAACAAAGTCTATTGAAGAGGTAGGACAGTGGATGATACCCTAATTACACATATCAGATTGTGGTAAAATCTTCTTTCGTGGTAGGGAATTTGAACCTTTGAGATATGACCACATACCCAAAAAGGTCACAAGAAATATTTAATATAATTATACATTAAAAATAAGTATCTTAAAACTACAAAAATACCATAAATTGGTATAAAACTTGGTTTAACTCAAACACCAATGAATGAAAAGGTGAAATAAATTACACCATTGGATTCCCCATGGTGAAATACACATATACCATTTTTATGGCATATCTGTAAAGTCAATATTTAATAAGTTATAAGTGATGATACCTTATAAAGGACACAAATCCTTATTTATCTCAAATTCCAATGAAACAACATGTGAAACGAAAAGTACCATTGGATTCTCCATCAAAATCCACACATAAACCAATTAATAAGCTAAGCTTCAAAACCCACACTTAAGGAATTAACCTGAATATATGCACTTTTTTGGTCAATGCATATATTCAAGGATTTTAGCTAATATCTCTTGAACTATGCGTGATAGAGTGATTAACCAAAAATAAAGTCATCACGTAATTACTGTAGGAATACAGATATGAAGTTTATTTCACAAGTTATAAACAAGGTTAAAACCTGTAAGGAATCATTGATTAAAATCAATAGAGCTGTTGACCACCTTCTTGTGAAAGTGGTCCAAACTTATAAAAAAGTAGACAGTTGGATTCTACTAGTTCATTCGTGAAGAATGATGTATTTTTTATTATAATATTCAAGGTATAACCCCTTGAAATCATAGTTTGAAGTTTAAAATATTAAATTTCAACAGAAAAGATGAGTACAAGAAAAATCATCAAAAATAGAGTTTTGATGATGTAATAAAATTCTCTCTGCAGCATAATATATTTATGCCAAACTATTAGAATTCACTCTCTGAATTGCTGTAGCGTGTAAATCTTAAAAGTTATCAATGATCAAAGTTTGAGCTTAATTTGATCATTTATGATCACTCACTGTAACCTTAAATTAAGTTTAACAGTCATATGAGTGATAGAATTGGTGAATACTATTAGTTTATGATTAAAACTAATGAAATCCACGAAATTTGGGGTTCTGCCAAGCCTTTGACATCATCAGACTTAGGTTTATAGTGATAACTCTAAATAATGGTGTAATAGTGATGTAATGAGGTTTGATCATGATGTAATCATCACCAAACCTTAAAATATTGATCAATTCCAGTGAATATGATCAGTACACGTCTACTAGAAGCCTGTTGGACTCTAGGAGGGAGGCATTTACTATAAATAGAGCTCTTTCTGCTCTGTTTTCCCCTCAGATGCATCAAAAACATTAAATCAATACAAACAAAAAGGTAACATATTTATTCTTTATATATAAAACTTTTATATTATTAAGGACCAAAGTTCATCTTTATTATAATCATCAATTTTGACATGATTAAATCATTTGTTCAATTGTTTTTGTTGAAAATCTCTCTAAAACTCATTTCCACGTAAAAAATCAAGAATATTTGTAATTTCTCTATTTTTTATTGTAAATACAATTTGTAAAGGTTGTATTTACATTATTTGGCGTAAAATATCTCAAAATTATTATATTAAGTGTTAAAAGTAGGTTATTTTCTCTTATTATAATGAATTTCTCTATATTATTCTTTTAATAATTCTTTAATTAATATAAATAGTATTTATATTAATTTATAGCTTTAATATTGGTAATGTTATTGTTATTAATTGTTTTTTATTCATAAAAAACAATTTTTTACGCCTTTATTATTTGTTTGTAAAAATAATAAAGTGCCTTTAAATATATTAATTATTTTATATTAATATATTTATTTTATTATATTATATTTTATAATATAAATTATATTATTATATTTTATTGATAATATAATTATTTTTACGCCATAATTATAATAATTCTTTATTATTATAATTACTTTCATCTTATTTATTTCATTTATAAGGACATTCATTGTACAATAAGTAAAATATTAGTAATTTTTACTTATTGTTTCATAGTCAAACCTTACACTTGAATTGGGAGGGCTTTATTATTGCTCTATCCCAGTATGGCTTCCATTTGTATATTCAATACTTGGGGAGCATATATTTTCCTACCAGTTCAACTTCAGGCAGCTTGAGCTGTCCCAGTGTGTGTCTCAAATCATTTCTCCAACCAAAATCTAGTTTGAGATTGTTTTGTAACCCAGCTGCAATCTCTTGTTTAATCCACAAATCAAAGAATTTCTGACAGTTAGGCTGGGTGACAGACTTGATTTTGACAATCCCCTAATAAATGCCTGGACAACATTTAAGGGACTTTTTTAGAAAATAATACATCTGGAAAACTTTCATGGATCCAGTGTTGGTCAAAATCATCCTGGAATGCATAGAAAGCCGGACCTTATTTTCCACCCTATGAACAGACACAGGGAATTGTGGGAAGCTCAAGCCCAAATCAAGCTTTGGTGGAGTGGTTAGGTATTTGTAGTATTGATAAAGACTTCTCCTGCCCAATTAATCACAGGGTCCATCTGTCCCCTTGTCACTCAGGCTGGCAGGTCTTCCCAGCCGCCTAAAAACGCTACTCCCCAGTCTTTGCTCTTCCAATTCATTCTGGGGCACAGGAAAGGGCTTTCTTAGCCAAGCAGTTCCTACTCCACCCCCAGAAGAGGGGGAAACAGCTCCAAATACTGACATTTTCTTACACTGCATACCTCATAAACATTCAAAAAACCAACCTTACCTAAATACACCTTCCAAGTCACTCAGTGGTCCAGAAAAGCCCCCTTTATGTCTTGTTAGATGTCTTCCAATCCTTCAACATGGCCCATTATTGGTCCAGTTAGCGGATTAGGATATCCTTCATCCTATATCTCACATTTACTACATCTTTGGGAGTGCCCTTTTGTCTTGTAGTGTGTAAACCCTCATGGGATAAATTCAGGCTATTCAATTAATGTCTGTAAACTTAAGTTAGGTTGAACCCCATTTCCAGAAAAGTGGCTTGTAATTCCAACTGGGGTTTTTCAATTGTAGTCTTAAACAGAGAGGCTTACTAGGTTTGATCTAACAACTCAGTCCACTTCAAGACTCAGTATGGTACAGCTCAGCAACAGCCCAGGAACTGGTAGGGTGTTGTGTGGGACAGGAAAGCATTGTCAGGTGTAAAACAATTGGGTCACTGATAGCTGGTAATTAATGACAGGAAGCCAGGATAGCTAGTGATAGAAAGAGTACAGCCAAATAGGTGTCCTCAAGCCTCAGGGGGCCTGGAACAAAACAACAGCAAAGGGAGGAGAGACAAAGCCAATCAAATATTGTTGTCTACTACAAGTGAGGGCCAGAAAAAGTGGTGGATGGGTCTAGTTACAAGTGAGAATGAGAGACGGCAATAAAAGCTGCTTGGTTATTCACTATACATTTGTGTGGAGTCATTAGAAACGGAAGGGTTTGCTCCCTTGTGCAGGTAACACAGAGCAACAGAGCATAGTCAAGCAAGAGGGATGGAATTGACCAATTGGGTTACATATCACTGGAACAAGGGCCATTTCATACAGAGAGCATAGAGAGTAAGAGGACAGCTGATTGAGGAAGAGGGAAACAATTGAGCAGGGGTGTGTGTCTATGCAGCAAATGCTTTTCCATGAAAGAAACACAAAAGGGGAAGTAAAAAACATAGCAAGAAATAGAGAGAACTGGTTGAGTGGGGGTGTAGGTTTACGCAACAAGAATTGCTAATTAAAAATAGGTGTTCCCAGCATTCTCTGATTATCATCTGAAAATCCAACAGGGGTACAGTCATAGTCAGTAAATAGGGTATCTTTGAGATCCATAGGAGTGTTTTATTTTAGAGTGTATCATAAAGGTGCCTACTCTTTGTTAGATAGCCCTGGGAGGATTAGGGGGTCTTCCATCTCCTCCTCTTGAATGATTAAAATTCCTGACTTGACACTGGGAGGGGACTTCTACTTGTGTTTGTGCTACCAGTATAGCCTGGTTGTGGTGTTGACATTGTAATTCTTTGTCAACATTGCATAGCTGGGCTGCCTTGAGGGTTATGTCATAAGGGAAGAGTTTCCTGTCATCATGTTCTTCAAAGCCACAAAAGGTAAATTCTCTGACAATATTGAGGTCAAAGCGTTCACCCTTCCAGATTATGGGCCTAGTACTCCTTTCCTTCCCCTTTCAGTATTCCTCAAGGAGAGAATGGTCAGGTAATCACATGAGTTCAACACGCCAGGTGCTGGTGAAAATAGATAAATTGCTAATAGGTATTTTTTAGGGGAAAAATTACCAATTTCAGTGTTGAACGTCTTCCCAGACCCAGATACAAAGCTCATGACACCAGATGTGAATGGAGGTTTTATGATTTGGGCTCTTGTAAGTAGGGTGGGGATGTAGCATGTGAAGATGAGGGGGTGCGCTTTCCTGGTTCAGTTGTTTTTGAGGTCTTGAGTTATTGGTAACAACCAAATGAAACCCAGGCTGCTAGGTCCCTGTGGGTCACAAAATATTCCTTGCACGGCGTTATTTTACTTGGGAATTTTAGAAGTATTGGTGGCAGTGATGTGAATAAGCCATTCATTAGGGTATTTGACATAGTCAGGTTGCGCCTGAATCTCGGAGGGTCAAATATTAAGCTTTGAAAGGGCTTGAAAAAGGCTCTCATTGGCTCTTGCGCGATCCTGTACATTAGGACCTACAGATCTCACCAGTACAATTATTGATTTATCTGTAGAGAGGTATCAGTTTTAGTAACATGATGCAAAGAGGGGGGAGGCTTACTTTTGGCAGGACCCACCAAGTCGGTCAATTTCTTGTTCCAATAAGCCTCTGCACGAACACAGACAAAGCATCTTGAGATCTTTTCCAAGTCATTATGGGCAGAAGTATACAATGCTTTAACTGGGGCTGAATTCTTTTGTTGGAAAAATATGTCTGACACCTGAGAGCCATCAGACACATCCCCAGCCAAAGCATTTAGCATAACGGAATTAGTGTTCTGTAAATGGTTCACAGCTGAGCTCTTCCTGTCCTTAGTTCCTGAAATGCTAGGGTTAGAACTTTCTATGAGTCTAGTAAGGGGGGTATTAGCAGTGTCAGTGGGAGTGGACATTCTTTTGGTTCTTCAGTCAAGGTATCAGGAAAGATTAGGAGAGGGACAAGTGCAGTGACCTATGCGGATCTCACCCTAATCAATACCCCCCTTTTATAAAGGGCAAGCAAGGAGCGACACCAGATTTTATTTCTATGTATGATAGAGCTGATGGGGTTATGATTGGTAAGCATAGGAAAAAACAAGGTATTTGAGGATACTGAGGCAAATCTCACCTCAGGAAATCCATCTAAGCTTCTCTGTTGTGCATTGTTATTCAGAATTCGAGGCCCTGCAGGTTGGATAAAGGTGAGCACAATCAACATCAGGATCTCTCTGAATGTACCATTGGTGCAAGACAATCATATGTTCTAGCGATAGTTGATAAGCTCACCCATTTGTTAAGGAGAGGACAGTGATGTATGGCAGGGATAATGGGGCCAGCATTGACCAAGTGCTAGTAAGCTAACGTGATCTGGGGAGATTTACTGGGACCATCAGTCCAGATTCACCACCCACCCATGGTTCCTACCTCTATGTGTAACGTATTTCACGGCAACATTTACAAGAGACAAGCAATGGTAGGGACACTTCCCTCTCTGAAAAGGTGGTCAAAGGATGTTAATCAACAGTCGGATAGTGTGTAACATCCGTGGCCACTTTCAGGAAGGAGGAGGATGAAGCTAATGTCGATGGGAGGTGAGTTGTCATAGAAGAGTGTGGAGGACAAAATGTGACATGGAATTTGGTCCATGCAGGCTATATGGCTTAGTTAGGGTAGACGTGGTGAGAGTCAAACCCTAGTTTGCGCAGCCGGTCACTATCACAGGTTTCTCTTGCGGGAGAATAATACGACCCAGCCTCTTTCGTCCGGTTTTCCTCCAAACGCTACTCGATGTAATACATTGTTAGGTATAGCACTCTGGGCATCAGGTGAGTAGAGGTATGTGGAAACGTCATCAAGTATCGATCTGGCCATGCATTTGATACAACTACCACCCTTAAAGGATTATTGACGGACAGACCATGTGGGATCGGCATTTGGCAGGAGACTACCGTTGGGGATCTAATTGTAGGTGAGTTCTTCTTCTATTAGAGGTGTCGAAGACAATTGATGGCATTAGCAAAAAACAAGGGAGGGCTAACCAGTATTTGATTGTTAGGCATGAAAGAGCAGGCATTAACTCATCAAAATTGACCAAATTGTTTTAGTGTAGAAGAAGGTCAAAGGGCAGGGATTACCTGTGTATTCCTAGGACATTTTGTTGATTAGGTGAGCGATTGTTAAGATCCTGTTCCATCTCTCCTTTCTGTTGCGCAAGGTGGTTTGAGAGGGTAAACAATCACATGTGGGTCTGTTTCAGGAAGTGAGATACAACATATGAAGTTGCCACCTTGCAATCTGTTGCCCCCTCTCCCAACAGTAAGCAAGGTGGGAAAACCTTTGAGACAAGAAAGAAAAGCAAGATTGGCACTTACGCTCAACGGTCAACATTGTCTGTGGAAGATTTTGATGGTAGTCAGAGGGGTTTATGGGACTGGTAGTGGAGCTAGCATGGCTGGGGTAAGTATAGGTGATTGTGGAAGATGGACAGTGCGTGTAGGTGATATAGCCAGGTTAGGGTAATCCTGACGCAAGTTGTACCCTAGCCCATGCAGCCACATCTATGTGTTAGGTTTATCACGCAGGAGAGTATTTTCACTCCATGCCTGTCATTCTACCTTACGCTGAATGCTATCTTGATACATTATTGTTGCCATTGTTGCCGACTGGATCTTAGGTATGTTGGTATTCCTAAAGGGTGAAGTATTTATTGAGCCACACGTTAGTTTGCTTATTACTCGTTTTGGCCGTTAACGCAGGTAAACAGAGTTTGGTTGCTTGATGCAGGTGTACGGTTTGAAAAACAAGATGCAGGTAAGTATTGCTTCAAGTGGGATTTGGTAATGGGTAAGAATGGGTAGGTAGACATTCACTGACCGTGGAAAAGTGCCTTCTCCCCATTCGAGGTTGGTAAAGCCCATATTTCTCATTGAGTTCATCACTTGAAGAGTTATGGATTGCAAGAGATCATTGAGGTTTTGGTGGTCAATAAAGTGGTAAGCTATACTTTGTTAACCATTCAGGTAGCCGGTAGTGGTGTGGCAAGAATAACATCATCCTTGTTGCACTATAGGCTCTGAAGTAGAGGGATAGATTTTTGATCTTCAAACATTGGTTCTAGAGCCTCGAGCCATATGTAGGCTAGTATGGTGATTGCAGGTGTTATTGTTTTAGGCGTGGATCTGGGTAGCATTTGACAAGGTGGGTCAGTTTGGTGTTCACATCAGTGGCAAGAGGTTCAGACAGAAGGTTGGGCCAAATGCTAATTGCAAAGTTTGTTCCCTTGTAATGTGCAGGGGCATTGACCGAACCTTGAAGGGCAGAGTGAGGCAGCAAACAGGGTCATAATAATACTGCTGTATAGCAATATTGGGTGCACATGGGATTGTCCGTGGGCCAGGGGCCCCATACAGGTGTGAGGGCCTTGTTTTGATGGGATCTGGCACTAGGGAGAAGTCAGGGGTACCTAGTAAGTGATAGTGTCACCTCAGAAGTAGCACACGAGCTTACCACACCTTTCGTGTTTGATAGGCCGGTGGTAGTCAATGATGTGAGATGTCATGTGGGGTCCAAGTGAGTGGACTTTGGAGCCATGTAAGAGGTAATTCAGGTTCCTTTTGTACTCTTCAGTCAAAGTAGGTGAACTTACCTACTGCTAATAATACAAGTAAGAGAATCAGGAGAGCCTACTCAAGGGAAATCCAGCATGCACTGGGGCCTGGAGGTTTACAGGGGCTGAGATAGTGAGATAAACATTGGCCATGATAGGGAGGTGAGATTGGGAAATTTCATTAAGAGCCTTGTGGCAAAGAATGGGTGGAGGTTAATGTACTGGGGTATCTCATGCCATAGGGTCATTCCAAAGTGACTGGAAAGGGCAGCATGTGAGGAATTTTGAACCTTTGAGATATGACAACATACCCAAAAAGGTCACAAGACATATTCAATATAATTATACATGAAAAATAAGTACCTTAAAAACTACAAAAATACCATAAATTGGTATAAAACTTGATTTAACTCAAAAGCCAATGAATAAACATGTGAAATAAACTATACCATTGGATTCCCCATGGTAAAATACACATATATCACTTTTATGGCATATCTGTAAAGTCAATATTTAATAAGTTATAAGTAATAATACCTTATAAAAAACACAAATCCTTATTTATTTCAAAAGCCAATGGAACAACATGTGAAATGAATAGTACCATTGGATTTTCCATAAAAATCCACACATAAAACAATTAATAAGCTAAGCTTCAAAATCAATACTTAAGGAATTAACCTGAATATATGCACTTTTTTGGTCAACACATATATTCAAGGATTTTAGCTAATATCTCTTGAACTATGCATGATAGAGTGATGAACCAAAGATAAAGTCATCACGTAATTACTGTAGGAATACAGAAATAAAGTTCATTTCACAAGTTATAAACAAGGTTAAAATCTGTAAGGAATTATTGATTAAAATCAGCAGAGCTGTTGACCACTTTGTTGTGAAAGTGGTCCAAACCTAAAAAAAGTAGACAGTTAGATTCTAATAGTTCATTCGTGAAGAATGATGTATTTTTTACTATAATATTCAAGGTATAACCCCTTGAAATCATAGTTTGAAGTTTAAAATATTAAATTTCAACAGAAAAGATGAGTTACAAGAAAAATCATCAAAAATAGAGTTTTGATGATGTAATGAAATGCTCTCGGCAGAATGATAAGGTTATGCTAAGCTATTAGATTTCACTCTCTGAATTTCTTTAGAGTGTAAATCTTCAAAGTTATTAAGGATCAAAGTTTGAGCTTAATTTGAGCATTTATGATGACTCACTGTAATCTTAAATTAAGTTTAACAGTCATATAAGTGATAAAATTGGTGAATACTGTTAGTTCATGATTAAAAATAAGAAAATCCACGAAATTTGGGGTTCTTCCAAGCCTTTGGCGTCATCAAACTTAGAGTTATAGTGATAACTCTAAATAATGGTGTAATAATGATGTAATCATCACCGAACCTTAAAATATTGATTAATTCCAGTGGATATGATCATTACACGTCTACTAGAAGCCTATTGGACTCTAGGAGGGAGGTATTTACTATAAATAGAGCTCTTTTTACTCTGTTTTCCCCTCAGACGCATCAAAAACATTGAAACAATACAAATAAAAAGGTAATATCTTTATTCTTTATATATAAAACTTTTATATTATTAAAGACCAAAGTTCATCTTATTATAATGTTCAATTTTGACGTTATTAAATCATTTGCTTAAATTGTTTTTGTTAAGAATATCTCTAAAACTCATTTCCACGTAAAAATCAAGAATCTTTGTAATTTCTCTATTTTTTATTGTAAATACAATTTGTATAAGTTGTATTTACATTATTTGGCATAAAATATCTCAAAATTATTATATTAAGTATTAAAAGTAGGTTATTTTCTCTTTATTATTCTTTTAATAATTCTTTAATTAATATAAATAGTATCTATATTAATTTATAACTTTAATATTTGTAATATTATTGTTATTAATTGTTTTTTATTAATAAAAAATGATTGTTTACGCCTTTATTATTTGTTTGTAACAATAATAAAGTGCTATTAAATATATTAATTATTTTATATTAATATATTCATTTTATTATATTATCATATTTTATTAATAATATAATTATTTTTATCTTATTTATTTCATTTATAAGGACATTCATAGTTCAATAAGTAAAATATTAGTAATTTTTACTTATTGTTTTATAGTTAAACCTTACATTTGGGGGCCTGGCCATGATATTTACTCTAAAAGACCTTTAAAAAGATTCTAATTGGGCTTATCCAATAATAAATTATACTTATAATCATAAAATTATATAATAATTTTATATTTATTGATTTTAAATGTTATTGAGGCATTTGGAAAGAAATTGTACTGTCTTACACGTGGTTTTTCACATCCTTAGACTTTCAAAAACTTTCTTTGAGTTACTCTATTGAGTAAAAAAGATATTTTATATTATAAATTAATTTTAGAAAAGGATCATATTCATTTTTATTTTATTCTTTAAAAATAAAAAAATTAAAAGCCAATAGAAAAAGTTATTTTATTCATTTTAATTTTATTTCTTTAATTATTTTCATTTTTTTTCTATAAAAAAAGATATAAAGGCAATTTTTACGTGGAAAATTGCCATATCTTACCAAAAATAACACTTTTATATAAAAGACTTATATTTATTTGTCTTTTTTAGTGTTTGAAGACAACCCAATAGAGGACAATCAAACCACTGTTGAAAGATTGGTGGAATAAACTTGTCAAAGTTCTCCAAAACCAATAATTACCAAAAGAAAGAAAGCCAAGAAATTGGACTTTCCAGGACCCACCATTCAGGTCTCTGAAGGTGAGTACCTCATTTATAATTTGCCATAAGAAGATTCCTGTTCTGAAATCCTCTTATTTCTTATTTTTCTTATAATATGACTACCAGAAGAGGCTCCCAATACTCCATCCAATCAGATGGAGCTGGACTCAGAGGTAGAATTGATTCCTCAAAAGGGAAAGGAAAGGGCAATATCCCCAGTGGAACAGAATCCACACAAGGAAGTGCCTTATCCCAAAGGCAAGTCCCAGAAATGCCCATGATATCTGAACCTGAATTGGAACTAAGTATGAGTAACTCAAACAGGTACAAATCACATTCAGAGGGCTCAAATAGACATTTACATGAGCCAATACAAACAGTACTACACAGTGTACAAGGACAAAGATTGGGAAATGTTGCCACAAATACTCCAAGGAGTGATGAACTCCTGGCACATCCTGAAAAAGTTCCTCAAAGAGGAGGAAATAGTGAGATACTCCAATGGATGGAATCCACTATCATCCAAACCTCAAATCAAAAAGATCAAGGAGTATCATTCCAAAAAGAAGGAGGCAACCAAGGAAGAAGCCCCAGTAGCTTCTACCAGCAAGCCCCAAGTAAATTCACTTCCCCAAGAAGGGAAAAATAACAAGAAAAAGAATTGGAGAAAACCATATTCCCCAAGCTACAGAATCCCTAAGATCCAAAAAGATGCCATGGACAATGTCTTCAACATGGCCAGAACTTTGATGGAATTCAAAGACAAAGAGGAACAAAGAATGAGACAACCCCATTTCCCAAATAAATAACCTTGTCTCCTGATGTTGTAAATACTTTAACAGAGCTTAAAAATAGTATCTTACCTCTTAAAGACATTAAAAATAGTTTATTATCTTTCCAAGAAATAAATAACAGTTTATCATCTTTAACAAAACTTGTTGTACAAAATAAGAAATAAATTGATAACATAAAATTTATGATTGAAAATAATAAACCAAAAGTATTAATTGACAATACTCAGAAATTAATACAAGGACAACAAGAGTTGTATAAATACATAAGTGATATCGAAGAAAAAACTTTGACAATCAATTATGACGTGAGTATTGACAATCTTACAGAAAAATTTGAAGACAAGACTTCATCACACCAAAAATTACTTTTGGACCATGTGGAAAAGAGTTATGAAGCAAGAATGCATCTGAAAGATGACATTCAAAGTGAAATAAGGCTTACTACTGTAAAAATGGATAAAATTAATGAGGCTAATTGAAATATGCCAAAGTTATCAACACCATTTTCTCACATAAGAAGCTCTGTTAAACCAAAAGAGGAATTAACAAATCCATTCATAACAGACTTGAGTCACCAGGAGAATAACCAAGTCTTAATGAAGGAAGCACCTCATTTGAAAGAATGGCCAAAATTCACAGGTGAAGGTGAATATGACCACATTTCATTTATCAAAACAATTGACATGCTACAAGAAGATTATGCCATACCAGATGAATTAATCACTGCAAGATTAAATTCATTGTTTGAAAAATCTGCAAAAAGATGGTACTATGGCATAAGACAAACAGATGGCAAAAATACCTGGTCTTGGTGGAAACAAGAAATAATCACTAAGTGGACTAATGATGCCTGGAGGTACAAAATAGAAAATGAATTTGAAAATTCTTTCTTTGACCCAGACAAAGACAAACCTTTAACTTGGTTCTTGAAACAAGTTGAAAGACTTAATGCATTGTACCAAGAAATGTCACAAAAAATGGTGCATATGAAAATACTCAAGAAATGTGGAGGAGAGCTAGAACATGCCCTAAGAAGCAGGTGTATAGAACCATGCTCCACAGAAGAGTATATCAATTCACTAGAAGACATAGTGACAAGAACAAAAATTGGCAGGACTTGGTAGAAATTGGACATTAAAAGCCCAAATAAACCATTTATCAAAAAAGATAAATCAAAAGAATCCTTCAAGCCCAATACATCCAACAATAATGAGCAAAGAAAATGCCATGAATGTGGAGGTATTGGACACTTAGCCAATAATTGCCTTAAAAAGGCAAAGATTAATAAAATTGTGGAAACATAAAACCACAATGACAAAGAAGAGGAATCTGACTCTGAAAAAGAGACAGAAGAGTCAGCAAGCTCTGAAAGTGATTAAATCAATCTAATTAATGCACAAATTAATAATATTGATATAATTTATGAAGTACTGGATGTTAACTCAAACTTACCACAAGTTGGGACATCTGACACAAACCTGACAAACATACAAGATGCCAAAATGTATAGGACCAAACCTGCAAGGGGAATGGGATATACAGCTGGAAAATCAAGTATAAGTATTGTTATGGTTGATAACCAAGAAGGAAAAGTTAATTTGGATACAGGAGCATATTGCACCTGTGTTGGTGAAAGTTATTTAAAAACCATTTTCCCAGACTGGCAAGAAAACCTTATGCCAATACAAGGTGTCAAATTTAGTAGTGCAAGTGAGAGCATGAAGCCCCTTGGAATAATTGATTTAGAACTAATTCTTCCTCATCCCTCATAATGTTTCAGAATCAAAGTAGAGTTTGTAGTAATGTACAACTGTACTAGTAATCACTTCATACTTGGGAATGACTACTTATCAATTTATGGTATAGATATCTCCAACCAAAAGGACAGATATTTTAACATAGGAGACAACAAAAGACAAAAGTTTGGCTTCTTAAATAACAAAAAACAAATCACAGTTATTAAGAATGAAGAAAAAATTCCAGAAAAGGAACTTTTTATATCTGAACAACTTAAAGAGGCAGAATTCAGTCAAGAATTAACAGAAAAAATGAAAGAAAAACTGATTGACCTCTTATTTAACTATAAAAATGCCTTTGCAACTGACAAAGAGCCACTAGGTGCCATAATTGGACATGAAGTGGATATAATTCTTAATGTGGAAAATCCTTACCCACATCTACTAAGAAGACCTGCTTACCCAGCCAGTCCAAGGGCTAGAGAAGCCCTAGAGGTACACATTAAAGAATTAATGGACCTTGGAGTATTAAGAAAGGTAGGAAATAATGAACAGGTAGAAGTCACTACACCTGCCATTATAACTTGGCATAATGGAAAATCAAGGATGGTAGGAGACTTCAGATCCCTGAACACCTATACCATTCCAGACAGGTATCCAATACCCAGGATCCATGAGACATTGACACAATTGTCACAAGCTAAGTTCATTACAGCCATGGATTCCTTAAAGGGTTTTCATCAAAATGTCTTAACAGAAAATGCCAAAAAACTACTGAGGATAATAGTCCACTGTGGAATTTTTGAATATTTAAGAATGCCATTTGGCATAAAAAATGCACCTTCCCATTATCAAAGAATGATGAATACCATATTTCCTGAAGAATTATCAGAAGGATGGTTAATTATCTATATTGATGATATCATAGTTTGCTCAGAAACTTGGGAAAATAACCTTACAAGACTAGAAAGGGTACTACAAAAAATAGTCCAAGTGAATATGAAAATTTCCTTGAAAAAGTTTCATTTTTCATACAGTGAATTAAAAGCACTAGGACATTTTGTATCTGGACTCAGTCTAGGCATAGACAAAAATAAAGTAGCAGCAGTACTACTTAAGCCAATGGCTCAAACCAAAAAAGAAATGCAATCATTTCTAGGATTTGCTGGTTACTATAGATAGCATATAAAGGACTTTGCAAAAATTGCTAAATCCTTTTATAAGCTATGTGACGAACAAACAGTCTATGAAATGACAGAAGAAACAGTCAAGGCATATGAAGAATTGAAAAATTCCTTAACAAATGCCCCATTTCTTCTAATGCCAGATTGGAAACTACCCTTCAAACTTTACATTGATGCTGATGGAGAAGGACTGAGTTCTGCACTACACCAGACACAAATTATCAATGATAAACCAGTGGAAGGACCAATTTGTTTTATTTCAGGACAGATAAAGCCAACAGAAGCAAGATATGGAGCAAGCCAAATGGAATGCCTCTGCTTAGTGTGGGCTTTAGAAAAATTACATTACTATTTGGATGGAACAGTATTTGATGTCATTACAGACTGTAATGCTGTAAAATCTCTATTAAATATGAAAACTCCAAATAGACATATGCTGAGATGGCAAATTGCTATCCAAGAATATAGAGGAAATATGACTATTGTTCATAAATCTGGCAATATTCATAAAAATGCAGATGGTCTTAGCAGATGGGCTCTAGCAAATACCCCTGACAATCCAGCATGGGTACCACAAGAAGAACACCATATAGAAGGAATATGTGTCACAGAAATTGGCACATAATTCTTTAACCAAGTTAAAGAAAGCTATAAGATAGACAAAAATTGCCATATCTTAAGCCAACTTCTAATTAAAGACTGCAAAGACCCATCACTTTCATCAAAACTAGATGAAACATGGAAAAAGGCATATGATGAGGGAAGATTCCACCTCCTTGATGGAATCCTGTATCATAGAACAAAACACACATGTGTTATGGCCTTAACAGATAGAACCCTGATAAACACTATTTTACATGAGTGTCATGATAGTGTTGCAGCTGGACACCTTTCAGAAGACAGGCCACTAGAGAGGGTTAAAACCTGCTCTTGGTGGCCAAATTGGAAGAAAGATGTTATAGAATACTGCCAAACCTGTGACAGATGTCAAAAAGCCAACAGAGCCACAGGAAAGAAATTTGGATTGATGATCCAAATCCAAGAACCAAAATCCCCTTGGGAAATAGTTCATATGGATTGGGTAACAGCATTACCTCCAGGGGGAGACAGAAGCTATAATGCATGCCTAGTATTGGTTAACAGGTATAACAAAACTCCCATGTTCCTACCATTTCATAAAGATGACACAGCTATGGACACAGCCATAATGATATGGAATAAAGTTATTAGCTATACAGGCTTATTCCAGAATATTATAAGTGACAGAGACCCGAAATTCACTTCAGCATTATGGAAAAATCTCCATAACTTGTTTGGGACAAAGTTATCATTCTCAACAGCTTACCATCCTCAAACTGATGGTTTAGCAGAAAGAATGATACAGACCTTAGAGGACATGAGCAGAATATTCTGTGCTTATGGGCTAGAATTCAAAGATTCTGATGGTTTTACCCATGATTGGTGTACACTAATACCAGCTCTTGAACTGGCATACAAAACATCAATCCATTCTTCTACTGGCAAAACACCAGCAATGCTAGAAAAAGGTTGGAATCCAAGACTTCCTTATGATACCCTCAAAAAGGACTTAGTGGATATACATTCAACAGCAAGCAGTTTTAAGATAATGCTTGACAAGGCAAGACACCATGCAAAAAGATGTATGCAAGACTCTTCCAAATATGCAAAAGAAAGATGGGATAAAAGTCATAAGCCACCTGATTTCAAAATAGGAGACTTAGTCCTAGTATCAACCCTTAATTTCAATAACATAAAAGGCCCAAAGAAATTAAAAGATTCCTTTTCAGGACCATTTATGATAAAAGCACTTCATGGACCCAATGCTGTGCAATTGGAACTCACAGGTGAACTAATGAACAAACACCCAACTTTCCCTGTAGGTCTGATAAAACCTTACAGTTCAAGTGACAAGCAGTTATTTCCACTAAGAAATAAACCCCCACTTGAAATTCCCCCCTTGGAAGAAGGAGAGGAAAAGAAAATAGTAAAAGTCCTTAAAGAAAGAAGGAAAAGAAACAAAAAAGAAAGGGAATACCTTGTAAGGTATAGAAATTCAACTCAAGAAGATTAATTTCTACTTGAGAAAAATATAACAAATGCTGATAAACTACTAAGAAGGTTCAGACATGAAAGGAAACCTGAAAAATAGAAAAGTTAAGCATTATTGAGCTTCAAGACTAACAAAGTCTATTGAAGAGGTTGGACAGTGGATGATACCCTAATTACACATATCAGATTGTGGTACAATCTTCTTTGGTGGTAGTGAATGTGAACCTTTGAGATATGACCACATACCCAAAAGGTCACAAGAAATATTTAATATAATTATACATTAAAAATAAGTACCTTAAAACTACAAAAATACCATAAATTGGTATAAAACTTGGTTTAACTCAGAAACCAATCAATAAACATGTGAAAAAAATTGAACCATTGGATTCCCCATGGTAAAATACCCATATACCATTTTTATGGCATATCTGTAAAGTCAATATTTAATAAGTTATAAGTAATAATACCTTATAAAAAACACAAATCCTTATTTATTTCAAAAACCCCTGTAACAACATGTAAAATAAATGGTACCATTGGATTCTACATAAAGGTCCACACATAAAACAATTAATAAGCTAAGCTTCAAAATCAATACTTCAGTAATTAACCTGAATATATGCACTTTTTTGGTCAACGCATATATTCAAGGATTTCAGCTAATATCTCTTGAACTATGCATGATAGAGTGATGAACCAAAAATAAAGTCATCCCATAATTACTGTAGGGATACAGAAATAAAGTTCATTTCACAAGTTATAGACAAGGTTAAAATCTGTAAGGAATTATTGATTAAAATCAGCAGAGCTGTTGACCACTTTGTTGGGAAAGTGGTCCAAACTTAAAAAGAAGTAGACAGTTGGATTCTACTAGTTCATTCTTGAAGAATGATGTATTTTTTATTATAATATTCAAGGTATAACCCCTTGAAATCATAGTTTGAAGTTTAAAATATTAAATTTCAACAGAAAAGATGAGTTACAAGAAAAATCATCAAAAATAGAGTTTTGATGATGTAATGAAATGCTCTTGGAAGCATAATACGGTTATGCCAAGCTATTAGAGTTCACTCTTTGAATTGCTTTAGCGTGGAAATCTTAAAAGTTATAAAGGATCAAAGTTTGAGCTTAATTTGATCATTTATGATGACTCACTGTAACCTTAAATTAAGTTTAACAGTCATATAAGTGATAAAATTGGTGAATACTATTGGTTTATGATTAAAACTAATAAAATTCACGAAATTTGGGGTTCTGCCAAGCCTTTGACATCATCAAACTTAGAGTTATAGTGATAACTCTAAATAATGGCGTAATAATGATGTAATGAGGTTTTATCATGATGTAATCATCACCAAACCTTAAAATATTGATCAATTCCAGTGGATATGATCAGTACATGTATACTAGAAGCCTTTTGGACTCTAGGAGGGAGGTATTTACTATAAATAGAGCTCTTTTTACTCTGTTTTCCCCTCAGACGCATCAAAAACATTAAAACAATACAAATAAAAAGGTAATATCTTCATTCTTTACATATAAAGCTTTTATATTCTTAAAGACCAAAGTTTATCTTATTATAATCATCAATTTTGACGTGATTAAATCATTTTTTTACATTGTTTTTGTTAAAAATCTCTCTCAAACTCATTTCCACATAAAAATCAAGAATATTTGTAATTTCTCTATTTTTTATTGTAAATACAATTTGCATAAGTTGTATTTACATTATTTGGTGTAAAATATCTCAAAATTATTATATTAAGTATTAAAAGTAGGTTATTTTCTCTTATTATGATAATTCTCTCTTTATTATTCTTTTAATAATTCTTTAATTAATATAAATAGTATTTATATTAATTTATAACTTTAATATTGGTAATATTATTGTTATTAATTGTTTTTTATTAATAAAAAACAATTTTTTACGCCTTTATTATTTGTTTGTAACAATAATAAAGTGCTATTAAATATATTAATTATTTTATATTAATATATTCATTTTATTATATTATATTCTATAATATAAATTATATTATCATATTTTATTAATAATATAATTACTTTTACGCCATAATTATAATAATTCTTTATTATTATAATTATTCTTATCTTATTTATTTCGTTTATAAGGACATTCATAGTACAATAAGTAAAATATTAGTAATTTTTACTTATTGTTTCATAGTCAAACCTTATAGGAATACAGATGTGGTAGGGTTTCTGGAGGGGTATAGGGGGCACTGGGAGCTTTATCCAGAGGCTCAGGGAATAGGAATAATAGATAGGCTGGTTTATTGGTTGACCCTCAGTTCTTGTATTACCTAGTAGTGGCAGTGGAGAGCCCAGGTGCAATGCAATATGAAAGGGGGACTATTCAGATGGTCTCTGGGTCCAAGGAGTGGTGACTAGGAATGACTAATAATGATTGGTTCATTGAACCCCTAGGGACCACGTGTTAGATAGAAAGGCAGGAGCTGTACAAATACACAGCAATAGAACCTTGTAGAGCTCATAAAGGGGAGCATGGCTGGTCTCAAGGAACGCCCATTTAGTACTTTTAAGAGGTGTTGATGGGCATGAAGTAAAGGTTAACCATGGGGTAAAGAAATCTCAGGTTGTGGCATACTCAGCTACAGGTGAGATATAGATGAAGGGGGAATAAGAGAACTGTCATTTATTCCAATATTGCCAGCTGACTTAGGCAGGAAATCTATTCCTTCAATAATCAGGGTTATACTGTCTCAAGGTATCAGCAGTGTACCATGGAATTCATTCAACAGAGGTTAAAAGTGCAGTTTTCCTCTTGACCTATCTCAGGAGAGGGAATATAGGATTGAGAGAATGAAGAATTCCCTCCACAAAAATTCCTCCAGGACATAATTGTGGGGAGTAGAGATAAAATGTGTGAGTGAGTGTAATAATCTCTGGTCTCATTTGTACCCTGGGTAGGTGCTAGGGAGAAGCAATCCCAGTGAGATATAGGTTGGTAGGCCTAGCTATAAAGGTATAGGAGGCAGGTAAAATAAGAACCCTAACCTGACTTCCCTGTTGCTATAAATACAGTCAGGGGCACGCTTATCCATTGATAGTTGATGTAAGTGCTAGGGAATCTCCTAGTTATAGGTGCAGCAGGGGCTATTTTCAGATATTGTAAAGAGGCCATCTCTTGAGGTGCCCAGTTATCAGGGGTAAAGATTTCTCAAAGACTGTAGTCCATCTTTTCCTGAAAATATCTCCAGATATTGCTGCAGAAATAGGCTAGAGGTAAGTGTGTAAAAATATTTTTGGTATCTACTTAATTCAGCTGAGAGTTCTCAGCCTATTCAGGGATGAAATTGGAAGGCAAGATACCATGAGAATAGCTGCAATAAGCTAGTAAGCGGGACCCAATGTCAGGTGTGTGTGTTGACTGCCAATATTGTACATTATTCATCTTCACCAAGGCAGTGTGCAAGGGATAAAGGGGGGTAGGTGAGGCTTTTCAGCACAGTTTCAGGCAGGCAAGCCAACTTCTTGGTTCAAGTCATGCTGTCATCAAAAGGCTGACAGTTTCTCTGAAAGTGAATAGCAAGCTATCAGTTTCATGCCTACAAGGTGAAGGGTTCCTTTCCAGCCTCATTGGACTCACTCTAAATGACCAATTTTGTAAAACTTTTAAACAGTAAGAGTTTTTGATAATTCTTTATAGTTTCTCCAAATGCCTCAATAAGCAATGCAATTGGTAGTAGCTATGGGGAGTGTGTACAAAGGGAAGGGAAGTAATCAACGCATGCTGATGACATATGCTTACTAGGTATTCCTTGTTTAAGAGCAATAATTGCAAATATGAAAATGAGGGAAAGGTTAATGGGAATTTTTCACCTTATCAAGAAGGATCATTAAAAAAATGAAACTAATTTAAATTTTAATGAAGAAATTCAATACAAAAATCCATAATTATAGGTGACTTCTGAAGATAATGGCCACTTTGGCAATCCAGATAAAAAAAAACAACAAAATTCTTAAATTCAAATATTGAGCATGAAAATTGGGAGCAATTGATTAAATCACAATTTCATGAATAACTTGAAAAGCATATTTACTCCCTTAATTCTAATGCTATAGAAAGTACAAGATAAAATTCAAAGATAAAGGGATGAAAAAAGACAAATTATAATGATAGATTGGAAAGAAGAATTACATGTATGTGAGGCACAAATTCAAGCAGAATAACAACAGAATAATGATCAAATTAATATTTATATGATGATAATTCTATCAAAGATGACAATTATTCCTTTGGATGGGACAATAGGTAATTGATAATAATTCATTTTGAAAGTGTTTTACCTAATTCCAAAAAAAAAAATATCCTGAAATATTAATGTACCTTGAGGTAATACTAAAAAAAAGATTTAAAAAAAAAATATTAAGAATTCTTAATTTCAAGTGGTCTATTTTACAGAAGTGATTTAGTTATATTTTATTTCATCTTAGGTTCTGAAATATTTTTGTAATCTATTTCAATTCTTGATTCAATTTCCAAATGGATTTTTATTGCAATTTCTAAAATTTTACTTAACATAATATAACATTAGGTGAATTATGAATATATTTTCATTATTCTCATAATATTTCACTAAAATTTAGTTTATATTCCTTTTAATTTTAATTACTTTAATATTATTAAAAATGTTTATTAAATTGATTTTATTTATTATTTGGGAATTAAGTTTATATCCCAAAATAATTTTACTTTCTCTAACTATCATTAATTACTACTCACTAATCCATTAAAACCTTAAATTTAAAATATTTTCAAAAAAAGATCTCAAATTTTTCCTATTATAATTAGATTATTAAAGCATTAAATCAAGAAATCCTATGTATTAGTTTTATTAAAAAAAGTTGATAAATATTAATTTAAACAAAAAAAAAAAAAAACTCAAATTAGTTGACAATTCTTTATAGAATTTCCAAACTATCACAAAAAAAAAAAAAAAAAAAAAAAAAAGGCCCATTCTCTTAAAAGAAATTCAAAAATCACAAATAAAGTTTTCACATTCAATTAAAAGAAATATCATTTTTACCCAAAAAAAAAAAAGATCTCAGGAAAAAAAGATGAATTAATTTAATTATTAATTAATTAAATAAATTTTTCAATTAATTAAAAAAAGAAGAAAAAAAAATTGAGATAAATTTTTTAACAAACTTTTAAAGATTTTTTCCAATTTTATGAATCCTATGTCTTTAATCAGTTTTTGTTTTTTTTTAACTAAAACTTGAAATTAATTTTAAAAATAAATTAAAAAAAAAAAAAAAAAAAAAAAAAAAAACAAATTAATTATTAATTTATATTTTTTATTTATTTTTTTTTCAAATTTAATTAAAATATAATTTGATAAAAAATAAAATAAAAAATAAAAAATAAAAAAAAATAATTTAGTTCATTATATTATTATTAAAAAAAAAAAAAAATATCATTATTTTTGTAAATTTTTTTTTAAATTTATATTTATTAAAACTCTTTTTTTTCTTCAAAAAAAAATAATAATAATAATAATTTATATTTAATAAATTATAAAGAAAAAAAAAAAAAAAAAAATTTTTTTTTTTTTTTTTATTAATTTTTTTTTCTTTACAAAAATAATAAAAAATTTATTTTATTTTTTATTTTATTTTTTTTACTTTTAATTTTACATTTAAATTTAAATTTAAAAAAAAAAAAAAAAAAAAAAAAAAAAAAAAACTTTTTTTTTTTTTTCTTTAATCAATATAATGAAATAATTAAATTTTTATCTTTCAAAAAAACTAAAATTCTTGTTTGATCACAATTCTATAATGATTCAATAGTTTTTTTTTTTTTTTTTTTAATATTTGATCAACTTAAAATTTAATAAATCATACCTTTTTTAAATGAATTAAAATTATTAAAAATTCAATTCATTTTTATTTTTTTAATTTATTTGAAGGAAAAAAAAAAATATTAAAATTAAAAGGAAATTTGAATACTATATTGATTAATTAATTCCCAAATTTATTTATTTATTTTTTTTTGATTTCTTAAAAAAAAAACAAAAAAAAAAAAAAACAAACACTGCTATCATTAAAAAAAAAAAATTCCTGAAATCCTTACAAAAAAAAAACAAACATTTTTTTAACATTAAGTGGTTTCATTAATTCTTTTTTTTTTTTTTTGAAACTTTTAATATAACTTATTACCCAATTATATTAAAAAAAAAAATTCTTATTGAAATTAATAATTCATTAAAATATAAAGAATTGAATTTTAAACTTTTTTAAATTAAAATAAGAATTTCATAAATTTTTTTTTTTTTGAGGGGGTGAGATGATAAAATTTCAATTTATATATATATTTATCTTATGTAATTTTTTTAAAAATTAATTTTTTTTTTTTTTTTTTCAAAATAATTATCTGATATTAAAAAGATTTCAAAATATTAAAAATTAAATTAATAAATTTAATATAAATTTAAAAAAAAAGTCCTAAATAAATTATAAATTGATTGAATAATAATAAATTTTTTTTTTTTTTTTAAAAAAAAAAAATATTTTATTATAATTTGATTAAATTTTTTTAAATTATTTCTTTTTCCAAAAAAATTCAAAACATTCTCAACTTTTTTTCTTAAAGTTTTCTTTATAACCTAACTTATACAATATAATCCTTATTTTTTTTTTCTTCAATCATAAATTCATGAATATCTTTTAAATATTAATTTGGTATTTAATTTATTAAAGATTTTATAAACACAAAAAAAAAATATTTCTGTCTAAAAAATTTAAAATTTAAAATAATTTTGAAATTTGGCTAAAAAAAAAAAAAAAAAACTCAATTATAAACTAGACCTATAAATTACACACACAAAAGAAAAAAAAAAAAAAAAAAAAAAAAAAAAAAAAAAAAAAAAAAAAACTTTTTTTTACTTTATTTAAAAAAAAAAAAAAAAAAAAAAAAAATTAAAAATTAAAAATTAAAATTTTTATATTAAGGCCCGGTTTATGTTTTGGGTTTTGAAATAAATTTTAAATTTATTTCAAAATTAATTTTAATAATTTATTAATTGTTTTTAATTAAAAATAAACTCAACTCAAAAATTTTTTTGAAATTGTCTTTCAATTTTATTTGAAATTTATGATCTATTTACTTTGATAAATTAAATCTCCTTTTTTGGTACTTAGTATGGTAAAAGAACATTTTTTTTTTCCAACCCATATTTTTATTATTTTTTGACTTATTTACATATTTGTTATTAATAATTCTCATCTGATCTATATTTTATCATGTTTGGTAGTTGCATGGTCATTTCATTTGACATGGTATGCAGAAGGGAGGCATCAAGAGCGTCATGCAATTAGGTGTGGAAGGCATTTCAATCCGTGGTTCAAAGAAGATTTATACACGGAAAATCATTTCATTGGGCTTTTTTAAATGGGTCTTCAAGAGTTCTTTCATTTAATAAGTGTGTTGTTTAATTATATCCCCAATTCCTTTCAACAAGATGTGCGGGGTTTAATTATTGAAGAGAAGGTAGGGATTACTCTATATAGGCTGGGTCATGGGACTTCTTACGATACGGTGGGGCATGTGTTCAATGTGGGCAAAGCCACAGCTTATCAAGTCTCCAGGACTGTGGTTCAAGCAATTTTGGAAGCCTTGCATGATTCAACCAATCATGTATGTTTTTTGTGGAAATCAACTTTGACAAAAAAAAATCAAAAGCTTATTATAATGTTATGTAGTTTTCCAGCAGCAGATGACATAGAGAAATGGGCAGAAATCTAGGAAACGTTTAGAAAAAGACAAGGCCTCAGAAATATCATTGGGGCTATTGATGGAACCCACAGACCAATGATCAATGGAATGCATATGTCAATAGAAAAGGTTGGCATTCAATTGTTTTTCAATGCATTGTTGATGGGCATAGGAATTTTTGCAACGTGAGCATAATTTAAATTTTTTAAAAAGGCACAATTGACTGATATTATGTATGCAGGTGTATGGCGGCCTGCTGGGATCGGTACATGATAGTCGCATATTCAGGAAATCTCAGATTAGACAAGATCTTATTAATGGGGTGGCAAGATTTCCCACAGATTGCTTACTAATTGGCAATTCTGGATATTCTTCAAGACTACCAATACTTGTACCCTCACAAAATCCACAAAACAAAGAAGGGGCTCATTTTAATAACATTCATTCTTCAACTAGGTAAGCATAGAATTGGGAGAATTAACATATCACTAATACATAAATTGTGAATATAGAATAGTAGTCAAGAAGGCCTTTGGACGTTTGAAAAACCGTTTTAGATGTCTAATGACACCACAAGAAATAGTACCACTGCATACAGTTAAAGTGACAATCATGTGCATGATACTTCACAACATTTTGAATGGCCATTGAGGTACTTTTTTGGACCATTGGAATAGGCATAAGCACAAAGAGGAGAGATTAGGATAGGGATTCTAAATACACAATTTAGTTGACGATCTTCCCTAAGGATTAATTAATGTAACAATAATGACATAGTGATTTTGTAGTGCCAATTGAGGGGCTATTGTAAATCAAGACGTATTGTTTACAAAATCATTAGGCAATATGAATATGGATATGCTTGATGGAATCCATCAATACTATTATAAGAAATGCAGAACCGGACAAGGGTGCGACCATGATTTAGGTCACATATTGTAGTAGTCATGCAATGCGGCCCAGAAAAATAGAGAGCAAAGGCAAACTGACTGAGATTTAAGGTGAATGATCCCATGAAACTTTGTAAGTGAGATTCTAGATCATTCAGCTCTTGCAACAATTTCCTTTGCAATTTTTGTATGAGTCAATCTTTCATATTCAGCTTGCTTTGTAATAATGCAATTTCTTTGTCATGTCCATCATTTTCTTGTGGAAGCATGGAAATATGGTGAATTATTCGTTGCCTTCTGACTTTCATTTTGTCAATTTTGCCCATATTGTTAATATATTCCTTGCTGAAAATCTGGGAATGACTATTATCATTGTTTACATTGTCAGATGAAGATGGTGCACTCATGTTTGTAAGGAGTTATTTGTCAATGATTTGATTTTCTGTTTAATATTATTTCTTTGTTCAAATAAAAATATATCACTATGTGTAACAATTCTATTTAAATTTGATATATTGATCAAGGAGGAGATTTCATACAAGCAAAGAACTATATTTATATTAATGCCTCATTTATTTTGACAAAAGTGTATGTTACAACAATTCTTTTCTGTTTAGCCAGGCTGCATCATTTTTTGGGGCAGTTACAAGTATAAAAAACCATTTGCAATACAAACCCCATTTTTTCATTCCCAGAAAATTCTATTCACAAGGACCCTACCAGTCACATCTACATTAGTTGATTAATAATACAATTAAGTCAAGTATATTCAAGGAAGACCTACCAAAGATTTGCTCATTTTTATTCACCCAATTGTAACCCAGATGGCGGATCATCCAATGGCACTCCTGTCATTTTTGACAACATTGCCATCATATACATATTTAACTGATCATTTCTCCTTTGTGATTCTCGTAGCCTTTGTTCCTCTTCTCATTCACGCATCAACATTTGTCTTTATTCACCCCTTAATCTTTGCATCCGATCTCTCTCTTCTGCACAATCTTGACTTTGTTGCAGCATTAGCATCAATGGCGATAACATGTTTTGCATATTTGTATTCATGTTATTCATGAAATTCTGATTGCAATGTGTAGTCCCCCTGCTGACACTTGACACTTGACTTATGGAATTACAATGAGACGTTCCTGATGTGCCAGGAACATTGCGCATAGTTTGACTTCCTTTGGCTTGACTTTGCATATTTGTTGAATCATCTGCCCAATCTTCCATGCCCTCTCTGGGTCCTGATTGACCCACTTGTTCACATAACACTTGCATCAGTTCTGCCACATCCTCATGATTGAAATTGTCATCATTATTATTGGCCAGAGGTTGCAAATCACCTGATTCAAAGCCCACCTCATTCATCCCAAAATTATGTACATTGATCTCTTTCAGTAATTCACAAACCTATTTTTCAAATCATCTTAGTACAATTTTTTTATTATAAGACATTTTGACTCACCTCCATCGTCATGTGATGTCTTTGGAGTTGGATGTATAAACCTTCTCTTCCAGTGGCATCAGAACAATCCTTTATGCTCTAATGATAATATTAATCCATTAGCTTATGTGTCATAATAATAAAATAACAAGCATACCTTGTATACGGCCATTAATGCCTTGTATTGTCTTTCCAGTGTCTCAAAAGACAGATCTTTTAACAGCTGGAATTTGTGCTTGTGATTTTCATTTGTCTTGAAAAATCGACCCCAAGGAATGAATCCAGACATGGTTTCATCAATATTGACAAATTTGATACGTAAGTCCCTCATCATCTCCAATAATTGACGTGTACTATCCTCATTCCAAAAAAAACGGCTTTTGCAATTTCTCTCATTAGTCTCTTGGGCCAGACGTCGTTCCACCTGCTTTAGTCTTTGTGCTTCAGCATTAACACGGTTGTTTTCATGTCGTTGCCTTTTAAGCATGCGTTTGTGTTCTAATTTTTGCTGATACAATCATGCTTCTTCACTCATACGTCTTTTATGTTGTTGAGTTGAAGTTTGACTTGGCAAAGCTTCAAAAATCATTTGCCCCACAATTTGTCCACTCAAGGCTTGCTCCATCATTTCTGTTGTGAGATTTGGGCTCACTTGGTTGGAATGATCGTCTTCATGGTCTTCCTGATTCTCACTCAGGAGGCAATTAAGCCATTCATACGATGATAATTAAGAATTGGGCGTAAGGTTGGCCATGATATGCAAATTTGCAAATAAATTAAAATGGACCAAATAAAAATCCACTTGGTGAGTTTTGAATCAACTTTGAGATGAATTTTGAATAAAAATTGATTAAAAATAATTAATAAATTATGAAAATTAATTTTGAAATAAATTCAAAATTTATTTCAAAACACAAACATAAACCAGGCCTAAAAAAATAAAAATTTTATATTAAAAAAAATTAAAAAATAAAAAAAAAAATTATATATTTAAAATGTTTTTTTTTTTTTTTTTTTACTTAATTATTAAAATAAAAAAATAAAAAAATAAAAAAAGTAAAAAATTGAGAAATTTATCACATTTTTACAAAAAAAAAAAAAAAAAAAAAAAAATTTCTTCTTTTTAAATCAAACTTAAGAAAAAAAATAAAAAATTTACTATTAAACTTAAAAAATTTGATTTTTACTTGAGGTTATTATCAATGTTTTTCCTAAATTAAATCATATTGACTTTTTTTTTTTTTTCTTTTAAATCTTGTTTCGTTGAAATCAAAAAAAAACAACCTGAGAATTCAATTGAACGTGATTGTCAAATTGAAAAGCAAAATGCTGAATTGATTTCTGTAATCAAGAGTGAAATTTTGGGAGCTGGTGCATTTATCGAGGAGTGAGAAAGAATTAGACAACTTGTTGTCGAATTAGATACCACTAGAGGTACCTAAGTCGACATCTAATTCTAGCTTTTAGGCTGATTTGAGTTGTTGAATTAGACAAACATTAAATTTGTTTCGAATCCAAAAAAAAAAACGTATTGATGTTTAATATTAAGACTTATTTTAAGCAAAATTGAGAATTATAAAACTTGGGCCTTGATTGGCTGGTCTATTTCTGGTTTTTGATTCAATGATAAGTTGAATATTGTTTGCCTTTCTTTGCCGGTTGTATTGTGTTCCCAGTATTTTTGTTGAGCTTGATGAATTCATATTATTTAGTTTTCTTTCAAAAAAAAATTAATTGATCTTCTTTTCTAATTAATCACACCATCAGCCAGGTAGTTTGCTGCGAAATTGTACTTGACGCAATTTAATTGATGTTTTGAAAACGTTTGAGGAAATGTGGGATTGTAAAGTAGCTCAAGATATTCAGCGGATTAAAGAAATGAGCAATCAAACTCTTGATTGTCTGCATCCATTTCAATCAACACAACCAGTCATAATATTTGCAAAAAAAAATCAAAAAATCTTGTTCGCTTCTGTAACTATCTATGTAGCTAACAATTCAATCAAAAATAAAGGCAAGGGGGAGGGGGCTAGGACTTGGACAGATTCCATAGTCTCCCAATAAATATTACAAAAAAACTAGATCAATCTGATTCTCTAAAGTATTCTGTCTGTTAACAAGGTGTATCAAAGAGACCAATTTAAATACAAAAGTGAGGTCAAACTATTTTTCTTTATAAATATGTACTTTATTTTCAAAACTCGTTCATTCATGTAATCAATCAACATTAATCAGGCTCGCGCAGCGCTTACTCGTCACACAAGTAATTATTATTTTTTACATGTGTATACCCGTCCTGATTTGAACTTGGGATCCGAAAAGAAACGCAAAAAAAAGAGATTCACACAATCATGCAATTTCTGACTGAGTGCACTAAACAGCGATTTGGGTCATGGAGGGCGGAATAGGTGCCGGATTTGGGATGGTAACTCCATTAGACAAACTATTGCTCAAGCTTAAATTAGCGTTAAATAAAGCATTGGCTCGTTCATTGCTGACCAATTTTTCGACTGTCAACATTAAAGATGAGTAAATGATTTCTGGGCTTTGATAAGTCAAAAAAAAAAAAACTTACTCGCAACCAAGTATTTGCCATAAGATAAACTATACTTTTTCATTTGAATGAGCTGTTCGCCAACTTCTTCAAATAATTGAGCACGTTGTGGCTCTTTAGCAACTTGAAGAAATTTCTGCAGTGGAAAGTTAGCAAAGGCATCTTTGAGCATGATCCCCACGGTAGAGCTACCATCGGCACGTGTAGCCAAAATTTCTGATATCATTTCTTTCATTTCTTCATCAGTTGATCTTAGAATTGCCTTTTCTACAGCGTTGCTCTAAGTTAATTTGTCAAAAAAAAAAAAAAAAAGAAATCAGTAAAAGCATTTGAAGAGAATGTTTGAAAAGGAACTAAAGCGAAAAGGACAAACAGCAAATTTATGTTTTGACAATAAAAGTACTTGACCGCGAACTTTAGCTAACATCTGAGCGGCGTCTTCTTTTTTGCCGTCAGTAATAATCCATTGAGCGACATAATTACCATATTGATCGGTCATCTAAATCCAAAAACAGTCAATTTGATAAAGTGTAGGTAAAAGACTCATTACTTACAAGATTGTTTGAAAATCGATGAAGTTCTTCAAGTAAAGGTCGGGTTTGATCCTCTGGCATGTGCTCAAATACCCTCTGTAATACTCTACAACCATAAGGATGAGTTGCCAAAGCAAAGGCTTGACCAACAAAGGCTTGACTTATGAATCGATTAATTTGAGGGTCAATCCTTTCAAGGGAGCGTTGTAAAACATGATTGGCATTTTGATCCTTAGCACATTGAATCACTTCACCCTCTAATTCTTTAATCAATATATGTTGTTGATCTATGAGTATAAATTCTAAGGCCTTTAATCCAAAAAAGGGCAATTTAATCAGCATGAGAATAATAATAAAAAGCAACCTCAAAAAGATAAATGTTTGAGTTACTTTTTGAATGACTCGACAGCCATACATTTGTAAAGAAAGTTGTAAGACATGACCTCTAAGTGATTCAGCCAATTGAGTTTTTTGACTTTGACTACCTTGTTCAAAAAACTTTTGAACGACATAGCTAAACGAACAATATGATCAAATGAGCAATCAAAGCTTTAATTCTAAATATAAAAATATTCATACTTTGCAAATACATCCATTGATAATTGCAATACGTTAGGGTAGATTTCGTCAAATACCAATTGCTTTTCTTCAACAGTTGCGGAATCTAACTTTGATTGAATGTGACGTGAGCCAAGTTGGTCTCCGGCAAATTCAACAATCAAACCGGCCATATCCTAAAACAGGAATAAAATCTAAGCAATTAAAGAGTAATTAGTTTAATTTCAAAAAATCTTACACTTAATTCCCAACGACGATGTTTATTTGAGCGAAACTCTTCAAGCATGGCACTTCTAACAACTCTACCCCCACCAGATTCAAAACTATTTTTATGAGAAACGGAATTTTGATGACGTGGAGCAGGAGTGGAGTTAACAACTGGGACTCCAGCAACCATTCCAGCGGGCAATGCAGCTGCACTTCTCATGTTCATTCCGTTTGACATCATTACTGGCGGCATACTATAGTTAGCATTGTGATATTGTCTACCATAGCCAAAATCAATTGGTTGACGAGTCATGGATTGACGCCTGGCCTCGGCTAATAATTGTTGATGCTGATTTAAGACTGGTGCGCCACCAAACATTCCATCCATGGACATGAGATTAGGATGATGGGATGTAGAAAGTTGACCAGCGTAGCCATTGGTACCTGAAGCAAGACTGTAGGTAGTGGTAGGAATACCATATGATGCAGTAGTTGCTACCATGTTATTAGCTTGAGCTGGCATGAAAGAGAAAGATGAATGCCTAAGTTGAGGTGAAGTGGCAAAAGCATCATGAATATGCCAAGCAGATTGAGTTCTTCGAAGGTTATTTAAGCCAGCGACAGATGCAACTTGAGAAGCATATGACTCTCGACGAGATTCAGAATTTCCAATAATAGGTGGCGAAGGACCATAGCCGGAATCACGACGATAATCATAACCTTGACCATATGCTGCTGCGGCAGATAATTCCAAGCTACTAGGAGTGTCATGAGTTGAAGTGGTGGTCAAATTAGATTGATTAGGATTGGAGCCAAAATAATAGGGATTCCAACCAGAATCTTGATGAGTAGTCAGGGGACTATGAACGGCTGGTAAGCTAGGGCGATGAGTGGCTAAACTAGCACGAAGAGCCGATTGTGAGGCACCGGCATTAAAAGAAGCTCGATTTGAGCGCGAGATTTCACCACCCAAGGAGAGTGCGCTCATGGTAGCATTTAAGCCGTCGGTTTGAGGGAGTGAAGCAAAGGCAGGTTGTGAAGCCCTTCGAAATGCAGAGTAATTAGCCCCTGGGTTTTGTGCATCTGGAACGCTCAGATTAGGCACGGCCGAGAGTCGGTGCCTAGCGAGAGGTGAGCCACCGGTGACTTGATTTTTAATTTAAATTTTTTGATATTGATATTGATAAAAGGGAGAAGATGAGTGGAATAAGGGGGATTTAAGAGGAATAGTTTAAGGTTTGATTAGATCGGATTAAGATTAAAGGTATGAAGATGTGTTTGAAACGAAAACAATATAAGATTTACCTCTGCCATTACCAACACTACCAACGTTTCGTAAACCTGTAAATTCAGATGCGCGTCTAGATGCTGGTTTAGCAGAGAGACCGTGTCGATTAGATTCATTACTATTATGATCATTATCCATATCAGTAGTCCAAGGTTCCCAACTATTTCGTCGACTGCCATCGCGATCACCGATAGCACCTGGCCCGGCGGGAGAAGTTCGAGAGGTAGGCATAATATTAAAGAATAAATTAATCAAGTGAGAATGTTATAGATGATTCTTGTAAGATTTGAGCAAAAAAAAGTAAGAATTGAAGATCAAAATCCTAAGAGGATTATAGTAAATAAATATATATCAAAACAAGAAAGGAGTACAGAAAAGGATGATCTTGTTACTGTTTTGATTTCAATGTTTATATATAAATGTATATATATAGATATATAGATATATTTGTATATATATGTATATATTTGGATGGATGGATAAATTATTTAAAAGTAAATAAGCACAAGAGTTAGTTTTTGAGATTGACTAATTCAAAGCGTTGAAGGTGGTCTGACTAAGATGATAATTTGATACACTTGAGAGACAACAGGAGTAGGAAGGCTAAGTTTGTTATTTAATCAAGTTTTGAGGACAGTTAAAGCTTAATAGAATTGAGCAAAGGTCAGAGAGGGGTGAAGGTGAACAAACAGATTAATAAAATAAAATAATTTTAAGATGGATGATGAAAAAGGTTATTATATAGGATGAAAAGAAGACAGATGAAGCAAGTGGTGGTTAGATAGTCTGAAAGATTTTGATTTTGATTTTGATTTTGATTTCAAAAAAAAAAAAAAAGAATGAGATGAATGATTTAATTTAATTTAATTTTAAATAATAAAAATTGAGAATAAGAGTCAGATTGGTTAGTTGGTTGGTTGTAGTCGTACACAAGGAATAGAGGGAGGGAAAAAAAAAGAGTAGATGAAAGCGTGGTAATGGAGACTGATTGATTTTCAAGATCGGTCTCAAGCTCAATGAAACCAAAATCTGTAATTTGAATTGAAACGATTTAGTAATCAAGACCAAAATTAAAGTGACTAGTCAAAAGGATAAGATGACTGGTCCGGGCAGATTATAATCAATAGGAAGGATTGGTAGGTAGTGAAGATGGAGAGTTAAGTGTGAGTAGGATTATATTAAATCAATAAAGAGAGAGATTGATGGATGGATTGGATAGATTGAAAGGGAAGGATTAATGATTAGCAGGGTGGTAATAGTAATTTAGTAGTGATAGTGATTGTAATTGTAATAGAGTAGTAGTAGTAGTAGTAGTAATAGTAGTAGTAGTAGTAGTAGTAGTGGTAGTACTGTAGTCAATAATTTGGTAATAAAATTAAAAAAACTTTCAAGTCAAAAAAGAAGCTAAAATTGATCGATGAAAGATAACCTTGACGACAGGTTAATTTATATATTAATTGGAGAAGATTCAATTTGACCAAAACAAAGTTAGGTTAATGGAATTTAATAAAAATTTAATGAGCTACAAGAGTAATTAAAAACTAAAAAAGAGTTTTTTATCGAATAGATTGGAATGAGAAAGAAACATAAAGAGGAAAGCCAAGGAACCAAAGGGAAGCCCAAAAAAAAAAATTAAAATTAAAATTAAAAAAAAAAAAAAAAAAAAAAATTAAAAATTTAAAAAAAAATTAAATCAAATCTAAACCAATCCAATCTAATCCAATCGAATAATTTAAATCAAACTAATTAAATGACGCACAGTTAAAAATTGATTGAGAAGAGAGTGATGAAAAAAATTCAAATTGAAATTAAAATTGTAATGATTAGTGAATTGAATTGAATTTTAGTTTTATGAGTGGTTCAAGATATTCGAAGTGAAGAATTAATTCAATGAGACTTTGACGAATAAAATCTTGTTGAAAAATAAAATAGATTATTTTTCTTTTATTCAGTTTAATAAATTCTTTTTTATTTAATTTAATTTGATCCAATTTAAGAAGATCAATGAAAGATTTTTAATATTAATTTACTGTAATTTAAAATGATTTTTGATTGTAATGATTGAAATACTCAAATTTGTTTGATGATTTGAAAGATTTTTAATAAAATATTTTAAAAATCAAAAGATATTTATTTTATCATATCATATTATAATTAATTAAAATCAATAAATTGATCGATTGAGTTAGCAAGACTGACAAACAAATAATTTAATAAGTCAGCTAGATTTTTAAAATTCAATCAAGAAGATCGTCTTTTAATTTTTAATTCGATCAATTTAGCAAGTTAAAATGAAAATTTAAAATAAAAAATTAAAAAAAAAAAAAAAAAAAATCAAGATCATAAATTTAATTTTTGATTTTGATGAAATTTAATTTAATTTTTATTTTTATTTTTTAAATTTGAAATTATTATTTTTTTTTTAAAAAAAAAAAGGATTAGAAAGACATTCATTCGACTTGAAATTTAAACATTTTACAAATAAATAACCACATACAAGCATATACAAATCATCTACTGTACTGTAGTATAATCTAATATAATTTTATAGTATATTTAATCATATACTACTCTCTATTGAAAACTTTAAAAGAAGAAATCAAGAAAAAAAAATTAAAAAAAAAAAAAAGAGAAAGAAAAAAAAACATTTGATTTGATTTTTGATTTTTTAATTTAATTGAATTTAATTTGATTTAATTTAATTTAATTTAATTCAAAATTTAATGATTTTATTTAAAACTAAAAGTTTAGATTCAAAAAATAAATAAATAAAATATATTTAACACTTTTTCCAAATTGACTTGTCGAATTCAAGAAAAAAAAAAAAAAAAGAAAAAAATTAAATAAATTTAAAATTCTAAAATATCATATTATTTTAAAATCATTCCAAAAATAATTTAGTTTTTAATTTTTCTATAAAACTGTACTGTAAATCAAATTAAATATAAATACAATTCAAATTTTTGAGAAGATTTTAGAAATTTAATTACAGTAAAAATAAAAAAATCTTTTAAAAAATATTTAAAATAAGATCGATTTGATTTACCTTGTGATCTTGAAAACGATTTGTTTAGATCTGCTTGATCAATACAATTTTACATCATAATTCATCTTTGACATTATTTAGTTGAGATTTATTTGGTGTACTGTACTGTACTGTATAGTGCAGGTACAGGTACAGACTTTAAAGAGTTTTTTAATTCAATTTACTAGTCTATAGTATCCATACTAACAGTAGCTTATTAGCTTATTCTTGGATGGTTTTCATACTTGTTCAATTTAATTTTTTACAGTTACATACACTTTACAGTAGACAGTACAGTACAGTACAGTACAGTACAGACTGACAGTAGACTAGACAGTGTAGTGTATCATTACACTACAATCTTAAAATTTTAAATTTTAAATTTTAAATTTTAAATTTTAAATTGTAAATTGTAAATTGTAAAGAGTGACTGCAGTGTACATACTGTAGACTAAAAATACAGTACATTTACTAGGCTCATGCCAATTTACTATAACTTTCCAAAATTCACTTGGACAGACCACACCACATGAACACTGTACTATACTTGGATTGAATTGAATTGAATTCAATTGAATTGAAGTGAATTGAATTAGATTAGAATCTTTAGATCAGATTGTGGCACTGTACTCTACAGTATTGTGGTCTGGAGTCTGAGTCTGGACTGCAGTGATTTAGTATTAAGTGAATGATTGAACTTCAATTTGAATTTGAATTTAAATTTAAATTAAATTTAATTATGGTGTATTTATTTTTTATTTTTTAATACATTCTTCAAATTCTTCTAGCATTCTATTTTGACATTTATACAGTATACTGTAGTTGACTTAATCTCATAATTCAATCAAACTAAAATTCTTTGCAATTGTATTGTTGTGTACACTGTCCACATCACTACTGTTTTTGTTTATTTTATAAAAGAAAAAAAGAGAAATACATCATACAACTGTAAACTTCTTTTTTAGATCATTCACATCACATCACATCACATCACACACACACACAGTTAAGTTTGTTTCTTTTATCTTAACTTTTAACGCGTTCTGTTCATACAAACAGTACAGTACAGTAGAGTACTGTTGTACAACCATAAACTTTATATACACAGTAATAAATTTATTTTATTATTTTATTTTTCAAAAAAAAATAAATATATAGTGTGTATGTGTGTGTGCTTTTATTTTTCTTTTGAAGGAGGGAAAGGGGGGAAAATAACAAATATATATATATATATATATATATTAAGTCAATATTATACCATTTATATATTCTTAATAATTTTACTATTCTTTAAAATTTATTATCATTATTATTCATTTATTTATTTATTTTTCAAAAGAACCAAAAAAAAAAAAAAAAAAAAACATTTTAAATAAAAAAAAAAAAAAAAATATATAATCTAATTTAATTTAATTTGATTTATTTAATTTTTTTTTTTTTTTTGTTTCAAATTTAAAGATTTATTTATATATAAATATATATTATAATATATTAAATTATTAAATTAAAATGAAAATTTAAATTTGAATTAAAATTAAAATAAAAAAATAAAAATAAAAAAAAATATCAAAAAATAAAAAAAAAAATAAAAAATAAAAAAAAAATCAAATAAATTAAAAAAATTAATTAATAAATAAATAATTAAATTATTAATTTAAATATTTATTTTACTTTTATTTTTTTTATGAAATTAAAATCATATTTTTTTATATAATTTATTAACTTGATAAAAAAAAAAAAATTAAATTAAGTAATTAAATCAATAATCAAAAGTTTTTTTTTTAATAAAGAATAATTAAGATTTATTTTAAATTAATTTAATTAATAATTTATCACTTGATTTAATTTGATTTAAAAATTTTAATTATTAATCAGTCTTTTAATTATTTTAATAACCCTTTTTTTTTTTTTGTTGGATAAGATTTTCCCTTTTTTTTTTAAGGTTTGGTAGACAACATTTTTGACATAATTAAAATTATTGGTTTTTTTTTTTCTTTTCTCATATTTTTTAATTTGAGATTTAATTGTTTGTAAAAAAAATTAAAATTTAATTATTAAATTCTTTTCAAAATTTGTTTTTGTTTTTTTTTTTTTTTTACAAAAAAAAAAAAAAAAAAAAAAAAAACATTAACTCATCTTTTTTTTTTTGTTTAATTTTTTAATTTAAATTTTACTTTAATTAAAAAAAAGAAAAAAAAAAAGAAAAAAATATTTGAATTAATTAAAATTTCTATAAAAAAAAATCTTTTTTTTTTTTTTTTCTAAATTCAAAAATTAATAATTTTAATTTAAATTTTTTTTTTTTATTTTTTCTCTTAATGATAAAAAAAAAAAAAATTAATTTAATTTAATTTTTTTTTTTTTTTTTTTTTTTTTTTTTGAAATTTATTTGAATTATATTTTAAAGTAAAATTCATCACTGTTTTTTTTTTTTTTTTTTTTTTTTCAAATTTGAATCTTAAAACTTAATTTTTTATTATATTATTTTTTTTTTTTAATAAACTTAATAATCTTTTTAAAAAAAAAAAAAAAAAATTATAATTCATTTTTTTTTTTTTTTTTTTTTTTGAAGAAATAAATTAAATCAAATTTAAAATTTAAAAAAAAAAAAAAAAAAAAAATTTATGATGTTTTTTTTTTTTAAAAATAATTTATAATAATAATAATAATAAATTATTATTTTTTTTTAATTGAATTTAAGTAAGTAAGAAAAAAAATATATTAAAAGCTAATTACTTATTATTATTATTATTATGTATTATTATTTTATTTATTTTTTTTTATAATTATAAAAGAATTAAAAAAAAAAAAAATTAAAAATAATAAAATTTTATTTCAAGAATTTCTTTGAAAAAGAAAAATTAATATTTAATTCTAATTTTATAAGAATATATATATATATAACTATTGAAAAAATTGGATTGTTGTGATATATTTACACTAATAGGTGAAGATACTTTCTTTTTTATAATTTCAATTATATTTTAGATTATTGAAAAGAAATTTTTATCCTATCTGTTTTAAAATCTAATTACTAAGTTAGTTTAGCTAGATTTAACAATAAGACTTATTTAAAAAGGTAAAATTTTATATTCAATAAAATAAAAAAAAAGAAATATTTAAAATAATATAAGAAAAATTTATTAATTTAATTGATAAAATAGTTTAATCTAATTCATATTAAAAAAAAATTTTTAGTTAATATTCTTTTAATAAAAAGTTTTTGAAAAATTTAATATATTATTTCAATTTATATGAATTAACCTCAAATGATTCACAATTAAATTTGGATTTGAAATTAAGTTTTTTTTGGATTTTCAAAAATTTAGGTCAATTTTTTTTTTTTTTTTTGTTTTAATTAAATCCATTAAATAAATAAAATTTTTAAATAAAATAAGAAAAAAAAAAAAAAAAAAAAAAAAAAAAAAAAAAAACAATTTTGATTTTTTTTTTTTTCAATTTTTTTTTTTTTTTTTTTTTTTTTTTTAAATTATATTAAATATTTAAATTATTTTTTTAAAAAAATTTCAATTCTTTAAAAAAAAAAAAAAATAAAAATAAAAATTTTTTTCAATATAATTAAACTTTATTTAATTAATTTTTTTTTTTTTAGTGTTTTAAATAATTTAGTATTATTTTTTTTTTTTCTATTTCTTCTCAAACCTTAAAAAAAAAGGATAAATTATAAAATATTCTTGAGGTTAATATTTGAATAAAAAAAAAAGGTAAAAAAAAAAAAAAAAATTAAATTAAGTATTAAATTAAAATATTTTAATTAAAGTTTTATAATATTATAATTAAAATATTTTTAGAAATTTTTTTTACAATTTTAACTAGAAACTTTAATATTTTTTAATTTAAATTTTTATCTCAACTTTTTATTTTCTAATTCTATATTTATTTAAATTATCTTAATTTTTTTTTTTTCTTTTTAAATTTTTTTTTTTTTTTTTAAAGTTTTAATTTATTTATTAAATATATAAAGAAAATCATTTTTAAAATTTTAAATTAAGAAAAGCTGTTGTGTATTAAATAATCTAAAAGTAAAATTAAGTGACAAAAAAAAAAAAATACTTAATTTTTTTTTTATTTTTGAATGAAAAAAAAAATTATCTTCTTCAGTAAAATTTTATTTTCTACAATAATGTTTAATTCATTTTAAATAAATTATTCCTCTTCAGGATTGATTGGTTTATCAATATTTTAAAACAATTAGTTATATTTTTATTTTATTTTTAGTTTTTATTGAGTTGTTATAATTGAAAGATTTTTTTAAAAAATTTTAAATTAAAATTTTTAAAAGAATTAAACTATGTGAGTTTAAGTGGTAAAAAAACAAAATTATATTGTTTCTATTTAATCAAAATTTTTAATTAGATTAAAAAAAGTTCTTAAAAGGAAGAACAATTATGGTTATGATAGAATAAAATCTATGATTTATTAATTAAATCAGAAAATTTTTTTTTTTTTTTATAAAATAAAAAATTTGTTTTATATAAAATTTATTAAGTTTAAAATTATTAAAAGTTTTTTTTTTTTTTTTTTTTTTTTTTTATGAAAAAAAAAAGAATATTTTTTAAATTATATAAAGTTTATAGTTTTAAAAAATTTATAAATTAAGATAATATTTAATTTAAATTTAAATTAAATTTTAATTAAATAATTCTTAATTTTTCAATTTTTAATTTTTTTTTTTTTTTTTTTTTTTTTTTAATAATAATTTAATTTTATTCCTTTGATTTTTTTTTGTTTATTTTTTTTTTTTTTTAAAAATTTAAGAAAAATAAAATATTAAAATAAAAAAAATTATTCATCTTAAAATTATAATTTTTTTTTTTAAAAAATTGAACTTTTATATTTAATAATTTTTTTTCTTTTTTTTTTTTTAAAATGGAAATCATATATATATATAGATTTGGTTATATTTTTTTTATACATATGAATATATATATATATATTTAGTTCTTGGCTCTCTTTAAATAAATTAATTAATTAATAAATATTTTTTTCATTTTTATTTTTACTTTTCATTTAGAAAATCAATAAAAAAATAAGAAAACTTCTTAAAATTATTCTTTATAAATTTTTTAGATTTAAAAAAATAATATTTTAAAAATTAATTTTCTTTGCAAAAAAAAAAAAAAAAAAAAAAAATCAAAATTTATTTAAAAATAATTTTAAAGTGATATTTAAGGCTAAAAAAAACATTTCTAAAAGAAAAATTTTTGTTGGAATTAATTGAGAAAAGAAATAAAAGGAATTAATTAATTAAAATATTAAATACTAAATATTTTAAAAGATTTTTTTTTTGCAAAAACTGAATAAAGTCGATTTGGAAACAAAGTTACAAAGTTTACAGAAATAAAAGATACTTTGATTCACTTTTTTGGGAATTATAAAGCTTGAAGTGATTATATAAGTTACAAACTATGATTATAATAATTTTTTCATGTGTTTATGGTTATCATTAATATTTAAATTGGATTTTTGTAATATTTATCAAATGTTATAATAGATATTAAATTGTTAATAAAAGGAAAAGAAGGCATTCTTTTATACCCACCAGCTTAATTCCTCCAAGGTTAGAATTTTTTATCATAAGTAATGAGAGACATATTGGCAAGATGAAAGAAAATTATGAAATAATTAAACCCTGATATAGACCAAAAAAAAGATGCTTTGTGCCATTTTAGTCCTAAAAACCCATTATTACTATAGTAATGGATGATTAAGAGCTTCCAAAACATGCCAGAATGTGTGTAAAGAAGCTTCAAAGAAGCTAAAACTTATTTGGAAGATATTTTTTCCAACTCAAGTCCTGTTCTACCCTCTTATAAATGATTTGAATTTCCCTTTTTGGTATCAAAAACTCCTAATCAATTGAGTAACAAGGTTTTTGACTCAATTTAAGTCTAAAAGTAATAATTTTTTTGCATGAATTTTGAAATCCCATTCTATTTGTAAATTAATTTGGAGGAATCTGAAACCCTTGAAGCCAAAATTTCATTTTAAAAAATAAATTAAAATCTAAAATCATTTTTTCTTTGATGAATTCAAATTTATTAAATTTAAATCTTTAAAAATTTAATTAAATTGAATTATTAAAATAAAAAAAAAATGTGATTATTAATAAATTATATGAAAATTTAAATTCAATTGTTTAATACATATTGAAAATTTTGAAATTTCAATAATTAATGAATTTTAAACTAAACATCAAAAAATTAATTTTTTCAAAAAAAAAAAACAATTTATTGATAAAACCAAATTTTTTTTATTAGTTAAATTAATTATAAATTGAATTAAAAAAAAAAAAAAAAAAAATTACATTTAAATCTATTTTTTTTTTTAATTTTAAAAATTTAAATAATTTAATTAAAGAAATTTTTACCAAAAAAAAAAAGATTTCTCAAGTTAATTTTTTTTATTATTAATCTAATTATAATAAATTTTTTTTTTCAGTTCTTATTAAATAAATAAAAGAATAGAATTATTTTTTTTTTGAATATTTTTTAATAATTTTAATTATTTATTTTTATTTTTTCTCATTTAGAAGATAATATATATTGAACAAAAAAAAATACCACTATTGATAATATAAAAAAAAGAACATAAAATTTGATTTTGAATAAATATTTCAAAGCTTTTTCAACCCTTATAGAAAGACCTGAATCAAAATCTATGAAAGAAATGTTGGAACAAGTCTTTAAAGAATATTGGGGACCAATAAAAGCTTAAACACCCCTAAAAATGGATTTGGGGGCTGAGTTTTGGTTGTAAAATCTTTGTGCCAGGACCACTATGGGCAACAGGCTGTGTTCTATGGCATGTAAGGGGTCCAAATAAAAATTTTACCTGAAGATCTCAAACCAGAAGAGTTGATCAAGAAATTTACAAAACAAAGAAATTGAATAATGGCCTATTGAACTAGGCCATTCAATTCTGGTAAGTCCCAGAACTCACTGTGAGGCCATGAGGAATGGCCCTCAATACCTTAACATTATAATTTCCCACCATGGTTCCAATTTTTCACATCTTAATTCCCCAATATGGGAATGATATCATTATGCATAATTTTTCCAGAAAATCCATTTATGAAACTCACTCCTCCTCTATGTTAATTATTTAGTATCTCTCAAAAACTAAATTATTCAAGAACAGAACTTTAAAGGGTATAAATTCAATAATAAACAGTTATATCTATCCAGAACAACCTAATCCTTCAGCAAGGCTGATTCTTTCACCCTTCTAAAAAGATTTATTTCAAAGATACTCATTAGAACTTATCAATTTGTCAAAGATTATTGAACCAAGGATAACCCCAAACCAGAAAATAAATTTTGAAGTCAAAGAAACATTTATAGAATTTACCCTTTTGGTAAATCAGTATCAATAATGTGGGTAACTAAGTAAAACCACTTCATTTTACAGCTTTTCAAAGTAGATTTTCCCCAGAATCTAATAAATATGGGGTTTAAGCCTGTAACAATTACATTATCAAGCTTTCCCATGAGCTCGATGGTATTTAAAACCTTGGAAGCTGTTACTAATCTAATTTCAATATGTTATTCATTTGAGAAATTTATTTTCTTTAATCTTTTGATAGTGAATACTAATGATATTAAGTAATTATTTTCAAAAATTTACTTAAATTTTTATTTGATATTGGTGGTAATATTGTTGATAATTGCTTTATTAATTTTGAAGAGGTTTAAACAGTGATTTGAGGATTTACTTTTTTGTATCTTTGGCCATTGGATTTGTCTTTATTCTGAATTCCTTTTAAATGAATATAGCTCATATATTTTATTTCTTCAATTCTTTAAAGATCATCAAATTAAAATCTTATTCACTGAGTGGTAGTCCAATCTCAATTCCCAAGAGCCCCTGTTACAGTAAATTGAAAATTTCTTATTGAGAAATAGAATCCTTACCCCTTGTAGAATTTTTAATTTTGGTGTGAAATTAAGAAAAACAAAAATTTTCATGGATCTTTTATGTGGTATTGATGATGTGGTATTGAAGTATTTTCCATTTTACCACCTCAAAGAGTTGATTTGAGCTTATTCACTCTATGGAGCTACCCTAGGTGAATTTTTGTGTATAATCCAAATATGGCCTTAAATAAATGGATTTACTTACTAAATAAAAAGTTATTCATCTTTTCTGAAATCAAAAATGATGAATTTTGGATATATGCATGACTTATGAGTTATTCATAATTCAAAATTTATTTTTAAGATAATTGTGGCCTATTTGGGTATTTAAAATATACCTCAAGGATCAAAATTTTATTGAGTTGATCTCAAGTGATTCCTTGATTTTTTGAATTTTGAAATATTTATTTTAACTAATAAATTTATTTATTAATTCATCCTTTTTACCTCAAGAAATTAATATATTTATTTATTGATTAATTATTTCCCATTCTAGTCAAAAATTCTCTTCCTGAAAGACAAAAAATATATCAAAATATTTTTCAAAATGTTCTCAACCCTACTATCAGGGTGACAATAGATAGCACCCCATCAGCTTGTCAACTTGATGTGATTTTAGATAGAGAACCCACTATGGAAGGAAGGCAAAAGACTTATAAGATAGAGATCATCTTCAGGAGTAGTTTCTGAATCCCCCAGCATGTCATAGGTCAATCTTTAAGGCCTTGCTGAGGTTTGGGATGAGGAGGAGGGGAATTATGTGGAAGAGGAAGAGCTCAATAGTACTGAAGTATTATATACCCATTCAGGGAGGACCAAATTTAGACCTAAATTTCCCCACACTGACTCAGCTCTGTTGGAAATTCTCCAACAGATGGCTCAGTCAATAATAAAATAAAAATAAGCTTCCAGACCACCAGCATTAACTGAACCAGACTTAGTTAATTGGACTCAAAACTTCAAATACAGGAGTTTTATTGATTACTTCCACCTAATTTTTCACAATGAACTGGGGAACTTCTCATCTGATAACACAAAAGTTGTTTCTGTGACTTCATTTCTCACTTAAAGGGCTGAAAAATGAATTGAGCCTGATATTTCCAGCCTCACAAATAAAAACACAGATTCCCTACTCAATAAATTGGCCTCATTTCAATTCAAAATTCTAATCTTATTTAGAGAGCCAAATGAAGTTATAAATTCTGAAAAAACACTGGAATCTTTACCAAAAAAAAGAAAGAGGTCATGGTTTTTTATACATTTCCTATTTCAGAATCTTGGTTTGAATAATTGGGTATTGAGGTAAAAGGGCTTTTATGAATCATGACAGGAAGGGATTGGCCTCCCAGATTTTAGACCGATTGGATTCAATTATTGATTCTATTCAAGACTTAATGTAGGTTACCCTGGATTTTTATATGAGGTACCATGAGAGGAAAAGGAAAAAAACATAATTTCCAAGAAAAAAAAGACTAAAGCCTCAAATTCAATCTCTTCTGGTTTGTAAAATTTTATAAAATATAGTCACAAGAAGAAAAAAAAATTGAGCCTCAAAAGAAGACTCAAACCCATTCTTCCATTTGGAATAAAGACCAAAGTTTAGTTGGGTCTGAAAAGGAGAGAATATTCAAGGAGTGTATGTGTGATTATTGTGGTAGGAAGAATAGATTAGAGGCTTGCCTAAAAAGAAATAAAAACATGATTAATAAACCAGAAGGAGGATTTCCCAGCCAGAGAAAAGCCTGGGTGAAGATCATGCTGTGCTCAATGGACTTGACTATTTTAAATACAGAAAAAAAAATTGTGCACTCTGAAAACTGTTGTCAAAAATTCTCTAAATTTATGTGTTTTTCCTTCTCTCTCTGATATGTTTTACAGTATTATCATTGAATCTTGCTTTAAAAACTCATTTATTGCAAGTAATTCTATTCATGAGTATTATTTGACCATGTCAGAACTATAAGAGAATATGTCTCTTATTATTTTGGACCACTCAGAGTACCCTTCTTGATAGATTAATACCCATAGAAAATGAATTATTGACCCTTCATCTTTCCCAAGCTTTTGGTGGGATTTATTTATAATTGATACACCCAAGGGGGAAGACCTCATATTGGACATTAATTTACGTAAAAATTCCAATAAAATTTTCAATTGTAGGAAAGGACTGATCATCTTTGATCCTAATAATAAGGAATTCCATTATTCCCCAAATTATATCACCAATGACTCTTCCACTGACACAGCTTATGAAGCTCTTGTTTGTGATTTTGAAAAACAATCTCTTCCAACTTCTGTTCATATTTCTTCTTCAAGATCCCCTCAGTCATTAATATTCTGTAGATAAAAACTTTTCAGATATATAAAATATTTTGAAGAAGATAACTCTTTATATTCACCCCATCTATTCCATGGGAATATATACCTTCCTCCTTCTTCCTATCATGCCTACTTGGAGGAACTGTGGGATGAAGAGGAAGAGACAGTAGAAATTTCAACTGTGATACAGGAAGTCTCACAGCTCTATCACCAATAATTGGATGTATTATACAAGGTTAAAGAAGAGAAGTTTCCTCATCACCATGCCTTTTATCATCATAATAAATCAGAGGGGCCTCTAGCTCCAGTTGGAGCTATCTACTCTTTATCAGACCAAGAGTCAGAGAAACTCAGGGACTGTATTTCAGAGAATTTAGAGAAAGCTTTAATCCAGCTAAGATCGTCATCAAAAGGAGAACATGTTTCATTTATTAAAAAAAGGATGGTGGACTCTGTTTGTGTGTTGATTACCACAAATTGAATTCTTCCACTAGAAAGAACATATAGCCTTTTCCTAAAATGAATTAATTTCTTACAGTATTAAAAGTTTCTTGTATATTATCTAATATTGATCTGAATAGTTCCTATAGTCTCTTAATAATAAAAGAAGGAGGTGATAATTTGACATCTTTCAGAACAAAATATTACATTTATGAGTAGCTGGTTATGCCTTTTGGTCTCACCAATACTAATTCCTCTTTTCATAATATTTTAAATTATATTTTTTATGCTATTATGAAATTTTATATTTTTAATTATTTATATGAATTTATTCCTATTCCCAAGTCTTAGGAGTAACATATTTATCAAATGACCTCTGTTCCTGCAAAACTCAGAGCTAATGAGATTTTTTCCAAGGTTTCCAAATGTGTTTTTAATACTCCTAGTGTTGAATATTTAGGCTATTATGGTTCTTCTGCATACCTAAATATGGAAAAGTAAAAGATCCTGGAAATCTCCCATTGGATACCTCCTGGAAACCTCAAGGATCCTCCATGATTTTATAGTTTTTCCAATTACTATGGCTCTTTTATCAAGGATTACTCAAAGGAAATTTGCTCAATAACCAAAATCCTTGAAAAAGAATCTTTTTCCCACCTAAATGAGGAATCTGTTACCAGGTCTCAGAGACCAAAAGATGCTTTTAACAATGATTCAGTTCTTTCTTATTTAAATAACCATCTATCAGCCATTGTATAGGACAATGCTTTGAGTGCTTTACTGAGCCAGGTATTTGACTCAGGAAAGAATATGATTTCATTTGACAGTGGAAACCTCTTTACATATGAGCTCAACTATAAGATTAATAAAAAGGAACTCCTTGGCATAGTCTGAGATCTCAAGAACTGGGGGTCTTTTCTTATTTTTATTTCTCCCCTTTTGAAGTCCTCACAAACAACTCTTACTTGAAATACTTAATGTCTTGAAAATTACCCACTTTAAATAAATCCTGATGGACTGGATTTCATTCAACCATGAATTAATTTCCTGGAAACATAGTTACTCTTCCAGATTCTCTTTCATGTTGGGAAAAAATTTACCTAGAGAGGGGGAGGATTTCATTAGTGACAATACAATGAAATTTCAACAACTTATCAAGAAAGATGAAGTTAAAACCTAAACTTTTTTGCAGTTAAGGTGGATTTTGTTTAGAATTTGGTCTAGACAATTAAGAAGTTCATTGAGAAAGATACCCAATATAGAATCATTCTTCAGGATTTGGGTAAAGGTAACTCTCACCATGAGCAAACTAGATACACCTGACAGCAGGTGTTGCATTTGGAAATCAGCTTGGGACCATCCTAGAATTAGACTAGACCATTCTTTTGAACTGGGTTAGACCCAGGATTTCAATATTTGTTATAATTCCAAAAAATTCCAAGAAATTGGAACATCACAGAACTTAAAATGTTTTATACATTTTTAAAACTGTATTGAGTAAATAGATAAAATACTGTATGAAAATTATTTCCATTTATATTTTCATCTTCAAATTAATATTTTTTGAGATAAAAAATTGAATATTAAAATTCATTTTATATTCAAAAAATTTCAGTTTTTTGAAAGATTAAAAGAATTAAAAACATTCTTGAAAAATTAATAAAGCCTTAATCTGTCTTGATTTATGACTTATGATTGCTTGGTAGCAATATTAGCACTTATCTATTATTTAAAAAGTGGCTCACAAATATCAAAATAAGCCTTTATCAACTGAAGCCCTTTTTGAAAAAACTTTTGTTTCTTATATCTCTGAAGTACTGAAACCTCAGAGCGAACAGATGGAGGCTTTCAGCTTTTTTTCAATAAAATTATTTCCCCAAAAATAAAAAAAATTTGTATATGTTTTTTTTATTTATTGATTAGAAATTCCAATGATTAAGTATTATAATAATCTTTTTCATTTTATCATTACTTTTTATCATTCATAAATTCCATCAATTTTCATCCTTTTTTGAAGAGAAAGTCTCTTCCTCTGGCTTGTGTAAAGGTGTTACTTCTCACTTCAAAAGGGAAGTAGTGGGCTGTATGAAAGACAGAAACTTCTACTGGAGGAAAGAAATAAATCCCAAATAAAATTTCAGTAAATGTACTTTAATGGAAGCTACTTTAAAGTTTTTGACAATTGTTGACAATATTATATAAGTAGCCTCTACAGAACCTGTACTTTAACAAAATTCACAAATATCAAACATTTTAAAGTAGCAGTCCTTGAAAATGCCTTCTAATTCAATTTTCATTAAAAAACAAGAATATAATCAAATAGAAACTAATTTAAAAATATAAGAAAAAAAACTCATTAAAATTGAAAAAAGAACATAAAAAAGAAAAAAGTCATCAAAAAATCAGAATAAAATATCACCATACAAGATGGGAAACAAAACTCAAAAATGAAAGAAAATGTTTTAGAGTGTGAGAAAGAAAGTTTTTTCTATTTATTTTCTACAAAAAAGATTAAATAAGCTTTATTGTAATAATTAAAGGAAATTAAATGCACCTCTCATAATTATTATTCTACTTCATTTTTTGAGGTAGCTTTATCATTTTGCATTAATTATTTTTTGAAGATATTCTTTATGGTTTTTGTGTTTTTATTTTCTCTTTCAATAATAAAACTGAATAATATCTATGATTCAAAAATTTTTTTGGAAACACAAATAGGAGTATATGTTGAGCTCAATATAATTCCAAAAATATCAATAAGAAATTAAAATAATTCCATATTTCAATAAATAAGGACTGTTTCCCTTAATAGATATCTTCCCTTAAAGCATGTTATTATGTCAAAAAAATATCAAAAAACTTGATTTCCCTTCAATCCTGGTCAAATATTTTGAAGATTAAGATTAACTATATTGTTCTGCTTTTACAAGGATCAACAGAGTGTTATTCAATTTTAAAATAGATATATTTCAAATTATCATAATATTTTCATAGATAAAATAATTTAATACATCATTCAATTCTATAATTAATTCATTGTTTGTGAAAAACATTTATTCATGGGAGTAAGAATTTCTGAATGGAAAACGTTCACAGATTTCAATCACAACCTCATATTAACAGTGTAAATACAATGGAAAGCTCTTCATAAAGTAAATTGAATAATTGAAAAATAATTAAGAGCATGTTTTGATTATGAGTGGACATGGCTCTGAAGTAATATTTGTGCCACTTCAACCTTAATTCCCAAGAGGTTTTAGATTGATTATGTGTCCTCCCTTTATTAAATGCTACTTTGATAAATTATTTGATCCTTTCATTAATAATAAATAACAAATGAAAACAAGAAATATCCTCCTATTATTTTGAAAAAAGCATTTGAAAGAGCTTTATATATAATCTGCTTAACTACACCCTATGAACATCTGGTCATTCTCAATCTATCAATATTTTGGAATTAAAAAGCTTATCAAAGAAATGCCAGCCTCACAAACATACCAGAAGCTTTATATATATTTATTGAGATTTTTTAAAAGAACCAACTTCTAAAAATTTTTTTGCAATAATATTATATAGCATTCCCATCATTTGAAAATATCTAATTGAATTTCTCACTAATCTGGAGTTTCCAATTCTTTTCAATAGCTGTTTGAGATTTTATATTAAATCAAGTTAAATGGCTAAGGGAAGTCTATAAAGGGGTCCTTCATACAGCTGGGGAATATTACTTCAGATAAATTGGAAAATAATTTTCTGGATTAGTTTTGATAATACTATTTTTTGATTGTGTAGTACTGATAAAGTCAAAGATAAATTCTCAAATACTTGAAGCTATCAACCCATCAAATTCAGATACAGTTTTAAATTTTCCAGTGGCTGGAGAGCTCTACATATACCTTAATAACTTTGAAATGGGTTAAATAGAAAGGAAATTAAAGTAGAAATTTAGCGAAACTAGAGAATACAGAAGCTATGATAAAAACAATAAATTAAATAGCAAGATATCTTAATAGAGTGTTTTTAAATCATCACATATTTGACTAAACTAATGTTTAGCCATATCCATAAATGAAGATTAATTATCCTCAAGTTTCACACAAACAGTTGCATTATAAAAGGTTTCTTCAATTTCTTGATACAGACACTACCCTAATTTCCTTCAAACAACACCCAAAATAATCTTGGATTTTCACTGTTAAGGTTATTCACTAGATAAAGGTGGTCAAATCAGAATTGATAATTTCTCCAGAAGAAAATACAATGTGAATTTCAGTTGGTATCAATGGAGAAAGAAATTTAATTCTCCAGAAACCTAAAGGAATGCATTAATTTTACTTTTATGATATTTATATTTGAAGAAAGTCCCAAGTTCTTCAAGGAATTTTAAATTATGAGAGTTTTCTTTCAAACTTGAAGGGTTACAGCTTCAATATCATTCATCTATGGTCCCATTAAATAATTTTGAAAGAGAATTAATATTTAAACTGAAAGATAAATATAAAAATATGTAAGAAAGACTCTGAAGGTTGATTTTTTTGTAAATAAAATGATAAAAAGTGATAAAAACATCAAGAAAGAGAAAATTTCTGAATGAGTTCTTCAATAATGTATTTTTTAATTATATAAATTTGACAATTACAGCAAAGCACTGATATTGAGTCAACTGAATTGATAATTTGTGGCTTGCATATGTGGTTTAAATTTCTTCCAAAAATTCTATTTCTAAATTTAATTTATTTCCTATCTCCAACCTGCATCCAATCTAACTACCATGTCAAATACCAAATGCAACACCTGCTCTCAGGTGTAGCCACCTTGCTCATGGTGTCTGTTGAGAATTACTATCTTGTTCCCTCTTCCAAATTCCTTCTATTAGAATATTGAATGATGTTCTCCAATTACCCCATCAGTCAGCTCAATATCCTTCAAAATTATGATTAGTCTCATATGGCTGGTCATCCTGGTAAAGAAAAAAGTCTCACACTTTTCAAGTGGTCTTTTAACTGTTCTGGAACGACTCAATTAATCAAGGTTTTTTTTCTTTATGTCAACATTGTTCAAGAAAAGAAGAATATTTATCACAAGATATTTGGATTACTCAATCCTCTTTCAATTTTAACTGGTTCTTGGATTGCTATCCAAATGGACTTCATCACTCAAATTCTCCTGACCAAATCTTTTGACCCAATATTGGTAATAGTAGAAAGATTCTAAAAAATGGCGTAATTAATTCTAAAAATGTCTTCAATAACTTATTTGTATTTTTCCAATTTATTTATCAATATTGCTTTCTCAAAGAATGGGATTCCATCAATAATTTTCAGGGATAGAGGTTCCCTTCTTTTTTTCTTTTTGGACCAAGCTTTTTAAGAAGCTCAATATTGAAGAGATCTTTCAGCTGCATATTATGCTGAAGCTTATGGTCAGAAAGATATGGTAAATCAGAAATCAGAAACATAATTTCAATGTATGTTGGTTATAATAAAGATGATTGGAACACCTTAATCCCCCTGGCTAAACGTAAATACAATAATTCTGATAAATCTTCAAAAAAGCAATAACTATTTCTCACAGTTGATGGAAGATATTTTCTACTTGATTAAGCTAAGGATACTCAAGACACTCCTGCTGGAAATTTATCTTAAAAATTGAAATCAATACAAAAAGAGGTCAAGAAAAAATCTTAAACTTCCATGAAAAGGCTTAGGAAGTATTTAGACAAAATTAGAGCAAATTAACCTGTCTTAAACCCTGGTGATATGGTAAAATTTTCTTTAAAGAACATATGTTAAACAAGACACACCAAGAAAATTTCAGAAAGATTTTTTGGTCCCTTTTAAATCTTTAATAAAGTAGGTTCACATGAAAATCACCTTAATCTTCCAAAGAAATGGAATAAAGTCCCTTCTGTCCTCCATATTTCCCTTCTTGAACCTATTAAGACTTGCTCAATCCCAAACCCCCATCAGGATTCTCCTCCTCCAGTCAAAGTATAAGAGAAGAAAGAATGGCAAGTCTCTAAGGTCTTGAATTCTAATATCAGAAGAGGGAAATCATGGTACTTAGTAGAGTGGAAAAAATTAACTGAAGAACCAGAAAAATAAACTTGGGAACCAGCTGAAAATCTCAAGAACTCCCCTTAAATTTTCAAGTACTTGCATAACTTATATCCTAATAAGCCAGGGAAAAATTCTCCTCAAATTGTCTTTTGGGAAGTGCTTGATATAGGAAAGAGGACAAAAAGTGATTTACTCTCCTAGTATGCACTTACAATAAAATTTCACCCATAATTGCCATCAGAATAACCTCGGAAACTCTGAAAGACCTTTTTTTCTCTTTGTACACAGGAATATGGCCAAGCATGCAGCTTCAATTTCATGTTTATGGCCATTTTAACTTGGGAAAATGGTGCAGTTTCCATGCCAAATATCCAATAAATTCATTATTTTAATATGATTCTTCACCAATTAATTTTTGTTTTATGTTATTGAAGGGAGTGGTAATTACCAAACATAAGTTTTTTTCCTGGTGTGAAATTCCCTGAGGCATATAAAATCTGTCAAAGCCTCATGTTTTCCACTCTGTGAGAACCTGGTATCAATATTTATTTTCCAGTTTGATTGGCCAATTAAGCTCAATTTATAGCCTCTGTGATCAACATTGAAAACTCCTCATACAAAACTTCTTTCTCTTACTTCTTTCATCTTGATTCTTTGTTTCTCTTTATCATTATATTTTTATTTTATTCAACCATAAGAACCATTTAAAATTTAATAAAGTACAAAATTAAGTGTAAAATGAAGATAAAGTAATCCCAAAATAATGTGAAAGCATTAATATCATATTTAATTTTATCTTCAAGAATTACTCCTCTTCATTCCCTATCTTAAAATTATTTCAATTAGCTTCCAACAAGCTTTAAATTGTAATTTTTCTCAGGATCTCACCTTTCAAGGTGGAGGGTACTGTCAAAAACATGGACAATCACACCCCTTCAATAAAATTATAGCAATTATTTCCATATTCATTTTGCTGTATCCATCATCCCTGGCCAATTTGGACATATTCATAATCCCTTGCCAATTTGTCCATATTCATATTACTTTGCCAAATTGGCAATTCCATAATCTGGGGCCCACCTAGACCCTTCACCAAACCAAGTGCATTTTTTTCTATTTTATGAATTTGGGAAATCTTGGGCATTTCACATGCAGAAAGGTAGACTTATTCCAAATGGCAATATTGAGTCATTTTGGCTTTAAATAAAGTTTTTTGAAGTTTAAAAGTTTTGAGAAATTTGTGCTTTTTGTATTTTCCCCTTTTATTCCATTTTACCATCAGAAAAGGGGAATATATCCAAATAGTCATATTGGGCTGTATTGTTAGATTTGCAAATTTCGTGCATTTTTGTGCAAATGAAGTTCTATTCTCTTTTAATATTGTTTTGGTCAAGAACCCCAAAATTGGTCAAAAAACTCAGCAAAAACCTGAAGCCCATAAAATTCCACTTTTCCCATTAGTCAAGGAAACCTTTCAGAGGACCTTTGGGGCACTTATTCCTTGAATAAATGGAAGTTCCATATGTGGTGTTATACACCATTATGAACCTTTTTTCACCATAAATGCAATGATAACAATTTAAAGGGACCGTTCTTCAGTTTAAGATACCTTTCCAGCCCTCAATAAACAATAATTCAAGAGGCAAACTCAGGGCTCAAGAAAACGTTTTTTCATAAGCAACAATAAACTCATTAATCAAGTGTTGTTTCAGTTGAAATATTAAGTATTACCCCAAGGGAGTACTTGCAGATTTTACTTCCAGAGAGCTCTAAGAGGAAGTTCCAAACCAGCTGTCAAGTGTTGAATCTCTAAGAATCCACATTGGCAACCATACTCATCCAATATGGTCTTCTCCCATAGAAGCCTGTATTTCAACCACAGAGCTTGGGAGAATTATTAAAACCAATTCAGTTCCAAATCTGGGAAGGTTTATTTTTCCTCAAGCAGTCATTTCAGCTTCAAAGTTCCATAAATATTAGCTTTCAGCCTGAAGGATTCAAGCTCTCAATTTTTCACATATAAAAGCATCCTTCTAAGCCCTGGGGGTTTCTCCCCTAGATAATGAATCTACTAAGATTACACTTTTTCTTTATTTTCTGTTATCTTGATGGTAAATACTGATACTATTAAGAAAATAATTCTCACCCCTTTTTTCTCCTGTTACTGAATATTGGTGGTAATAGACTTTTCTTATTCCATTTTTCTTTCTGAAAGTTTAAAAAAGTTATTAAAGACTTAATTTGTTGGATCTTTGGACATTGGATTTCTTTTCTCATTTGAATACCATTTTGTACTTAAATTTTACTTATTACAGAAATATGTCTTTTTCTCTAGTTATTTAATTCTTTGAATTCTACAAAGAAATTTTTCTGAGTACTGAGTGACAGGAAACTCTTTTATTCCCAGAGAGCCAATGTTCAATAGCCATATTGGAGGAAAATATTGATTCTTCACAATCATTTAGTCTCAAGTAAGATTTCAGAGTCATATGATTCCTGTCATAAAACTGGTTAAGGTAAGGCAATAAATTAATAATCAATTCTTTCTGGAAATATTTCCACAATCTAAATGAGCTTATTACCAAGGGTTTGTCAAATGTAAGGTAGGATTGAACTAATTTTGGTAAGTTTGTGAGCTTGATTGAGGTTTTTATTTTTCCAGAAATTTCAATATTCTGGTCATGAGTATACCCTTCTCATAATTGTGAATAAAAAATGGGGATTTTAGTCATTGAGGTTTGAAACTTTTCCTTCAAAAATAGAAATTATTACAATTAATTAAATTAGTTGATTTCTTAAGTAGTCAATTTAGGGAGCGGGCTTCATTCAACCAGTTAAATAATATTTAGACCATATCCATATTAAGTAACTTATAAGAAAAAGAATTAACAACTAAGATAATTACTTTTTCAGGAATGTTACAATAAGGTAGTGTCTTAATTGTATCAAATTTTGAATCAAGTGATATTTGTTTCTGGAAATTATTATTTTTTATCTCTGATAATCCTATGATACTATTTAAGTTGAGCCAGAGTAAATAATCATTAATTAAATGAAGAAGGGAAAGAATTCTGACAAAACCAAATTATTTTACTAATAATGAACAAAGTATAAAAATTCCTGAAAAACAAACAACTGTAATAATTAATATGAAAGAAGAGTGGGAATGGATTCAAATGAACAAAATGGAAGGTGTGATAAAATTAAGAATAAAATTTATGGTAATGAACATTCAAGTAGAGAAAAAGAGAAAGGACTAAAGTTATATTAGGTAAAACAATAATTCAAAAGGGGATTTAGGTTGAGTAAGAGGTAATGAGATAATAAATATGACCTATTGAGATAACAATGATCTCATTTCATAAATGAGTGTTTATGATTTGGTAGAAGACAAACTTAGCATTGATCAACTTTTAAATGATATGTAGTCCATAAGGGCTACATGATACCTCTTAAATTAACATAATGAAGTAATTGTAAAATTAAACACATAAAATGATAATGACCTGGTATGTCAGCCTGTGGCTCAAAACCAGAGCACAAGCATGACAGCCAAATACCATAAGCCAATGGTAAAGCTAAGATACCACCAAAACATGGAACTGAGACAAACCAGCTCAAAAGGTATCAAAAGAAAGAGGAAAATAACCTATTTCCAAATATACAAGTCCCATCATCATAGGACAAAGAATAACAAAGTTATTCCTGCTCAAAGTTGTTGCTGAGCATAAACCTTAATTTTCACCTCTAATCCAAAAGCCAGAGGAAAAGGCTGAAACCCAGAAAATGGATATTAAAATTGAAGCTCCAAGGCAGGGCTATCCAGTGGTACTAGCCAAACTGAGCTAACACAAAAACTACAGAGGTTATGGCCAAAATAAGGCTAAATAAAGGTGAATAAAATATTCACCTCTCATCTAACTTCTACAGTTTCAGTGTGAGATACTTAAAGTGGGGTCCTTTTGGAAAGAAAACAATCAAGGATATCTTATGGTGCCATTTTCCCCCCATATATCATCTAGAACAAAAGTTATGGAGCAAACAAGCTCCATACAGATATTGAGATAATCATATATCTGAATAACAAACATTGTACATCGCATAACTTTACCATGTTTAATGTTACCCATACAAAATGAGTTACCATTGTGTATATATAATCCAGGGATATACAATAAACCAACTTTGAGCTTAATGTCTCAAAAACTGACAAAGCAATAGAAGTTTTAAGGTTAAAGTCCCACAATTGGGCCAATACACCTTTTTCCATGGTATAATATCCCATTAACATGATTATGAGGTGTAAAACAGACAAAGGAGAATGTTTATACTTAAATAACTTATAGCTCATTCAATACTGGGGTCTCATACAGGTTCTTTACAGCATTCTAAGCGTCATACACATCAGAAGAGGGCTGTGTGGTCCCCAGATGTAAATTTTAACCCTGTATAGGTGAAAACTTCCCAGATGTGGTTTCAAAACAACATTTGAGCCCAATACAGAGTATACAGGCCTTGTGGAAACAACAAGCCAGTACTCTGAAGTGAAAAATCTTCACTTCATCTATGTGAAACGGTCTAGAGGACCTTTTTACCCAATTTCAGGATAAAAAGAGACCTTTCTCTGCCCAAAAAAGGAATCACCATCCTTCTCTTGAATTCATACATAGTAAAACTCTCAAAAACAGTTATAATCTTGGAAATAATTAGGTATAATCATAATATTAATCATTTTAGACTTGATTATAATAATCCACTTGGTAAATCTGCACTCAGGGCTTTCAACAGCACTCACCATCACTAAATATTTTATTAAAGCCCTTATATTCTATTTAAAACCTTTTTTATCATTATTATTTGTATCAAAGTCATAGTTTAGGTTTTAAATACTGTCATTATCACCTCTTCATAGACTCAGCCTGACATGGTATGGATTCCTAAATTTACCCCCTTATTCTTTAATAAAGTAATGAATTGTCTTTTTATATAATGAATCAGTATCTGTCTCCATGACTTACTGAAATCTAAGGATCAACCCTCATCCAATAGATAATAAATTTAGCTAGAAGATGAATAAGAAGTTGCACAGAAAAACATACTTTTTAGAATCTTGAAAACATGATTATTAGTCGGTCCCCATATGACTTGATTTAGAATTTAAGCTTGAGGAAATGATATTATCTCTGGTAATTTAATAATATAATCAGTAATTAAATTTTAAATCTCAAATCTCGTGAACACCCAAAGCAAGAATAGAACTAATTGAGCGATACAGTAGGTTCTCAAGACAAATTTGTTTTCTGATATTGGCTGAAAACTTTATTGTATTATCTCATATTGCTAAAATATTACAAGAATTTTGAGTTTTCTTGACTTAAACCTTAACATTTACACATACCCAGCTGAATGAATTCATGAGCTGAATAATAAAATATTGAGGGTTGATTGATTTTTTGTTGAAAATTACCTGAAAGTTTTGGTTTTTGGTAGAATAATCTTAACTGAAAATTGGTAAAAATAAAGTCCTATTGAGAATGAAACATTATTTCAGATAATGAATTGCATTAATTTCCACTTATAATGGACCATCTGGATTTTATGCAAAAAGTTTGATAGGTACTTAAGTAATCTTTACATTACTATATCATTCTATGGCATGAAATAAGGTACTAGATACCAATTTCTTTTTGGTGTAAACTTGGATTGGAAGTATCATTAATTATCTAATGGAGCCAAAAATGGGAATCAGTATTAAAAGATTTAGTACAGAGTATTCCTTGAATAAACCAAGGCTACCCATGTATTTCCTTGTCACAATTTTTTCTTTTTTAGGTAAAAATAAGTCCGAATCTAATGAGCAACCCAAGAGAATTGAATAAAAAAAACCAGCTCTATGGAAAGCTTTATTTGAATCACCATTACTGTAAGCTTTAAACAGCCTCTTCTGAATAGAAGTTGAGGATATACTCTGGAATCAAATACCAATAGAAATTTGCATGCAAAATCCTTATTTTTGAATCACCGATAGAACTATACTCAAGCTTGTTTGGATAAGTTTTAGTAGTTTACCCTCATCTATTTTGGTGAATATATTTTATGAAGTTAATATTTAGGTCATTCTGGTTTCATTCTTGATATCAATTATATCATAAATTAGTTCAGAAAAGAGGTTTTATTTAATTTTGTCGATTGGTGAGGCAGAATTTACCTAATAAAACTTAATAGCTGAATTTTTACTGAAATATTAATCCCAATATTTTAAAAAATTTATTTTCAAGAAATAAAACCTTCATTTCTTACTGAAGAGACCATTCAACAATCAGTTGTATTTAGATCAATCTGTGTCATTGTGTTTCAATTTTCCTGCTTGAATACAAATATTGAGCTGGAATGTCCATAAACTGGTACTTGGAAAGGAATGGTGCTAGAAATATTCTGATATAAGCTTGGCTTAGGATTTTCAGAAAAAGTCTCTGAAATTAAATCAATAAAATGGTTATTCCAGGAGAAGCTTGATATGTTATTCAATATTTGGATTTCTCCTTACATGTAGATGTGCTCAATATGTTCTTTCAAGATTTTATTAAGGGAAAAAAGATTGTTACATATTTTCCAGGAGGTAAGGGCTTTAAATGTTTAAATACTTAATAAATTTGAGCATATCAATACCCATTTTTACATAGGATGAATATCATAGTTCACAGTCAATATTTTCCTTCACTAATTCAATAAGCTTCTGAGTTACAAAAAAAACATGTTTAGAAACATTTGAGTCTTTAAATAGAGTCCTGAATTTCTGAATTTATTATTTGGAAGTCAGGATAAATTAATATTTCTCAAGTACTTCAATTTTTCTACTAAAAATAATCCCTTGTCCTGGCTCCTTCGCAGAGAAGAACTAATCAGAACCAGGGGGGGTATATCTGACTAATTCGTGATTATGTATTTTTTGAATCTATATATTTATGATTATCTTAAAAAAGTACAATTTTATAATTTTACTTACGGGCGGGTAATATTGGTGACTTTCTAAGGAGAATATTTCCAAATTCAATGGCGCTGTCTTATAATACGAATACCACATACAGGACGTCATGTTAATCTTCTTAAGAAATTAATGAGCTATACATCTGTGAGATATGCAATTTGAAAGATTTTAATTACTGTTTTATCATGTTGGAAAAGCTGGAAGATCTTATATACCAAGAGCATGTGAAGAAATATTAAATATATGATTAAGGAATTCACTATTCATGCTATATCTTTGAGACTATATTTAGATTAATTGAAATTTAAAAAGAAAAACTGTTGATCCAATGATATGAATATTATGAATTATTGAGGAATATTTGATGATTTGATTTTTAAGTCAAATAGAATAAGGGACTTAAATAGACTATAGACCAATAAGCTCTACCCATATTTTGACAATAAGCTTATTTTATGGAAAATTACTGAATCCTCCCTTGATTCACATGAGCTAATGGAAGTTTATTTCTATTAAAACTGTTAAAAATTTAAAAAATAAAGCTTTGATGGATCGGCCTGTAATTTCCTCCCTTTTCCCAGTATTCCTTGTGAAAATATAATGCTTTCATCCCATATGAAAGCTGTACCTCAATTATTGATTAAACACACATAGATAGGTGCAGCCAGCTTGTTTACAGGAGATTTTGATTGCAGCTGGGAGAATTTATGTTTGAACTTTCAATACTCATTGAAACTAATGAGATATAGTAATCTACAATTACATCATATAATACCCTTTTACTTTTAATCTATATTTATCACTTGGGGTCCTTTTTCAACCTGAATTACCAAATTTCCTGTTTCCCCTGAAATCATGTTTAAAGCTCCAGATCCTTCAAAAATAATTATGTATCTCATAAGCCACATATTTACGATATTTCTCGCAGGAACAAAGCCTCTATAAATGGATGTTCCAATTGGCTCATATAGCCTCCCGTCACCACCAAATTGTGAATGATTATAACCTCTTCAAAGCTAAAAGTAGAAATATCTTCCCAAATCCCAACATCTCACCTAATGGATTGAAATCATCATTCAAAAATTCTTTATTAACCTCCAATTTTGTAATTTTTACCTCCACTCCTTGTTTTAATCCTTTCTTTCAAGCTCTCCTCAAAATAATAGCCATAAATATTTTATAAAATTGGAAAAACAGCTGCATTATCACAATAGACACACAAAATATTCCATGTAATGCTAGATATAACACATCCAAAAATACAAATTCAAATGCTTTGGAAAAGGATTCTCACATTTAAATTATTTCCAATGTCATGAGCTGTGATTATTTACTTGGTGGTATGTCCTTCTGGAGTCTTATTGAAGAAATTTATTTTGTTATTTCAATTGTATTTTTCATCTGCTAAGGAAAAGATGCAATATTTTTGAAAATTTTGGTACATCAATTGAAAAAATTAAAAGCTGTACTTATAAACTAATGAAAATTAACAAAAATTCTTATAAATAAACAAATGGTTACTGTAATTTGATGCTATTTCTGTCAAAAAAATGACTTAGGATTTGAAGGGATTTTGAATATGATAAGTGGATTGTTTCTCTAGTCAAATAAGTATTGTACCAATACCAAGATAATTGCTCAATGGGACTAATTCCAAAATAATAAAAGTTTCTAATGAGCTGAAAAATAATTATTCTGGAAAGGACTTGACAATTTTTCGGGAATAATGAGATCTTTCAAACAATTTGGGGCTCTCATTCACATTATAGTTCAAGTCTCATTAGCTGTAACTATTCAAAATGGCCCTTTTATCTGGTCTTTTGGTGCACTTCCTCTATAATCGGATTTTTATTTCAACTCAAAAATGCATGTTTTTCTAAGGAGGTGACCACTTTTTTGAAATTCCGTGAGAACTAAGTTCTGTTTTAATGCAATCTCAGCTCACTGGATTCACAAAAATGGTACTCTAAATTTCTCTTTTGACGCACTTCTGTCATTATTTCTGTTTTGCGGGAGCTCTGAAATAGCCATTTTGGCCAATACTTGGCTGTTATTTTGCATTCCGAGACCTTACAAGTCGCTTCAGGACACTTAGTTTTGCTTTCATGCAAGAGTTTTCCAATGAAAACTTGAGAAATGGCCCCTTTTTATGAAGTTTTGACCCAATTCTACCATAATCCCTTTTTATTTGAACTTAAAACTACAATTTTTTCCTTGGAGGCTTCTACTTTAGGACACTTTGCTTAATGGAAGAATAATTCACCGAAATAGTGATGAATTTCCCTTTGCCCTACTTTTTTTGTCCCATTTCCACCATAATTAAAATTTCCCATGAACTAAAAAGTAGCATTTTGTCCATTGGTTACAAAATTCTCAGGAATTATGGGGAAATCAATGATTATTTTTGTGAAATAGAAATATATTTTCAATTTTAAAAATGGCCCCCTTCCCATTCCTTTTCCTAAGAGTATTTCACATTTCAATTTTTTAAAAACTCAGGAAAGCCACTTCTCTGATACTTGGCCTCTTATGGATCATAGTTTAGCCTTTGAGATAATGTTTGGAAGGACTTTCTTCCTTTAATTTTGGGTAAATAAATACAGTTCTTTAAAATGACCTTTTTCCATTCCATTTTTTCCTATTGCAGCTATAAATAATTTTCTCTAGAATGCCCATTTTAGTAAGAATGGGGGAATAATTTAGTTTTATGAATACTATTATATAGTATTTGAATTCTAATTCATTCTTTCATTCAAACATTCTTCAGTTGAATTTCTCAAAATGGTGGTTTATCACTTTATTATATCCTACATCAACCAGAATCAATGTTATTATCAACTTGTAATTCCAGCTTTTTGAAGAGCACAAGAGCCCTTTGAGAATATTATTGCTTTTGATAGGCTTTGGAAGATATATATTGTAATTTGATTCAGTGATAGGTTTCCTTAAATTCCAAAATCGGCCTATTATATCACATATTAAGTATGCTCAAGGCTCCATTAATTTGTAAATATTCAGTTTTCTCCAGATTATGGGAATTAATTTGTACTTAAAGCCAATAGGTACTGAAAAATTGATACTAAATACATAATAATAGGTCTAACTTTTCACTTAATTCAAAATTAAGAAATTAAATCAGATCATAAGTAACCCATTATTGCAAGATCCACGGATCCTTCTTTGTATTCTGGTTAATTTTTTATAATAGTATGTCACATAAAATTTAATATTTGATGTTAGTATCATGTAATCAGAACTACAAAGACTTCAGTTTTCTTTAATAATTTCGTTTCAAATTTATTTTGATTTGAAATTCTACATATTTTCCAGGAATGAGGTTTCTGTAACACAACTGAATGAATTATAGAATAGAAAAAATTGATTAATCAGCCTTATGGAACTTTATTTTTACCACCCAAACCATAAATCTTTCTAGATATGTATTCATAGATTAAAAATTCAGGAATTAATTGAAAGCTGCAATTATTTTCTTATTTCATGAGGACGCTGTGAAGAGGACTTTGGGGATATTCAAAAGTCCTGGTTCTTATATTAAGCTTACTCTATATACGTATATGTGTAAAACCCCGTTCGGACCAGAGATTTTGACCTTTTTTTAAAGCTATATTTATTAAAATCATTCCAGCTCATATACCAGATCCTAATTCTTACCTTTTGTGTCTTGGGAAGGTGGTTCAGCACGGAATTTAAATCTGAAGTATTCAATATAAATAGCTGGGTAAAGGAAATAGAACTCATATCTTCCTGGATATCTCCATGGAAACAAAAGCCGTCAAATGGTCTTTGAGATCATATATTCTGTATTTAGTAAATGCTTTGATCAAAAAGTCGCTAGAGAACACGCAGTTATAGATTTTGTATAGAAAATTTACTACAGGAATATCCATAATACTGTTTCTATCTATCATTAGATGAGACACTTATTGATAATAAAAAAAGATTTATTATTAACATATCAATATTCTTATAGGGAGAAATATTGTATATTAATCACAAATGATATCTGAAAAATATTTATGAAGAGAACTCAATAAGACTCAGCTGGGGTGATCATATTGTGAAAGAAATCTGATGTGTAAATCACACATAGGAGACTTGAAGCTCCTCAAATTTGATATCAAAGCAAAAAAAAGTGAAAAAATTGAAAATTAATAGCGATAAGGAATTGGTTTGTTTAAATTTAAACAAAAAATTCCCTGGTAGATTGTTAACTGATTAATGGAAGAGGTTTATGTGAGCTGAATATAAATATTTACATAGAGTAGGGTCAGTATGGGGAGTTAAAATTTTATGGTTAAGGGGTTTGGTAAAATATTAGCTATATTCATTTTGGGAATATTGGAATGGTGTGGTATGCCCCATTAGCTGTCATCAAAATTTAAAGTAGAATACAGAAGGCGTATGAATGGGGAGCTTCAATGTATAATTTTTTCCTGGCCAAAAAAGGCCTTCAAGCCCGCCTTGATAATAAGCCCCAGGTATATAATAATGTTCGCTGCATCTGGAAAATAAAAAACAAAATTTTTGATATCAGGGGTTCTAATGAACCCATAAAACTCTAAGGCTCCAAGACCTGCGACAACTTCATCCTTTTGAGAAAACTTGGTGTCTACAGAGAGGGGTATTGACTTGATTATTCAGATTTCTGAATCATGAATATTTAAAACAATAATAAATCCCTTAAATGATGTACTCTTGTTTTTTTGTATCTCAAAGGTTGGCTAAGATATCTGGGCTGGAAGATTTTCAGCTAATAAGTAGGTGTACAAAATCTGCACCAACTTATATACCATATATGACTCTATTAAAAGTCAAAATAAACTAAAGAAAATATAGTTTTCTCAGGAAAGACCTCATAGACATGTCATTATGGTCCTAATAATGATGATGTGTCCAATGGCAGAGTATTTCACTCTGTATGGGTCATAATTGATATGTTTGTGGTTCCAGAAAAGCAAACAAGTGTAGAGATATACTTCAATATGTTTGAGGACCACAAGTGGTTCTTTTGGAGTGAAAATTTTCAATAATTAAGAATTGAAAATCTCATAGAAGCTTCTCTACCTCAAGAAAGGATAAAAAGGCACTTTTTCTTTGATGAAAAGATCTCTCATCCTATGATAACTAAGTCTTATGTGGTGTAGCTCTTTCAAGTAGTTAAAATTTTATAATTATTTTGTTACAGCCCTAATTTGAATTATTTTTAGCCTTTCTTATAGCTATCCAATTGATAAATCATGCACCCCAGTATGCCAAAATTATTCACCATCACTAAATTAAATTAATAGAGGTTTTTTACTTTTAATTTCAATCATTTTTGAGTGTTTCACTCAGATTTATAAAGTAATATCTGTTATATTGTAGCCTCATCCTGGAGGTATATGGATGTAATTCTGGTTCTCTTATTGGAGTAACAGGATGATATATGTTTCCTCTAAATAATTTTCATCATTTATGGGACTCTTATTTCCTCCTGGAGGCTCTTAATCTTATAATATTCATTTCTTCATATGGGAGGTCTTTCTAAGATAGCCATTTATCTTGATCTTCTGGTTTATTTTAGAATATTACAAGGTATTTTCTGCTGTCTTTCCCATTAATTCTTCGTTATTAATCTTATTATGGTAAACTGTCCCACATACTAGTATTTCATACTTTTGGGCCTTTTCAAGCTATTGAAGCTCATGGTTGAGACTAGGATTTGGGCTCCTTGAAGTCAGGTTCTTGGTGACTTTTTTCATTTAATTTGGCTTCCACTTTACATTTCTCTGAATTATTACATTATTTCTTCCACATAGGTTAAAATCCTTCACTTTGGGATACATTGAGAGAATATTTCTCTTTAATTAATCAACTTTCAGTAGTACATTCCATATTTTTGTTAAGAGAGCAGGTGGTTTTCCTAATACTGAGTGTAAGCTGGTGTTATATGCCAGTTGTACTGATGGGAGAAGGGTTAACTATTAATGGGTGTATCCTTCATGGTCTTCTTATCCCATGCCCTAAGCACAGAATCTTTTTATGATGTATTCCATTTTTTGAATCATATTTTTGTGGGTGGTAGGCTGTCAAGAATGCTAATTTGGCTCCTATAATCTCATGAAATTTGGGTCTCTTTCATTTATTATTATCCTTGATAAACCACCATGGGATATCATATCATTTCAAAGGACAATGGAAGAATACATTTTTTGTGTCTTCTCTGTGACAAGGGAGGCTTCTAACCCTTATTTCAGCCTGTGACTCCAAAAGGAGCACCAGCTTGACAGATACCAGAAATAATGGTACATAAAATAATTCAAAAATACAAATCAAGCTGTTATATTTACTGGTATATTTATAAAGAGGGAAATTTTCCAATAAAGGAAAACCCCTCTTAAAAAAATTGGATAAGAATTAGCAAACATAAAACTACTTTTACCTTGGATTAACACAAAATAAGAAAAAGCCTTATTTTAACCTCTCATATACCTTTTTCATATTTATGTAAAACCCTATCCAAATGGCATGACTTTTGAATATCTTAGTGAGAGCTATTTAATGGATTGATCCATTTTCCAGTAGCACCCCTACTCCAAGAAGTACCATATTCATACCTGTAACCCAAAGAAACTGCCTTGAAGGTCTAAGAGGGCTTGTACAAAGCTGTGCAAAAGTACAACCAAATGGAAGGTATGAGGGAGAGATTTGATTTTGAATGCCTTAGACAGCTTTCTATATAAAATTGCCTTCTAAGAAATCTTTTTTCCAAGGGTTTTCTACAAAATACAAGATTTATTAGAATAGAGATTAAAAAAACCCTGTGTCTTTCTGATATATTCATACAGATTTATGAGAAGGTATATCAGAATTTTGAACTCATTAAGCTCTAGAACCATGTATAATCAGACTTCTGATATATTTCAAATTGACAGAGATATTTGAATTATAGAGTTTCAAGCTGAATACTTATGTACAGAAGTAGGAATGACTTCAAACCGTGAAGAAAGTGTTGACTGAGATATCTGCATTGGAAGCCTTTTGACCAATACTGGTCTGTGCTAAACCTGTACCATCTAGTACTCATTTAATACTTGAATTAATGGTAGTTTAAATCTTGAACATGCCAACAATTGCTAGAGTTAGTCATAAAGACACTCTGGATGCATCATAATAGCTCTGAAGTGTCCTGTGGAGAGTCTATTTACCCTTTATTGATCCATAATAATCATTTGTACTCCCAAAATCACACTGTTGAATCTACTAATGTCATAATTAATTTTAAAGAACCACCATTAAGCCTAAAAAGTTAAATTTCTCACTCTTGAGACTTTTGGAAAGCTTACAAGCCCCTCACAGTCTCAAAAATGGATAGAATCAGGTCCATTATCACCAGAAAAGGACCTCATTCTCCGATTTTTGTATTATTACATGGTAAAGCTGTTTTATGATAGTAGTACTCTTGAAATACCTTTGATATAACATGAATATTAAGTTATCATAGTAATCCATGTTGAATTGATACTTAATTTCTGCAAACAAGGCTCTCAATATATTCATCACTATTGTTATCATAACAGTAGACCCTTTATTATTATTTATTAATATTTTCATGGTGTCAAAATAATAGTAATAGTCTGTATTTACTATTTTTAAGCTACTAAATAGACTCACCATGATATTTTGAGGGATTGGATGTGCTTTCAGCCTATTCTCAACATATTTTGGTATTTATTTAGACTATCTTTGCTATCTTACAGGATTTTAACTGTAAAAGTGAGTAAAATTCAAAATGTTTTTTCATTTTATATTCTAGCTCTATATTCTTTATTATTAGAATATGATATGTATATTCTTATATATCATATATTCAAAAAAAGATATAAATGAACATTTGTTTGTTTTATTTTGTACTATATTTGATATATAAATTGCAATTTAAATGAAAATTGAAAAAAATAAATCTTCATTACTTATTGTACTGGAACATTGTAATATACAAAGAGTATATTTCAATATAATTTTATGTGAAAACCATTGAAGATAACATGACTTGTATCAAATAAGGGAAATCCTTTGTGCGGTCATTTGATCATATGGAGCCAACCTGACCACAGAATTAACCCCAGGCCATCTTTTGGAAATTTTCAAGAAGAAAGGGAGATTTGACCTAAATTCTTGTATTGGGCTGTTTGGGATTTAAGCTTAGTTTTGTGAAGGTTGAGCACTTTAATTATATTTTTCCATAAATCAAGGGAGATATTCCCAAATGGCCATATTGGGCCATTTTTGGACAAATACAGTTTTAAGGCCATTTAAACTTGTTTTGCTCCAAACACTCAGAAAACCCCTGAAGACCATCAAATTCTATTTTCTCCCATTGGTCAAAGAAATAATACAAAATAAATTTGGCCATGCTTTACCTTCAATATCCAGAAGTGAAAGAAATGGTGTTGTAAATAATTATGCACATTATTTCACCACTAACACAATAGTGAAAAATCAAGGGGCCATCCTTCAAGTGCAAAATACCTTTTCAGCCCTCAAGGTGAAATATTGCAAGAGGTAAGATAAGGTCTCAAACAAAAGTCTTTCTATAAAAACCAAGAAAATCATTCTTCAAGCATTGGTCAATTCAAAATATGCAGTATTTCTCCAAGGAAATACTTGAAAGTTTTATTCAAGGAATATTAAAGAAGCAGTTTCAAATATGTTCTCAAGTGTAAAAGCTCCATCAATCCACCTTGGAAGGCACACTTAATGTGGGCTTGAGGTATATTTTACATACCCAAATAGGCCACAATTAATATTAAAACGAATTCTGAACTATGCATAACTCATATGTTATGCATATATCCAGAATTTATCATTTTGTATTTAAGAAAAGATGAATAACTTTTCTGTGAGTAAGTAAATTGATTGAGTGAAGGCCAGAAGTGGATTTTACACAAGAGTTAACCTATGGAAGCCCCATAGAGTGAATAAGATTGAATTCACTCTATGAGGTGGTAATATGGAAAACACTTCAACACCACATAGAAGAATTGTGAAATTTTGTGTTTTTCTCAATTTCATGCCAAAATAGTTGGAATGTGAGAAATTCAATGTTACAGATATGCTAGGAATAGTGTTATGCCTGTTTTTGGCACTTGAAATTACAGTATTCTTACATACAGGCTCTATACACCCATAGTGGATATTAGTCTTGAAGCCTGAATTTAGCTAAGGGGGAAAAAAGACATGAAAGAGAGTCAGGGTACCCAACTTCTGAGGCCTCTGAGGCATGGCTAGCTCTTAGGCTTGAATCCATGACTAATAATGGCCCAATTAGTACATTAAAAGCTTTTGGAAACTTGGTTACAAAGTTAAAGTCCCATTAAATAATACAAAAATAGCAAATAAGCTGCTATTTTCACATGACAAGGAGTTAATGAGAAACCCTGACCCTTGTAAAAATGTAAGTTACTAATCATTTTTTATGGATAAAACTTAAAAGAGTAATTTAAACCCTTTTTTTGACTAGTATCCATTCATTCACCCCATGGCAACCAGCTATTACTGTGCTATTTGCAATTCTATGTAGAAATAAGGTAAAACCTGCAAAAATTCTTTAAGAATAAAATTCTTAATAAATATTTCTGAAACATTCAGGACAAATGGGGAAAGTGATAATCCATATAAAAACCAAAAAAAATTATCAATTCATAATTCAAATTAAAAGTTTTACTTACAGTCCATTTTTGATAATTCCATGTGAAATACTGAATCCTCAAAAATTCACAGAAAGTCCAATCTGTGATAAAATTTCCATTAAACTTAATAAGTTTGAAAAATTGATGATTATCTTGAATTCAAAGAAGATTAAAAATTTTTACTCCTTTATTTCTTAACCATAAAGGGTCAGTAGTCATGTAAAATGATTTAATTGAGCAATTATGATAATCCTACATGACAAAAAGTGATATAGCCAACAATCCAAAGAGGATTAATTGTTTCTCACTTCCTTTTTATTAATTTTATCCATGTAATGCCTCTGTGAGTTGTTGTTGACTTAAAAGAGGCTTTGTCTTGCTGTTTTTTCCAAATCATCTTATTATTAAATCATACCATTAGTACAAGTCAGTAAGCATTTGTCCGGCTGAGTCTATGATGAAGCTTATTAATGACTAGTTACAAGCTTTAACTATGACTTTGACACAGTAAAAAGAATAATAAAAGGTTTACTTATGATTACAAGTGTTTTTTAAAAGAATATTCAGGGATTTACTATTGAGAAATAGTGGTGGTGAGCGCTGTTGAAAGCCCTTGGTGCAGCTTTACCTGTTGGGTTACAATAATAAAGACTATAATAATTAAAATTATAATTATACCTGATTATTTTCCAAGAGTATAGCTGTTTTTGACAGTTGTACTATGTAGGAATTCAAGAGAAGGATGAGGAAACCTTTTCTGGTGGAGAAAAGGTCCCTTTTTATCCTAAAATTGGGTGAAAAAGGCTACTAGACCTTTCCACGTAGAGGAAGTGAAGATTTGTCACTTCCAAGGACTGGATTTTGGTTTTCACAAGGCATGTATAACCTGTAGTGGCCTCAGATGTGGTTTTGAAACCACATCTGGGCAGTTTTCACCAATACAGGGTAAAGCTTTTCATCTGGGGACCACATAGCCCTCTTCTGACATGTATGACACGTAGAATGCTGTACAGAACCTTTAAAGGACCCCAGTATTGACCAAACTATGAGGTATTGAAGTATAAAAAGGCTTCTTTGTCTGTTTGACACCTCATAATCATAGTTATGGGAGAATATCCCACAGTAAGGCTGTATTTGTCAAACTGTGGGATTTTGACCTTAAAACTGCAATAAATTTGTCAATTATTGGGATTTCAAGCTCAACGTTGGTTCATTGTGTAGCCCTGGATGTGCTCTACACAATTGTACCTCATTTGATATTGCTATCATCAAAAATGGCAAAGTTATGCCATGTACAAGATTTTTTGTACATATGTATGGAACTTGTTTGCCCCATAAATTTTGCTCTAGATGTGATATGAGGAAACGGATGGCACCATCAGACATCCCAAATTGTGCTCTTTTCAAAAAGACCCGACTTTAGGTATCTCACACTAAAACTGTAGAAGTTATATGAGAGGTGAATATTTTATTCACCCTTATTTGACCTGAATTTTACCATAACTTCAGTAATACTGGTGCTAGCTCAGTTTGGCTGGTACCATTGAATAGCACTGACATAGAGCTTCAAATTTAATACCCATTTGGTAGGGTTGAGCCTTTTCTTCTGGATTTCAGATGAGAGGTGAAAATTAAGGCTTATGCTCAGCAACAACTTTGAGCAGGAATAACTTTGTTATTCTTTTTCCTATGATGATGGGACTTGTATATTTAAAAAGGGGTGAGTTTACTCTTTTGTTTGATACATTTTTAGCTGATTTGGCTCAGATCCATGTTTTTGTGGTATCTTGGCTATACCATTGATTTATGGTATTTGGCTGTCATGCTTGTGCTCTGGTTTTGAGTCACAGACTAACATATGATATAAGATACCATCAAATAAATGGAATATTCCATTTTCAAATGATGGTTTCCATATATCATCCAAAGAATTAGCCAAAGACGCATCTTTTCAATCTTCATGAAGTAGATAATTACAAATATGGAAATATTTATCTTGCTTATAGATTTCTCTAACTTCTTCAAAGAATTCTGTTCCCACATCTGTGATGTTAATTTCTTCAATTGGAATTTGAGGTTCTGCATTTTAAGGAACATAAGCAGGATTATCAGGTGTATTAGGTAATTCTCATCTACTCAAGCCATCATCATTTTTCTGAATATTTCCAGATTTATTTACTATGGTCATATTGCCTTTATACTCCTGTATGGAAATCTGCCATATTAACATGTGTTTGTTTGGAGTTTTCATGTTAAGAAGTGATTTCACTGCCTTAAAAGCAGTAATGACTTAAATGATACTACCATCAAGGTAATCATGAAGTTTTTCCAGAGCCCAAAAAAGGAAAATCCACTCCATTTGGCTTGCTTCATATCTAGCCTCTGTAGGTTTAATTTCTCTGGAGATAAACAAACTGGACCTTTATAAGAATTGTCATTGACAATCTGAACTTGATGAAGAGCTGCACCCAGACCTTCACCACATTCATAAATATACAGCTTGAAAGAAAGCTTCCAGTCTGGAATTAATGATGATTCATTGGCTAAAGAATAATTTATTTTTTCATATGGTTAAATCCTTTCTTGCATTATTTCAAAGAGAGTTTGTTGATCACAAATTCTGTAAAATGATCTGGCATGGATTACAAAATCTTGAAGGTGCTGCCTTCAATAGCTCACAAATACTAAGAAAGAAATAATTTCCTTCTTGTTCTTGGGAATTTGCTTCAGTAAGACTGCAGCCACTTTGTTTTTATCAACACCAAGGCTTAGTCCTGAAACTAAATGTCCTAGAGAGTTTAGCTCATGAAATCCCAGATCACATTTATTGAGAGATATTTTTATGTTCATTTGAAGAATTTTTTCAAGTATTGATGAAAGTCTATCAATGAAATTGCAAGTTTTTTTTAATAAATAATAATTTAATCAATTTAAATGATTAAACATCCCTCTTATAATTCATGTGGGAAAATGGTATTTGTCATTCTTTGATAATGAGAGGGTGCATTTCAAATTCCAAAAACAATCCTTGAGTATTCATAAATACTATCATAAGCAATTATTCTCAAAAGGGGAAGCCATGGAAGTGATTAATTTTTCTTTGGATAATTGAGTCAAAGTCTCATGAATTTTAGGAATTGGGTACCTATATCAAATAGTATAGGTATCAAATTCTCTAAAATCACCAACCATCATTTATTATTATTCCACATAATGATTACAGGGGTTGTTACTTAAACTTCCTCATTATGTCCAACTTTTGTAAGAACTTCAAGTTTCATAGACTCATTAATATGAGTTTCTAATGCTTCTCTAGCTCTGGGGCTAGCTGGCTAAGCTGGTCTTTTTAATAGTGGAGATTAAGGTCTTTTGACATTAAGCATAATGTCCACTTAATGGTTTTTAATAGCCCCTAGTGGCTCATTATCAGAAGCAAAAGCTTTTATATTTTGAAATAAGATTTTAATAAGGTCTTCCTTCATGTCTAATGTTAATTAAGGATAAGTTTGTGCTTCAATCAATTGATCTGTCACATATTTCTCCTTATTAATATTTTTTACTTGTCTAATGACAGTTATTTCCTTTTTCTAGAGGAAAAGCAAATTTTTGCCTTTTATTTTCCCCTATGGTGAGATATCTGTCTTCATGATTATTAATATCAATATCATTAACATTGAGATAATAGTTTCCAATTATGAAATTTTGTGAAGTACAATTATTCATAACAACAAATTCAGCTTTCAGTCTGATACTTCCTACAGGGTGAGGAAATATCATTGCTGCTTCAAGAATTCCAAAAGGGTTCATATTTTGTCTAAAAATGCTAAATTTTATACCTTAAACTGGAACAAATAAATCCTGCCAATTGGTATAAATTATGTAAAGATAATATTTGCCAACACAAGTGCAGAAAGCACCCAATTCAAGATGTATCTTGGTTTTTTTATCACAATATTATGGATACAAGATGAGCCAGCTGTATAACTATTACCTCTAGCAGGCTTGGCTTTCTGAATTTTGGCATTGTGTACATGTATCAGATCCATATATTCATCACAGTATTGTGGCAAGCAAGTATGCACTTATGTGACTTCAAAGGATACATTGATATTTTCTATACTACGCCTATCTGGTAGTTCTTCCTCTTCAGTATTCTCAGAATCACTTTCATGTAAAGATAAATCATCTGTCTATTTTGTGTCTTCATCTTTTTCAATTTCTATCTTATTTATTATTGTCTTTTTTGGAGAAGTATTAGCCAAATGAGATTTACTTCCACATTTATGACATTTCAGAGGATTTCCGTCTTGTGGCTTATTTGGTCTTGAAATTGGTTTACCATTAGTCTTATTGTACATTGGGGTTTTATGCCAATTTCTACCAATTATTTTTCTGGTAGTAATGTCTTCCATGGAATTGAAATAATCTTCTGTAGAGAAAGGCTCAATAAATCTGCTTCTTATAGCATGCTCAAGGTCACCACAAAATTTTCTTAATATCCTTTTATTTCCCATTTTATCAGGCATATCAGGATGAAGAGAAGTTAATTTTTCTTTTTGTTTAAGAAACCAGGACATGGGCCTGTCCCTCTCAATAATAAAAATGGCTTCTTCAAAATAATATTTAATTTCAAATATTCAGGAATAATTTTCCCATTTGGGAATAATTTGAGCTTTCCATAAAGGCCAGGAGTGTTTAAAATAGTCTTGTCTCATTTTATAATACCATTTATTTTCTGATTTGGTAAATAATGAGTGTAATATGGCACTTATTTATTCATATTGTATGTTAAAGTCTTCTTTTAGCATATCAATTGATTTTATAAAATTTATATGATTATATTCTCCTTAACCACTGCAGGCTTTTAATTCCTCTAATATGGGAGAGCTCTGGAAATTAAAGGAATGTTCTACCTCTGAATTGCTTTGAATGGTATGATGTAAGTCATTATTCAAGTTCAACACATTTCTGTCAAGGATTGGTGTAGACTGTCTTGGCAGCTCATTTTTCAGTGATATATTATTAATACTTGATTTAATTTCTTATTTCAATTCAACTCTTGATTTGTCACTTCTTTCCAATTACTCTTGGAAAACCGCTGCATCATGACCAGTTGAATTTTCCCAGTTTCAAACTTGTATTCTTAAATCTTTTGATTGTTTAGTAGTGAAAGAAATAGAATTCTAATCTGGCAGATTGTGAAGAGTAGCTTTGGACTCAATTATCTCACAGATTTGCATCAAGAACAAAATATTATCCTTATTCACTTTTTCCAGACCAGTAATAGTCTTTTGTGACTCTTTCAATTGTAAAATTTCTCTACCCAACTTTTGTTTGATATACTGAAAGTTTTTAAGCTTTTCCAAAATTTCTTTATTAGAAGTTTCAACATGAAATACAATATTTACAAGATCTATTTCTTTGGAAAGGATTGATTCATTCTTTCCTCTTGCTTGTTTTTTAATTCCATTAAATTCCTTTCCATATTGAACACATTGTCCATAGCTGTCTTTTCTTCCTCTGTAATTCTGTAATTCTGTGGGTAAGGTTTTTTCCACTTGAACTTTGCCTTTCCCTATGTTTTTTGATTGCTCCTTGGGGATTGCTTGCCCTTGTTTGGCACTTGTGAAGGCTTGAGTAACTTCCACTGGTCTGTAGTCCTTCTTTTTGAAAAACTATTTATTCTGGTCTTCTGAGAAAATGCTTTGATTTTTCAGCCAAGCTGTTATCTTTTGGACTTTTCCTTTGCAAGAAATGGGTTTCCAACCCTTGAAAAAGTCCTCTGTCTTTTTTCGGCCCATGAGCTTCTTCACTTGGGGATGAGAGTTCATTGTCCCTATCCAGAGGTTTGGCAGAAGTTCCCACTCCTTCTTATTTTCTGCCATAAACCAGTTCTTGTACTCAGACTGGTATATATCCACTGTTGCTTTTTGGAAATTATTCAGGTCTGACAACAGGAATATAAGTTATGTTAGCTTCTGTACTCTGAAGAAGAGTTTCAAATGTTCTGGCTAACCTTTGGGAACTGGTGGAAGTTCTGAAATCCTTCATTTGTGCCTCTCCTGCAACTCCTCTGGGCTGAAATTCTTGTCTTTTTGATTTATTACTTGAATTTCCTGGTCCAGATCCATTTGATTGGATGAAGTAGTTACTTCCACTTCTAGTAGGAGTTATTTAACGTGCATTTAAAGCAAATTAGACTAAGAAATGAATTGAATTTACATGCTTGTCACAACCACGTGTAATCACCCCCAGTGGGTTTTATGGAAAATATAGCCTGACCCCATTTTATGGCCTTTGGGCCATATCACTTTTCACTGGCCACTTATGGCCTGAGGCCAATTCCTGCAACCATTGGCCCTTTTGGCCAATGCTCCACCTCACCAATCCCCAGGCCAATACCTTTTTTTTGGGCCTGGGGGGTCCATGTGGTCTTCCAGGGGCTTCTGGCCCCTCCAGCCATCACTAGGGCCTTTGGCCCAACCCCTTTGATTATGGGGTCTAAGGACTTAATGGCCTTTTTGGGCCATTTAGGCCCCCTGAAGCCTCTATGGCCTACAGTTTGTGGGACCCTTAGGCCCCTTTTGGCCTAAATCCAATGATGCCCAAAGGGGCCAAGGGGGCCACCCACCAGCCCCCAACACCAGGTGGGTCCACCTGAGCCAGTTTTGGCCCCAATCTCAACAATCCCAAAAATAGCCAAAAGGACCCCAGGAACCACATTTTGGCCAATTTCAACCCCTGGCCTCTGGCGGTTGCCTGAGGCCACCAGCTCAGGTCCAGAAAAGTTTCCCCTCAATTCAGGGGAAGACCTCTCCTTCACCAAAGGATCCAGGCCTGGTGCATATATAGTATAATATACCATTATGCACCAATTTTGCGCAGCAATCCAATGGTGATGTTTTCAGGACCATATTATGTCTTTTCAATTCAAGTCCCCACATTCATCACCCATTTCAAATGAAGTCTTTCAATTCCTGGTGGCTACCAGAAGACTATTTAAGGACCTCAACCACCTGGCCCTGCAGGAGTTGGGTTGTATTTTCTTTTCAGGATTCTTCCAAGGGTAATTTCAGGAGGTTATCAATCATTCAGTCAGTTGTCAAGGCATCAAGGACTTCAGTATTCTTTGGACAACTCAATTGATCCATAAAGGCTGTATTCAAGCATGCTGTATGGCCTTGGCCCTTTTGGGTCAATTCATAATCCACTGTGGGAATTCAGTCACACAGCTCAATTATCAAGACTTCCAGATCTGTATCAACCCAAAAAAGTCAATACAGCTGGGTGATCAACCCTCCAGGATCAGTCTTTGACTTTTCACATATACTGGCCACCTTTTCTTCCCTGGGGACTTTTTCCCCAGTTAATTAATATATTTAATTTATTTTTATCCTTATTTTCTTTTCTTTTATTAAAGTAAATACTGATAATCTCAAGTCGGTCATTTGAACCTTGTCTTCTTCACCTGTCAGTGGATATTGGTGGTCGTATCCTTCACTAATTCCATTGTTCTTTCTGGCAGGTTGGAACAGTGAATTGCATATTCATTTGGTTGGCTCTTTGGCTTTTTCCTTTCTTTCATTATCTTTGGCCATTAGCTTCCTTCTTCTTTTCTCTTTGGAATATTTGTCCTTATTCTTATTCTTCTTTAAAGAAATATAATCCCTGTTATTTCTTTATCTTTTAGATTCCCCAAAGTGAGTTCTTGATTTCTGAGTGCCAGGCCACTCTTTTTCTCCACTAGAGCCCCTATGACATTATATTAATTAAATCATAATTTCTTTTCATTCTTTTCATTCTTTCTTTATAATTTTGTTCATTAATTTCATTGAAATTATGACTCTTTCATTTTTATGAATTTTATGCTTCATTGTCACTTCAATTTTGTCTCATTCATTCTTCATTCTTGAAAATTGAAAGCTGACCCATTTTATTTTTGTTTTTCTATTTTGAATCTTACTTTTAATCATCAATTCTTTTCAAATCTTAATCCAAATCTTATCTTTAACTTTAATTGATTTTCAAATTGTTCATCAAGATTATTCAGACACGTTCTTCATATCAGGATTCAATTTGATTCATTCTTCAAGAATTCACTTTATTTTGATTTGATTGACTGATTTAAAATCAAATTGAAATTGACTTCAAGATGATTTGATTGATCTGAAGATTATTTATTCTTCTGATTTTTAACATCAAGAATTTCAACATAAGTTGATTTTGTCTCACGTTTTTATGGATTGATGGATTTCTGCAAGATTTTTATTTGATTTAATTGACTTATTGATATTAACTTCAGGACCTCATTTGACATTTGATTGATTGACGTACCTGAAGATTTTAATCTGATTTATTGATTTCCTCAAGATTTGATTTTGATTTTGACTTCCAGCTTCTTTTGATTTTCCTCAAGTTTCTCATCTCAAGTTTTGATTTTTTATCCATTTCTTTTAATTCTTATCCTGTAATCATGCCTATCCAAAACTCACCTCATGAAGGACAAAAAAGATCCAAGGCCAGAGCTCAAGCTGTTCTCACTCCAACTCAAAGAGTTTCTCTTGATGGCACCCCAGCAGATCCTCAACTGAGGGCCCAATTAGACAGAGGACCCCATTTGGAAGGAGCAGCACCATCCAGGAAGGAAGGAAGAGGGCCAAGAAGGTCAAGTTCTTTTTCAGGAGTATTTTGCATATTTCCAGGACTTTCAAGGACCACTTTCAAAGATCCTTGTGAAGATGGTAAATAGGAGGAGGAGAGCTCTATGGAAGAAGAAGAGTCTGATGGTACTTAAGGTGTCCCTTCTCCTGTGGGGGCATCCCAAGGTATTGGAGGACCAACTATAGCCCAGTCTGAACCCTGCTTTTTGGCCATTATGCAGCAGATGACTCAAATTATGGCCAATCTTAAAGCAGCTTCATCTTCTGAATCATCAAGACCACCAGCCTTCAAGACTCAATCTATGAAGGCACCAGAATGCTTTTATGGGACTCAGCCCTTCAAAGCTAGAAGATTTATTCAGTCTTGTCAATTAATCTTTCATAATGATCTGGCAAACTTCTCTCAAGACAGAAAGAAGATGTTTTATGCCACTTCATTTCTCATTGGCAGGTCTTAAAAATTGATTGAACCTTATCTTTCCAATCTCACCAATCAAGACCCAAGCTATCTTCCCAATTCTTGGAAATTATTTGAATCTCAACTCTTTACCTAATTTGGGGACCCAAATGAAGTTAGAAAAGCTGAAGCCGATTTGGATGCCTTTAGAATGAAAGAAGGTGGACATGTTTCTTTATAAATTGCCAATTATAGAAGTTTGGTTTCAAGAGTTGAAGATTGGGGTGAAAGGGATTGCCATCCAGGATTTTGGATCTGTTTGCCTCCCATCCTTCAAGAATTGACTCTCTTCAAGGCTTAATGAATATTGCCCTGGAGCTTGATGCCAGGTACCATGCGAGGCAGAAAGAGAAGAGTCATCATCAAGAAAAGAATCCTGAAGCCTTGAAGTCAAATTCTTCAAGCTCAAGTCAAAAGAAGAAGAATTTTCAGAAGAGGTGTCAGGCTGAGTCTATGATAAAAGTATTATAAATGTATTTACAACTTTTAACTATGACTGTGACACGGTAAGAAGGATTTTAAAAAAGCTATAAGAGTTTTAAAGATGGTTTCATTTAAGAATAAAAAGGCTTCATTATATTGAATATAGTGGTGGTGAGCGCTTTTGAAAGCCCTGGGTGCAGCTTTACCTGTTGGGTTACAATATTAAAGACCACAATAATTAAAATTAGAATTATACCTGTTTATTACCCAAGAGTAAAACTGTTTTTGACAGTTTACTATGTAGGGTATTCAAGAGCAGGATGAGGAAAGCTATTCTGGCTGTGAAAAGCCTTCTTTTTATCCTGAAATGGGGTGGAAAGGCTGTTAGAACTTTCCACATAGAGGAAGTGAAGATTTTTTCACTCTATGAGACAGGCTTGTGGTTTGCAAGGACCTGTATAGCCTGTATTGGGCTCATATGTGGTTTTGAAACCACATGTGGGCAGTTTTTGCCAATACAGGGTGAAACATTTCACCTGGGGACCACATATCCCTCTTCTGACATGTATGACACGTAGAATGCTGTACAGAAACTGTATGGGACCCCAGTATTTACTGACTTATGAGGTATTGAAGTATAAACATGCTTCTTCATCAGTTTGAAACCTCATAATCATGGTTATGGGATATTATCCCATGATAAGGCTGTAATGGTCAGAATGTGGGATTTTGACCTTAAAACAGCTGTAACTTTGTCAGTTCTTGAGATATCAACCTCAAAACTAAATCAGTGTGTATTCCTGTATGTGTTCTACACAATGATACCTTATTTGATATGTTATCATTAAATATGGCAAAGGTATGCCATGTACAAGACTTTTGTACACATGTGTGGTTTAGGCAAAAAGCTGTATTGGGCTTGTTTGCCCCATAACCTCTGCTATAGTTGAGATATGAGGAAATGAATGACACCATCAGATAGCCCTGATTGCGCTCTTTCCAATAAGACCCCACTTTAGGTATCTCACACTAAAATTGTGGAAGTTAGATGTGAGGTGAATGTTTTGTTCACCCTTATTTGGCCTGAATTTGACCATAACTTCAGTAATACTGGTTCTAAGTCAGTTTGTCTGGTATCATTGAATAGCCCTGACTTAGAGCTTCATTTTGCATATCTATTTGATGGGTTTAAGCCTCTTACTCTGTATTTCAGATGAGAGGTGAAAATTAAGGTTTATGCTCAGCAATAACTTTGAGCATGAATAACTTTGTTATTCTTTGTCCTATGATTATGGGACTTGTATATTTGGAAAGGGGTGAGTTTCCTCTTTCTTTTGATACATTTTGAGCTAATTTAGCTCATTTCCATGTTTTGGTGGTATCTTGGCTTTACCATTGGTTCATGGTGTTTTGGCTGTCATGCTTGTGCTCTGGTTTTGAGTCACAGGCTGACATACCCTCCCTCTAAAAAAGGCTCATCATTTATGAGAATGTTCAGTCCTTCTGGAGGCTCTGGATCTTCTTAAATGAAGGTTCCCATCTGGTATGGCATCTTCTGCCAACCATTTGTCTTTATCTGCTGTTTGGTTCTTGAATCTGACTAAGTATTGTCTTTGATCCTTCCCATTAAGTCTGATCTTCCTGGCCCTGATGATTTTACTCAGAGGTCCAGGGGAGTCCCCCACTTCCACTATATCAGGTGATGTGGGGTTCTTCTTCCTGGAGGGGAATTTGTCCTCCTCTGTTTGGAAGTATGGTTTGACCAAACTTACTGGAAAGACTGGATGCTTTCCAGAAAATTCCTCTGTAAGTTTGACTTCCACTGCATTATTTCCTATCAATTTAATGATAGTGAATGGCCCTACAAATGAATCCCTCATTTTCTTAGGTCCTTTAAGATTATTAAAGTTCAGTGTGGACACTAGCACCTGGTCCCCTTCCTTGAAGTCAGGTTCCATGTGTATCTTGTCCCACCTCTGCTTATTATATTCTTTTGCCTCAGCTATTCATTTGGCAGCTGTGTCACAAGCCCTCTTCCACATATCATGGAATTCTTTGGCTGTGGGGTGGATGGTCAGAAGATTTTTCTTCAAGTGATCCACAGGCAACCAGGGATTCCATCCTTTCTCTACCACTGCAGGTGTTTTTCCTGTGGTAGAGTGCTGACTTGTATTATAAGCCAGTTGGACAGCTGGTAGAATGGTAACCTAGTCATGGGTGTATACCTCATGGTCCTTGTATTCCATGCCATAGGCACAGAACCTTCTAAGGATGTCTTCCATTGTCTGGATCATCCTTTCAGCTAGGCCATCTGTTTGTGGATGGTAAGCTGTGGAGAATGCAAGCTTGGTTCCAAGCATGTCATATAAGTTGGTCCAAAATTCAGATGTGAATTTTGGGTCCCTATCACTAATGATTATCTTATGGACTCCCCAGGTGGATATGATGTTATTCCAGAATAACAGAGCAGTATCCATGGCTGTGTCCTCTTTATGGCATGGTAGACACCTCATACTCTTGCTGAACCTATCAGCTATGATTAAGAAGGCATTTTAGTTTTCTTTGCCCCCTGGGACAAGTCCTGTGACCCAGTCCATATTGATGGTTTCCCATGGGTGTTTGGGTTCCTCTATATGTTGGAGTAACCCATACTTCTTCCCTTGTTTTCTATTTGCTTTTTGGAATCTTTCACAAGTGTTGATATATTCACTCAACTCTTGTTCCCACTTGGGCCACCAAGCTGTGCTTGCTACCCTCTCTCTGGTCCTGTCTTCACTCATGTGTCCCATATAGGGGCAGTCATGAAATTCCTGTAGGATCAGAGAGATGTGGTCTTTGTCTACCACTGTGAGTGCACTTGTGTGATTCTGTCTGTGGTAAAGCAGACCATCCACAAGGAAGAAATTGTTATCCTTTTAGGCCCTAAACCAGGGTTCTTCCAGCTGGGATTCCAGTTCTGGACTCCTGTACTTTTGTTGAAGGAGTTGTAGTAATGTGCCACGCTGTTTGTGTTTGGCATAAGACTTCAGTACTGTACTGGAAAATTCATTGTGCAGTTATGAGGAACTTATTCCTGGTATGGGAGTTTCTGTCCCCTCTGAATCAGTGTTCCCAATGTCAAGGGTACCACTTCCTGGTGCCCAATCAGAGAATCTGAAGTTCCTCCTCCTATCTATTTCCATGAAATGGATGGGGATCTTGGCTGTAACTTCAGGGTCATAAGCTGGATTGCTCTTGACATTATCCAGTGGCCACCTGCTGAGGCCATCTGCATTGGTATGGATTTTACCTTCTTTGTATATGATGGTCATGTTCCCTCTATACTCCTGAATGGATATTTGCCATCTCAGAATGTGTCTATTTGTAGTCTTCATGTGCAGTAAATACTTCAAGGCTGTGCAGTCTGTGTAGAATTCAAAGACTGCACCCTCCAGATAATAATGGAGTTTCTCCAGAGCCCAGACTAAGCATAGACATTCAGTCTGGGTGGCCTCATACCTGGCTTCTGCATCTTTCAGTTTCCTAGAGATGTAACATATTACTCCCTCTCTTGGTTCACCATTCACAATTTGCCTTTGGTGAAGGGCTGCTCCTAAGCCTTGGCTACATGCTGCATCTATATATAACTTGAATGGTAGCTCAAAGTCAGGTAAGATGAGCACAGGTGCATTTGTGAGCTCATGTTTGATCCTCTCATACGAATCCCTTCTTTCCTTGGTAATTTCAAAAACTACATCTTTTGAACATAACTTGTATAAACTAATAGTTATGTGGGCAAAATTCTTGATGTGGTTTCTATAGTAGCTAGCAAACCCAAGGAAAGATTGCATCTCTTTGATGCTCTTTGGTATTGGATTTTGCAGTACTGATGCTACTTTATTCTGGTCAATTGCCAGACTAAGACGTGAGACTTTATGTTCTAGAGCTAGTAGCTCTTGTTGGCCAAAATTATACTTTTTCAGTGACATCTTCAGATTGATGGGTGTACATTTACTTAGCACTCTTTCTATGTATTGTACATGGTCTTCCCATGTCTCTGAGTATATAATGATATCATCAATATATACCACCATCCAGCCTTCCAATATTTCTTCTTGAAATATTATGTCCATAATCCTTTGGAAGTAGGCTGGTGCAGTTTTGATGCCAAATGGCATCCTGGTATACTCATATATGCCCATATGGCATATTGTTCTGAGTAATTTCATGGAGTTTGATTTAACTCCATTTTGGTGGAAGCCTTTCATACAATCCATCTTGGTTATATATTTGGCTTTTGCCAGTTTATCCAAGGCATGAGGTATCCTAGGTATAGGGTACCTATCTGCTTTTGTGTAGTTATTTAGAGCTCTAAAGTCTCCACACAGTCTAGACTTGCCATCATGCCAAGTGATTAGGACAGGAGTGGTGATTTCCACTATCTCATTATGTCCAATCTTTCTGATGACGTCCATGTCCAGGAGTTCATTGATGTGTTTTTCAATTTCTTTCCTGGTTTCCAGGATTGCTGGATAAGGAGGTCCCCTGAGCATGGGTGGATAAGGTATTTCCACATCCAGATATAGTTCTATATCATGGCCTTTGATCTTGCCTAATGGTTCTTCACCAATGGCAAATGCTGGTCTGTTCTTCCTCAGCATCTTTAGTAAACTTAGTTTTTGTTTACTGGTGAGGGCAGTGCTAAACTGTCCCTCCCTGAATTCCTTCAGAATTTCTTCCAGTGGATCTTGAGAAGATATCTGGTATATATCAAGTGAAAATTTCTTTTCCTTGTTGGTACCAATGGTAATGTGCCTCTTTTTACTGTTGTAAATATCTATGCCATACATTCTCTGGTAGTCTGTTCCCAGTAAGAACCCTTGGATATGGGCATTGTCAAGCACTACAAACTCTGGGTTGAGTCTGATATTCCCTTTCCTATGGGGTATAATTATCCCTTTGACAATTGTCCCAATGGAATTAATCTTCCCTGATGCACTTTTAAAGCTCTTTGCCTTGGTGGGCAAGAGCTGTTCTTCCCAATTTGGGAAGTGGTTGTCCAGATATTCTCTGGCCACTATGGAGCAGTGTGCTCCACTGTCAACAATCAGTGGATGCTGAGCATTGTCAATAGAGACAGTCACTTTTGTGGATGTTCCATGTATATATGACATCCCTTTGGTTGGTGTAACCAGGAATGTTTGTGCATCTTGTGTATGTTTGCACAAGTTTTTGTTGGCAGTATCCTGTGGCATGCCTGCTTCCAACTGTATGTCCTGAATTTCTAGTGGGGTTTCCTCTTGGTATTCCACCAGAAATTCTTCTCTTGGGTCTTGATCATCATTAGATTGTTCTCTGATGGCATCACCCATGGAGTCTGATTCAGAATCTTCTGTTGGGGATTCCTCCTCTGGGACTTTCTCAATGGCATAGACCTTTTTTTTTGCTTTTGGACAGTTGTTGGCATAGTGGTCTGTTGAACCACAATTGTGACAAGAATTCCTCTTCTTTGTCACTTCTTCCACCCTTTCTTTGGGTTTGTCTTTAAACTCTACCATGAAAGGTTGTTTCTCTTTGAAACTACTGCTCTTATATGGGGTGAATTTCCCTATATTAGTTCTCTTCCTTATGTCTTGTAAGGTATTAGAAATGTCATCTAGAGTGCAATTTTGGTTGCATCTGAATTTTACTGCATGCTCTAGTTCTCCTGGCAGTTGTGTCAGAAGTTTATGATTCCTCATTTGGATGTTCATCTAAGGGTCAATGGCTTTAAGTCTTTTGGACTGTCTAAGACATCACTCATATGAATCTTTGTCCACTGAGTATTTGTCATTTTCAAATGACATGGTATTTTGCAATATCCAAGTACCATTACTGTACTTTTGAATGATTTGACTCTTCCACCATGGCCAGTTTCTTCTGCCATGAATTTCTTTCATTTCTGTGTACCATATACTAGTATGACCTTTAAATGCTTTATTTTAATCTAGCAGTAATCCAGTAGTCTGGTATGCTTGGTACATCAATGAAGAGTCCATCAATATAATCTATGAGGTCCATATGATCATATTCTCCTGCTCCAGAGAATTTGGGCCAGCTCAAGGCCTCAGGAAGCGCTTTCAAGCCTTCCTTCTCTGAAGACAACATGCCATCTCCATCCTGGTAGTGTGATAGAGATCTTGCCTTATTCATAAACATGGAATCTGGTTTGATTTCATCTGTTTGATATGGATTATCCATAGCTGGGCCTTGTGGTTGGGGCTTCAAGTTATGGTAGACATTAAACAATTTTTTTATGTCTTGATCCAGACAATCCCTGTCCCTTTTGCTTTGGTTTTGTTTTTCAAAGACTAGATTCAGTATTTTGTTGGTTTCTTCAGAGGCTTTGCTCAATTGAGCATGTCCTTCTTGAAGAGGTTTAACAATTTGATCCATGGAGGATTTTAGTTTCTTCATCCTCTCATGGCTTTCCTCAAGTTCTGCAAACTGCTTTTGAGTTTTCTCAGCATATTGGAGCATTTTTAACCACATTGCATCACTGTTTATGTTACTCTCAGGTGTAACAATATTATGTTCAATCTGAGTGGGGGTAATGCTTCTATTACTAGGACTACTGATTCTAGAGTGGCTTACAGCTACTTCTGGTTCTTGTGCACTTCTTTCCCCAAATACAACAACTTCTGGATCATGGGGTCTGACTCTCTCTGCCTTTGGCTGAAAGAGGTCTTGTTTTTTCCCTTGTATCCTTTTCTTCTCCTGGAAACCTCCTGGAATTGTGAAGAGTGGTGACTCCTGGTCATTGATTTGTTGGTGTCTGAATGGTGTGAAGCCACTGGAGAGCTGATTTGGCCTGCTCCTTGTGAGCCTGAAGGAATCTGAGTAGGCCCTGTCTGGGTCAGTTGTTCTTCTATAGCTTGGATAGTGGCTTGATTCTCCCTTATCCTGGTTGCCCTTGCCTCAAGGAGTCTGACCTTCCTAGTAGGATTCCAACCTTTGGTGATTACCATAAGGTCCTTGAAGTCTATCTCTTAGAGACAAATCTTCTGGCAACTTGCTCCAGGTTCTGCCCAGTGAGATGCCAGGTTGAACCTCTTGTTGTCCATGCTCCATTGAAACAAATATTTGAGGAGCTGGTGGAGCTGAAGAAATTGATCCATATCCTTCCAGTCCTCTGGTTTGAGGTTCCTGTTGAACTGGAGTGTGAATGGTAGGGTTGATATTATCTCCCCCATTGTTTTGCCATCTACCACTGTCTCCAAGGTGTCCTCTTCCAGGTCTTCTGGTTCTAGACAAGCCTTCTCTGTCCTCAGGCTGGTTCCTTTGGAAGCCAAGGTCTCTGAGGTATACAGGTGACATATCAGTGTTTGCAAGCAGTCAAAAACTTTATTTTCTTAGGGTATTTACCTTTGACTGTGCCTTGTACAAATTTGTTGCCTGCTGATTTGGGCAATTTACCTTTAGAGGTTACAACTGGGTTAATTATAGTAATCTTCCCTGTACAAGCTGTTAAGGTTGGTTTACCTTGTATTGATGCAGAGTTTTGTGGTTTTCTACTTCTCTGGGTGGCTATTGGTGTCCACTTCTTGGCTGTAATCAGGCCTTCACTGTGCCTCTTTCCTCTTCCCTTGCTGCCCTCTGTTTCTGAGGGTGTCACTGGTGTATTGGCCTGTGACCGGGTTTCAAGTGGGATGTACTTTTCTTCCACCGAATCAAAGTAGGAAAAGAGGGCTTATGTCAGTTAAGACTTCTCAAAATGCTACTTGCACATCTAATAATGGCCTCTGGGCTTGCATATCACTACAATATGCCCTGTATAATGACAGTGTAGTTGAATTAACAATTCCACGTCAGAATTACAGCCTTTGGTACCCTGTTACACTGTTTGTGCACCAGTATCCCACAGATTCACTTGTGGTTTTCAAGTGTGATCTGTATCAGTGGCTCTGTATAAGTGTAATTGAGTCAAAAATACACTTACCACACCTCAACTGTTGGTGTTACAGTCAGAGGTGTCCTTATTTAATCAAAAATATAGGACTTATTGATGGCTTATGTGTTTTTATATGCAAAACACGCCAAAAATAAAGGTCTTGTGGGTATTAACCACGTGACAGATATTCTTGAAATGTGAGTAAAAGATGGTACATAGACCAATTTGATAAATAAAATATATAAAATATATATTATTCAAGAGAAAATACGCCTAAAAATGTAAAAAAAATGTCAGAAATAAAGAAAATAAGTGAAAAAACTTACTTTTAAGGTCCAAAAATGTTTAAAAACATGGCCAGGCCGAGTCTATGATAAAAGTATTATAAATGTATTTACAACTTTTACCTATGACTGTGACACAGTAAAAAGGATTTCAAAAAAGTATAAGAGTTTTAAAGATGGTTTAATTTAAGAATAAAAGGGCTTTACTATATTGAATATAGTGGTGGTGAGTGCTGTTGAAAGCCCTGGGTGCAGCTTTACCTGTTGGGTTACAATAATAAAGACTATAATAATGAAAATTATAATTATACCTGTTTATTACCCAAGAGTAAAACTGTTTTTGACAGTTTACTACGTAGGGTATTCAAGAGAAGGATGAGGAAAGCTATTCTGGCTGTGAAAAGCCTCCTTTTTATCCTGAAATGGGGTGGAAAGGCTGTTAGACCTTTCCATGTAGAGGAAGTGAAGATTTTTTCACTCTCTGAGACAGGATTGTGGTTTGCAAGGACCTTTATAGCCTGTATTGGGGTCATATGTGGTTTTGAAACCACATCTGGGCAGTTTTGACCAATACAGGGTGAAAATTCTCACCTGAAGACCACATAGCCCTCTTCTGATGTGTATGACGCATAGAATGCTGTACAGAAACTGTATGGGACCCCAGTATTGACTGACTTATGAGGTATTGAAGTATAAAAATGCTTCTTTGTCAGTTTGACACCTCAAAATCATGGTTATGGGATATTATCCCGTGATAAGGCTGTATTGGTCAGAATGTGGGATTTTGACCTTAAAACAGCTGTAACTTTGTCAGTTCTTGAGATATCAACCTCAAAACTGAATCAGTGTGTAGCCCTGTATGTGTTCTACACAATGGTACTTTATTTGATATGTTATCATTAAATATGGCAAAGGTATGCCATGTGCAAGATTTTTGTACATATGCGTGGTTTAGGCAAAAAGCTGTATTGGGCTTGTTTGCCCCATACCTGCTGCTATAGTTGAGATATGAGAAAATGGATGACACCATTAGATAGCTCTGATTGTTCTCTTTCCAAAAAGACCCCACTTTAGGTATCTCACACTACAATTGTAGAAGTTAGATGAGAGGTGAATGCTTTGTTCACCCTTATTTGTCCTGAATTTTACCATAACTTCATTAATATTGGTGCTAGCTCAGTTTGGCTGGTACCATGGATAGCCCTGACTTAGAGCTTCATTTTACATACCCATTTGATGGGGTTAAGCCTCTTACTCTGTATTTCAGATGAGAGGTGAAAATTAAGGTTTATGCTCAGCAATAACTTTGAGCATGAATAACTTTGTTATTCTTTGTCCTATGATGATGGGACTTGTATATTTGGAAAGGGGTTAGTTTCCTCTTTTTTTGATACCTTTTAAGCTAATTTGGCTCAGATTCATGTTTTGGTGGTATCTTGGCTATACCATTGGTTGATGGTATTTTGGCTGTCATGCTTGTGCTCTGGTTTTGAGTCATAGGCTGACAAGAGGGTTCTTCTTTTTTATAATAATTATTTCAAGCTGCTGAATTCTTAAAAAGAAAGACAAATCAAGGAGGGCTTATGTACCTATTGTGGTGGGAAGCATAGTCTTGAGTCCTGTTTCAAAAGGCCTCAAAACAAGATTACCCAACTAGCAGGCAAATTTCCCAGCCAGGGAAAATCCTGAGTGAATATCATGTTGTGCTCAATGGTCTTCACTGTTTTTCATCCAGAGCACAATTGTGCATTATGAATACTGGTGTCAACAATTCTCTTAAATTCTTTGTTTTTTCTTCTCTTTCTGATGTTAGTTACAGTATCCTCATTGATTCTGGTGCTACCAACTCATTTATTGCAAAGCAGTTTGTTCACAGGTATTCTTTGACTATGTCAGGACTCCCAGAAAAGATTTCACTTAGTATCTTGGACTCCTCTGAGTCCCCTTCCTTATTTGTGACTCACCATACCAAATATATGGTTGAGCTTCCTTCATTCCCAAGCTTTGAATGGGACTTTTTAGTCATTGATACTCCCAAGGGAGAAGACCTCATATTGGGATTTGACTTTCTTTATTATTTTGATCCATCTATTGATTGGAGGCAAGGGCTGATCAACTTCAATGCTGATCATAAGGAGTATTATTATCCTTTTACATCTTTCAGTAATGACTTTTTGTCTGCCAAATCATGTGAAGCTCTGGTTGATGATTCTAGAACACCATTATTCCCATCTTCTGTTCATATTCCTTCCCTTAATTCCCATCAGTCATTACTACCCTCTAGAGATGAAGTCTTCAAAGAGATTCAAGATGTTGGAGAAGATAATTCTTTATCTGCACTTTATCTCTTCTTTGGTAATATGGACCTTCCCCCTTCATATTATAATGACTCCCTGGAGGAGTTGTGGGATGAAGAGGAAGAGCCAGAATAAGTAGAAACCATTATGAAGGCTTTTTCCTTCTGCTTATCACCAGTACTTAGATGTATTCTCCAAGGTGAAAGCAGAGAAAAGTCCTCCCCACTGCGCCTATGATCATCATATGGAGCTGGAGGGGTCTCTACCCCCAGTTGGGGTGATCTACTCTTCATCAAACCAAGAGTCAGATACACTCAGGGCCTACATTTCAGAGAATGTAGAGAAAGGTTTCATCCCACCATGCTCCTCTCCAACAGAAGCACCAGTCCTCTTTGTCAAAAAGAAGGATAGTGGCCTCTGTTTGTGTGTTGATTACCACAAACTCAATGCTGTTACTAGGAAGAACAAGTATCCTGTTCCTCCTATGAATCAGATTCTCACTGTTTTTAATGGTTCTTCTATCTTCTCCAAGATTGATCTCCATGGTGCATATAACCTGCTCAGAATCAAGGAGGGTGATGAAAACTTGACAGGTTTTAGAACTAGATATGGAAGTTATTCCATTTCGGCTCACCAATGCTCCTCCCTCTTTTCAAAATCTTGTCAATGATATCTTCTATGGACTTCTTGATATTTATGTTGTGGTTTATTTGGATGAAATTATGTTCCTTTCCAAATCTTAGGAGAACATGTCACTCATGTGTCCACTGTTCTTTCCAGACTCAGAGCCAATAACCTCTTTGCTAAGGCCTCCAAGTGCCTATTTCATGTTTCTAGTGTAGAGCATTTAGGTTATATTGTTTCTTCTGAGGGCCTCAAGATGGACTAAGCAAAAGTCCAGCAAATTCTCAATTGGCTGCCTCCAAGAAACCTCAAGGTTCTCCAGTCATTCCTTGGCTTTGCCAATTTTTTACTGCTGTCTCATCAAGAATTATTAAAAGAGGATTAGTTCACTCACCAGTTTCCTCAAGAAAGATTCCTGTTTTACCCTCAATGAGGAAGCTCTTAACCAGTTTCATCAACTCAAAGAGGCCTTCACCACAGCTTCAATCCTTCTCTACCCATCATTGTAGAGACCAATGCATCCAATTATGCCTTGGGCGCTGTACTGAGTCAGGTTTCTGACTCAGGAAAATATCTTATTGCATTTGATAGCCACAAGCTTATTCAAGCAGAGCTCAACTATGAGATTCATGACAAGGAACTCCTTGGCATAGTCTGGGCTCTCAAGGGCTGGAGGGCTTTTCTTTTCACTCTGTTCCCCTTTTGAAGTTCTCACCAATCACTCTTCCTTGCAATAATCCATGTCTTCAAAGGTTCTGACTTGCTGTCAAGCCCACTGGGCTGAATTCATTTCTGAATTTCATTTCTCTATCACTTACCACCCTGGCTGCCTAGCTACCCTTCTGGGTGCCTTATCATGTTGGGACATTGTTTATCTGGAGAGGGGATGGATTTCATCAGCAAGAATCCAATGAATTTTTAACAACTCATTAAGAAAGATGGAGTTCAACCCTCAAGATTTTTTGCAGTCAAGGTGGATTTTTTTTCAAATTTGATTCAGTCAATTCAGAAGAAATTATGGCAAGAAACTCAGTACAGAAGTATCCTTCAAGAATTGGGTAAAAGTAAATCTGTTCAAGATTATTCTCTTGATTCCTCTTCCCAACTTCTTTTATTCAAAGATTGGGGGGCTCAAATGACCCAACAATTCAACTCAGAATTCTTCAAAAGCATCATGATTCCCCTCTAGCTGGAAACCCTGGCCAAGAGAAGACTCCCAAACTTGTCAAGCAGGATTTCCACTGGTGTGGAATAACTCAATTTATTAAGGATTATGTCTCATCCTGTCAACAGTGTTTGTGAAACAAGAATATCCACCACAGGAAGTTTAGAATCCTCAAACCTCTTGCAATTCCAAATGGTCCTTGGATTTGTCTTTCAATTGACTTTATCACTCAACTTCCACTTCCCAATTCTTTTGACTCAATTATTGTCATAGTGGATAGATTCTCAAAAATGCCAGTTTTTATTCCAAAAATGTCTTCAATAAATTCCCTGGATTTGGCCCATTTATTCATAAACAATATCTTTGTAAATCATTTCCTGCCTTCAAGCATTGTTAGTGATAAAGGTTCACTTTTTTTTCTTCATTTTGGACCAATCTTTGTCAGCAGCTCAAGATTTTAAGAGATCTGTCAACTGCTTACCATATAAAAACTGATGGACAGACAGAGAAGGTGTATCAGATACTAGAACAGTACCTTTGGATGTATTTGAGTTATCATCAAGATGATTAGAACATCTGGCTCCCTCTGGCTGAATTTTCCTACAATAATTCTTATCACTATTAAACAAAACAATCACTATTTTTTACTGTTTATGGAAGGGATCCACAATTTGACTCAGTTCGAATAACTCAAGATACTCCTGCTGGAAAGTTATCAACAAAAACACAATCAGTACAGCAAGATTTCAAGAGAGAAGTTGAAGTTGCTATAAACCGGTTTAATAGGTATGCAGATAAAAGTAGAGAAAGTCAACCTGTTTTCAATCCTGGTGACATGGTATGGCTTTCTTCCAAGAACATCAAATCAACTAGACCAACCAAAAAACTGTAAGAAAGATGTTTTTTTCCTTTTCCAATCTTGAAGAAATTAAGTACTCATGCTTACCACCCCAAGCTTCCATCCCAATGGAAATCCATCCACCCAGTTTTCCACATTTCCCTTCTTGAAACAGTCAAGACATCAACAATCCCAAATCAGCATCAAGAGCCTCCTCCTTCCATCATCAAAGAAGAAGAGGAATGGGAAGTCTCTGAAATTCTAGATTCCAAGATCAAGAGAGGAAAATTATGGTACTTGGTGGAATGGAAAGGTTTCAGTCAAGACCCAGAAAGATCCACTTGGGAACCAACTGCAAACTTCAAGAATTTCCATGAACCTATCAAGGATTTTCATGCTTTATATCCTGACAAGCCAGGACCCAATTCTTCAAGAGCTTGATTATTTTATGGTACTTGGTGGGGAGAGAAATTACAAAAATGAAGTCTCACTTCTGGTATGCACCCTTAGAGGTATTCTACCGCTTCTTGTTGTAAGAATCACCTTGGCCACTCTGTGAGCACTTGTAAAATTTCTGGCCAAGATTGCAACACCAATTTCAATCCTTATTGCCATTTTCACTTGTGCAAATGGACCATTTGTTATTCTTTTCACTTCCCAAGTTCTCTCGATTTGAATTCATTCCTTCAGAAAATGATTATATTTATGGCACTGGAGGGAGTGGTAACCACCAAAAGTAAGTTCCTCTCCTGGTGTGCACTTCCCTGAGGGGTCTACAATCTTTCAAAACATCACCTTGGCCACTCTGTGAGCACCTTGCATCAAATGTTGTGCTCCAGGTCCTTGGCCAATTTAAATCAGCTATCCACTTCCATGATTAGGATTGGACTCCGCCACAAGATTTAATTTCTGTTTTATTTCCCTTTCTTATTTTATTTTTATGTTTCTTTATACTTTTTCAAACTTTTCCTTCTTATAATCTTAATTCCAAAATCTTTACATCAACTCAATTCTTCAAAACTTCCAAAGCTAAATGTCAGAAGAAGACCAAATCATCCTCATGTCATATTCCAGCCATACCAGTCATAAATTTTTCTTCAAGATTTGATACCTCTGTAATTCCTATTTCCGATCCTTCTCAATAGCCTCAACAGGCTTTTTTGGTACTCAGGAGCTCACCATTAAAGGTGGGGGTACCATCACAGCCATGTGTAATCACCCCCCAGTGGATTCTACAGAAAATATAGCCTGACCCCATTTTATGGCCAATTGGCCAATTGGACCATTCTGTTGCTTTATGGCCTTTGGGCCATATCCTGCAACCATTGTTCCTTTTGGCCAATTCTCAACCACACCAACCCCCAGGCCAATACCTTTGTTTTGGTCCTGGGGGTCCATGTGGTCTTCCAGGGGCTTCTGGGCCCTCTAGCCATCACCAGGTCCTGTGGCCCAACCCCTTTTATTATGGGGTCTAAGGCCTAAATGGCCTTTTTTGGCCATTTAGGCCCCCTATAGCTTCTATGACCTGCAGGCTGTAATACATGGCCCACGGTCCGTGGAACCCTTAGGCTCCTTTTGGCCTAAGTCCAATGAGACCAAAAGGGGCCAAGGGGGAAATCCACCAGCTCACCTGAGCCAATTTTGGCCCGATCTCAATAATCCCAAAAATGGCGAAAAGGACCCCAGGAACCACATTTTGGCCACTTTCAACCCCTGGCCTCTGGAAACTTCCATAGGTCTCCAGCAATGTTTCCCCTCAATTCAGGGGAGGACCTCTCCTTCACTAATTTACTCCATACCAAAGGGTCCAGGTGTGGTGCATATATGGTATAATATACCATTATGCACTAATTTTGCACATAAATCCAATGGTGATTCTTTCAGGACCATATTATGTCTTTTCAATTCAAGTCCCCACATTAATCACCCATTTCAAATGAAGTCTTTTCAGTCTTTCAGTCTTTCAATTCCTGGCGGCTACCAGAAGACCATTTGAGGACCCAACCACCTGGCCCTGCAGGAGTTGGGTTGTATTTTCTTTTCAGGATTATTACAAGGGTAATTTAAAGAGGTTATCAATAATATCATCAGTTCTCAAGGCATCAAGTACTTCAGTATTATTTGGGCAACTCAATCAATCCATTGAGGCTGTATTCAAGCAAGCTGTATGGCCTTGGCCCTTTTTGGCCAATTCATATTTCACTGTGGTAATTCAGTCACACAGTTAAATGTTCAAGATGGACAGATCTGTATCAAGCCAAAACAGTCAATACATCTGGGTGATCAACCCTCCAGGATCAGTCATCACTTTTTTACATATAATGGCCACCTTTTCTTCCCTGGGGACTTTCTCCCCATTTAATTAATATATTGGATTTATTATTGTCCTTCTTTTCTTTTATTTTATTATAGTAAATACTGATAATCTTAAGTCAGCCATTTGCACCTTTTCTTCTTTGCCTGTCAGTGAATATTGGCGGTCATATCCTTTACTAATTCCATTCTTATTTCTGGCAGGTTGAAACAGTGAATTCAGGATTCATTTGGTTGGCTCTTTGACTTTTGCCTTTCTTTTATTATCTTTGGCCACTGGCTTCCTTCTTCTTCTCTCTTTGGCATATTCTTCCTTACTCTTATTCTTCTTTGAAAAATAGAATCCTTGTTATTTATTTATCTTTTGGAGCCCTCCAAGTTAGTTCTTGATTCCTGAGTGCCAGGAAACTCTTGTTCTCCACTAGAGCCCCTGTGACACTGCTGGACCTTTAAAGGGGTCTTTTGTAGTTAAACACCTGGGTTCTGGGATGGTTTGAATTTCAATGCTGGACTCTGGGATTTTAGATTCAGAAGATCTTTCCCTGATGGATGAAATTATAGAAAACAAATAATATATGTTATCTCATTAAATAATAAAAAAATAAGTTATAAAACCAGCTTATTGGATAAAGTTGTTTTAACGTAATTTATGGCAAATTACGTCAAAAATAAAGAAAAATATTTCTAAGTAAAGATTTTGAACTTTTCATTCTTCTTTTTCTTCAAAGAAATAATAATGATTCAATTAATGAGTTATTAATTAAAACTGTATCATTTTTCACTTTATACTAAAATAACTCAAAGAACAAATTTCAAGTCTGTGATGTGAAAAATCCACTAGTTAAACAATAGAAAATTATTTCAGATCATTCAATAGTATATTTTTTCAAACAATATTCTTAAGAAAAATTACTTTATTAAGATTATAAAGATTATTAATTAGGGATAAGTCCCAAAAAAGCCAATATTAAAGTAAATATGGAAATTTTACGTCAAAAAACAGTAAAATAAGGTCCAGAATATGATTTATCAACCAAAAATTGGCTATACAGCAAGTAAAAAACCAACAGTTATTTTATTAAATGATTCTTATAAGTCAAAAACACACCAAAACTCAATATTTCAAAAGATAAAAACAACTTCTTTATGATAAAATAAGATTTAAGAGCTTTCAATAAGGATTCGTGGATTTAAAAGATATTTAAGACAATAATTTTATATAATAAAATATATTATTGGTGATTAAAGCAATAATCTTATTTCTACAATTTCAATACTTTAAATCAAGATTAATAAAGAATAAAATACTTAAGTGAATCATCTAATAATAATATTTTATAATTAATAAAACTTTACCTGTTTAAATGTCTAATATAATTGGAATGCTGATTGGTTATTGGCAAAAGCAGTGATGTGTAGGTTTCTTTTCTGCCTGAAGAGCAGCTCTCATGATTCAAAATGGATATAGAGGGCGTTCTCAGGTCAAAACTGAAAAACAATGCTTAAAAATAAGGTTCTTAACTTAAGGTAACTCATTTTTAATTCCAATTTGCAGCTACCAGTGTTATTCTTAACTCCAAGTAACTTTAATCCTATTTTGGATTGATTATTTTAAGTTTTAATAGGAAAATGAGTTTACTTATATTCAAGCTCATTACCTGAGCAACTTAGAAGTTTCAAGCAAAAATCTCTTAAAATGAACTTTTAATTAAGTTTTAAAGAAATCTTAATTTTCTTTAAGAATGATTACAATTGCTAATTTCAAGGCTAATTAGCAATTAAACCTGTTGAAAAATAAAGTTAAACTTCAATTTATACACATATAGCATGAATTTGTAATCTGTGTGAAATTTCTAAGAAAATCCATTAAAAATTGGATGTTCAATGAATTTTCAAAGTTATTTCTATTTTTCCATGTAAAACAGCAATACGGACCAAACCTTGACTTTTGGTAAGTTTTTGAGACTTGTAAATTTAAGGTTTTGAGCTTATTTAATCTTTGACAATTCTTAAAACCTTGATTTCAAGCTGGGATATTGCGATTTACCCTTTAGCAGCTTGAAGTTACTGTCCAAATTGAGATAAAACCAGTTTAAACTTTGAGGTTGGTTCAAAGTCTAATTTTGAAGCTTAGATAAGGTGGAAAATCCTCAAATACAGGTGGAAAACCTTAATAGAGTCTTTTCAGATCCCAAAAGTTGGGTACTGCAGCTCTATTTGGTCTTTTTCCTTTGTCCCACCTTTCTGCATGGATTTTGCCCTTTTATTTACTTAAAGCCATACTATGGCTTTGAGCCCTTTTAAATTGAGCTCATGCAGGATTTAAATTCTGTATGGAAAATCCTCAGCCAATTCATTACAGATACACAACACTTCAGTTTTACCTAAAATTTTGGTAAGTCTGCATAAACCCTGAGAAACTTTGAATTTAAGCTTAAATGTAACAATTTTGAAAAATGTTAAAAAAGTTGCAATTGTACTGTAATATTCTTAGATCTTCTAATAGCATCATAAATAACCAGTTTTAGGTATAAAACCCTATGGATCATCCCATAGGTCATTTTTGGTGTCAAATCCAAAAAATGACATAATATTAATAGCTTTGTTTATCAAAAAAATATACTTATTTTTTGTTATTTTTTGATTTAAATCCAATTGATAAGTATTTTTAAGACTAAATCAACTACATATAAAGCTATTTGTGGCCTTAGGGGTATGTCATACATATCTCACAGGCTCACAGAAGTTTTTCCTGCAATGTATACCTTTCATTTAAGTGTGCCATATTTGTTGAGTCCCTCTGAATGCTTTGTTGAGTCTTATTTTGATCCAGTAGTCTTCCATCCTTGGGAAATCAATATAGTCAAGGAGCTCCATGTGATCCTGATTCCCCAGCTCCTGAGAAATAAGGCCAATTTACCACTTCTGGTTATTTCTTCAATGCCTGGTTCTCATATGAACTGAAGGTTTACTATTGCTGTAAATATAATAAAAAAACTCAAACTGAGATCCTGGAGCTCAAGTCCTTGGTTTTCTGATTTTTCCTCCTATCATAAATGTTGAGAGTGATTTATGAGCCAATCACGTTGGTTTGTTTGAGGGAAGAAATTATCTTCCTGTTCCCCTCTTTCATAGAGTTAATCTACCTTATTTTTCATGCTTTCCTCTTGTTTTTGGAAATTTCTTAACTCCCTTCTCACATTTTGTTGTTCCTCTGATATTGAGGTCAACTGCCTGTTGTTATTCTCAAATTTTACCCAAATTATTTCCAAGTCTTTAAAGCCTGTAGCTTGGAACACATTTTATTCCTATTTCTTGCATTTTGGGCTCATTAGTTTCAAAATTATGAGTGTAACTTGTATGATAAGCTATGAAATCTGGATCATTTTATTATGAAAAAGTAATACAATTTTTTTTATAATTTATTTGTGGTTTTTTGCACCTCTTTCATAATTGCATTAATTTATTCATTAATAATTCTTATTTCTTCTTCTTTTGTTTGAAAGAAACTTTACTTTTGCATTTTTTTCCTAATCCCTTTTCAGAAACTACCAGGAATTACTGGGGAGTCTTGGATTGACTTTCCTTTGGCTTATAGGTCCCAGAAGTCTTTTACTTTTGTGCAAAATATGAGGTTCCACCCTTCATTTCTTGATGTTCCTGAATCTGATTAAGATATTCCATATTTATTGAATTTTTCCCTATTTCCTCTTATTCTGGCTTCTCCCTCTTCCAAGAGTCTGAAATGTTTTCTGGGATTTCAAAATTTCCTTTCTTGTATAAGCTCTGGCCAAGTCATTGAGGCATATTTTCTGAGGTGTTGTTCCTACTCCTTCCCATGATTCTGTAATGCTCCATGTGAAATTTTTTCAGAATTTTGTGTATCTAAATTCTCCTGTGTGCATCTTTCCAATCCTCTGGTTGAGATCATTGGTTTGGTTCTTTTTGGAATGGTACTTGGGGAAGGAGCTCCCTGATGGAAAGTCCCTTGTTTGTCATTTTATCCAACAAGTGGTTTTCTTTTTTCTCTTCTGCTTGCTTCTTTTGAGGTTTCTGCCTGATTTCTTTGGTATCTAATATCCCCAAGAAAGTGGGCTCAATGTTAAAAATGTTAAATAATTGTAAAAAAACAGAACTTAATGTAATATTCAATATTCATTTACCTCTTGAAGGCCTTTGTATAGATTTGTGGTCTATACTCTTTGAAAATTTGCCTTTAGATCTTACAACTGGGCTAGTAAATGTATTTTTTTCCATTCACTCCCTTTGGTAATTCAATATTTTCATTTGGTGTCCTTCTGGGAGTTTTGGCCCCTGGTAAAGCTATTGGGGTCCAGTATTTTCTATTGATAGCCACTTCACTGTGCCTACTTTGCTTTCCTTTATTTTTTTCAATTCCACTTTAGCTTCTGAGACTGTCATGGATAGATTTTCTCGTGAATTTTCCTTCTGAAGAAGTAATCTATTCTCCACTTTCAAACAAACAATTTTAAAGCCCATTCTTCAACAAAAAAATAGTCTTTTTTGTTGTTATCTTTTTTTATCTCAATTTTTTTTTTGGAAATATTTAATTCCTTTTTTTGAAGGATAACACAATTTTCTTGTTATTTTTTTACTCATGATTCATCACTAAAAAGACTTGACTTCAATATTGTTGTGAATTATTCACTTAAATATTTTGTTTTTCAATAAATAAGACACATAAAGATTTATTTATTGATAACTTTTGGTAATTTTACCAATATAGATATAATAAAAAGGATTATAATTTTTATTATTTCTTATTTTTTATTATATATCAAATATTAATTTTTTTAACAGCTTTCACATAAATTTCATTGAAAAGTAATTCTTAATCATATTTAATTTAACTGTCACTTATAGTAAAGAAATTTTATTTCATTATTTTGATATTTATTGGTTATTTATTAATAGATATATGATTTTATTAAATTTTATGCACTTTGGCAAAAAATTATGATATTTAAGTTAAAAGTTATACTTTTATATCAAAATAATTATTAATTTCATTGGAATATTTCAATGTTTATACACTGAAATAATATATATCAAAATACAAGCAAAATATACTTACTCATATGTTTTTATTTTTAATAAGATGAAATTAGAATAAAAAATTGACTTACTTTTATAGAAAAAAGCCTTCAAATGACCAAAAAAATTCCAAAATGAAGAAAGTTAGGACTAAAAAAGGGTTGTAAGAATGGCCAGGCCCCAAATTTGTCAGTGTGAGTCTGTGTGTTAGCCTAAAATTAGTAAAAGGAGGTCATTTCTATGACTTTGACATGGCAAAAAAGTTAAAAATCAAGACCCAGGCTCTACTGTTATGAGTAACATTTGTGATCATTCTGTGGAGATCATTTGGTAAAGCAGTTGAATATAAATTTCAAACTGGTTTCTATAGCTATATTGAGGGTCTTCTAAGAGTATTAATATTTTAAGACAGATTTACTGTGCAAAAATATCAATTCAAAATGATGAGGTCCTTTTCAAGGGAAAAAAGGGCCCCTTTTATCCCTTGTGGGGAATGTTTGTTTCTGCTAAGCTCTTAAAAAGTCTTTGGAACTAAAAATTTCACTCTGTAGGCCTTATTGGTCCAGTATAGCAATAATCCTGACATCAGTATAGTGGGAATTTTCATTTTGGTACCACAAATTATTGTTCCATATAGATAAAGAGTGAAAGAACTCTCTAAAGGCCACTTCGGAATAATTATGAAGTTTCTAGAGTTTTTTATGACTGATATTAGTCATTCTGGCTGGGTTTTAGTTTGAAACTGTGAGCCTTTGAAATATGAACACATATCCAAAATGGTCACAAAACAACTTCAAAGCACTTATTTTAATAATAAGAATTGAAATTATTATCTTCAAATAAGTAGAGATTACATAAAAAGGAATACAACCTTGATTATCTGAGAAAACAATGAATAAGAATGTGAAATAAATTATCTTATGACGTTTTCCATGGAAAACTACACATATAGCATTTTTATGTAATATCTGAAAAGTCAATACTTCCTGAGATAATCTGAATATATGCACTTTTGTGATAAGGGCATATATTCATGGTGTTTATCTCATATCTCTTGAAATATGAATGATAAAGAGTTGAACCAAAAAGAAATTTACCATTTAATCACTGTAGGAATACAGATATAAGCTTTACTTGGCAAGCTATAAACAAGGCTATAGCTTATAATGATTTATTGAGCAGAATAAGAAAAGCTGTTGACCAATTTGTTTTGAAAGGGGTCAAAACTTAAGAAAAAGTAGATATTCAGATTCTCCTGGCTCATATGTAAGGAATGATTCAATTTTCTCATTTTGTTCAAGGTACAACCCCTTGAAATCATGTTTTGAAGTTTAAAATAGTAAATTTCAACAGAAAGGATGAGTTACAAGAAAAATCACCATAAATTGAGTTTTGATTATGTAATAAAATGCTATTGGAAGTTTGATAATGAAATTCCAAGAAATTAAAATTCACTCTCTGAATGGCTGTTGTGTTTATAACTCAAACTTTCTTAATGATCAAATTTAAAGCTCAAAATTGAACATTAATGATCACTCACTGGAATCTTATTTTATGTTTAACAGTTATATAAATGAGAAAATTGGTTATTACTAGTTTATGATTATTAAAACTAATAGTATCCACAATGTTTAGACTTATTCCAAGCCTATTACGTCAGCAAACTTGGAGCTACAGTGATAACTTGCAACAATTGCATAATAATGAGATATGATGGCTTAATTATGATGTAATAATCACTAAGCCTTGAAATACTGGCAAATTACAGTTTATAATATCAGTAAAAGCCTACAAGAAGCCTTCTGTATTCTTGGAGGAAGGATTTTACCATAAATAGAGCTCTTTTTCCTCTATTTCCCCCTCAGATGCATCAAAAACATTAAAAATATTAAATACAAAAGTAATAAATTTATTCTTTTCATATATTTTCATTATATTAATAAAGAATCAAGCTCATGTTTATATTAATCATCAATTTTGACATTATTACACCATCATTTCATTGTTTTTGTTGAGTTCTCTTTAAAAGTCTCTAATTCCATGTGAAATCAAGAATATTTGTAATTTCTTCTATTTTTATTGTTAAATACAATTTAAATAAGTTGTATTCTCATTATTTGGCATAAATTTATTCAAAATTATTAAATTAAGTGTTAAAAGTAGGTTATTTCTCTTTATTATTATTCTTAATAATTCTTCTATGAATATAGATAGTATCTATATTAATATATAGCTTTAATATTAGTAATAATATTGTTATAAATTGTTTTTTATTAATAAAAAACAATTTTGCATGCATTTATGATTTTTTTGTATCAATAATAAATTTCCATAAATATATCAATTATTAAACGTTAAGATATTTATTTTTATTATATCACTTTTTTATAATATAATTTATATTATTATGTTTATTTAATAATATAAACATTTTGATGCTATAATTATACTAATTCTTCATTATTATAATTATTCTTTATCTTATTCTTTACTCTCATAAGCAAATTCAGAGTACAATAAGTAAGATATTAAAAATATCTACTTATTATTTCATACTAAAACCTTACAGAAACTATCAATATTATAGGTATAATGCCAGTACCAGACTTTACAGGTCTGGCTCAGACTTGTTTTGGTGACAAACTTCCAACACATATCAGTAAATATTGAAGGTATCACACATCAAAAGACACAAAATTGAAGGGCTTCTTAAGATTTTCCTTTTTTCTGCTTCATGTTTACCCTTCTAAACAAAGAAGAATCTATATTGGTCTTAATTTCTCGATTTACTTGTTTACATCATTATCTGGATTCAAAAGCTTCCAACACAGATATCTCTTTCAATTGAGAATATATCAAAATTTTGGGTCTTGAAGAGCTCTAAAGTCTGATATACCATTGTGGGAACTCCTTTTGGTGTGGGATGAAATAAGGCAGTACCTTGAGGTGGAAATTAATGGTAAGTCTTTTTTGAATTTCAGAATTGTCCAATAACCATAGGTGCTAAGGTGTATTAGCTGCCCCTCTAAATAATACTGAATATTCAGCCTACAGAGAATCACAAAATCAAATAAGATTTGTGGCTTTAACAGATAGAGAAGACTTATCAGCAGTCTCTAAATCAGACCTATCAATAACACTACAGTAAAACTCTGATTTAAAACTAAAATTTCTGATGAAATAAACACTAAGATTTTCTTTGTTGTTATTTTAATAAAAGTAATAATAATATATATGTATTGGTTTTCTGTTATTCTAATAAAACTAATAAGAATTGTTTTTGGGGGAGTTTTATGATGATTATAATGATTTTTTATATTAATACTAATAATAAGACTACTGGATATTCTTCTTTTGATATTTTTAATGTTGAGTTTATATAACTACTTCTTTTCTTTTAATAATAATAAGCCTCTGAGAAAGGCTACTGAGCTTTTTCACTATGCTTATACTACTATTCTTTAATAATACTAAGCTACTGAGCTTTTACTATGTTAATACTACTATTCTTTAATAATAATAAGCTACTGAGCAAGGCTACTGAGCTTTTATTACGTTAATACTACTATTCTTTAATAATAATCAGCTACCGAGCAAGGCTACTGAGATTTTACTACTAAAAAACTACTACTACTCTAGATATCCTGCTAGTTCAGGGATGGTGGTGATCCTGGATAGTGGGAACTTGTTCCATGATGATGGGGAAAATGAGGGAGAGAGGACCTCTATTTATAGCTTTTGGGCCTCCATAGAGCTTCTCAAAACAGGGTACTTAGAAAAAATCATAGTTGAGAGGTTTTAGCTGGTGAGACGTGTAGTTTTGGTGTAGCAACGTGTTTGATGAGAGAATTATGCTGGTGGTACTTTTTCTTACCAAAATAATTTGATGTATTTGACATAATTTGGCTGGTGATATTTTCTTTTTATCAGAGTCATGTGAGGTCATTGAGATAATATGGCTGGTGATGTTTTCTTGAAGGTGGGGAAAGTATTCTTGTTTCTATTTCTTACGTATTTTATGAGAGAATTATGCTGGTGGTGCTTTTTCTCAAAATCATGTTATTTATTTGAGATAACTTGGCTGGTGAGATTTTCTTTTTTCCAAGAAAGTGGAGAAAATACAGCTCCTGACAATTGAACTTTCTTCTAGTCATATGATATTTATGAGAGGGTTATGCTGGTATTTTATTTTAGTATTGTATCATTTCATATGGAGATTGCATCATTTCTATCAAGTTTGATGTGTGTTATTATTACTAAGAAAGCATTTGTTCTTGGAAAATATATTGTAATTTTATGCATAGCCTTGAGGTATTTCTTCTTTCAATTAAATCAAGGTGGGGAAAATACAGCTCTGATGCTGTGGTGCGTCTTCATATACCTTTATTTAGATTAACTCCTTTTAATTGCATAATTTGTTTTTGATGATACAATAAGGTGGATAAATCCTTTGATACTATACTTTTTTGATAAGATCTTGGGGCTTTGTATTGTATATTTCTGTTTGAAATCTGTAGTTGTAATGTGTAAATATGTTTTGCATAATTTGTTTTATTATCATTTTTTTCCTTTTGTTTTATTGGTAAGCTTGAAACTGGTACTAATGGTATGAAATACCACACCATTCAACACATCTATTTGATTATATTTTAGAAATACAGGATTTTCTTTAATGAACTATTTTTAGAAAAGGTGTATTTTGTTTAAAAACCTTTCGAACAATATCTTTCAGCTAATTTGGGAGTTATATCTTTCAACAGTATATAAAATTAGATCTCTCACTTATCTCTTTCATTTGGCTATATATCTTTATGATTTGGTACAAGCCCTCTAGGTAATAATATGGTATTTCTTGAATTGGGAGTTCTACTGAAAAATTGATGAAAAAATAGGTTATCCTGAGAGATTAAATAATAATACCATATCTGAAGGTCTTGAAAAAAATATCCATAATCTATATAAGAGGTAAAAATAAGCTCTTTGCTTATTTGATACTCATATATAGTAATAGTATTAATATCATGGCCAATTTCTATCCAATTTGTGGAAGAATGGTATATTATTAATTGGGAGATATTCCTCTTTAGACTTTTACATGTATTAGCTGCCTCAAACAAGTATTGGTTATATTCAGGTATAAAATGCTAATTTCATTTTTTATTGATGTGGATGTCATGCTGGTTCTCTGCTTGGATCCACAGGCTAAGTAATTATTCCCACTTTTTATGTTTTGTTCCATCTTCTCCAATAACTCTGAGCTTTAATATCCTCCTTTGATTTTTATATACTTGTACCTTTACTTTCCTTATTGATCAATATCCTTCACTCTTGACATGATCATTATTCAATTATTTAGTTATTCTTTTTATTTCTGGAATATATAATTTGATATATTGGTTTTAATAGTATTTCATTTAATAAGAGAGTGAAAAAAACAAATAGCTCAATAAGTAATAAATGAAATAGTAATTAAAAAAAATGAATAAAATAATACATGAAACAATAAATAAAAGGTTCTGGTAAAATCACATAATATTTTTTACAAAACACTTATGTGACCCCTTTTTTGAAAAAGATTTCTTCAGGCAAATTTCTGATTATCTTTTATTCATTTTGGCAATTAAATTTTCATTTGTGGGATTTTAAGATCCTCAAATTTTCTCATAATTTTTTTTCCAAATTTCTCCTCATTGGCCAATTTGGTAAAATTTCCAAAAAAAGATCAAAAATTAATTAAAAAAACTCCCCACTTATGGATTTCCCCCATTTTTTTCAAATTGAAGGGGTCAATATTGAGAATTAAAAACTAAAAGCCCATAATTTTGGGAACCTTTTTGGGTGGGACAGGTGTAGGCCCAAAAACATGTTTTTTGTAAATATATTTCTCATGTTTGGGATAAAACTGTCATTAAAGGAAAAAGCTTTATAATTTTGATAAAAAAAAACCTGACTGAAGGGGGATTAAAGAAATAAATAATACTGAGGAGGGGGATAACTGGGACAAATTGTATATACAAAAAAATTCAATCTTAATCAACCTCTAAAATAGTGGGTTTTTTTAAATGTTATTAACAAAGAAAAAAATTTCATTGACAATTCCACAACGCAAAAAATCACATTAATAATTCCATAAATTTTATTAACAATCCCACAATGCCATAAAAGTAATTGCGATTGCCATAAGTTTTATCAATAATTCCATAAATAAGACTGACAATTCTAAAACGCCATAAATTTAATTAACAATGCCATATTTTCATGAAGGCCATTTTAAATGCCATACAGGATATTTACAATGCCATAAATACTATTGAAAATGCCATATATTTCATTGAAAATTCAAAAAATTCCTTTTTTTCAAATTTTTGGGAGTTTCTTTTTGTTTTTTTTAAATGAAAAGGTTCCCAGGGCATCCCTTAGGTTATTTTACCATTTTTCTTACGTGTTTTTACCATAGCTCCAAATAAAATTATAAATAAAATAACAAATCAAATAATTAATTTTTGAACATTCCCCCAAAATTTAAAATCCCAAGAAGTAATAATAAGAAAAAAACACCCAACCCTAACTTTTCAATAGGGAGTCCGAATCTTTCAAATCAAAACTTCAAAATATGGAATTTATTTTTTTGCCTTTTTCTAAATACCACACCCCTTGGGGTGTGATCTTTTGGATCATCATAAATCCAAATCGTTAGAAGTTATTCAAACTGAATCAGGAAATAGTGCAAAAGATCGCATAAATATATCTTTCCAAACAAAATATTTGAGCAGCACAATTATAAAATGCCACTGAAAGTTAATCTGATCAATATCTTTAAAATTATATATCATTTCTGTATTCAATTTATCGAAATCAATTCCCTGGACCATGGGGTTACTTTGTCTTTCGATTGATATTGAAAGTAAAAATTCTTGAAAGTCTCCCTCATAGAAAATTAAGCAGCTATGCTGTACAGCCTACATCTCTCATTGAAAATGATCAATTCTTTCACCAAAATTCAAAGTATTATCAATTTGAGAAAAAATTTCTGAAAGAAGTGTCACTTCCAGGAATCGGCTTAGCATTGAGGATATTTTTGGTATCAGAAATTCTCCGGTTGTTCTATATAAAAAGAGAGCAATTTTATGGCTAATAAAGCTGAAACACACATATATCTAAGGGCCAAATGAACAATAAAGGATTGAAATAAAACAATTTATGAAATATAAAGACTTTTGCGATTTAATTGGTATTCTTTATTTATTTTTTTTGTTATCCCCAAGGCCACCTAATGATTATCACGCTTAATATTACCAATAAAAGAACTAATTTGGCCTTTTATTTGCCTCATTACTATAATATAATTGATTATTGCTTTTGATAAAATCTATTTGACACTGATAATATCTTTATTCTTATCTACTCCATTTCAGTCTAGTTTGTATATGATGTCAACAAAAATTTTAATTCCTTTGAAGTGGAATTTCAAGGATCAGTAAATGACTCAATTTTATATCAAAGTATGATAATTAATAAAAGGCCTGAGAGATATTTTTCAGAAAAGGAATTCTTTGGCTTAACCAGCCTACGGAATATCAATTATCATTTCTCCAAAATTTACAGGAAATTTGGCACATAATTCAGAAGATACTAACTTCGAATTATTTCTTAAAAAATCAAAATAATCAAAAATTAAGTTTCAATACTTAAAGGAAAATGTACATCCCTTTTATAATTGCAAAATTTAGAGCAAGTCCAATCATTCCTTTCTTGGTTTTTTAGCTGTTGAATTCTTCATAATTTCTTTGCTAAGATTTTTTATGAATGGTCCACCAGAAATTCAAAATATACCCAATTTGGTGAATAATTCTCAAGTTCTCAAAAGGTGGGAGCATCTTATGCCTTTAAAATTGGAATAGAGTTGAATTATCTATTAAAATACTGAAGCTACACAAAACTTCATGTTTTATGCGATATGAAAGGTCAGGATCAATCAAAAACATTAAGATTAATTTTCTTTCGATTTTACAATTTGTGTGGAATTCTATATTTGAGATAAGAATAATTGATTACATCAATATTTCATTCTTTTTTATCTCTTTTGTTGCATCATTTCAAAATTTATATTTAAAAAAATTGTAAATTATAAGACTTCTATTTAAAATGAAATTTCTATCAGAAAGATTGAATTCATATATTCAATTGTGTTTAAGAATTTTCCAAATGTTAATCTAAATACCAAATAGAAATTAATTGGAGATAGAAAGAATGCTATATACACTGGAATCTTGATAATAAAATTTTATCACAGAAAGCTTGCCTTCATTTAATTTTTTGAGAATATGGAAGGGGTTTTGGGATTTGTTTTTTGAAAGTGAGGGCCTGAAATATTCTCCACTAGTACTACAATGGGAATATAAATTTAATTTTCATTTATTTCCAGTACACCATACAGCTTGAAAAGGTCCAAGACTCTGAACATTTAAATAAATTTTCAGGAGATAATCTGAAAAGATAGAAATTCATTCAATTAATCATAATATTCAAGATAAATTTGGCCAGCTTATCATTTATAGAAATTAAAAGGAAATATTCAAGCTTTAATTCGTCATTTTCAATTTGAATAAAATTCTAAAATTCAAAAAAAGATGTTTTCATTTCAAGTTATTAGAGGATATCATCAATATAAAGTTACTGGGTCTGATGAGTGAATTAATCTTTAAAAATAAATGTTAGATGTTGAGAAATTAAAATTATATAGTTTGTTGAAAATAATTGGATGCAAATAGATAATTTCTATAATAATGGAACCTGTAGATGATGATGAAATTACAAGAAAAAAAGAGGGTCAGAAGTAAAATTCATGTTATATTTCAGTTCAATATAATACAAGTGATTAGTAGATACAGAATGAAATGAGCTGCATACATATGTAGCTCTTGGTCCTGGCTAAAAACAGTGTTCAAGTCAAAATTCAAGCCTACAAGTGAGAACAGGGTTAAAAAAGGTTATTTATTGCTGATATTTAGAGGTTATCATCAATATGAATGTATTTCCTCTGGTTAGTGAATCAGTTTTAAGAGAAAAACTAGGTGGTATATTTAATTTAATTTAAATGATCTGATGTGTGAAAAAGAATTCTTAGAGGACTTAATCTGATATATTGAAATTCATTTCAAAATTCTAAAACAAATTCAGAGCTCAGGTGATTGAATCTCATAAGATATTCTTGTTTAACCCAAAATTAATTTCAGTAATGAAATTGGTCATCTGAAATTTATTCAAAAACATCACCAGGAAACATTTCAATGGATATTTTTTATTTGATCACTTATTCTGTTTCAAGCGAAAAAACACAAACTAAGAACTATTAATTAATCTCATAATTACTTCCAGATCTGAAGCAGACTATCCAGAGCTCTCCATGTCCACTGTTGAATCAAAATTTCTTTGTTTTTCTTTCAATTCCGGATCCCCATCCCACTTATCCTTTTAAGATTTATCTGAATTTTTAATTTGTATTCTTCACATTCTCTTTGTGGAATCCTTTTCTTCTCCTGAAAGGTTACTTTTTTTAGCTTTCTCTTTCTCTCAAATTATATTTCCAATATTTTGGATTTTTAACCTTGATCCAGCCTCAAAAATTCATCTTCTCTCTCCTACTTCAATTATAATTTCTCCCATTGAAGGCATTCATTGGGGTTTTAATCATGTAATAAAGCAATAATTAGATCGCATTCTCTACATATATCTACAAATTCGATTTGAGAAGAACTAAACTAGCTGATGAAATCCGATAAATGAGTATATATCTCTGATAATGGATAATGTTATTTGTTACATGAACCACTAAGAATATTGAAATTCTCAGAAGATTTAATAATTCTTAGCCTCAGTATCTTGGATGGAGTATTGACATATATTATCCTCATTATTTTTATTTCCCTTTGAAACTTCAGCTTTATTTATATCTTCAATCTGTAAGAAGATCATGTTAGTATTATTATAATTTATTCCTTAAAATAGGCTTAAAGATTTTGGAAAGAGGCTTTTATCCTCCATTGTCTCTAGTCCTGGATCAATATTGCTAGTGTAGAAAATGTGTTCACGTGCCTTGCTCATTCTCCTTTAAATAAAATAAACCTAATACAAAAATTATTAATTAATGTGCATAAAACATCCAGTGAATATTTTTCTTCATCATTAATCTATTTATTAGTGATAATAATACTAATACCATCCGTTTTACATGGTACTAAAGTAATAATAGGGTTATCTAAAGGTCTTAGTATTTTTAGTAATGGTTAATTCTGCTGAAATCCTGTGGTGCAGTAGGTATCAATCAATTAACTATAATAACTACTACAATAATTAAGTTTATAATTCTAACCAGTTATTTTCCAAGAGCATTATTTTTTTCACAATATTACTATGTATTAATTCAAGAGAAGGATGTGAATTCCTCTTTTAGGTAGAGGAAGGTCCCTTCTTATCCTGAATAGGAGTGGAAGGACCTCTATTACTTACCACATAGAAGGAGTGATAAACAATATTCACTTCAGTGGGGGTTCTTGTGGCTTATACGGCCCTGTATAAACTGTATGGGGCCCAGATGTTGTTTTTAAACCACATCTGGTCACCTTTCCCCAATACAGGGTGAAAGCTTTCACCTGGAGTCCCAACGGGTCATATGTGTAGAAAGCTGTACAGACTGCATCAGCAGGCCCCATATCAGTTACACAATGAGGTATTGAAGTATAAAAAAGCTTTTTTTTTCACTTTGAAAACTCATATTAATAGCTATGGGATAGTATCCTATAGTATTGGCTTTTTCCAATATTGTGGGTTTTTGAGCTTAAATATGCCCTAAATATGTCCGTTTTGAAGATAGAGGGCTCAAAAGTGGTTCATTTATTAGCCCTTGATTATTTATTAACAACGGTTACTCATTTTGTATTTCTAACATTAATCATGAAAAAACTATACAGGCTTTAAGCTCGATTATCGTAATTTGGATTTTTAGTAAGACCTGTAGTAAGCTGTTATATTTAATGAATTTTGTTATAGAGATGATACAAGCATATGTATAGTACCATTATGAAGCTCAGATTCTTCTCTTTCTAAAAGTAACAACTTTGGGTTTATCAAGCTAAAGCTGTAGAAGTTATATTAGAGGTAAATATTTTGTGCACCCTTATTTGGGTTTATTTTCCATAACTTCTGTATTTTTAGTGTTATTAAAATTGGATAGTACTAACTGAGAGCTTCAATTTAAACACCCATTTGATGTGGCTCTGCCTATTTCTCCAGACCTTAGATGAGAAGTGACAATTAACATTAATTCTCAGTTCTTTCTTTGGGCAGGAATAACTTTTTCATTCCTTATCCTATGGTTATAGGAATTGCATATTTTGAAGGTGATGACTTTTCTCTTTCTTTTTAATTCCATTATGAGCTATTTTTGGCTCAAGTCATTTTTAGTGAAAATCTTTCTCTACCATTAGCTTATGTTATTTTGATTTCATTCTTGTTCTCTGTTTTTGAGTCACAGGCTGAAGATTTTCCTTAACTCTTTAATATTGGCTGCTTGCTCTTGTGGACATTTTTGATTTTCTCCTTTGTATTGTGTCTCTAATGAGGTCAAAGGAGTGAAATTTTTTTCTTTTCTTTAAATAGAGAATCTCTTTCTTTAAAGAAAGGTATAATAGAAAAAATCTTTTAATCTATTTATCTTATACCTTTTGAATAATAACCATGATTAATGCCAGATCCAGTGGCTGTTAAAAATCTTCTTTGAAGTATATATTTCATCTTGTATGTCCCCCATAATTCAAATAGTTTTTTAAATTAATATTCAATTCATTTCAAGACTTTTTATTCACATAAGTCACTAGCTGTTGGAATCCTTTTTTCTGACACTGCAAATATTAACTGTTTTACCGTGCAGTATATTGGTTATTTTGCACGGTATTGGCTCACCTATATAGGTTCTTCTGAATTCCTAAAACAAGAATCAAATTGGTACTTTACTGAAAGCCAATTATTCATTCCTTATTAATTGAAAGCTGTCAAGTGGAGTTATGATTTTGAATAAATCATATTTTTTATAAGTATTTTCATGTTGTTATGATTTGTGATAGTTAATTACTGATTTCTGAGGGCTTTGGGATGAAATTAATGGAAAAAAGACTTAAAAAATCTATTTAATATGTTTAACCTGTTTGATTTTTAAAGTAAGGATTTGGTTAAATCCCAAGGGATCTCATCCAAAAAAGAATAAGCATTCTGATAATAAAAATCAAGGCTTTCAAATTCAAAGTTTCTGTCAAAATTTTGAGCAAAGGGTACTTGGTATTTTTCATATTTGAGCTTGCCTAACATTGAGATTTTTTTAAATAAAATTTTATTTGCTTCTTTTACACTTAAATGTGTATAAAATGATTCATTTCTCAATGGTCTCAATATGTGAGGGGTAAAGTTTCAATATAATCCGATTAACAATATATAATTTTTGGGGTTATTGATAAGATTTAATAGGTGTGATGATGTAGTTCAAGGTCATACTCATGCCCCCTGCTTTAGATTTTGAGATTACTTGAAGAACCATTATAGAAATGGCTGATTAGTATAGTTTAATCTCATATCAAGGAGTATTTTGAAAGCCTTTTGTTGTTAAAATGTGAAAAGAAAAAAGATGATACAGCTTGAAGACATTTCCAGCACCGTTCCTTGAGGCTAATCAATTTTTTTTGTTACAGCTTTAAGGTATTCTCCATGACAATATTAAACTTTTTAGTTAATTTCGAAATATAATATAATGTATTGGTGAGGTTTAGCTTCATTTCAAGGACCATTTTTTGAGCTATAAGGTTCTTTGATATTTATATATATATATGTATATATATCCTTTTTGTTTCTGCTTATTTGTTTACTTATTTGTCTTTATATTAGATTTCTGAGTTTTTCAAACCTAACCCTTTTGATGAAAAATTTATTCCACCTACAAAAAACTTTCTTCTAATGTTTTTTTGTATTAATAAGCTTTTTGATATATTCTTACTCACCCTGTTTTTCTTTTATCAATTTCTTTGAAGTTATTTCATCACTTAGGGGTTGTGCTTATGAAGTGATGAAGTAATACAGAGTCGAGACTTTTGGAATTTCTTTTGATTATGTTTTCATTTCTAATCTATATATTGGATATATATCTAAAATATACAAAATATCAATATTGTTTAGTTCCAAAGCTGACCCAAGGTCATTTTAATTATTTTTTTAAATTCTTAATCTACCCACAATTGGTAGTTATTTATTATCTTTATTCAATATCGAATTGGTTAAAATGTTGAGTTACTTCATCCCACCTTTTCTTGATATTTCTACTAGCTTGATTAACTACCAGGAATTTACATTTATATTACTATTTTTTTTAATTTCCTGTTTTTTATGAGAACTGTAAGATTTAGAAATCAAAATCATCAAGTAGATCTAAGTCAATATGAAATCAATTATGGTCTTATATCACCTTCAAAAGGGAATTAAAACTTTGAATTGCAGTCATTTTATATAAACCCCAAATCCACAAAAATAGAAACCGCTTATGAACATTTTCCACCAGCTTTAAGCTCTATTCAAATTTATAATTGTAATTATAATCCTTTTTTTTTACCATCAAGTTCACTTTTCTCACTAAAAATAGTTTCCCTTAAATCATTACCTTTAACTTATCAAAGAAATTTGCCTTTCCCTTCACATCTCTCAATTTTATTTCAATTACCCAGCTCAATTTCTTCAGTCCAGTTGTTTTCTCGCTGGTACCAACACATTATTCAGTAATTTTATTTCTTCATAAGTCACAGATTTTTTACTTTTTATTGTATTTTTATATATATCTCTCCTTCTTCTAGGGTCATAGTTTGACTTTTAGAGTCATTTGAAGACATAACTCCCTGCTAGTATGAGGATTAATTGTGATTCATTTCTTTAAAATTTTTACATATTTTCTCTTAATTTGATCATAAATGGATATTCTATTGGGAATTTATTTTATTTTCCTTTCTAGCAAATATTTGCTACCTCCCTCATAGCTTTTGAGATTCAATTGACAGGGGTTTTTTTCTTCATTTAATTATTTTTGTTGCTTTATAAAAAAAATATATACAGTGGAAAAAACTTGTTTTTGTTAAAAAAACACCTGTTTTAAACTTTGCAATTTGTTCTTTGTTACATTATTTATGTGATTTTGTGCTTGTGCCTTAATTTTATTACTTAAAAAAAACATGAAAACATAAGAAAATATTCTTAGCAATATTATGAGTGCTATATTTTTTTATATTTATTTGCTTTAAATTATTAATTGGTCTAACTAAATAAATACTAAACAAAACAGAAACAAATGGGGGAAAAATGATTGGAAAACTTAGTGACCCCCTCCCAAAAAAAAGGTGAGCAAGTGAGCCTTTTAGTCATGAATGTAAGACTTCAAGATGAGTCTTGACCAACAAATAACATAAAATAAGAAAAATTAGGAACATAAAATGATATAATAAAGTGGAGAAATGAAAAAATTGAATGACTTAATAATTAGCTATATTATATTTATTTAGTTATTCAATTTATTTCTCTATATTTATTGATTTATTTTATATAAATTTCTATATGATATGCTCTGAATTGTAACATAAGATGAAGTTTCAATTGAGATAAGTTTTTTTTGAATTTTACCCAGGCCCCATAGTTTTCTTCTTCAATTAGTGAAACATATGTATTCCCTTCTTCTATCTCAACCTTTTTTCAAAGGATTTGGTACCTGTTTTGGGAGTTCATTTTAATGGCACCTTTTGCTTATTTTCTTACTTCAATAGAAATTTGGGGTTTGGATATTAAACGTTTATTAAAAATCAAGTACCTTTCCTTCCCTCAAAATCTTTTTAAGGTAAAATTCAATTGAAAAGAGTTGAATTTAAGATTTGTAAGAGAAACCACCAAAATAATTCTTTTTAACTCTCAGTATAAAACGATAATATTATAAAGATTTAATGTTTTACCACAAAAAGGATTCATCCAAAAATACTTCAAAAGACATATTGATGGCTATAAAAGAAATTTCTTCAAGAGAAATTTCAATTGGAATTAATTGAGAAAAGAGCTGCAGGAAATTAATATTAAAAAGGAGTCTCTGAGAATAATATCAAAGAGAGAAAACCCCAAAAGTGATCAGAGTCTATTTGGAAACAAAGTGACAAAGCTAACATTGATTAAATATGCTTTATTTCACTTTTGGGGTGGTTCAAGGGTAAAAATGATCATAAGAGCTACAAAAATATTATTATAATGCTTTTCTCAAATGTTCAAAAGGCTTAAAAGTATTATAAATGGTAGGTTGGAATTCTTTATGATTGGTTCAACAGTGTTTAAACCAATTATCAAAGGAAAAGGTTCCAACATGAAGAGAAAAGTGGAGCAAAAAAGACATAATTTCAAAGCCACCAATTTTCTTACTCCAAAATAAAAATTCACTCTAAGCAGTCATTAGAAACACTCTTAAAGCATAAAAGCCAATTGTGAGAGCATTTAACCCTTTTTTGGACTGAAGAAGGCTGGTTTTAGCAATTTTATGGCCCTAAATCAGCCATTGCTAGAGTAATAATTGGCTTAAAGCCTTTGTAAGATGTGACTATGAAACTGATGATAATATTACTATTAATTAACAGTACTATGTCTGTTCTTATGAAATATAATAATAAAAATTATTATAACCACAATTAAATAATTATAAAATTATTTCTTTCACATGTTATACACTACTAGTGATTATAACCGTGAGCAGTAATTGTCTACAAGAATCAATTACAAGAAGAATTTAATAATAAAAACTTCTTTTATTAAAATACTAAATTATTTTAATATATAATTATCTTTTACAAGAATAATTATAAAGATAATTCTTGAAGAAAGCTATTACTAGAGAAAAACTTGAAGAATTAAAGATAAATGACTCACTAATACTCCAAAGAGCTTATTGATAGATAAAGTAGAGAAATTTGACGTGGAATTGTGGATTTAAGGGATCAAAAGGATTTATAACAGTATTACAACAATATATAGTTGGATTCTATGATTTCATGTCTTTCTGATTGATTCTGAAAGATTTAAAACCCTTAAGAATAGTTGTAACTAATACTTACTTGTTGGTAATAATGATTTTATAAATTGATAAGATGATTCTTGGAAAAAACAGCAAGAGGAGGACTCTTTTAAGTCAACAACAGCTCACAGAGGCGTGCCATGGAGCAAACTGAAAAACCAGTGAGTGAGAAAACAATAAACCTTTTTGGATTATTGATTGCATCATCAGTTGTCACGTAAGATTATCATAATTACTTAATTGATGCTTTTACGTGACTACCAACCCCAATATGGTTAATAATAAAAGGAGTAACATCTGTAAATCTTCTTTTATTCTAAAATAATCATTGATTTCTCAAAGTTATCAATGTTATTGCCAATTTCATCACAGGTTGTAATTACTGTGAATTTTTGAAGATTCGGTGTTTCAGGTAGAATGGTCAAAAATGGACTGTAAGTAAAACTTTTAATTTTACTAGTAAAACCATAATTCTTTTTGGTTGTACCATAGATAATACAGTTCTCTATTAGTCCTGAAAGTTTTAGAAAAATTCATGAAGAATTTTATTTTTAATGAATTTTTGAAGTTTTTACCTCATTTCTACGTAGAATTGCAAATAGCAGTATTTTGCTGGTTGCTATGAGGTAAATCAATGAATATATGTCTTAAAAGGGTTTTAATTACTCTTTTAGGGTCTAGTCATGGAAAGTCATCAAGAATTGACGTGGTTACAGGAGTCTAAGTAGCTCATTACCTCCTTGGCACGTCAAAATAGCAGGTTATTTGCTATTTTCTTATGATTACAGTAGGTGTAACTTGGTAACCAAGTTCCCAAAGAGTTTTAGTTTACCAATTGGGCCAAGATGAGCCATGAATCCATGCTCTGGAGCTATCCACGCCTCTGAGGCCTCAGAAGCTGGGTACCCTGGCTCTCTTTGATGTCTTTTGTCCCCCTTACTTATTTTTCATGTAAAAATAGAAAATTAAGAAGTGAGATATCCACTATGGGTGTACCAAAAGTCCATGTAAGAATACCATGATATTAAGTGCTCAAAACATGCATAACACTATTCTTAGTGTATATGTTACATGGGATTTCTCACTTTCCCATTATTTTGGCTAAAAATCAAGAAAAACAAAAATTTTCACGGATCTTTTATGTGGTATTAATGATGTGGTATTGAAGTATTTTCCATTTTACCACCTCAAATACTTAAATTGAGCTTATTCACTCTATGGAGCTACCTTAGGTGAATTTTTGTGTAGAATCCAAATCTGGTCTTAAATCCATGGATTTACTTACTCAATAAAAAGTTATTCATCTTTTCTGAAATTGAAAATGATGAATTTTGGATATATGCATGACTTATGAGTTATGCATAATTCAAAATTTCTTTTTAAGATAATTGTGGCCTATTTGGGTATGTAAAATATACCTCAAGGCTCACAGCCTTCAAGACAAGTCATAATGTGTTTAAGAGACCTTAAAGCCAGTTAAAGCTGTTTTCAATTTTTTAGCTCAGGGGTAGTTTTACCCTCTTGGTAGCAGTTAAAGCTGCCCTGGTTGGTATCAAAACCTCATCATCAATTGAGTCACAGACCCTGTCAATCAATTACAGGCCAAAAGTGATGAACTTTGGTGTTAATTTTGAAATATTTCACCTTTAAGAAAGTAATTGGGGGATTCTGGCACCCTTGGAGCCAAGAATCCTTTTCCCCAAAAAATTAGTCTTCCCTATTTATTTCTTCTTTCATTCCTCATCATGTGCTATACTTAGGTTTTACACATGTAATTTAATTGAAAAATTACAGTACACAACTGTCATTATTGATTCCTCATATTTAAATTAAAGTTCACTTATGTAATACACCCACACATTTTGACATTTCAATTGAAAATGATTCATTCCCCCATTGCTTTTAAACTACACACCACACCTCAATTTTAACACTAAAATTGATGGTTAAAACCACATGTGGTGTGAATCAAATCAAATTTTTGCGGATTTTTAGATTTTCATATAGAAAATACAAAGACTTTATTTAAGCTTATTTAGAGTTGAGTTACAGAATTGTTACTTGGAAGTGACCCCACCTGATTTTTTATGAGAAATCCAATGGTGAAATAATTTTTATAAGTTTATTTATTAGAAAAAGAATTAATCATAATTCTCATTAATGTTATTCCAAAAAACATCTTAATTTTAATGTTTTTTGATGAAAATCTATTTTTACTTTAATTTTTCATGGAAAAATATCTTTTCACATTTTTAAATTCTAATGTAGTTTTAATGTGAAATTATGATTCTAAATTTCTTTATATTTATATTTCAATCTTTTTTTGTATATTAAAAATCTATTTATTAATTTTAATTATCACTTATTTTTATTCTTTGTGGTCTTTTGGGTATATAAAAGTACCTCTAAGTCTCACATTTCCTCCCCTTGAATAAATAATATTACTTTGTAATATTTCTATTCCTAGTTTTTCTAAGCCTTCTGAAAAGTTTGGATGCTTCAGTCATTTCTTTTTCTGATAACCATTCATCTTCACAAGCTGGGTCACTGTATCTGACAAGGTATTCCCTTACTTTCTTGGTCCTCAATTTTCTTTCTTTGAGATCTTTGGTAACTTTATTAATACCAGAGGTTTCAGCAGGTTGTATATGCTAGGGAACTTTATTCCTCAAGGGGAGTTTTTCAGAATCACCAGATTTGTAAGGTTTTATCATGATTACTGGAAATGTAGGAGGCTTGTTACTAAGATTTATAGATAACTCTACTTCAGCAGCATTTTCTCCATGAAGGGCCTTAATGACAAATGGTCCTTCAGAAGAGTCTTTGAGCTTCTTGAATCCTTTAATTTTATTAAATTTGGTAGTGGATACAAGTACCAATCCTCCTACCTTGAAGTCTGGAGTAACATGTTACTTATCCCGTTTGTCTTTGGCATATGCAAATAAGTCCTCTATGAATCTCACCGCATTATTCAAAGATTTTTCTTGCATTCCTTTAAAGCTAGAAGCTGTGGGATTTATCTCAAAGAATCTTGGGGTAGTCTGGGATTTCATCCTTTCTCTAGAATAGCAGGAGTTTCATTGGTACTGGAATGAACAGATGTTTTACAGGCTAGTTCCAGTGCAGGTAGAAGGGTACACTAATAATGTATGAATCAATCAAAACCATTGAGCTCTAATTCATATGCACAAAGTCTTCTTATCATGTCTTCCAAGGTCTGGATCATTATTTCCACTATTCCATCAGGTTGTGGGTGGTAAGCTGTAGAGAAGGACAATTTATTCCCAAATAATTGGTGAAGATTTGTCCATAGGTCTGAGGTAAATTTGTGAGCTCTGTCATCAATAATTCTTGTGAATATTCCAGTCCATGATACTACTCCATTCCATATTAGAAGATCTGTATCCATGGCTGTATTATCCCTGTGACATGGAAAAAATATTGGAGTCTTACTAAGCTTTTAAACAATCACTAGGCAGGAATTATAGCTTCTATCACCTCCTGGGGGTAGGCCAGTTACCCAATCCATATTGAAAATCTCCCAAGGTCTACTGGGCTTTTTGATTTTTATCATATTTCCAAGTCTTTTTCAAGTGGATTTATTTGCTTTTTGACATCTGTCACAGGTTTTTCAGTATTATGCAACATCTTTTTGCCACATTGGCCACCATATGCATGTCTTAATTTTCTCTCTTATTCTATCCTGATATTGGTGTCCTGAGAAAGGGCTAACATGAAATTATTTTAACACAAGATTGATTAAGGACCTGTCTGAAACTGTAATGACACATGTGTGTTTTGTCTTTTGGTAAATAATTCCATCAAGTAAATGATATCTTCTTTCATCATATGACTTTTTCTGCATTTCATCCAAGGAATGTATCAAGGAGTTATCTTTGAATATTTAGTAATTAATTGGCATATTATCCTACAATTCTTATCTTTATTATAGCTGTTCCTTACTTCCTCAAAAAAAGTAGTTTTCAGGTCTGTAAGACTGATTCCTTCTATTGTGATTTGTGGAGAATCTTCTTTTGATAAATAGGAAGTACTTTCAAGATCATTTGGTAATGGATATATTCTCATTCCATCTTCATTTTTTTGAATATTCCTATATTTGTGTACAATGGTCATATTGCCTCTATATTCCTGCATGGCTTTTTTCCATCTGAGCATATTTCTGTTTGGTGTTTCATGTTCAAAAGTTATTTCACACCAGTAAAATCTTTTATAAAGTGAAAAACACATCCTTCAAGAAACTAATTCAGTTTTTACAAGGCCCAAACAAGACATAAACGTTCTATTTGACTTGCAGCATATCTGGCTTCAGCTGGTTTTATTTTCTTAGATATAAAAAATATGGGTTCTCTACAGGTTTTTCATTAATAATTTGGACTTGATAAAGTGCAACTACTAGCCTAGCTCCTGATGCATCAATTTAAAGCTTAAGGGGCAGTTTAAAATATGGAATCAGTAGAAGTGGAGAAGTGGTTAGGGCTTTTCTCAGGAATTCAAAGGCTTTGACTCTTTCAACAGTCATTTCAAATACTGTATATTTTTCACACACCTTATAAAGAGGTCTTTCTGTGGATTCAAAATATTTAATATGCTTCATGTAGTAACCTGAAAATCTTATAAATAGCTTTATTTCTTTTTTGTTCTGGGGCATAGGCTTTGATAGGACTTATGAAGCTTTATTTTTTTCTATACCAAGGGATAGACCATACACTACATCTCCTAGGGCTTTGAGTTCTTTAAATACAAAATTATATTTCCTTAAAAAAAATTATATTTATAGATTGGATTTTTCCCAAAACTCTAGATAATCTATACATATTTTCTTCCCAAGTCTTAGAACAAACAATAATTTCATCAATGTAAAGGCTTAGCAATACTTCTGAAAGTTCTTAAGGAAATATATCATTCATCATTCTTTGGAAGTATGAAGGTACATTTGTGATACCAAAAAGCATCCTCAAGTATTAATACACTCCACAATGGATAATAATTCTAAAATATTTTCTTTCTCTTAGTGTTACTAAATTCTGGTGGAATCCCTTCATGGAATCCATAGTTCTTATGTACACTGCTTGAGATATCTTATTAAGGGAAATTTGGATTTTTGGTATGGGAGACCTGTCTGGGACAGTGTAAGTTTTTAAAGCTCTGAAATCCCCAACCATTCCAGATTTTCCATTATTCCATGCCACTATGACCAGTTCAGTTATTTCTACCTCTTCATTGTCCCAAATTCTCTTATTACACCAAGGTCTAGGAGCTCTTTAGCATGAAGATAAAGGACTTCTCTTGACTTTGGACTTTCTAGCTATGCAGGCCTTCTTACGAGTGGTGGATAAGGTCTCTAAACACTGAAAATAATGTCAACTTCATGATCAATAATTTCCCCCAATGGTTCTTTATCCGGTTCAAATTCTTCCTTGTGGTCATATAAAAGGGAATATAGTTCAACTTCTTGTATTTCAGTAATATTAATACTGACTTCATCTTCATTCATTTGTTCTTACTTAAAATTTTCAAGCTCCAAACTTATTGGTGATACTTTATTTACTGTAATTTTTCTTTTAAAAGGTAAAAAGGAAGTTTTCTGATGCTTATTTTCACCAATAGTAAAGTACATGTCTTTTTTGTTATGTAAATTTATGCCATACATGATCAAATAATCATTTACCAATACAAAATTGGTACTAGAGCAGTTTTCCATAACAAAAAACTCAACAGTTATTTTGAAATTTCCATTTATATGTGGAAATATTACATTGATTTCATATACCACCAATGGTTTAATTGTATTGCTTTCACCTTTAAATTTTATTCCATAAATTGGTAACAATTGATCCTCAAAATTTGGCACAAAATTCTTCAGAAAATATTTTCCAACACAAGAGCAGAGAGCCCCTTGTTCAAGTAATCATTTAGGGTGTTTTTATAAATCACCACCTCCTTTATACAGGGATTTACAGATTTATAGCTTTTCTCCCTGTTTGGTTTGGTTTTCATAATCTGTGCATCTTGAATTTCTGATAAATCAATTTTACTATTACTCAACTTTGGCAAGTGGTAGTAAGATTCCATGATTTCAAATGTGAAATTGATATTTTCTATATCTTTTGAAGCTATTATATGAATTCTCTCTATTCACATCCTCATTTTCATCATAAGATTTTTTTTCAATCTTAATTTCATTGATTTTTCCCCTTTTTGGACATGAATTGGCCAAATGTGTGGTACTTTGGCATATATGGAGCTTTCTGATACTTTCCAGACATTTATATTTCATATTACTAGAGCTTTATTTGAGTTTTTTTTGACAGAATCCTTCCAAGGTGTATCAAACCTTGTTTTTATATTCATCCTACTAGAACCAATTTTTGTCCTTGTGGTTAATTCTTCTCATATATTTAGAATATCTTCTTCTGAAGACTTTTCAGTAGTTCTGCTTCTTAAATTATGTTCCAAATCACCTCCAAATTGTCTCAGAGTTTTTCTCTGAATCATAAATTCTGACATGTCAGGATATGATTCTGTTAATCTGTCCTTTTGTTGGCAAAACCATGGCAAAGCTCTGTCTTTGTCAGAATTCAATTTTTCACATTCCAAGGCTTTCCCAACTTTAAATATCCAATAATCATTGGCCCACTTGTTGCTGATTTGGGTTATTCACCAACTCCAGCTTTGGTTTGCATGTGCTGGTCTTAACTTGATATACCATCTATGAGCTTATTTGTTAGTAAAGGTGTTTGATCTGGCTGTTACAACTCTGTCTGGTAGCTCAAAGTCTTCTTTTATCATTCCAATACCTCTTATAGATTCCATATGGTCATATTCTCCTTGACCACTGGAGTGAGGCTATTCTTTAAGTTTTGGTACTTCTTTTAGAAGTGCTTGTCCCATGCATGGTTTCAATACATGGAAAAAAGTGGAATCTTCATCCTTTAATTGTGAAATTTCTACCTCTAATACTTGTGGGTTGGAATTTATTATACCATCACTTTTATTTGGAGATATGGACACTGTTGGAAAAGTGTTAAGTAAGTGTTCAATTTCATTTATTTTACTGTTAGTACACCTTGTTGCATTTGTGACTTCATGTTAATAACCTTGTATCAAATTTATTAACCCAATTTTATACATGTGTTCTTCAATTTTCATTTCTTTCCATAATTATGTTTTTTTAATATTCTCAGAAATAATTTTATTCCATTTCATTGTGAATTTTCATACTTCTTCTTGTGAGGTATCAAAATACTTTTTTCAAGGAAATTGTAGTTTTCTTTACTTTGTTAAATGAATTCGCAATATAATAAAGGATTTTCTTATTATTTGTATTGATAATACTTATGACTTTGCTTACTTTTTTCGACTATGTCCTCAATGTTTAATTTAGAATATTAATTTTTAATTCTTTCATAATCACATATTTTTCACTTATTTTCTTTTCAAATGAAGTTTCAGTATTTGATGTTTTGATTGTTCTTGAATCTTTCTCAAAACAGACAAGTGTTTCATTTATTTGGATTAAACTCAGATTATTTGTCTTAATATTGTTACAAATATTTAGATTTCTATCAGAAATATGATTTCTAACATCATTGATTGCTATGTAAAAAGCTGGAATTCCATCCAAAACCCATGAAATCATTTCTGATATTTTAATCTCACTTCCTCTCTTTTCTGCATTTCCATAATAGTTCTGGCCATCTTAAACACATTTTCCATGGCATCTTCTTCAATATTTGGTATTCTTTATCCATGGCTGTATTGTTTTGTGGCCAGTTCTTTTCCCTTTCCCTTGATCTGAGCTTGTGGCTGATGCTTTTCCCTTTGCCTTTTTCTGAGCTTTTGGCTGCTTTTTTGCATTGGAATTCCTGTTTCTGGCCACTGGGGCTGGTTTTGGCACTTGTTTTGGTGGTGGTGGGTGGGTTTTCCTCCATTCTGCTGTTAAAATCATCATTTTCTTCTTTTCCATCAATAAATGCAATCCTTTCACTAACTTGGAAGTATTGGGATGGCCAGAAAATCTTCTCATAGTGAGGTAAGATTTCATAAAGTTTTTCCAAAGATCTTCTAGGATTTGATACTCTTTGTGTTATAGTGAGCTGTTTTATTCCTTCTGGCTGGCTTTGTAGATCTCAACTGAGGCTTCTTGTGGTGGTGTCGGCTCTTTTCAAAGGAAAACAGTGTTATCAGATTTATAATAGCCTAATTTGTCAGTTTGGGATTCATTTACTTACCCTTGTCCTTCTGTAGCTGATTTGCTTCTGCCATAAGCACGTCTGTGACCTTTTTGAGAGCTTCTCAAGGGGCTATAGCTGGCTTCTGATCTGTTTGAAGGTATAATTATAAGTAAAAAGGCTCAAAAATAGTAATTTTATGTCAAAAACTTACTATTTTCCAAATACTTTTCTTTTTATAGAGTATTACTAATATCCAAATTAATTCAGAAGAAATTGGTTCTTCTTGATTATTTTGATTCATAATAACTTTACTATTTTGGTCAGAAATAGCAGTACTGCCTTGACTAATCCTGGTTACTATTGAAACTGTTTCAACATTTTTTTGTCTTAACACATTTTCAGGCACTAAAATTATTTAATTAAAGAAAAATTAAAATTAAAGCCTCACTTTAAATATGCAAAAAGAAGTATTTTTATGGAGTATTGGAGATTATAAGTATTTTTCATGGATTTAAAAGTTTTTCAATAGAAGGAAAAATATTTCAAAAAGGTAATAAAAATATTTCACAGGTAAAGGATCATAGCTCAGCCCCCAAATTTAATGTGTGGATATAAAAATTTGATTAAAAATCAAGTACTTTTCCTATCCTCAAAATTTGTTTGAGGTAAAATTTAATTAAAAAGAGTCCAATTTAAGAGTTGTGCGAGAAAACACACCAAATACATTGTATTTAAGTTTTTTGGTATAAAACAATAATACAATAAAGGCTTATTGTTCTACCAAAAATAAAAAATTCATCCAAAAATACTTCACAAGAGATATTGATGGCTACAAAGAAAATTTCTTCAAGAGCAATTTCAATTGGAATTAATTGAGAAAATAAATCCAGGAGATTAATATGATAACAGGGTCTATAAAAAAATATTAAAAAGAAAACAAATTCAAGAGTAACCAGAGTGAATTTGGAGACAAAGTGGCAACGTTAACAGTTAGAAAAGATGCTTTATTTCACTTGTGGGGTGGTTCTAGGGCAAAAATTATGATAATTATTTCTTAAAATGGTTAAAAGATTTGAAATGATTTTGAATTTGTGGTTGGAATCATTTAATAATTTGTTTAAAAGTGTTCAAGCCAATTATAAAACTAAAATATTCTAACATGAAGAGTAAAGTGGAGCAAATGAGACATTATTTTATAGCAGCTAATTTTCTTACTCAAAAATTGAAATTTACTCTAATAATAATTTAGAAACACACCTACAACAGAAAAGCCATTTATGGAATCAGTGAGCCCTGGTTTGAACCAAAAATGGCTGTTTTTAGCAATTTTGGGGCCTTGAATCATTCAGTGCTATAGTAATACCCGGCTTAAAGCCTTCAAAATAAATGATAATGTGTGTAAGAGACCTTAAAGAAAGTTAAAACTGTTTCTTATTTTTTGACTTACAGGTAGTTTTACCCTCTTGGCAACAGTTAAAACTGTCCTGGTTGGTATTAAAACCTCATCATCAATTTAATCACAGACCCTGTCACTCAGTTCCAGGCCAAAAGTGATAAATTTTTGCATTAATTTTGGAATCTCACACCTTTCAGAAAGGAATTGGGGGGATCCTGGCACCCTTGGAGTCCAGGATCTTTTTCCCCAAAAAATTAGTCTTCCCCATTTATTTTTTCTTTTATTCCTTATCATGTACTATACTTAGGTTTTACACATGTAATTCGATTGAAAAGTTACAGTACACAACTGTCATTATTCATTCCTCATATTTAAATTTAAGTTCACTTATTTAATACATGCACACATTTTGACATTTCAATTGAAAATAAATCAATCCCCAATAACTTATAAATTACACACCACACCCCAATTTCAGCACACAAATTTATTTTTGACACCACATGTGGTGTGGATAATTTAAATTTTTGAAGATTTTTCAGATTTTCATACAGAAAATCCTTTTTTTTTTGTACGGACCATCCAGGAGACACTCAAACCTAATTTAAGCTTATTTAGAGTTGAGTTACAGAATTTTCACACAGATGTGACCCCACCTGATTTTTTATGAGGAATCCAATTGTGAAATAATCTTCAAAATTTTCTTCATTCAAAAAAAGTTAAAATAATTCTCATTAACATTTTCCCACAAAACATTTTGATTTCAATATTTTTGATGAAAATTTATTTTAATTTTGATTTTTCATGTAAAACTATATTTCCACATTTTTATATTTTAATGTAATTTCAATTTGAAATTATGATTATAGCTTTTATTTTTGTATTCAAATTTTATTTTTATACTTCAATTTTGTTTTTATATTAAAAATCAATTCATTATTTGAATCAAAACTTAGTTTTATTCTTTTGTGGTCTTTTGGGTATATGAGAATACCTTTAAGGATCACAAGAAAGGTTGATCCCTTTGGTTTTTTCTTGCTTTGGCCCTTATCCAAATAGATAACTGGAGGTTGTGATAAAGCTTGATTATCTCTTCCAAAATCAGAAATAGAATATAAGTCTGCATAATCAGTTCTTATTATCTCTTTTTGTAATATTAATAGCTCAAAAATTATATCACATTGTTTATACTGTTATTTTTAATCTGTTGATCATTAATTAGTTTTCTCAAAGATTTAATATCTCTAGGATATAATGCAATACTTCAATCTCTGATGTGAATGTAGTGGCTTCTTTTTATTATTGAATTGTCTATATAATGAGCCTATGATCTGTAGGTGGTGTTGTTAGATTATCCATATAGGAAATATATGTTACTTATTCCTAAGGAGCTTATGAATGGCTATTAAGCTTGAGTTTAGCTTTCTTTATTGAAATATTCTTATTCACTTCTTCTTGTTTTTGAGTACTTCAATCTGTTGATCCACCTCTAAAGGCTGTTTATGAGCTACGTACTCAACTTCTGAGGGTATGGAACCCTTTTTTCAACTTAGTTCTTCAATATTCAAATAATTTTTATGAAATAATTCTCCCAACTTCCATTATTCTTCTTCTTTCTCCCCCTATAATAGTGTGAGGTATTTTTTATCTCTATAGGGAGATTCTTCCTTCCTTTTTATCATTCAATGAAATTTTTTCTGAGTGAAATCAATTATTGCTATACTGAACATATGCATCCCCTTATACATATATTCCAAATTTTTCCTTTCATTTTCCAAGTTTCTTCAGCTTTACTAAATTTTTATTTTGGTTGATAAATTTCACTCTCATAAAAGCTTGAGGGTATAGAATTCCCTACTTTCTTCCATTTGAATTATACAAAAAATTACCTTCCCAGAATAATCTTACTTGAGCTTCCTTAAACTATAAATCTTATATAAATTTTTTAATCATTTTATACAGCAATTTCTACTTGATTCATAATATTATTGAGTTCTTCCACTTTCATTTATTCTTTTTGGATGTGGGGCACATTTAAATGCAATATTCACTTTGATGATTTATGACATTTTTATTAATTTTTACATCCATTAAGTGTAACTACATGGAATTCTTCAAATTATATCATGAGATTTATGACCCATTCTAGCTCAGAATCAGGTGGTAGATTAGAAAATTGATTATCTTGATAATTTTCACTACTGGAGGATTATTCACTAGTATATTTTTCCAAATTCATGTAATTTAGCTCTTTAGTTAATTCCTTTATATCCAAACTAATTGAGCTTCAATGGATGACCCTCCGGATAAATTTATTTCCAGATCTTGATTTCTTAATTCTTCTTCATGTGCCTTAACATTACTTTTTTGAGGATGTATTTGAGGGGCTATCTCCTCTACAGGGTTTGGTCGAGCTCAAGGGGATTGGAAGTCCTTGTTAATCTTAGAGCTTTGGTGATTTTTGTTTTCATTCACTATTTTTGAGAAACATTGTTTGAGCTTAAAGTTCCTTTTCATTCTGTATAATTGAAGTATTCTTATTTAAAATTTAATCTTATTCAATTTTTCAAGAATTACCATTATCACCATATATATTTGAAACACAATGAACCATATTTTTTGGATTTAAGCCTTTTCTTCTTACTTTTCTAACCTCAGTGGTAGAATATTCCATGTTAGAGCTATGATTTTATTAAAATTTTCACTTTTTAAGGGCGTCACCATACATTGGGCTAATCATTTTTTAGGTTTTTCTTCCAGATTATATCTCAATATGATTGTTTTCTGCCATTATTAATCCCTTTTTTTATTATCCACTTTCATTTTACTGAGGTTTAAATCAAATTTTTGTTCTTCATATTCTACTTGTGGTATTCTATCCATGTTACACAACTCTATTCCCTTGGGAACTCCGGTGTTCTATCATTTTGAGTCTTGTGTAGATATGAAGATTAAGAATTTTTTTGATCAGCTTATTTATAGCTAAGAGCTTGACCTTGTTTTTTTACTTGAAGAATTCTTATACTATATTATAAAGTAAAGGTCTACCAATGACTTCCTGAACAGCACCTTTGGGCTATAAAAAAGTGAATTTCATTATCCCCATATGGTGAGAAAGGAACATCATTTTTTATAAAATCCATAAATCACTGTACTATATCCTCCACTACCTGTAATTCTAATTTTCATAACCCTCATTGGTAATATTTCTCTAATTTCTTCTACATATAAAATTATACTGAGGTAAGCTACAGTACCCAGCATGAAATTACTCAGTTTCCTTCTTTTCCAAATGAGCCCTCAATCATTCCAAGGTGTTAAGAGTAATTCATTGTGTCTTTAATGACTATTTCTTAAAATTTTGACTTATTTTTTGACTATTTATTGAAGAGAAATTAAATATTTATTTTTCTTTTCAAGAGAAATTTTGGTGAGATTTTTACTATTTCTTAAATTGTGTGGTTAACCAGGAGCTTATTCATGAATTCTCAACCAAAAATCTTCAACTAAAGACCTCTTAGTACTTACATCTTTTGTTTCTTTGTAAGGAATTCCCTTTCTACTTAATTTTTTTAACTGGTGTAGTAGCTTTTTCTTTGAGTTTTTCTGTCTTTTTGACAACCTCTTCTAATTTCCAATAATTCATATTTTTTGGGTATGATACCTTTTTCTTCTTCAATATATCTATCATTAATACTATTCTTTTTCCAATGGTTTAACTGGGTTTAATAGTCTATTTTGGAGGTAAGGGTTGACTTTTAGCCTTCTAATTATCTTCAATTTTAATTTTTTTCTTGGTGCTCCTCAGACCATGAGCAAAATCCAGATGTTCTTCCATTCCTTTTGGGATACATAATAATTCTTAATAACCTCATTTTTTCATTTTTTTTCTCTCCTTCTTTAGTATTTCTCTCCAATTTGATCTTAATTTTCTCTTTCTTCTTTTGAAATTCCCTTACTAAGTACTTGAATTCCAATATTCTATTATTGGGCCCCTTTCCCAGTTGGAATTTGAATAATTAAAGTCTTTCATTATGACCAATTTTTTTTAATCATTCACAATCTCAGTGAATCTTAACACCGGGAAATCTTCTTCCATGCAATAGTCACACTTCACCAAAAATCTTGGTAAATCCTATGCTTGAATATATGGGAAACTTCTATTTTATCTTTGCTTGACAACTCCAAATTTTGGAATCCTGGATTCTGTATTTCTTATTCCTCTGGTAGCTTCTTTATTTTCTAATAACCTCTTCTATATCCTTAATCTCTTCTTTGACTTGCACCTTCTGTTGCTTTTTCTTCTTGATTCTCATATCAAGTTCCTTCAATTCATATGAATAATTATCCATCCTTTATACTCAAAACTAGCTGTTTTTTTATTTATATTTAACTTGGTAATACCTTTTTTTATTACCTACATATTCACTTCTTTCCTCCAAAGTAAGAACTTTCTCCAATTCATTTTGCACACATTCATTCAAAACCTCAATATTTGGAACAATATATATTGCATCCCTTCTTTTAACTGATAATTTATTCCCCCTCATATTTCTTATTATTGAGGTTCTCATGTGAGGAAAAATACTTGATTGAAATTCCTCATTACATTTGAATTCCTTCTTGAGTTATCTATATTTGTAAATTTAACAAAAGATTTCTCATATTTACTTATGAACCTCTTTTATTATTACAATTGATTGATTCCTCTTCCTCTCTTATTATTTCAAAATAGCTTCTCCAAACTTTCTGTTCTATACCTCCTGTAAGGTTTGACTATGAAACAATAATTCAATATTACTAATATTTTACTTATTGTACTATAAATTTCCTTATTAAATTAAAGAACAAGATCAATAATCATTATAAGAATGAAGAATTACTGTAATTATGGCATAAAATATTTATACTATTTAATAAATGAAATAGGGTGTTGGGAAACACATGTAAGCTTTTAGTAAAAACATGTAAGGCCTTATGTGTTATAAATTACATGTTTTTACCAATTTATGGCCAAAACACGTAATTTTATGGTAAAAAAATGTAAGTAACCTATTTTTTTAATGAAAACTCCTCAGGCTCAGTTTTGAGCATTTCTATAATTTTTTTTTGCCATATTTTTTCCAACATGGGATGTGAAGGTCCCCAAATTTTTTCAAAAAAAAATTTCCCCAATGGCATTATGCCATTTATTGCATTGATAATGCCATTAATGGCATTATTAATTCCATTAATGGCATTAATGGCATCAGAAATATTGCATTGTTAATGCCGCAAATGGCATTGTTGATTCCATAAATGGCATTAATGGCATCAGAAATATTGCATTGATAATGCCATTAATGGCACTGTTAACGCCATAAATGGAATTGGCAATGCCATAAATAGCCATATTTCATTTAAAAACCACCCCTTACATGTTTTTACCAATTGATGGTAAAAACACATAAGCTCTTATGTGTTTTTACCAATACCCATAAAATAATATAAATTATATTATAAAAAAATAATATAATAAGAATAAATATATTAATATTTAATAATTGATATATTTATGGCACTTTATTATTGTTATGAAAAAATAAGAAATGAGTAAAAAGCTGTCAGTTAATGATAAAACACAATTTATAGCAATAATATTACCAATATTAAGGTTATATATTAATATAAATACTATTTATATTAATAGTAGAATTATTAAAATTAATAATAAAAAAAATTATTATAAAAGATGAGAATAACCTACTTTTGAAACTCAACATAATAATTTTGTATTAATTTACACCTAAAAAAGTAAATACAATTTCTTTAAATTTTATTTACAATTCAAAAAAGAAATTACAAATATTCTTGTTTTTATGTGCAATTAGAGATTTCTAGAGAAATTTAACAACAAACAATGAAAAAATTTATTTAATCACACCAAGATTAATGATTAAAATAAAGATTATCTTTGTTCTTTAATAATATGATAGATTTATATATAAAGTATAAAGAAATTACCTTTTGGTTTAATTTTTTGATGTTTTTTGTTGTGTCTGAGAGAGAAAATGGAGGTAAAAAGAGCTCTATATATAGTAAAATCCTCCCTCCTAGAGTTCCGAAGGATTCTAGTAAACCTCTACTGATGTTGGCTACTGGTATTGATCAGTACTTTAAGGTTTAGTGACATTTACACTATAATTAAACCATCTTATCTTATTATTACGCCATTATTTAGAGCTATCACTGTAACTCTAAGTTTTCTGACATCATAGGCTTGGAAGAAGACCAGAATTTGTGGATGTTATCATTTTTGATTCTAATAAACTAGTATTAGTCACTTTTATTACTTAGATTGTGGTATACCATGACAGTTCAGCTGAATAAATTTTTTATTTTTATGGTAATTATTTATATAAAAGAAGATATCAATGGTATGAAATCACCTTTGAGGGAGAATAACAGTAAAATAAACATGGAATAACACAAATGATATATTCATTAAGGAAAATTTACCACATTTTTGCTCTTCCAGTGTCACCCCACTGCACTATCCAACACATAATTGTGATGGACAGTACCCAAATCAAAGATATTTTTTAATTTTCTCTGTAAATTAATTTTTTAATATATATATTTTAAATATGCTTAAAGATAAGCAATTGGGTTATTAATATAATCAGAGTCACAATGAGGATGCCAATAAATAAAGAGCAGAGCTGTAGGCATCATAGGGGACATAGAAGATTCAAGGTGTGGAACAAAACACTTTTGAAGTATCAATTTTGGGAAATTTCATGTGTTTTTGCTGTTATGAACCGCCCAAAGAGGGGATAAGCATCATTGAGTTCCTTGAGATAATTAAATGATTAATTTTTGAAGACTGAAATAATTTATTGTTGAATTGGAAAGGCCATATTACATCAACTTTTCTGTGAATGTAACCCCCAAAGTTCTGATTGAAGCTGCAGAGATGAAGAGTGAGACTGAATTTTGGAAGGAATATAAAAGATTTAGGAATTTTCAGGAAGAATACAGGTAATACAGGTAATATAGGTCAATGAGTAATACAGGAAGCCAGAAAACTATAATACAGGAAAATCAGCTGACAGATTAGTAATCAATTGAGTAATACATGGAGATAAGGGTTCCAGAGCCAGAAATTAAGGTTTAACTGTATTACACAGCCACATGTCACATGTAAATGGGAGAGATAAGAATGAATGGATCTGATTGGTCAGAAACACGTCACGTCATTAGGAAAAGTCAAGTGAAGCAATCTGATTGGTCAGAAATCCAGACTCGTGTCATGTCACAACACGTTGCCCTGAAAATCCACAATTAAAGTTTGCACAGCTTTGCACAGCCACCAGAGGCTGAAAATTTCTAAGTCCCCTCTTTTTTGCACTCCTATGGAGGGCCCCACGGATATAAATAGAGGCCCTCTCTCCCACTTTTTCCCTTCTCCCCATCTAGAAATTGTAAATTGAATTTATTTTTTCTGATCCCTCTTCTAGGAGGTATACTAGAAATTTTGATGAATTAAGCCTAGTAACTGAGGTTCGTTGTTGACATAGATCAAGATAACCAATAGTGTGAAAAGACTTTAATTCATCCCTTACTAGCAGGTAGACTAGTGCCTTATTTAATTAGGATCTTAAAGCTTGAAGCTCATGAGCAAGGCGTCTCTGGAGTTTAGTGTTTAAATCCTTAAAAGTAATTTTTAGAGAGTTTTAAAATAAAACCATCAAACCAAAGTAATTTTGTAGGCTTTAAAATAAAACCTAACCATTATAATTAGTTTTGGGCTAGTTTTTGTTTTAAACTTCCTCAAAGAGAGTAATTTTGCTTGTTTTAAAACAAAACCTGCACAACCAAAGTAATTTTACTACTTTTAAAATAAAAGTGGACTTGTATTTATTGGGTAATCCCTAATAAATTATCATCAAGCAACAAAATAAAATTAAATACTTTAGTGTTTAGTTAAGATTAATATTAAACCTAAAGCAGTTAGCTAGTATTATTATCAAAAAAAAGAACCATAAGAGATCATATAATATATTATTAAATCAAAACACAAAAAATAACATTAAACTACCCATATTATACTAAATTATTAGCAATTATTAGACTATTATCCCATCCATCACATCAAAAGGGCTTGAAATATATTTTTATCCTTTTCAAGTTTATCATTTTAGAGAATTGAAGATTGTTGTTATCCTAGCTATTAGTTTCTATATTCATTAAAGAATTATCAAGAAAAGAATATTTTGTGGTTTTGTATTAAAAGATAGTGTTTCCTGTTCTTTTTTATTTATTTTAGTTGCTATATTATTTTATATATTGTTGTACTATCATCTGGTGGAATCCACTCAGCCTGCTGAAAGCTTTAAAAAGAATTTATCTGTTAAGGTTTTAAATAACCATTGTTTTGAGTAGAGCAAAGTCTGATTAGAGATTTTTGAGTCTAATATTTTCTGATCAAGCCACTATCAATAATAAAATTGATTTGGTGAACTCAGTGAAGACAACTTAGAATATTAGGAAGGGCAGTCTAGATTATTCTAGCACATGAGCAGAGCAAGGGTTACAAGTCCCAAACAGCAATTCAAAACTGTTTTCTTGTAATTTCCCCTTCCAGGTACTGCCTCATTTTATCCCACACGCAGAGGAGTTCCCACAATATTACTGTTAAACTTAAATTGATATTACAGTGAGAGATTATAAATGATAAATTTTGAGCTGAAACTTTGATTATTAATACCTTTGGAGTTATACATGCTAAATCCATTAATAGAGTGAATTCTAATAGCTTGGCATGTAATTATTAAACTTCAATAGCATTTCATTCCATCATAAAAACTCTATTTTTGATGATTTTTCTTGTAACTTGTCTTTTCTGTCAAAATTTACTATTTTAAACTTCAAACCATGATTTCAAGGGGTTTTACCTTGAATATAATGATTAAAATTATGTTGTTTTTCACATATTATCTAGAAGAATCCAAAAGCCCACTTTTTTCCGAGCTTTGACAACTTTCAAAACAGAGTGGTCAACATCTATAACAATTTTGTTCAATAAACCCTTACAAGTTATAACCTTGTTTATAACTTGTCAAATAAAAGCTTATATCTGTATTCTTACAGTAGTTATGTGGTAACTTTTTTCTGGTTAAACTCTCTATCATGTATATTACAGGATATATGAGCAAAAACAATGAATATATGCACCAATCATAAAGCTGCATATATTCAGGTTATTTCCTTACAATTGAATTTACAGATATGATGTAAAAGTGTTATATGTGTAATTGTTCATGGGTCATCCAATGGTGAAATTTATTTCACGTTTTTACTAATTATATTAAGAGATAATCAATAATTTATTCCTTCTTATGGAATTTTTATTTATTTAAAGATAATAATTTTAATTCTTATTAGAATAAATATTGTAAAGTTATTTTGTGACCTTTTTGGATATGTGTTCATATCTCAAACGCTCACACCTCTTGTCAGGTTCTACTCCCCCTCACTTGGTTATAAGTCTTTCTTGAACTTCTTTTTAATTATTTTGTTCCTAACCTTCTATTATTCCAATTATTTTCATAAAATACTTCCATTCTGCCATAAATATAACCTGTTATTCTATATCTGTCCCATTATCTCCTTTAATTTTAGCTTCCTCCTCAAATCTCACAATCAAGTTTCTTATTTCATTACCATCAAAAGCAAGGCTGAAATATATAACACTTATATTAACTACAGGAATTGTGATATTACATACCTTTTGTGCCAAGGTTTAATTTCACTCTGGTGTGAAATAAATAATAATATAAATCAGTAAAGAAAAGTACTATATAATATAATATATATATATATATATTTGTATCTATAAATTAAAATAAAAGTGCTCATTTCAAGCTACAGAAAGTCAATATTCAATTTGAACTCTTACAAAATTTCACCTATGGTCATATATTGGCTCAAACCCATAGGACCAATATTGAGAAAAATATCATCAATTTGTAAATGATAGAGATAATAAGGTGTATACCCACCAAGATTACCATATGAATATTATCATAATTTGTATACTAAAAATTAATATTACAATTGGCTGAAGAATAGTTTCAGAGTGAGTTCATACCAATCCATAGCTTTACAGTAATACTTACCCTCTATTCAAATTACCATAATTTTCATATATGTGAAAGAACTATGGATTTTTATACACCTACAATTATGAATATTCAAAGTCACATCTTTGATTAAAAAACAATGGTCATTATATAATCATATTGTTAGAATAATAGTTAATATCCAATTGGGCCAATGACATTTCATAATCACAAATCAATTTCAAGTCACCAAGACACCATCTCATTGGTCATAATCAAGTTAGTTCAAGACTCATCCTGAAATTACAAAATAACACCATCTGATTGGTAGGAATTCAGAATTCAAAGCTAAAAATCAAATATAACCATCCTATTGGTCAGAATTATTGTTAACACAAGATAAATACCAAAAACTATCAAGTTATGTTATTCAGCAATCTGATTGGTCAGAATTTGGTGGGAATGTCATGTTAATACACCAGAATAGAACACCAACCAACTGGAATTCCCAAAAAATTTAATTTTCTATATCCCTTGTTTTTGGAAGTCTCTATGAAGGCCCTCTCTCACTTTTTCTTCCCTGTGATTCTGATTCAGAAAATAATATTTAGAATCAATAAATACCTTCTCTAGTAGTATATTTAAAAGATCAGTAGCAACTCTCAGCATCCTATAGTAGTATTTATGATTAAATAATCAAATATATTGATAACATTAATGAAAGAGCTTGATATTATTTAATATTTTCAGAATTATGGTAGCTTTTCATCACCTAGTTTTTGCAGATACTATTATTAGTGATCTTCTAAGACTTATTAATAAGAAATTCTTCATAAAAAGCAGATATTATCGTTCAATCCTTATACCTTATATTATAACAGTTATAGATATATTGAAGTATATTCAAAATAATTCTCATATTATTCCATTACTATAATACTATTTATATCTTACCCTCATATTATTTAAAAAATCCCTTATCAGAATATCTTACCCTTAGATTATTATGTTTATCTTGATATCATTATTAAATCGCCTTTACATTCAGAAGTAGTTATCAGAATTATTATCAGTATTAATAGTGTTGTCAAAAAAAATTGAATAAATTGATTATATAAAAGATATTCCCTTAAATAAAGTCAAAAAAATAATATCATTAGTCAAGAAAAGCTAATCAAGCATCATTTATTAAAAAAAATACTAATTATTAAAATTATTATCAAAGTGATTTTCCTTGAAAAACTTGTAGAGACCTCTTGATTAAGCTCTTGAGTTTAAAAGCCACAAAGTCAAATAATTAATTTATGATCTCATGAAGAGGGTATTCTAATGAAATATACATAACGTGGGAGCTAATACACCTTGGAACCCGTGGCTATTGGCTAATTCTGAAATTAAAAGAAGACTCATTAATAATTTCCCCTTAAATGTATTTTCCTTTAGGTGTTTATTTTTTAAATGAATAGTACTAGTTATATCATTATGATGCTTGGTTGGCAGGTCTATTTTATTCATTTTTTAAAATCACCATTTTAAGATTAAGCTGAATACTTTCTGAGTTTTCTTCCTATCTGGCTACCATGGGTGAGACACCAGATGTGGGAGCCCATCTTGTGTGGGATTAATGAGGCAGTTCCTGAGAGGGGAATTTACAAGCAAACGGTTCTTTATTTCTGTACATCTTTCATCTCTTTCTCTTTTTTTAGAATAATTTGAACTATCCTTCCTGAAAATTCTTAATTATCTTAACTTGAGTTCACAGTAAATTTATTCATTGATTGTGGCTATCCCAGAAATCTGTCTTCAAAAGACGCTATCTGATTTTTTTGATCTGTAAGAATTTTATCAGTAATTCTTGACACAAACTAATACATTCATATAGCTATAAGGAGCTTTAATATTGAGCTTACTGATAAGAGTAATGCCTTTATGTATTTAAAAAAAATGATAAAATTGATTGGGATATCACAGAGATTTATATCAAGCACTATCTACTTAAAAGAACTTAATATTATCATAATGATAGCTTTTAATAAAAACACTCCTATTATTCACTTTTCTTCTGAGCTTGTATAATTATAGATTTATAAATGATATTAATTTATAAAATAGTGTAGACCAACTTTAAACTAATATTATTCAGGAAAAGCTCATAAAATTGAGCTTAAATTGGCTATCATGAAGATTTTGGGTGTTATGGCAATATCAGGGGTATAGTTGATGAATTAATTTGTGAATAAATGTAGCCTATTTTTTAACCCCTCTCAATTCAAGTAATATTATGACATTTCTTCTGAGCTTAGCTACTGATAAATTATGGGAATGGGGATAGTAAATGAGATCAGTTTATAAAATATTTTGGACAAACTTTTAGCTAATATCAATCATAAAACACTAATCCAGTGCTTCTCAGATTCTCTCCCAAGAAAAATTTAGGAATTGGATAAAAATCATTTCAAGCTTAGCTACTGTTTACTTTCAAAATAAACTAGGATGATATGAATGGATGTATTTGATTCTCCTAAGAAAAGATATTATCAGGCTATCTTTTTATAATGAGCCTTTTCCTAAACCATTAGTAAAACATAATTTCAGGAAGGGAAAAAATTTACAATATTTTGGATCGCCATAGGCATTCAAAAAACAGGGGAATTGTAACTTTACAGCTTTAATACAGCTCTTTTGTATTGGTAAAATGCTTTGATGTGATTTATATTCCTTGCCAATCATTTTTCACCATTATAATATCATGTGACGACAATTCCATTAAATCCCTAACCCTATATTCAATTTTTTCGCCATCGTTCTGATATCATAAGGTTAAGTTCCTGGAGCCGTGACGTCCATGATTACCAGTTTTTATTCAATTGATTACTAGTCCTATCAACTTCATCCTGTGACTTAAAGGAAGAGTCCAAGCATGATAGCCAAAATACCATTAAGTATGGTATCAAATTAAAATAGTGAAATACACATCTTTAACCTTTATTGAACCAATTCAAGGTAGAAAAAAGCCACATAACACAGGAAGTTTTATATTCAATGATTCAGAAGAGGAAATCTTTCCCTTTCAAAAAAGACTATTCTCATAAATAGCCATTAAAAATTAGCTAAGCTATTGAGCTTTTAAACCCCTTCTGGAAATGAAACTTGATTTTCAACTCTTGTCTGAAATAGTTATTTTGAATCACAGACCCGTAGTGAGGCATATTTTATTGAATCTCTCAAAGTGGCTATTCAAATTTACTAGCTTCAAGACTCTATCCTCACTGGATCAAAAGGTAACATTCCACTATTATACAAATAAATAAAGATGATTCAGCTATTTCTCACAGATAATATATCTTCTATAGTTTTTATGGGGGGCCCACCAGATATGATAACTTTTTTAGGCCCTTTTATAGGGCTACACAAGGATTTAATTTTTAGCCCTTTACCTCTTAATGATAAGAAAATTACTAACACCTCTCTCATATAACAGGAACAGTACTATTTTTCACAAAGTAAGAAATATTCTGAGCCTGTATATTTTTGCCATAATTCAGTCAAACTACTTTAATAATTGTAACAATATTGAAATTTTACTCACTTTTAAGATCACTATCTTATAAACTGACAGATATATTGTGGATTTGAGGTTAAAATCCCACATAAATAGGTACAGGAATATTTTGTGTTATATTTGGTGACATAATTAGATTATGAGGTTTCAACCCACCCTAAATCCTGTCTATACTTCAAATACTCATAAAATGGCTAATAAAAGGTTCCCAGACACATCTTGTATAGCTTATTATGTGTCAGAAGAACATGAACATTTTTGAAAGGTCTACAGAAGAACATTTTGACCCTGTGGTCCCAATGATAAAAATTAATTGCAACTTTGGGGCCAGATGTGAACCACAGGTGTGAAACTTTTCACTCTGTTTTTCTTTTTGAAGCTTACCCACTACCCAGGAGTAAGACAAAGGAGGTCTTCTAACCGAAAAAAATTTCCACTTTTTTTCAAATTAATGTGTATTAAAGCTGTCACGGAAGTCATCACTATTAGAATTAACTAGATAAAATTATAATCCTGATTCCTTTAGCTATTACTATGACAATTCAATTAAGAATAATTGAAACAGGTGCTTTTAATAGATTAATAACTACCATGTTATCATATGAGAGCCCTTTTAAGCTTTTCTTAACCACAAATTTTGTGTCAAACTGAATTTTATAGATTTTATGATTATATCATAGATTTTTTGAGCTATTTTGGGCCATTTTCAGCTTCTTAGAGGGTGTTTAAAGATTAATTGGACTTTTTCTAGCTATTTTTCACACCTTAAAGGTAAGTAATTTTGAGCTTTTCTACTAATAATGGAATATTTACTTTCTTTTCGTGAAAAATTATACATAAAAAATATATATATAATATCTTTTTTTGTTTTCAATATTTTCAATTTGGAAATATATAGTTTATATTTATAATTTAATTAATATTACCTCTAAAAATATATATATTATACTTTTTATCGAGGTTTTTTGTGAAAACTATATAAATAATCTATTTTCTTCATTTTTTGTAAATGATAAAAATAGGATAAAGCTTGAAAACTTTTCAAAATTCCTTTTTTTCACTCAAACTAGTAAAAAATTTATAAATTCATTTATTTTTGAGAATTATCATAAAAAAAATTCAAGATTTTTCATTGAGAGATATATAACTATTATATTTTTTATTCAATTTTATTTTTGAAAGAAAAGTAAATAAGGCTTTAAGCCTTCTCAGATCTTTCTTTTTACCCAAACTGGCCTGAAAATTAAGTCATTCTATTATTTTTGATGAATTTAATTACCACTTTATTAGAAGCCACTTTATCATACACAATTAATCCGTATTTTTAAAATGAACCAATGATTTGGAATCAGGTTTTATCATTTTTTTTGAGGAATTTTATTGGACTGAAGAGTTTTTGTATGGAATGGTGTATTTACGTGCTTGATTTTAATAAAGATGGATCAGGAGAATATAGTACTTAATTGGGGGAAAATAGATGGTTAAACAGCTTCAACTGATAGGTAAAAATAGTTTGTTTTTTAGAATATAATTTAGGTTAAATCCCAAGGAAGTCATTTAAAACAATTTCAGATTTTTCTCCAAACAAAGAACTTGGTTTTTAAATTCGATATTTCTGTCAAAATATTGACTAATTTTGTTTACTAAATATTCTTACACATAAATATTGTTTCACTTTAATTTCCATTTTTCATATATATTAATTCTCAAAATTGAATTATTATGATAATATTCAAACATCCCTTTCCAAAGAAAATAATTTTAACATCAAAAAGACTTATGAGTCAGACTATATAGCTTTTTTATAGTAAAACAACAAAGATGTACTAAGCAAACTCCTTTAGATAAAAAAAGACCCTAATATAATGTTTCTTGGATTAAATACTAATATTTTCATAAATGTGCCAATAAAGCTTTCATAAAAATTTCATTGAAAATAATAATCATCCAAAGACAATAATCTGGTTCAAATGGCTTTTCCTTAATCAAATCAATTTTCTCCCCTTCTTTTTCTCAAAAAAATATATTGAGTTTGAATTATTATTTTCTCCCAAATCCACTTTTAATTTTCTCTTTAAATTCGAATTATTTTAATAAATTATTTGGAAGAATTATTATATAAACTACTCTTGCTTTCCAATCAGCTTAAATAAACTATTATCTAAAGGTCAAATTATTCAACATTTTTTTACATAAATCCTAAGATTACCTTTCCCTTTAAAACAAAAATATGTTATTATTATTTAAAGCTGAACAGACTTTCATTATCATCTTTTTTATGGTTTCAAGTTAATAATTTTTTCCTTTCAAAAACTCCATTGTTGGTTGATCTTATTTTACTTGTCAGAAGGCCTATGAGCTGAATATGGCCCTAAGTCTGGCTGAAAGAGTCTTAAAATGACTTTCAAAAATGTTCATTTCTAGCTAAATCACTCAAAAAGTCATTAAGAAAGGTCAAACTGCTCAACTAATCTCATTTTTCGGTTAGAGAGCCTCCTTTGTTGATCTGGCCTGTGTTCATTTTGGCTGAGTGCCATTGTTCAGGCCCGTCAGCCGTGGCCTTTCTTGCTCGCCCGCTTTGAGACTTGCCTCGGCTGGTCGGATCGCTCTTGACCGTCGCCTTGACCCGCCCAGTCTGAGCCCCAGCTGCTGCAGTCGATTTATCGCCCTCGCCCACCTTCGCTTGCGATTTCGTTGCACCCATCCTCTTATCATTTTCAACTTGACATTTTAAATCTTCATCGTCATCTAGTTTACTTTCTTCGACAAGCTCTAGGTGACCTGCCAGTCATATAAACTATCCCTTCAATCGACCGCCGTTTCATGTCCGTTCAGAATCTTACATCCCGCGGTCGGTTACTATTCTGAGGCTCCTATCTAAAAGCCGATTTAACTGATTTTATGGCGGAATCTTTCATGTTTTCATCCAGATCCATTCGCCGACGTAGGTGACGATCACTTGATTAGTACTCAATCAGCTACCAAGGCCCCAGAATACGTGCACATTCGAATCCAACAGCGCAACGGTCGAAAGACTTTAACTACCTTACAAGGTTTACCTACTGAATATGACCCCAAGAAGCTTCTAAAGGCGTTCAAGAAGGACTTTGCTTGTAATGGAACGTTGGTACAAGATGAAGAGTTGGGTCAAGTTATCCAATTACAAGGTGACCAGCGCAACAAGGTCTTGCTCTTATTGGTGGAGGCTGGGATTCGTGAGTTGGAATTGAAGTGCCCTTCGCACCCTTCATGAATTGCTAGCAAGCTAACCAAGTTTTTTGATTTATTCCTATCGATCATCTAGCCAAGGCCTCTATCAAGGTCAGTAGCTTTGAATTTAACCAATTCTTTTGTACCACACTAACTAATTCATTACGATTGTTTGACTGGATTATACTTATCTTACTCAGATTCATGGTTTCTAAGCCATATTTTCATTTTTCATGTTATTATTTTTTTTCAACTTTTCCTTTGCCTTTTTTCTCTCGATATCTTAATTTAGATGGGTTGTTCTCTTTAAGATATGGTCCAGAAAGAGCAGAATGTAGATTACCCCTAAACCGAGAGAGAAGCTTTACTCTAATTTATTGAGTAAAGAATTTTGCTTTTTTTCCGCTTCCCTCATTCCTCAAAAATATAAATAACTATGTAAATATGTTTGCCATGATTACAACATCGTCTGTTAATTTGATAAAAGAAAATTCTTGAGCGTAACCCTTCAAACAGGTCTATACTAACTGGATGTATGATTTTTCTCGCGCCAGTATTAATAAATGAATACTTTTTGATGAAAAAATACATTATTACAAGTACACTCTATGTATTTTTTTCCTGTCCCATCGGATTATCATGGCAGGCTTGGGGATTCAAGTAGAAAGTTTTGTTTAGCTTCCGAGTCCATCATGTTGCGGCAGCCAGTTGTCGGTTGAGTACGGAGCAACCAAATATGTCCAACAATCCACGTTTCACCAAGGAACCACCTTGCCCCACACCCCACACCCCACAGAGTTTTCTTTCCTTTTCACTCAAACTCTCACTTTAATTTTTTGAATGCATTGAAGGCTTGTGTTTTTCCTTCAAGCGGTGACTTGATCCCATATGCTTCTGTTTCCCACAAAATTTTAATCACTTCACGACTTTCAACGAGAGTTTTTCAGACATTTGCACCATCCCTGATGTTAGTATAGACAAAAAAAAGATTGGGCGAAAGTTTTTCCTTCAGTTGAACATGAATTTTTCATTTAAAGGACAGTTTTATTAGATTTTAATGATAATATTTTTGTTTTCCTGGATTTTTTTTTGTTTGGCTCTAGATTTTTCGAATAAGATTTTACTTCAGTTTTGTTTTGTTTCCTTTTTGGAAAGGAATACAAAAAAAAAAAAATACAAAACAAAAGGAATTAGGTATTAATGTCAAATATTGGTTTATTTGTTTTTTCTCTTAAAATTTTGAATAATCATTAAATTGAAAAATATGTAAAAACAACAATGATGATAATAAATTCGATATCAATGAAAAAATGAAAATGATCTTTTTTGTTTATTTTTTTATTATGTAGAGTTCTTGAAAAATTCAAATTTATTAAATAAAATTTTTTGAGGAAAAAATCAAAATCAAAAAAACAAACTTATTACAATAAACACCTGCCTAACCCATACCTGCAGAAAGTCATAACCTGTGCAAACCCATAACAAAATCATAAAATTTCCTACCTCCATAAATCATAAATGATTTTTCGACTATAAAAGTAAAATACATAAATAATCCTAGAAATTCCAATTAATTATCTTCAAATTCTTTGTCAAAACCACCACAAAAATTCCCCTAATACTATTTTATTACTCTAGTCCCTCATTCAATTATATAAATCAACTATTCTTACCCCTAAAAATATCTTATTCATAATCATGCAATATAATAGTAGAGCTAAATAACAATAGCCATCACTTCTGATTTCTAGAAACAAACAGTAATTGTTCCATTGAACAATGATCAATCTCTTCCTGCGTTGACCAATCAGAACCCAATTTTTTGATCTGAATATGAATTCATGTGTGAATCCCAATTCCTAAGATGTGGGATCCTTCATGCACAAAAAACAAAGATTCTAGGAGAATTTATAAATGCATATTCTGAAATTCACTCTCATAATTCAACTTGAAGAGATTTTTTGAAGTTTAACTGTGATAATAACCATGGTGATGTTCAATTTAACCCAGCCCATATGGATGATGATGAAAAATAAATTTAAAATCTTATTGATGTAAGGCTAAGTGTGAAATAGGAACATAACTCCATTAAAATACTTATAAAGTTTTCTTTAATGGAAATTAATTCCAAGCTGATCAACTGGAATATTGTATTGAGGATTGTTCAAGAAATCTTAACAGTGCCTTAATAAATAATTATTAAAAAAAATTAATTTGATAATTTTTAGATACTTCTCTAATCTTATTTGATTAATGATATAGTGCTTTTCTGTTTTGAAAAGAACAAATTAAGGGGTTTCAAAGCTAGCCAAAGAAGCCTTTAAAAAATTCATCTATTTCATTCCCTCAAAACTCACAAATATGCCATTATGAAACATTTTTTTCTTTTTTTGAAAAATTTCATTAAATGATAGGGTATATATTAAGACTTATTTCATTCAAAAAAAAAAAAATTCTTTTAAGTTTCAAATACTCATTTAAAACTAAAATGTTTGTTTGACCTTTCTTCTCAAAAGTATTCAACTTTTACTTAGGTAACACCACAGATTTTCAGAGCCTGTATTTCATAAATTTTGATTCACTTTAGGTAATATCTCTCACACGATATTATGAGCTTGAACTTGAGGATCAAATTTTACTTTTCAAGTCTCTATATGAAAAATTGTTATCTCATTCCACACCAATTCATACATCAATCCCTACATTAAAATGACGATATATTTCCTCTTTCTGATATTTACTTTAAACAATTATTTGAGGGAAAATAGAATTAATTCCATCTCCTTCAATATATAAGTAAATATCTCCAGATTTTCCAGAACAATTCAGTTTATTAACGAAGTCGACCTTCCTGAAAAATGTTGGTGGGCCTTTTCTGACTTGGCTCCAATTATAATGGGATGTCAATTGAAAAAAATGGAATAGATCTTTGGATTATACTATAGAACAATATTCTCATATACCAGTTCATTTATGGAATTAGTATTTGGACTTTAAAATTTATTTATATCCTGGAAAAACTATTAAGAGAATATTTAAACCTCTCAGGTGATTAAAATGGAGGGATTTTCTGGATGGATTGACTTTAGTTAGTGAACCACAATACCATCAAGTCAAGAGTCGTAAATTTATTATAATTACTATTTTAATTGAAAAAGGAGTTATTTTTTTGTCTTCTTATTTAAAATATAAATTTTATCTTTATTTATTATTTTTCTTTAAAACTTTTTGGTAATACCAACAAGAAGTTTATTGCAGTTAATTCTGAATTTTCTGAAACAAGTCATGAATATCCAATTTATCAAAAGATTGAATCTTTTTTAAGGAAATTATAAATTAATAAGTTTTAAGATGACTAAGAATATGCTAGCACATTCTTTGTTGTACCTGCGTACCATAACAATTCATTTCATGATCCCAGAAATTCAAAGTTCTCTGTATGCTTAGTTTGTTCAAGGGTGCAAATAGAACAAGAAATTGGAATTCGGAAAGGAAGGTGGTCACAGATTTTTGAAATAAACACTAATATAAATAAAACAGATTCCCATTGGCTATAATTGTTTGTAAACAAAATTAAAAGGAAAAAAGTATAAGAATACTTATCTTTATGTGGAAAATTGAATAAATTGTTTAAATTGAAGGTTAATTTTGAATGTAAACTGTAATGGTTAACATTTCTTCATTAAAGGTTTGGTTACTAAGTAACAGAAATTTTAGGTTTTGGAATTGATTTTCAATATAAATAAAGAAATTTTCTGAAAGAATTTTAAATAAGTGAACTAAGAAATTTTAAATTATTGAAAGTTTTTCTCATAATTTCTTACATTGATTTGAATAATTTTCAATCTTATGATGAATTAAATATCTACTAAAAATATAATTTTTATTGAGGAATTTCTCAAGCCTCATTTATAAATGAGTCCAGAGATCTTAGATGAGTTATTTTTAATACTTTATAGGAATTTTGTATATTGAAAAAGCTAATTTGAAAGAAATTGAAAAGACTTTTGTACAGATAAAGTTGTTTCAGAAAAAGTAGTGAATAAATTTAGAGAAATAAAATCTTTTAATTGACCATATAAAACTAGTAATTTATTTTCAAAGAACAGAAATTTTACTCTATTAGAATTTAATTTAAATTATTTTCTAATAGATGGACTAGTGAAAGATGTTTAAAATTTCTCCAAGTTTTTTTTATTATCCAGATTAAAACCTTTAATTTTTAGAGATAATTTTTTTAGCTCTCATCTGACAGTTTTTTTATTGATTATTTTTTTCCTCAAGTTTTTAGAAGATCTAACTATATTGGATACAGCTATGTTACTATAAGACAAAGTAGATAAGTAGGGGATGAAAGCAAAATTTATTGAGGTTTCCAATTTCATTTTAAAGGATGAACATGATCAAAAAGAGAGAAATGATGGCTAAGAGATATTTAGTAATGGCCAAGAAAAACAAACCAAAATAATCATTATTTAATTTATCATGGCTTTCAGCAATGATATAAGGACTTGGGCTTGTTGGTAATTTTTTCAACCACCATAGGATCCAAGACCTTCTTCCAGCCATGTTTTTAATCAAATTAAGAAATAGGTCATGTACTTGGATTTTTTCCAGAAAGAAGATCCCATTAATACTAAAAGGGTCTTAAAGCTCCCATATTTTCTTCAACCAAATTACTCCCTTTGATTAATCACTTTCCTTGATCCAAAATATGTTTGAGTATCCTAAGCTATTATCCTTCATATAATTGGAGTTATAGGTTTTGAATCCATCACACATTTCCTTTGAAGTTAGTTTTCCCTTTGAATTTGATTCTATCTTCAATAATTTTGACATAAATTTAAAGCCATTAATTTTACTTGCAGGAGGCCTCCCAATAGGAGTGGAACCATATGTACCAGATATAGAATTATAATTTTCCTTATTCAATCACCATGTGGTAATTATCTGGTAATCAGCTTGTTTAACCTGAGTTGTGGGTGTCTTAGATTTCATTTTAGGGTGGGGGCTTACAGTTTATATAAAAAAAAACTTTTTTGAGCTAAGGATTTTGAGAAAAATTCTAGTAAAAAGCAATTAATTTGTCAATTATTTAAAATAAGAATTATTTGGATAGGAAATAAAATAAATTTGAAGCAAAATCAATTTTGGAATAAAACCAGGGATGTTTGATAATATGAATGATTTTGCTATAGGTTTGATACAGATCCTAAAAATAACCCAATTTTTTTTTTGAAAATTAAAATTCCTTTTAAAAAGGTGTGTATTTCACAAAATCTAGGGGTTTCTTTTAACAACTAGATTGAGGTAATTTTGATACCCCCTATTTTAATATTTTTCATTTAATTATTGTAATTTAAAACACACTAAATTATTTTAGTATTAATATATCCAATGTATTCTTTCTTTTCAATTTGAAAAATTGTTAAAAATTACAATAGTAAATTCCAAAAATTTAAGCCATAGCCTATTTTAACCAATAGCCTCTTGTGTCAACCATTAGGTATGGTTTATGCAGGTGTTGACTACATTTATTTATTCATTTAATTTGAAAAAGGAAAGAAAGGTTTAAAAATTCAATTCAATTCATTGTTAAAAAAAACAACATTGAATACTATAAAAAAAAAGAAATACAATTTTTTTTTAATCATTTTATTCTTTTATTCTTTTTCTTTTTTATAAATAATAATAATAATGTAGTAATTTATGTATTCATATAAAAAAATATCAAAAATAAATTCAATAATGAATTTTTTCAATAAAATTATTTTCAATAATAATAATTTAATAAATTTTTTTATTAAAAAAAGAAAGAATTTAAAAATTTAAAATATTTTTATTATTATTTATTTATTATTTTTTTTTTGAAAAAATGAAAAAAAAAGTGTTCAGTACAAGCTTTCTTAACTCATAGCTGATCTTAACTTATAAAACCTATAAGAAAATCAATCTACCAAATTGAAAATTTTGTAACCTACAGAAAACTCACATATCATTTTCCAGTCCATAGTTAAACCTTTTCATTAATTATTATGAGCTATAAAAGCTTACACTTGGTGTATAAATATATATTTTTTTCAGTTAAATTTTAATATAGATTTAAGATATATTTCTTCTTTTTAATAATTCCAAGTTTAAAAAATAAACTTTCCGTTTTTTTCTTCTTCTAGGCATTAATTATTATTAAGTTCACATCACATTCAAAAGACTTACTAAGTTAATATTGTTAATAGAAAATCTCCTTTTTACCCAAAATGAATAAATAAATTGCACCAAAGAAAAAAAAAGCAACTTTCTATCCTTTTACGCTTGAGTTTATTTCAAGTAAAAACCATTAGAAAAGTCTTTGACCAATTCTGACTTTTTGGATGATGTGTCTGTCTATCTACTCAATATGAAGTACTGAGTGAGGAAATCTTTATATTTTGGGTTTGGGTGTCAAGTGATTCTTGTCTTTTCTTTTCTCAAAAAAGGTGATCCTTTCATTGCTTATGGTTAGATTCTTTTCCCTTTCTTTTTTTTTCGTAAATAATAAATACATTTCTCTTCTTTCGTCTTTGATAGCCCCTTAAAATCCAAGAAATAATACGTAGTCAAAAAACCTGTACAAGTCACACTTGTTCTTCCAAAAATATCCTTTTATTGTCTTGCCACCTTGCTGACGCCCGGTATGTTTGACAAAAAATCCAAAGACCCATTCTAACCTGATTCTTGTTTACAGAAAGCCCTATGAAAATAGTGAAGACATAGGAGATTGTTTACTAAGAGTATTGGCTTCATTCATGAAAAAGGCTTGATAGGGAGTTAATGAGGCACAAGGTGGCGATAATTTGACTATCTTGCAACTAACTATATCAGCCCTCAGGGCTGTTACTATCCGGTGAGTAGCTTCATACTCAGATCCAATGCATATATACCCCAACTTAATCTTTGCTCTGGCATCGGGAGAGTCGCAGCAATAGACTAAATGATCAGGGATTCAGTGTCATTTGAGTAGGCAGCAGCCATCAGTTTTTTGCTAGTTGCACTATGACGTGTTCTGTTCCGTTTTGAGTTGGGTGTGTTACGGCATCTCCAAGTTGCAGCTGCTATGGTCGCGTAAGATCACGCCTCTTCATACCTTAACATTTTTCAGATGGTGTTAACTGATTTTTTAGCTCATAAGATGGGTACTATCAAAGCATGAATTTAGCCACGCAAAAAGTTCCACAAGCATTGCCACTCGGATCATTCCACTACTCAATAAAGAGCTCTTTTTCACCAATTCTGTTACCACAAAAGCAAACACATTAGTCTATTTGTGTAAGAAATGAATGCCAACCCTCCGCGGGTTGGGATATTAAACGTTAACATGTCTTGCGTAACATTGAAGTCGATGAAGGGAACATGGTGACGGAATTCTACCAACGACCAGAACCATTTTTATAATCATAAAAAGATAGGCTAATTAGCTATCATCCCAAAATGTTCGGTTGAGAGCAATTGTCGCAATTCTCAAGCGGTAGGCTTGCTGGCTTGTCCTCAAGATAACTTGACGACGTTGGATCAGTGCGACGGCTTTGAACCTAATAGGCAAAAGTAGTCAGTCTCAAATAAAGCCATGTCGATTGGAAATAACTCCGAAAGATGTACCATCAACTCTAAGATTTCTTGTTGCTGAGGGCAGTGTGATAGTAGTTCCATCCATATCCTTTGTAAGTTTGACTTGGCAACCTAATCGAGATCTGAGAATTGAAAAGAGCCAAGATTAATGAGATAATTACATCCAGATATGTCGACATTGAGCAAGTAATTCTAAGGAAGTTAGTTAGAACGAACGTGTCAGTTAGACCAAAAGCAAGATCCAGCATATCCTCCTCGTCTTCGCTAGGTTCGGGTAGTTGGTTGAAGACGTCTGGTTCGAAAATGCAGTGACATGTCGAGCAAGCCACGGACTTTTCGCATGCCGCTACCCATCAGTGAAAATGACAAGTCATTCAAGACACATAAAATCATGGCGTGAGCAAAGGATATGTCTAGAAAGAGAAATTCTAAGGAAAAATATGCTGATCGTACCTTCAATATCCAAATCCCATTCCCAAGACAAATCCACAATATCGTCTCCTTCATTTCCTTCTACCTCTTTAATCAACTCGCCCTTATGATTTTTAAACTTGATTTTGATTCTATCCAAAAATACTGCTGGTAAGTTCGACTTTCTGATGCAGCGCTCAAAGTACCCTACGTACCCAGTTCCCGGCGGTGGTCTGCCTTTGCCGCCATGTAACGATGCTGTGTTAAAGGTTTAGACCTGTCAACCAACTATCAAGGAAAGATTAAAACCAGTTTTTCTTTTCAAAAGAAAATGAAAACAGGTGTTCGAGAGATTTAATGAAGTAACCAACATGGAGTTAGATGGAATTTTCGCTGTAGATTTCGCGATTGAAGTGGTGTTGATAAAATCCTTGGCTGAAGATTCTTCAGCAGGAATGACTGCGTTAAACGTGCCCCCAAACAGCTCATCTTCAGGTGGTTTTGAGTTATCGATTCCTTAAACAAACAAGACAGTTCCAATCTGTTTTGATAGATCCGAAATGAGTTCTTCTGCTGCTTTCTAAATATTTTTGTGGGTATCTCGTCGTTTCGTTTGTGGAAAAAGTCATAACCTCGCAAAAAAACTGAGTTTTGTGACTCAATTTATGCAATTCGTTTAAAATTCATTATCAACACTAATTAATCCTTGGCTTCCACAAGCCAGGATTGATTGGAAACTCAAGGGCTTGTCATTAAGATAAAATAGGTCGCCAAAAACCAGGTGCATAAATTCTCAAGATCAATAATCGAAAAAATCACATCAAGAATTAAAATGATATGTTGGAAGAATCATGGCAAAAGATTTTGCTTGTTTCCTCAACTGTCTGAATACCATTTTGTTCAAATGACTTCATGCAAAAGGTGTTTTTAGGGAAAAATTCATACCACTAGTTGAGCTTATAAACTATCCAAAGCAAATTCAAAATTGAATGTAAAAATATGGAAAATTGAACTAGTACTTTTCGTCTCAATTGGAAGCATAGTTTTTATATTTCAATATTCAATTTCAAAATTATGTTTGAGTTCTATGGAAGAATTAAATATCTAAAAATCTCAAAGGTCACTATTAAATACCAATAATTAAAAATTCTAAACTTTTGAAATCAAAGCGAATTCCTACTTTTTGAAAGATTTTGATCACTATCTTTTTCACTCATGGCATGAGAAAATTGACCAAGTTGAGAAATTTTTTACTTTATGAAGCTATGAGCTAATTGATTTAGAGCTATGGATGACATGTTTCAATTTTGGAAAAGGGTTGGATGCTTTTGAGATTCTTTGTATAAAGACCTGAGAATATGAATTGAAAGTTTTACCTATCATTTATAGAGCTTATAGCTGATATTTGCAGATTAGAGTGTAAGATTGAGAAGGAAAACTGCTCAAGCATACTCATATGAGAGTATGTTTTATTAGGTTTTTATTATTATTGTTAAAATTTTTTTTCCAAAAGACAATTTCATTAGTGCTAAAAGGTTCCATTGAAATTTATTGTGAATGGCGAGACCCTGTCACAACCATGGGAAATACCTCCCCATGGATGGATGAATGGAAATCCCCATCCTACCCATCTCATGCCCAATTGGTCATCCTGGTGTTCTGTGGCCCAACAATCCATTATGGCTTCACAGGCCATATCCTTTTTTTGGCCCCTTGGGGCCTTTTTCATAACCCTTGGCCCCTGGCCATTCCACTGGGAATTGGACCTTTGGCCTGGCCCCTTTGATTAAGGTAGGTTTGACCTAAATGGCCTGCAGACCATATGCAACATACTACAGTCCATGGACCATAAAAAACAGCCTGCCTTCCATAGGACACCCCAGGCCCCTTTTGGCCTAAAATTAAGGAGTCCAAGCCCTTTGGCCAAAATGGCCCATGAGACCCCAAATTCCATAAATGGTGTTATGAACCATTATAAACCATTTTTCCTCAGAAAACCAATGGTGCCAATCTCAGGACCCAAATATTTCATCTGAGACAAGTCACCAACCCTGTATCCCATTTTCAAAGGAAGGTATTCAAGGGCATCAATCTATATGCCATGGGGGGTAATGTGTAAAAATTCAAGAAGGCCATTAGAGGACACCAATAACCTAACCCATCCAGGTATTGGTCTTTTTCATTTACACAGCATCCCCCCAAGGGAATACTGGTCAAGTATTTTCAAGGATATTTTCAAGAGGAAGTAATTAACATCAATTGTCAAGGTGTCAAAGCTCCAACACTCCTTGGACAACTCAATTCATCCATACAGACTGTGCTCATACAATCTATATAGCATTTATCCTTTTGGATCATTTCAATTAAAATACTGTGGCTGTCAAAGAAGCCAGTTCATTTCCCAAGATGGCCAAGTTATATTTCTCAAAACAGCCAATACAGCTATACACTAATAATACAGCTGGGTTTTCAATCCTCCAGGATCAATATTTTAGCTCTTCACATATACTAGCAACTCTTTCATCCCCTGGGGACTTTTCCCCCACTCCATTAATCTACTGGATTTATTTTTATTAATATTTTCTTTTAATTCTGAAAGTAAATACTGAGATTTTTAAGTCAGTCATTTGCACCTCTTTCTTTGCCTGTAAGTGGATATTGGTGGTCACATCCTTTACTAATTCCATTTTTCTTTTTGTGACAGTTTGAAACAGTGAATAAAGGGCTTGCTTGGTTGGCTCCGGGCCATTGGATTACTTATTTGTATTTATGCATATTTGTGCTTGTACTCTTCTTTTATGAAATAAATCTATTACTGTCTTTATTTCTTTGATTCCTGAGTGACAGGACACTCTTGTTATTACCAAGAGCCCCCGTGTCATTAGATTGATCAACCAATAATTTATTCTTTCATTATTTATTTCATTTTTTATTTTCGAAATCATTCATTAATCAATCATGATGATTTTATGATTTTAATGCCTGTTTTCTTTAAAAATATCAATTTTTAATCATTCTTTAACTCTCAAAAATTGGTTTTCTCTTTACAATTTTCTTTCAAAATTTATCAAATTTCTCATTTTTATTAAAATTGTTTGGCTGACCATTTCTAGTCATTTTTATTCTATTCAATTTTAATTCAGGTCACAGGTTAATTTTTATTTTTAAATTTGTTGCAAAATTCACTTCATACACAATCTTCATTCATAAAAATTCATTTTGATTTATTCTTCAAGGATTTTGATTCAAAAAAGATTCTAATTTTATTTTATTTTTACTAATTTATTTGAAGTAAGTTCAATTTTAACTTAAAGATATTGATTTGACCTGAAGAATTTATTGATTTTATTTGTTGATTGATTTTTACCCAAGAACTCATTTATTTGATTTATTTTACCTCAATAATTAAGTTTATTTGATTGTTTGTTTTTACTCAAGAATTATTGATTGAATTCCTCAATATTCACACATTGCTTGATTGAAATCAAACAATTGTTGATTTTGATTTTTCCTCAATATATCAATTTTGATATTGAGTTCAAAATTTAATATCTGATTTGTTTCAAGTTTTTCATATTTAAATTTTGAATTTAGATTAATTTCTTATTTAATTTAATTTTGAAAATAATGCCTTTCCAAAATTCACCTCTGGCAAGACAGAAAAGATCTCAGGCCAGAATCCAAGTTGTTTTTACTCCAAACCCAAGAGAGCCTCTTGATGGGAGCCCAGAAGTTCCTCAACTGAGGGCTCACTTAGACAGATGACCAATTTGTCACATTGATGCCAGAAACCATCAACAAGCCCTCAAGCTCTCCACTCAGGGTCATGTCAGAACAGGTGGTCCCCCCACCACCATGACTAGACCCTAGGTTGCTTGATTGCACAATAATCACAACTGAGCAGGAAAGGCTACAAGATCAACATTGAATTTCCTTGATCTTTTTCTGGTATTATAGGTCACAGTTCCACCAGGGTAGGAAGCACTGCATCCCAAAGTGCACTAAAACAGATGGGCAACCCTGTCCTCCATGAGGGGCATCAGCTACACAACAGGCCGGTATACAGAGCCATAAGGGCTGTTGGGTCATCATTCCCAAGCGCTTTCTGCCAACAGGTTTGAAACCCAAAATTTTGCAATGTGTGTCCCTCAAAATTGTGAAATCCACCCATGACAGCAAACCCTGATCTTCTATCACATTGATGCCAGAAACCATCAACAAGCACTCAAGCTCTCCACTCAGGGTCATAATGAAACAGGTGGTATCCCACCACTACCATGAATAGACCCTAGGTTTCTTGATTGCACAATAATCACAACTGAGCAGAAAAGGCTACAAGATCCAGGTTGAATTTCCTTGATCTTTTTCTGGTATTATAGGTCACAGTTCCACCATCTGTGACAGAATTATGGAAGTTTAAGCAACATCCATCCAGGAAGGAAGAGGGCTGAGAAGATCAGGATATTTTTCAGGAGCTGTTGGCACTTCTCCTGGCATTTCAAAGAAATCTTTGAAAGGTCTTGGTGAAGATGTTGAAGAGGAAGAGTCTAATGGTACTTAAGATTTCCCTGCTCCTGTGAGGGCTTCTGAAGGCTCTGGAGGACCAACTCTAGCCCAGTCTAATGTACCTTTCTCTCATGAGTATGACCCACCCTTATTGAAAATAATGAAACATATGACTCAAATTATGGCCAATCTTCAAGAAGCTTCAAGAATCAATCTATGAAGGCATGGGACTGCCTTGAAAGGACTTAACCCTTCAAAGTCAGAAGTTTTATCCAGTACTGGAAGCTTATTTTTCACAATGATAAGAAGCACCTTTTCTGAAGACAATAAGAAAGTTATTTATTCAACTTCATTTCTCATTAGAAGAAAAAAAAAAGGATTGAGCCTTATGATCAAAATCTTACAAATAAGGACCCAGACTACCTCCTCAATAGCTGGGACCAACTATTCACTTTATTTGGGAAACCAAATGAAGTTATAAAAGATGAAGCAGAGTTGTATTCCTTAAGAATGAAGGGAGGAGGGAATGTTTCCCTAGAAAATTCTGATTTAAGAAGCTTTGTGTCAAGAAATGGGGATTGGGGTGAAAGGGCCTTTATGCATCATTATAGGAAGGGATTGGAATCCAATTCTTCAATTATTGTTTTTCTTCAAGAATTAATTGATGTTACCCTGGATCTAAATAATAGGTATCATAAGAGGCAGAAGGAAAAGAATAATTTTAAAGAAAAAAAACTGAATCCTTAGAGTAAAGCTCTTCTAACCCTCACAATTATTCAAGTTCAAGTAATAAGAAGAAGAATTTCAGGGTTAAGAAAAGGGACAAACCCCATTATTCCCTCTTGAATAAGGACAAAAAGTTGATTAGTTCTGAAAAGGAAAGAAGATTGAAGGAGGGCTTGTGTGCTTATTGTGGTGGGAAGCACAGTATTGACACTTGTTTCAAAAGGCCTCAAAACCAGCAAGAAAATCTCCCAGAAAGGGAAAAGCCTGAGTAAAGATCATGTTATATTCAATGGTATTAATTTTTTTACATGCAGAGCACATTTGTGACTTCTGAATACTGGTGTCAAAAAAATATCTCAAATGTTTTGTTTCTTCTCTCTCTGATATGTTTTACAGTATTATCATTCATTCCGGTTCTAAAAACTAATTTATTGCAAAAAGGTTTGGTAACAAGTATTAGTTTTAGAATATAAGAACTCCCAGAGAAGATCCATCTTATCATTTTGGACTCCTCAGAGTCCCCTTGTTTATTTGTGACTCACCATACCAAATATATGATTGAGATTCCTTCTTTCTCAAGCTTTTAATGGGACTTGTTAGTAATTAATACCCCAAAGGAGAAGACCTAATATTGGTATATGACTTTATTAATCACTTTTATCCATCTATTGATTGGAGAAACGGAATTCTCACCTTTAATCCTGATGATAAGGACTCTAGTGATTCTATTATTCCCCTTGGTAATGAATTGTACACTACCACTACTTGTGCAGCTCTTGTTGGTAATTTTAGAACACCATCTTTTCCAAGTTCTGTCAATATTCCTTCCATGAATTCCCCTCAGTAATTACTATCCTCTAGAGATGAAAGATGTCAGAGAAGATAATTCTATATATTTACTTCATCGCTTCCATGGGGATGTGGAACTTCCTCCTTTATCTTATCATGAATTCATGGAAGAGTTATAGGATTTAGAGGAAGAGACAGAAGAAATTAAAACCATGAAAAAGGTTTTTCCTGATTCTTATAGCAACTATTTGGAGGTATTTTCCAAGGTGAAAGCATATAAACCTCCTCCAATCCATGACTGTGATCATCAAATTGAAGTTGAGGGGTCTGTACCTCCAGTTGGGGTCATCTATCCTTTGTCAAATCAAGAGTAAGAGATACTCAGGGTCTAAATTTACAGGAATTTAGAGAAAGGTTTCATCTAGCCAAGCTCTTCCTCAACAGGAGCACCTGTATTCTTTGTCAAAAAGAAGGATGTTGGCCTCTTTTTGTGGCTTCATTAACACAAAATTGATGCTTTCACTAGGAAGAACAAATATCCTGTTCCTCCTATGAATCAGCCTCTCACTTTTTAAAGTGGTTATTCTATCTTCTACAAGATTTATTTTAGTGTCACATATAAGCTGCACATAATCAAGGAGGGTGATGAACACCTGACGTATTTCATATCCAAATGTGGCAGCTATGAATATTTGGTTATTGTAAGGTTTGACTATGAAAAGATAAATAAAAATTAATAACATTTTACTTATTGTACTCTGAATGTCCTTATAAATAGAATAAATAAGATAAAAACAACTATAATAATGAAGAATTATTATAATTATGGCGCAAAAATAATCATATTATCAAATAAATATAACAATATAATTTATATTATAAAAAAATAATATAATAAAATAAATATATTGATATAAGATAATTAATATATTTAAAAGCTCTTTATTATTGTTACAAACAAATAATAAGGAAATATTACTAATATTAAAGTCATATATTAATATAAATACTATTTATATTAATGGAAGAATTATTAATAGTAATAATAGAAAATAACCTACTTTTGATGCTTAATATACTAATTTTGGAAGAATTTACGCCAAATAATGTAAATACAACTTATTTAAATTGTATTTACAAATAAAATAAGATAAATTACAAATTTACTTGATTTTTATGTGGAAATGAGATTTTTTAAGCAATTTATAACAAAACATAAGTACAATTTGAAGTGATAGCGTCAAAAAAATGATGATTATAATAAGGATAGCTTTGGATATTTGATAATATAAGAGATTTATATTCAAAGAATAAAAGATTTTACCTTTGTTTAAATTGTTTTAATTTTTTTAATTGTTTTTATGTGTCTTAGAGGAAAATAGAGTGAAAAGAGCTCTATTTATAGTAAATACCTCCCTTCTAGAGTCCAGTAGGCTTTTAGTAGACGTGTACTGATGGTATCCACTGGAAATGATTAGTTTTTTAAGGTTTAGTGATGATTACATCATGATCAAACCATCTTATCTCATTATTACTCCATTATTTAGAGTTATCACTATAACTCTAAGTTTAATAACATAATAGGCTTGCAAGAAGCCTAAAATTAGTGGATTTTATTAGTATTAATCATAATCTAATAGTATTCACCAGCTTTATTGCTTTTATAACTGTTAAACTTAAAATAAGATTACAGTGAGTGATCATAAATGATCAATTTTAAACTTAAGCTTTGATCATTAATAACTTTTGAGTTATACATGCTGCAGCTATTCTGAGAGTGTTTTCTGATAGCTTTGCATGTCTTGATTAGACTTCCAAGAGAATTTCATTACATCATCAAAACTCTATTTTTGATGATTTTTCTTGTAACTTATCTTTTCTGTCAAAATTCAATATTTTAAACTTCAAACCTTGCTTTCAAGGGGTTATACCTTGTATATTATGATAAAAGCTACATCATTCTTCACTTATCAACTAGTAGAGTATGAAAATCCACTTTTTTCAAGTTTGGACCACTTTCACAACAAAGTGGTCAACAGCTCCATTGATTTTGTTCAATAAACCCTTACAAGTTATAACCTTGTTTATTACTTGTAAAATAAAGTTCATATCTGTGTTTTTGAAGTGATTACATGATGAATTTATTTTTGGTTAACTTTCCATCATGTATATTTAAAGAGATATTAGTTAAAAACCATGAATATATGCATTGACCAAAAAAGTGCATATATTCAACTTAATTCCTGAAGTATTGACTTTAGAGAATTGTCATACAATTGTTTGATGTGTAGACCTTTATGGCAAATCCAATGGTACAATTTAATTTACATGTTGTTTCATTGATTTATGAGTTAAATGATATTTTATGTTCTTTTCAGGGTATTATTACTTATTCTTCAGTAATTATTGACTTTTCCAATATGCCATAAAAATGACATATGTGTATTTTACCATGAGGAATCTAATGGTGTAATGTATTTTGCATGTTTACTAATTAGATTCTGAGTTAATCCAGATTTTGTACCTATTTATGGTATTTTAACTAGCTTTAAGATAATTATTATAAGTATAATTATTATAGAATTTTTCTTGTGACCTTTTTGGATATGTGGTCATATCTCAAAGGCTTACAGTTATTCCATTTGGGCTCACTACTGCCACTGCCTCCTTTCAAAATATTGTCAGTTATATTTACTCTGATCTTCTAGATGTTCATGTTTGGGTTTATTTGGATGAAATTATTCTCTTTTCCAAGTTTCAGGGAGAAAATGTAACTCATGTTTCCACTATTCTTAGCAGCCTCAGGTCCAATAACCTCTTTGCTAAGGCCTTCATGTACCTCTTTGATTCTTCAAGTGTTGATTATTTGTGTTACATTGCCTCTTCTGAAGGTCTCAAGATGTACCAATAAAAATTCCAGAAAATTATTAATTGTCCACCTCCAAGAAACCTCAAGGCTTCTCAATATTTTATTGGTTTTTCCAACTTTTACCTCCCTTTTATCAAAAATTGCTGAAAGATAATCAGGTCACCCATCAAGTTTCTCAAGAAAGATCCAGCTTTACCCTCAACAAGAAAGCTTTTAGCCAGTTTAATTAACTAAACAAGGCTTTAACCACTCCTCAAATCCTTCTCTAAACACCATTTTAAAGACCAATTACTCCAATTATTCCTTGTGTGCTGTACTGAGTCAGGTTTCTTACTCAGGAAAACAGATTATTGCATTTACTAGCCACAAGCGTATTACAGAAGAGATCAAATATGATATTAATGCAAAAGAGCTCTTTGGAATATTCTGGGCTCTCAAGAATTAAATGGATTTTATTCTTTCTCTTTCTCAGCCTTTTGAAGTTCTTACCAATCATTAATCCCTTAAATACTTCATTCCCTCAAAAATTATTACTTTTCATCAAGCCTTCTGGGCTGAATTACTTTCAAAATTTAACTTTTAAATCAACTACTTCCCTGGCGGCTGGGCAAACTTCCAGATGCTTTATCATTTTGGGAAAATGTTTACACAAAGAGGGTGGAGAATTTTATTAGCAATAAGCCAATGATTATCAACAAATAATCAAGAAACATGAATATCAAGCCTCAAAATTATTTGCAGTCAAGGTGTATTGATTAAGCTCAGATGGAATTATGGCAAGATTCTCAATACAGAAGTATTATTCAAGATTTGGGCAAAGGTAAATATGCTGAATATTAGTCTCTGGATCCTTCTTCCAAACTTCTTCTCTTCACAGATTGGGTGGTGGTCCCAAATGACCACATGATCCAGCTCAATATACTTCAAAATTACCATGAATTTCCTCTAGCTGTAAATCCTGGCCAAGATAAGACTCTAAAGCTTTTAAAGTGGGATTTCCACTGGTCTGGAATGACTCAATTTATCAAGCATTTTGTTTCATCCTGTCAACAGTGCTCAAGAGAAAATGATATTGATCACAAGAAGTTTAAGTTACTCAAACCCCTCCAATTTCAAATGGTCCTTGGATTTGTCTTCCAATGGACTTCATCACCAAATTTCCACTGTTCAATGCTGTTCATAGTAGACAAGCTCTCAAAAATGGAAGTATGTATTCCAAAGATTTCTTGCATTAATTCACTGGATTTTACCCATTTATTCATCAATAATATTCTCTCAAATCACAGTCTTCCAGAAAACATTTTCATTGATAAAGGTTCAATTTATTTTCTTCCTTTTGGACCAAACCTTTTTGGCAGCTCAAATTTCAAAGAGATATTTCAACTTCATACACTCCTGAAACTGATGGACAGACAGAAAGGGTAAATAAGATACTAAAACAGTACCTTTGGATGTATGTTAGTTGTCATCAAATTGATTGGCATACCTGGCTCCCTCTGGATGAATTTTCCCATAATAACTCTGACCACTTTTCAACAAAATAATCACTGTTTTTCACTGATTATAGAAGAGATCCTCAATTTTAATAAGTTTACATTACTAGGTAAACTAATTCTGGAAATTTATCAATTAAAATACAATCAGTACAGAAAGATGTTAAGAAAGAACTTAAAGTTTCCATAAATAGCTTCAAGAGGTATGAAGATACAATTAGAGAAAGTAAACCTCTTTTCAATCCTGGGGACATGGCATGGCTTTCCTAAAATGAATTAGATGAACCAGACAAACCAAAAGACTTCCAGAAAGATGGTTTTGTTCCTTTCCAATCTTGAAGAAATTCATCACTCATACTTGCCACCTCAATATCCCATCTCAATGGAGCTCCATTTGTCCAGTATTTAATATTTCCCTCCTGGAACAAGTGAAGACATCAAAAAGCCCACATAGGCATCATGAGTCTCCTACTCCAATAATAATTGAAGAAGAAGGGGAATGGTAAGTCTCCCAAATCCTGGATTATGAATCCAAAGGAGGAGAATTATGGTATTTGGTGGAATAAAAAAGTCCAAGTAAAAACCCAGCAAGATCCACTTGGGAAACAACCAAAAACCTGAAGAATTTCCCTGAACATTTTAAAGATTTCTACTAATTATATCATGACAAGCCAGGACCAAATTCTTCAAAAGATTGATTTTTTATTATTTTTAGTGGGGAGAGAATTTTGAGAAAGTAAGTACCTGCTCCTGGTATGTACCTTTAGAGGTATCCTATACCTTTTTTTTGTAAAAATAACCCTGGCCACTCCGGAAGCAATTGTCAATTATTTGGACACAGGACTCTGGCCAAGATTTCAACTTAAATTACAGTCTTTATGGAAAATTACTTTTGAATTAAATTTCCAAGTATATATTAATTCCCAGTCATTCCATCAAAAAGTTATTTTCCTCTTTATGGCACTGGCAGGATTGGTAACTACCACAGGTAAGTCCCTCTCCTGGTGTGCACTTCCCTGAGGGGCGTAAAATCTTCCAAAACATCACCCTGGCCACTCTGTGAGAACCTGAAATCAGTCTTTTCCCAGGTCTTTGGCCAATTAACAACAATTATTAACATCAGTGTTCAAGATTGGAGCCCCCTCAAGATTAATTTTTCCCTATTTTATTTTTTTGATTCTTTATTCTCAAAATTTTTCTTTTATATCATTTTTATGAAAAAATATACATCAATCCCTCAAAGCCTGTCAAGTACAAAAGCCAATTTAAAATAACAACAAGTAATCCTTATGTCATGTGCTAATTTTAATATCAGTTTTCACTTTTAAATAAAGCCTACTCCTCTTGAAATTTTTATCCACAATCCTTTCAACAATCATAAAAAGTCCTGACCTTGTATTAGTTCTCAGGAGCTCACCATTCAGGGTGGGGGGTGCTGTCACAACCATGGGAAATAACCCCCCATGGATGGATATATGGAAATTCCTGTCACAAAAATCTCATGGAAAATTGGCCACATTTATCCTTATATGTCAAATTGGCCATCCAGGTTCTCTGTGGCCCCTTGATCCATACCCACTGTTTTCTGGCCATATTGGTCCCAACAATCAACTATGGCCTCAAAGGCCATATCCCCTTTTTTGGCCCTTGAGGCCTCTTTGATAACCCTTGACCCCAGGCAATTCCACTGGGACTGGACCCCTTCCACCAGCACCAGGCTCCTTTGGCTAAGGAGGTTTTGGCCTGAATGGAATTTTTGGTTCATTTTGTCCCCCTACAGCCTTCAGACCATAGTCTGTGTTGTGGTATTCCATAACATTATTTTGGCCAGCCTCAAGTCCACAAGAACTACCAAAACTCAAGAGCCTTTCAAAATGATGGATTACACTAAGAGCTACATCCAAATATATCCTTACAATACCAATCAACCCCTCAACACATACCACCATTACATGCACACATATCAAATATTATAGTTTACAGCATATCATATAGTTACAGGAAGGGTATGTAGAGACAAATGTTACATATAAAGAATAAATTCCAGCATAAATTACCCAAATGTGGAAAATCAAACACCCCTTAACAGCCTTACATCAAGTTAAACAGTGAACCAGTAAGGTCAAATCAACAAATATAAAAAATATTCTTTATTCAAGAAATCTCAACAGTCAGCCTTGGAACAGCCTCCTTGCATGGATTCAGCAGATAGGGCACAGACACTCCTAAATTCCAAAAGATGACATATCACATCATATACATTGGATTCAATGAAAACCTTTTACACAAGCTTGAAGATCAACTTAAAAATCACACTTTTTTTCCTATATGAAATGGAAGTTCCCCTTGCATAAATTCAACAGCCAACCAGTAAGCTCAAAAATAACAAAGGATTAATCAAACCCCCTTCATGAAGGACAGTTAAACAGTAAAACAAACCAAAGATCACCAATTATCCCTTTTTTAAAAAGAAAACCCTGAATAATTTTAAAAGTCAAAACAATAAACTGAGCTTCTTGAAGGAAAACCACCACCAAAATTAAGTCACATGATAGAATAAAAGGAAAATAGAGTGGGTAAAGAGGCCTTCTATGAAGGCCCCCCTGGGTTCCCAAAAGGTATGAATAGAGGGCCCCTCCCCCCCAAATTTCAGTTATTACCCTATGGATGCACATTATAAGCACAGGAAGAATCCATCCCTTAACTGGAAGGTAGGCCAGAATTTTCTTATTATTTTTACTTAGCCAGTAGCTAAACTCAAAGGAAGTATGGTATTTTGAAAATTTACCCAGTAGCCAAGACTCAGTGGTATTATTTATTATTAAAGATAATTTATGCATTTATTATTCTATAAATCTAAATTATCTTACCCTTATAAAACACCCCAAAAACACAAATGTAAATTATCTTACCCATATCCAACACTTCAATTTCTTTGATTTACCCTTAATAACCAAAAATTTCTTTATATCCATTAATTCTCAAAAAAAATAAACAGCTTATAAAATCACAAAAAAAAGTATTGAAAAATTATCCTTATCACTATTATAAAGACTCAACTTCAAACAACTAATATGAAAAATTTAAAAATCCATAAAACTCAAATTTTCAAAATCAATCACAACCACAAAGACTCACAAAGATTTAAAACTAATTATTAAAAAACAAACACAACCCTAAAAGTGTTGAATTTTATGTATTACTGACCTATTTATTATAGGTTTTTATGCATTGAATAGGTCTGATCAGAGAACACTGAATTACTTTTCTTAGTTTTTAAGCCAATTACTAATTTTTTTTTGGTTTGTGGGCACCAAGGAAGAATTTGTCCAGTATCTTTAGGAGGTGCAGGAAATAAACCTTATCACCCTTTGTTAAAGGACTTATTAGCAATTAAAAACTGGTTACCTCTGATTTCCCACTTCAGATACTGCCTCATTTCAATACCACAAAAGAGGAGCTCCCAAATATGGTGTCCCAGCAGTGGCTTTAACCTCAAAATCGAATAATAAGTAAACTAAACAAAATTCAACACAAATTGAGAAAATCAATTACATAATCAAAGCTGGAAAAAAATAATAAAAATGAATCAGAAACCTCATATCAAGAATCAAAATCATAAAATCACTCTGATCATTATTATTAACCACTCAAAGAAGAAACAGAACCATGGAAGGATTCAAGATTTTTTACTTTTACAGAACCCACACCAAGGACCAAAAAAAGGGACTTGAAGGTTATTGAAAATTTTACTCTTGAAGTACTTCAAAGGAATAAGATTAAAAAAGGAATTCAGGATTCTGAAAACAAAACCAATTCACCAAAAATAGATCATCCCCCAAGGGGACTGAAGACACTCAAGAAGAAGTGTACAATTAAGATAATGTTCAAGGCCATAGAATAATTTTCTGCAACAGAAAATTCTGTAGATGAAAGAAGGCCTATCAGAACTAATAAAGAAGGAAGAAAAGAAGAAATCATCAAGCTCCACTCCACAAGAAATTCCCATCCATAAAGATACCCCCCTTCCAAGATCATTTAGGCAACAATGCTCACTATTCTTTTATGAAAAATTCATGGCCACATCAACAACCTTCACCAAAAAAAGACCAAAAACCTTACCAATAAGCATCAACGTCACAAGACAAATTCCAATCCCTCTGAAGAAAGAGATACTCAGAAATAAAAACCCAATATTCAAGATAAGTGCCAAGTATTATAGCTTGTGGCTTTATGGGAAAGATGTTGAAATATTCCTTCAGAAATTTGGTAACATAGAAAAAATTTATGGAGCTAGTGGAAGTGATATTGCAAGAAAAATGGAATTTTGAACCAAGGATGAAGATATCAGTTACCACATTGAAGAATTCTAGGAGATGAAAAAGCTGATTGGGATCAAATGAGGATGGATATGAAAAGGAGATGGGAAAAAATCTCATCTGAAAGAAGATACAGATTATCCTCAGTCAAGGAATTATGCACAAGAAATCAACAAGAAGGTGGAATTAGCAAAATGATTCAATAAGGAAAATCAATTGGAGAATATGAAGAAAAAAACATCTACCTCAAAGGATACCAATAAATTTAAGGAGATTTCAACCATAATCAAGAGAGTTTGGCCTTCCTTTCAACCAGTGTTCAGGAATAAATTTATAAGGAGAAGCTCAAGGATAGATCAGTGGTTCAAGAGTTGGATGGAGGCTATATTATCCCACAATTGGAAATCTGGAAGATTTATATTGAACAAGACTTGAAGGCCAAGTTTCTCATTCACAAAAAAGAATTCAGAAACCTCAAGCCGCAACAAAAGAAAACAAGATTTCAGGACAAAAGTTTGGATGAAGTCTTAAAACAAATGAAGGAACTCACAAAAAAAAATAAGGAATCCTAAGAATACATAACCCAAAGCTATTAATGAAGGAAAAGAATAAGTAAAAGGAGTTTTGAATCAGCTCACTAATCTTTCATAAGAAGTTAATCCACAAAGAAGGAATTGGAATAATAATCAAGAACCATGAGTAACTCAAAATAACCAACAATACAGGAAAAGAAACCTCCTACCACCATTTCCATCCAGTTCTAACAAATATATCCCAGACCAAATGGTTCCAAGACCACTGTTAAAATTCCAGTACTTCAAGTAAGAAGGAATTTTGTAAAATAGATGCCCTCACCTTTCTGAAGATTTAGACAAAAGCATTTTCAGAGATCAAGGATCATCTCACCTACTCCCCAACTATCAAAGAGTACCCATGGAAGTAAATTAAAATTCCAAGGATATAGTCAGGGCTTTTTTCAAAGAACAAACAGAACTAAAAAAGAAATTCATGGAGAAAGAAACTGTTTAACCTGGAACAGAATAATAAATCAATAAAATTCCAAGGAAACCAGAAGAAAAATCAACTACCATATCTCATGTTGAAGAATAGTCCATTTTTCAGCAAATTATCCTTTTGAAACACATATAGGTCTGAGGAAAACTGAAAAGAGATTGGAAAGGCAAAAGAAAAGCCAAATCCAAGAGTTCAAAAAGAATTTTGCAATGCCAGGAGCCTATATCAAAGGAGAAAAAGAAGAAGAAATAATAATAATAATACTAAGTAAATTTCAAAACTCCAATCCACCAAGGAATGTTCAGCTTGAAGAAGGAGTAGAAAGAATTTCCAACAAAGAAGAATATGAAGAAAAGAAACTCAGCAAACCTTTGAGAAAATTAGAAGAACAAAAATTAGAAATTGACAAAATGATCAAAAGAATTATGCAAAAAATATCAACCTCACCATTGAAGAAATTCTCAGAATTTCACCTAATTTTGTTTGTAAACTGCAATAATTATAAGAGAAAAAAGAAAGAATTAAATTACTCAGCTCAATGCATATTTAGAAAAGACTGCAACATTTGAATTCAATGAGCTTCAAAAACCCAAAATACACTGTTCCTGTCCATTGGGAGTTATGGAAATTTTCATTGGAAAAGAAGAATACCCCATCAAAGCATTACTCAATACTGGAGAAGACCTCAAAGTAATACAAGAAGAAATATCAATGGAGGCTGAGAAAATTACTACAAACTTCAAAAATAACATTGAGGGCATTGTAGGCCATATCACATCCTTGGTTTGACTATCTGAATTCACACCAATAATACTAGCCTCAGGAGAAGAAACCAAAATTCACTTCTTCATTGCCAGAGGATCTGTCCACACAATAATTAGAAGAACATTTTTAGAAGACAACAACATTAGATTGGAATATTCTCAAAAAAAAGGTGAAATAACCAGCTATCAAGAGCAAGATAGAAGATGACTATGCATGCCAATATGCAAACCTCAATCCCTTGGATGGCAAACTGGCCCACATAGAGGAATGGAATTATGCAGAATGCCCAAGTTGATCAGAAATAACCCCAAAAGGAAGAATTCTTTTAAAGAAAAAAGTGACATACTGGAGTTAGACCTGAAGACTCAAGGATTATCAATTTCCTCAAGAATCACCTCAAAGGACCCTGGGGTCCCCATTAAAATTAGGCCCTCCAACCTCAAAAGAACCCCTGAAGAATACTCCTCTGATTACAATTCACCAAAATTAACCTTTAAACCCATTTTTGTTCAAGGACCAACCTATCAAATTATGGTGGATTTCCAAGAAAGAATATATGGATGTTAATTCAAGATCAAACACAAAAAGAAAATTCAGATTCAGTGGGAACCATGAACTCTCAGAGGAAGAAACAATCAAGGAATTAGAAGAAGAGCTAAAATTTATTTAAGAAAAACAGAATGAATCAAAAGAAACCTATAATTTAAATTCAAGCTGAACCACATTAACAGCCCAATATCAATCTGATGAACTATAAAGAAATGAATCAACTGACGAAACTGAATTGCTTTCAACTTTAGAAAATAAGTATAATTATACTTATTTAACATCTATTTAATTTGAATACCTTTATGGGGATGACCCTCAAGCTGTCATATGCCAGGATTAACATATTTCCAAGATAACTGCATCCAGTTTATCTGAAGTGTGATTCCTGGAATAATTATATGAAAAAGGAATCAGAGGAAACCTTAGGAACTACTGTTGGGATGGAATTTTTCCACTTACAAGGCTATCCAGACAGGGCCTTTGAAGCAATGAAATTCGGGCCCAATGGTACTTAGGACTTGAAGGGCAAGATATCAAACAGGAAGATTAAGCTGTGTTGAAGATGGATACACTTTTATTTACCAAAATATATGGTGGCAAGAATTTCCTACTGAAGAGCAGCTTCAAGATAGGTACAACTTCATGGAATCCCCAAAGGACCTCTGTTTGGTCAAATTACTAAACATAAAAGTACCTTCCCCAGGTGGGAGAATTCTGCTGGTAAAGATACCAGGCCTCAGGATTTCCTTTCACATGTACCAGTTTCAATATTTCTCTGTATTCTCTTGAAAAAAAAATTGAAAATGAAAATATATATAAAATAGATTGGAATAGATATACATAATGATAATAATAATAACAAAAATAATAAAAAAGTTTCTTTTAGGCTTCAGGGCAGTCACCTGCTGCCTTAACAAAGAGGAGTAAATCAGTTATTGCAATATGTGAGGCTTAAGGTTTATTTTACATACCAAAATAGGCCACAGGTATTTTTAAAATAAATTCTGAACTATTCATAACCCATAAGTCATGCATATATTAAAAATTCATCATTTTTTATTTCAGGAAATATGAATAACTTTTTTTTGAGAAAGAAAGTCCATGGATTTAAGACCAGATTTGTATTCTACAAAAATATTCACTGAGGGTATCTCCATAGAGTGAATAAGCTTAAATTAACTCTATGAGGTGGTAATATGGAAAATACTTCAATAACACATAAAAGAATTGTGAAAGTTTTTTTTTCAATTTCATGCCAAAATGATGGGAATGTGAGAAATCACATGTAAAATATACACTAAGAATAGTGTTGTGCATGCTTGTGGCACTTAATATTATGGCATTATTACATACAGTTTTGATACACCCATAATGGATATCAGTCTTGAAGCCTGAATTTCTATTTTTTGATGTGAAAATAGCTAAGGGGGACAAAAGACATCAATGAGAGCCAGAGTACCCAACTTCTGAGGCATCTGAGATGTGAATAGCTCTAAAGCTTGAATCCATGGCTGATAATGGCCCAATTAATATACTAAAACCTTTTGGGAACCTAGTTACCAAGTTAAACTCTCATTAAATCATAGGAAAATTGCAAATAAGCTGCTATTTTGATGTGACAAAGAGGTAAAAAGCAGCTTAGACTCTTATAACCATAAAAATTCTTAATTATTTTCCATGAATAAACCTTAAGAGAGTAATTAAAACCCTTTTTGGACTAGTATCCATTTATTTAACTCATAGCAACATGCCATACTGGGCTATTTGCAATTCTACATAAAAATGAGGTAAAAACTTCAAAAATTCATGAAAAATACAATTATTAATAAATCTTTCTGAAACTTTCAGTACCAATGGAGAATTTTATTACTATAAAAAAATAATTATGGCTTCATAGGTAAAGTTAAAAGTTTTACTTACAGTCCATTTTTTGATGATTCCACATGAAACACTGAATCTTCAAAAATTCACAGAAAATACAACCTGTGATGAAATTTCCAATAAAATTGATAGCTTTGAGAAACTAATGTTTATTTTTGAAATAAAAGAATATTTACAGTTTTTAATCCTTTTATTATTAACCATAAATGGGTTGGTAGTCACATGAAAGCATTAATTAAGTAATTATAATAATCTTACGTGACAACAGATGATGCAATCAATAATCCAAAAAAGGATTATTGTTTTCTCACTAACTGGGCTTTCAGTTGGCTCCATGGCATGCTTCTTGGGGCTGTTGTTGACTTAAAAGAGGCTTCCTCTTGCTGTATTTTCCAAATCATCTTGTCATCCAATTATATCTTTGTTACCAACAAGTAAGTATTAGTTGAATCTTTTCTTAAATGTTTTATTCTTTCAGAATCAATCAGAGGAACTTTAAATCCTAGAAAAAAAGTATATATTTTTGTAATCACCATGAGCAAATTTGCTACAACTGACAGCAGGTGTTGCATTTGGAATTTGACATGGCAGATAGATTAGATGCAGGTTGGAGATAGGAAATAAAGTCAATTTAGAAATAGAATTTTTAGAATAAATTAAAGCCACATACGCAAGCCACAATGAATCAATTCAGTTGACTCAATAGAAGTGTTTTTTTAGGATTGTCAAAGCTTAATAAACCCACAATATATGATTAAACAATTTATTTCAATTTCTCCTTTGTTTTGATCTTTTTTATTTCTTTTTATAGAATTTTTTACAACAAAAATTCATCTTGTGGAGTATTTCTTTGAAATTGTTATGTGTAAAATTAAGCTTCCATGTTAATTTCCCTTTAACCTCACTTATGGAATCCCACAGATAAGTAATATTGAAGCTGGAACCTCTAAAGCTTCAAATAAGCTTCAAATAAATGATAAAATGTTTTGGGGGAGTTGGGACTTTCTTCAAATATGAATATTATAAATAATATACCCTAAAATTGAACTGTTCAATCTCAATTAAGAGATGTATTTTGGGAAATCATATTTCTTATTTTTTCCTGTGTTTAAAGGAGGAGTTTAATGAAAATAAAAATATTTTTTCAAGATTTATGGGAAACAGTCATTTCAAGGAGAGGCTCACAAAAATGAAGTATATATTGAATTACTATACCTCTGTTTCAGCCCATCAACTTCCTGAGAGGAGGTCTTCCCCTTGTAAATAGATTACATGGTTATTCAAAGTTTAAAATTTTGCTTTAGTATTTCAATTGGGTACCTTTTTCTTAAACAAATTCACAGTCTTCCTTAGTAACAAACCCCAATCTTCATATAAAAAAAACGTTTATAAAAGAATTCTAACTATTCACAACTATAAAAAACCTTCACTTCTTTAATTTTTTTAAGCATTCAATATTTTCTTTATTGAAAAAAACTGAGATGAAATTTGTATATTATCCTTGAGAAGTTATCAAGTCTTAACTAATCATCTTTATCCAGTTGATTAATTCTAAAAGTGGAAAACCAAGATTATTTGGGGTAGTATTTGAAGGGAATCAGAGAAGTGTCTGTATGAAAAACTGAAATAAAGCTTAAGTAATGAAAATGTTTTGTGGCAATTTTTATGCAACTTAATCTTAATGGATTAATATTGTTAAGTATTAATTTCATAAATTTTGAATGATTGAAAAACACAAAATTAATGTAGCTTTCTCTTTAATATATTTTTTTACCACATTTCCTGTATTATACAGGCTCTTCCAATTTTTACCTCAATTTCCTAAATATTAAACCCATTTGAAAATTCCTGGAATATATGGAGAGTTCTCCATTCACTGGAAAACCTGAAATTGTATGTGAATCTGGTGGGTTGATAATTTCAATTATTTGAAATGGATTTTTGACCTTCTCAATACTAAATGATAAAAGCCTCATATTATCAAAACTAATTCAGAAAATGATTCTTTAAACTTCTTTAAAATGATATTTCTTTAATTGTATGAGGGAAACATTCATAGACTTGCATTAATCATTCAATCTAAGCTGAAATTAATTTTCAACAGAAAATTAAAATAATGAAAAAACTCAGATTAATGGATAAAAAACAGTTCAATTAGTTATTAAACAACAATGGGAATGCTATTTAATTTTAAGTAAGAAAACATGAGAAGTTTGTTCTTTGAAAAATTTCTTTCTCAAAAAATATGTAAGAGGATTCTGGGAGTTTTGAAATATGGAATTACTTTGATAAATCCATAAACCCCCAAAAAATTATAAATTGAGAACAACCAGCTGTTTAGAAATTGTATTTAGGAAAATTATATATACAGCTATTTCAACTGTTTTTAAAAGATGATGGGAGAATATTTCTTGTTTTCATTTCTTATTTATTCTTAATTAAAGGGTTGAGAATTTTGGCAAAGTAGCATTCAATGAAAGGAGACCACATAAATGAGTAAGACTATTTTTGGAATTAAGCTTGATGTAGCAAAAATATCACTTCAGAGAGACTTCAACTCATAATAAAAACATTCTCTGAATCATGTTTCAATTTTTTACTTGTCAGTATAAGGAATTTACCTAGAAATTAAAGCTGTTTTTATTATTTTTTGATGGGAATTTGTAAGAATTGAATATTTACAAATTGATAAGCCAATGAATGTATATGTTTTAGAAATAATGTATTAATTATCAAAAGAAATCATGAATCATATAATTTGATAAATAATACTATGATAAACATTTATAAATGTTTTCTTTTGAAAATAAAATGAGATTCCGTGGAACATTTCAAAAGCTCAAAGATATAATAAACCTTAAACTTAAGCAAATCTGAATATGACTCAAGATAAATCAATTTTTTTAATATTTTTTTAAGATAATAATATGATTTATGGGAACATATCTGTTGTAAATTAAACAAACTTGTAGTCATTTAGAAATGAAAAAATACTTTCATTTTGGATAAGTATTAATGGAATCTTATTAAATTCAACAACTACTCATAGTAATATTTCAATCAGTTGTTTTACATATGAATATAACTTAATTTTACCATTGAAAGAGCAAAAAAGAACGTAAAAAGCATAAAAAATACTTGAAAATGTTTTTGTTAAAAATAATTCATGAAAAATGATGATTCTACCTCAAAAAAATGAAAGATAAGAGCATTTATGAGGGGTTCGTTGAGCTCCCTTTCTTATTAAAAGAAAGTGTATTTCATATTTTTGAAGAAAAGGAATTGCATGAACTTCTTTTGTGCTACTCAAATAAAGGTTTCTTATCCTTTTTATTTAATCATTTTTGGTTTTCTTATTCATGTCTTGTGGTGAAATTTCATTTTAGTTTTTTTGTTTAATTTTGGAGAATTTATGTGCTTTTTTCATTTTACTGAGTTTTTATTAGAATTTTAAGTTGGATTTAATTTGCTTTTATTCTTTGTTTTTAAGTAAAAGTCAAAGTAGCAGGGCTTTACAAGGACTGCTACTATGAAATGTTTGACATATGTCAATTTTGTTACAGTACAGGCACTGTAATCGCTGCTTATGTAATATTGTCGACGATTCTCAACAATGTTACAGTAGCTGCAATTACAGGAATTCTACTGTAATTTCCTTTTTAGTTGATTGATTTGTTCCAGTAGATGGTTGTCTATTTCATAGAGCCTGCTACTTCTCTCCTGAATTGAGAAATAAAACATTCAAACGAGCAGAAGTAAGGAAATTCCTCTTAAATAAATGCAAATTTTTATGATGGTAATAAAAACTGATGAATATAATCAATGAAGAAATAAATGAAACAATAAAAAAAAATAAGAATAATTCTTAATTTCTAGTAATCTTGATCAATATAAAAAAGAATATATACAGCTTCTTTGTATTTTTGGGGAAAGAAATTTATTCAAAAATATTTAAAAGGCTTTATCTGTTCCTTCTGAGGTTTCAGAGCTTTGGATATATAAGAAGCATGAGTTTTTATCAATTCAGCTTCTTCAAAAGAGGCTTCAGTTTAAAAAGGCTGGTTTTTTATTTGCGAGCCATTTTATGAATCAGAAATAAAGATTAATATTTCTACCAAGTAATAATAATTCATGCAGCAAGAAAGATAAAGGATTTTTCATTTGAATAATGGTTTTCAATTCTTTTGGCTATAAAAAATCAGGAATTTTTCAATTGAAAAGAAGCTTTTGTATTCAATTTTTTATTTTTAAAGCTATCAATTTAAATATTAAAATATAAATGAAAAGAATTGTAATACACTATATTATATACTTACTTGATCCAGTTTAAAAAAGGAAGGAAATGTGAGAGTTTCCTTAATGTTCCAGTGGCTTGGAAGGACTTGGAATACTTAAAAACACTTAAATACTGTGTCTAACCTACTTCACAAGAAGGATAAAAGCTCATTCTAGCATGGGTTCAAACTGATTTCCAAATGCAACACCTGCTGTAAGGTGTAGCAAGTTTGCTCATGGTGAATATTGCTATAAATCAACTTTGATCCCTTAAGTCCACACTTTGTCTGTCAAATCTTTATACCATATTTCTTCCAAGGTTCATTGAGTATTAGTGAGTGGTTTATAATAAATTCTTAAAGTTTTGCTCTAGTATTTGTTCTCTTCAAGGATTATATTTATAATTATTCTTGAAAAAAATAATTATATATTAAAATTATGACCTTATTTTAATAAAGAAGCTTTATTATTTAATACTTCTTGGAATTGATTCTTGTAGACAATTACTGCTTACTGTTATAACAAGTAGTAGTGTATAGCAAGTAAAAGAAATAATCAATCAATTAATTATTTAATTGTGGCTATAATAATTTTATTAGTGTATTTCATAAGAAAAGTCATAGTATTATTGATTAATAATAATATTATCAACTATTTCATAGACACATCTTAGAAAATATTTATCAAGAATTGATAAGAAACAATACTCACCAGCTTTCACCAACACTTTTAATCTATAAACTATAAATATGGTCCACAAAATGATTTGCGGCTATTATGGTGATGAATTACTGGATGAAAACCAAATATTTCAAGAACCTATATGGAAAAAAATGAAGGATTACCCAGCATCCCATTCATGGAAAAAGTATGCCAAATTACTAGAATCAATTTTTCAAGACCTCTCAGACCTCAGGAATTTCCTGGAAAACTTAAACTGTGGGGAACAAGAAATGAAAAAATTTATCAAGAAATTATATAAAATCTGGGTCCATCATAGCCTAAATAAATATTTAAGAAGCCGAATCAATCCCAGCTTGCCAAATACAAACCCAAGAAATCAGTTCATTTTTGATCTAACCTATCACTTGGAAGTGGCCTCCTGCCTTATCAGAGAGAAATACCCAATAATATAAAAAATCCCTATTTTCACTCAATTAAGCAAATAAAAACTAAGCAGTAGCCTCCTTCCTTATCAAATAGGAATCCCCACCAATTTAAAAAAAATTCAACCTCAAATCATAATCCTTCCTTACTTCAAACCAATCACTCACTAGGCAGTAAAATCTAAACTCCTGCCTTATAAAAGATGTAAAATGTGGATATGAAACTTTGATTAAGAATCAAGTACTCTTCCTGTCCTCAAAATTTATATAAGGTAAAACTGATTAAAAAATAGTATGAAATAGTATGTTTAAGAGAAAACATGCAAATTGTATTGCTTTTAACTTTATAATTATAAAAAAATAATATTTTAAAGATTAATTGTTTTAACAACAATAAACATTTATCCAAAAATACTCTACAAGAGATATTTAAGGCTACAAAAGAAATTTCTTCAAGAGCAATTTTAATCAGAATTAATTGAGAAAAGAACTGCAAGAAATTAATAAAGGAAAAAGGTCTTCAAAAAGATATTTAAAGAGAAAACATGACCAAAATTTACCAGAGTGAATTTGGAAACAAAGTGACAAAGTTAATAGTGATGAAAGATGCTTTAATTCATTTATGGGGTGGTTCAAGGGGTAAAAATAATTATAAGAGTTACAAAAAATGATTATACTTATTTTTTCATGTGGTTAAAAGGTTTAAAATGATATAAAAAAGGTGGTTGGAATCTTTTATTGATTGGTTTAACAGTGTTTAAGCTAATTATAAAAGGAAAAGACTCTAACATGAAGAGAAAAGTGGGGCAAAGAAGAAATTCTTTTATAGCCATCAATTTTCTTACTCCAAAAGTAAAATTTACTCTTTTCAGTCGTGGAAAGCACTCTGACAACAATGAAGCCAATTATGGCATCATTGAACCCTGGTTTAGACCAAAAAGGGCTGGTTTTAGCGTTTTTGGCTATTTTTAACCATTTTAGACCCTTAAATCAGCCATTGATATGGTAATACCTGTTCTAGAGCCTTCAAAGCCTGTCAGAAAGTGTGTAGAATATGTAGAAATCGGTTAAAACTGTTTTTACTAAGATTGTCTTAACTTAAGGGTAGTTTTACCCACTTGGCAACAGTTATAGCTGCCCTGGTTGGTATCAAAACCTCATCATTGATTGAGTCACAGACCCTGTGACTTGATGCCAGGACAAAAGTGATGATTCCTTTTGTGTGTTTTTACATCCCCCGCCTGTCAGCCTGCATTGTGGGGGTCTGGCTCCCCCTTGGAGCTAGAGTACCTTTCCCCCCCAGAATTAATCTTTCCAATTTATTTTTTCTTTAATTCCTCGTCATGTAATACACTTGTAATGTACACATATAATTCAATTGAGTTTTTACAGTACAAATCTGTAATAATTGATAACTCATATGTAAATTACAGTTCACTTATGTAATACATGTGCACATTTTGACATTTCAATTGAAAACACTTCAATTCCTCATAACTTCTAAACTACACAAAACACCTCAGTTTTAACAAAAAAATTGATGTTTAACACCACATTTGATGTGAATTAAATTAAGGTTTTGAGGATTTTCAACTTTTGTACAGAAAATACTTAAAACTTAATTTAAGCTTATTTAGAGTTGAGTTACAGAAATTTTTCCCAGAGGTGACACCACCTTATTTTTTATGAAGAATCCAATGGTGAAGTATTTTTGTTATTTTTATTTATTGGATAAAAAGTTGTAATATATTTTGTGTAGCTTTGTAGCAAAAATATTTTAATTTCATTAATTTTATTAAAAATTTGTTTTTACTTAATTTTTTCAAGTAAAAATGTATTTTCATAATTTTAAAATTTAATGCAATTTTTATTTTAAATTATAATTAAATTTTTAATTTTGAATATAAATTTTTATTTATATTTTAATTTTAATTTTTATAATAAAAATAAATTCATTTTATTTATATTTGTATCTTATCTTGTTATTTGTGGTCTTTTGGGTATATGAAAATACCTTTAAGGCTCACCTTCCCTCCCCCTAAAAGAATATTACTTTGTAATATTGTTATTTCTAGTATGTCTGAGCCTTCTGACATGTTTAGTAGTTTCAGGTATTTCTTTTTCTGCTAACCATTCATCTTCACAAGTTGGGTCACTGTACCTAACAAGGTATTCTCTTACTTTATTGGTTCTCAACTTTCTTTCTTTGAGAAATTTGGTAACTTTCTTAATACCAGATGATTCAATAGGAGGTATAACCTGGGGAACTTTATTTCTAAAAGGAAATTTTTCAGCATCACTAGATTTATATGGATTTATAAAGCTCACTGGAAATGTAGGATTCTTATTGCTAAGCTCTTCAGATAGTTCTACTTCAACAGAATTTTCTCCATGGAGGGCCTTAATAACAAAAGGTCCTGCAAAGGAGTCTTTGAGCTTTTTACATCCTTTGATGTTATTGAAGCTAGTAGTGGATACAAGTACTAAATCCCCTACTTTAAAATCTGGAGTGGCATGTGATTTGTCCCATTTTTCCTTAGCATATTCAAAAGAGTCTTCCATGCACTTCATTGCATGATTTCTAGTTCTGTCTAGCATTCCTTTGAAGCTAGCAGCTGTAGGATTTATCTCAACCAAATATTTCCTCAAGGAATCTTGAGGTAATTTGGGATTCCATCCTTTTTATAGAGTAGCAGGAGTTTGCTTGGTACTGGCATGAATGGATGTCTTATATGCCAGCTCTAGTGCTGGTAAAAGAGTACACCAATAATGGGTAAATCCATCACAATCTTTGAATTCAAGGCCATATGCACAAAATATTCTAACCATATTGTCCAAGGTTTAGATCATCCTTCCAGCCAAACCATCAGTTTGTGGGTGGTAGGCAGTAGAGAAGGATAATTTTGTCCCAAATAGCTGGTGAAGATTTGTCCATAGTGCTGAGGTGAATTTGGGATCTCTGTCACTAATGATGTTTGTGAATATGCCAGTACATGATACTACTCTATTCCATATATCAGAAGAGCTGTATCCATGGCTGTATCATCATTGTGACATGGTAATAAGATTGGAGTCTTACTAAATCTATCAACAATCACTAGGCAAGCATTATAACTTCTGCCACCCCCTGGTGGCAGGCCAGTTACCCAATCCATATGGACAATTTCTAAAGGTCTTCTGGGTTCTTGGATCTTGATCATATTTCCAAGTCTTTTGCCAGTGGATTTATTTGCTTTTTAGAATCTGTCACAGGTTTTGCAATGCTCTGAAACATCTTTCTGCCACATTGGCCACCATATGCAGGTTTTTACTTTTCTCTTGTTCTGTCCTCAGACAGATGTCCTGAGAAAGGGCTGTCATGCCATTATTTAAGTAAAAGATTGATTAAGGACCTGTCCACAACTGTCATGACACATGTATTCTTAGTTCTGTGGTAAATTATACCATCCAGTAAGTGGAATATTCCTTAATCATATGATCTTATCCATATATCGTCTAAGTCATGTATCAAAGAACTGTCTTTACAGTCCTTAGTAGGTAATTGGCATGAACTGCTACAATTTTTATCCTGAGTGTAACTGCTTCTTACCTCCTCAAAGAAAGTGGTGTTAAGGTCTGTAACACTGATTCCTTCTATGGGGATTTGTGGAAAAGCTTCTTCTGGCACATAAGTAGGATTATAAATATTATTTGGTAGTGGCCATCTTCTTAGTCCATCTGCATTTTTATGAATATTCCCATCTTTGTGAACAATAGTCATATTGCCCCTATATTCTTGCATGGCTATTTGCCATCTGAGCATATGTCTGTTAGGTGTCTTCATGTTTAAAAGTGACTTAACAGTGGTACAATCTGTTATTAATTCAAAAACACATCCTTCCAGGAAGTAATTTAATTTCTCCAAGGCCCAGACAAGGCATAAGCACTCAATTTGACTTGTCCCATATCTGGCTTCAGTTGGTTTGATTTTCCTGGATATGAAACATATGGGTCCCTCCACAGGTTTATAATTTATAATCTGGAATTGATGAAGTGCAGCACCCAGACCATCTCCTGATGCATCAATATATAGCTTAAAAGGCAGTTTAAAGTCTGGCATCAGTAAGAGTGGAGCAGTGGTCAAGGCCTGTCTCAAAGATTAAAAGGCTTTGACTCTGTCAACAGTCATTTCAAACACCATGTCCTTGTCACACAATTTATAAAGAGGTCTTGCTATGGATGCAAAATCATTAATATGTTGCGTGTAATATCCTGAAAACCCCAAAAATGACTGAATTTCATTTTTGTTCCGAGGCATGGGTTTCAGTAATACTGCTGAAACCTTGTTTTTGTCAACTCCAAGGGATAAACCAGATACTACGTGTCCCAGTGCTTTGAGTTCTTTCAATCCAAAATGGCATTTCTTTGAAGCAATTTTCATGTTCAAAGATTGGATTTTTGTCAAAACTCTGGATAGTCTGTACATATGTTCTTCCCAAGTTTTGGAACAGACAATAGTGCCATCAATGTAAATGATTAACCATCCTTCTGAAAGTTCTTCAGGGAAGATTTCATTCATAATTCTTTGGAAGTGTGAAGGTGCATTGTTGATACCAAAAGGCATCTTCAAATATTCATATACTCCACAATGAAAAAAAATTCTCAAGTATTCTCTTGCCCTTGGTGTCACAACATTCTGATGAAATCCTTTAATGGCATCCATAGTGGTTATATACACTGCTTGAGATATCTGGGTAAGGGAAATTTGGATTTTTGGTATTGGGTACCTGTCTGGAAAGGTGTAAGTGTTCAGAGCTCTAAGGTCCCCAACCATTCTAGATTTTCAATTATGCCATGCCACTATGACTGGTGTAGTTATTTCTACTTCCTCATGATGGCCAACCTTTCTTATCACACCAAGGTCTAGAAGTTTGTTCATATGAATTTCCAGAGCTTCTATTGATTTAGGACTTGCTGGATATGTAGGTATTCTTAAGAGTGGTGGATAGGGTCTCTCAATATTAAGGATGATGTCAAATTAAAAACCAATAATTTCCCCAAAAGGTTCTTTGTCTGATGCAAATGCTTCTCTGTGGTCATATAAAAGGGAAGAAAGTTCATTTTACTGTTTATCAGTCAGATGAAGGCTTATTTAAGCTTCATTTAACTGTTAAGATTTGAATTTTTCCAACTCTAAGCTGACTGGTGCTACTTTTCTTACTGTAATCTATCTTTAATATAGTAAAAAGGCAAATTTCTGACACTTATTGTCTCCAATAGTAAAGTATCTGTCTTTGATGTTATGCAAATCTATCCCATAAATGATTAAATAGTCATTTACCAATATAACATGGGTACTAGAGCAATTCTCCATAAAAACAAATTCAACAGTGATTCTCAAATTTCCATTAATATGGGGAAATATGACAGTGGTCTCAAATATTCCCAATTCTTTCATTTGATTACTTGAACTATTGAATTTTATGCCCTCAATTGGTAACAATTGATCTTCAAAATTTGGTGCACAGGTTTTAAGAAAAGAATTTCCAACACAAGAGAAGAAGGCTCTTGGGTCAAGTAAATGTTTAGTGGTTTTTTTGTCAATTACCACTTCTGTTATACAGAAGTTACCAGCTTTATAACCTTTTCCCCTGTACAGTTTGGGTATTCATAAGTTGTGCATATTGAATTCTTGACAAATAAAGTTTAGCATTGCTCAATGGTGGCAAGTGGGAATAAGATGCTATGATGTCAAAGGTGGAATTGATATTTTCTATATCTTTTGAAGATTCAGAAAATATTGATGACTTATCATCTGAATTTTCTTAAATTATATTATCATCTTTTTCAAAATAAGGTTCTTTTCCAATGTCAATTTCATTGATTTTTCCCCTTTTTGGACATGTATCGGCTAAGTGGGTGGTGCTTTGGCAAATATGGCACTTTCTAGTTATATCAGCAGATTTATACTTCATATTATTAGAATTTTCTTTGGGATTTTTGTTCACAGAATCTTTCCAAGGTGTATTAAACCTTGCTTTGAGATTCACCCTACTAAAACCAATTCTGGTTCTGGTGGTCATTTCTTCTAATATATCAATAATATCTTCTGCTGAGGATTCTTCAGTAAGCCTTCTTTTGACAGAACTCTCTAAGTCACCTCCACATTGTCTCAGAATTTTTCTGTGGGTCATAAATTCTGACATGTCAGGATACAATGCTGTTAATCTGTCCTTTGGTTGGCAAAACCATGGTAAAGCTTTGTCTTTATAAGCATTAAATTTGGAAGATTCAAAGGCTGTTTCCACTTCAGACCTCCAAGCACAATTGGCCCATTTGTTTCTACTTTGGGTTTTCCACCAAGTCCAACTTTGATGTCCCTGTGCTTGTCTTAATTTGATATATCATCTGTGGGCTGATCTGGTAAACAAGGTGTTAAATACTGCTGTTAACAATCTGTCTATTAATTCAAAATCTTCTTTAATCATGTCAATACCTCTGATGAGTTCCATATGGTCATATTCTCCTTCACCACTGAAGTGAAGCCATGTAACAACCACTCACCAGGGGTAAGGGTATTCATTAATACACCCACTCAAACACCTCCAATCAGCAGATCCACTATTTGCATCAGCATTCAGTTTCAGCAATCTTCCTTGCTGAAACATGCATACAGCTTGGTACTTCAATGCAGCCTGACAACATCTGTACAGGTTGGATACACCATTATGAAACTGTATGATCACTCAACTCCACCACACCTCTTGTACAGGTCCTGTACAGATGTACAGTACCTGTATTGGCCAGACTCAATTCAATCATTCAATCCTCTCATGAAAATTCTCTCTCTGGATCAGGGATGGTGATTCTCACATATACCAGCCCCTCTTTCTCCCCCCTGGGAACTTTTCCCCAGTTAATTAATTTAGTTTATTTATTATTTAATGAATATTATTATCCTTATTTTGGGTATTATATTTCCTTAATATTAAGTTAGTCTTTGCATCTTCTTTCTTTGCCTGTACAGTATGAGCTGGGTGGCCATATCCTTATTAACCCTTCTCTTTTCATTCTGACAGGTTGAAACAGTGGACTTGGACTTGTTTGTGGTTGGCTCTTTTATTTCTTACTCCTATTCTTTTGTTTCTGCTTTTCTTATATTCTTTATTTTATTAATTCATCTCTTTGAACTCTTAAGTGTATTCTTTCTTACCATATCCTGAGCCCTCCATAAGTGAGTCCCAGTTTACTGAGTGCCAGGCCCTCTTCACTTAGAAGAGCCCCGGTGACATTAAATTAATTAGCTCATATTTGATTCTTTATTTTCATTCATTTGAATTCATTTCTCTCATTTATCAATTATTACTCTTTAATGATCTTATGATTTTCATGATTATGATTTTTCTCTCATCAATTTTCATCTCATTCATTTCATTCATATGAAAATTGACTCTTTTTATTTTTCTTAATCATTGCTGACCATCTCATTTTAATTCATTTTATTTCAATCAAATTTCTCTCTGTTTGTCTATTCAGGTCTTATCAGGAGTTATTGATTGGTTACTGATTGGTTATTGATTGGTTATTGATTGGTTGATTGATTGGGATTCATTTGGGTTATTGATTCAGCAATTCAGGATTTTATTTGGATTGATTTGATTGACTTTTGAATTCCTCAAGATAACTGATTTATCCTCAAGAATTGATTATTGATTATTGATTGATTTTGATTCCTGAAGATATTGATTGACTGATTGATTCCTCAAGACCTTGAAGACATTGATTGATTGATTGATTGTTGAATTCTTCAAGATTATTGATATTGAATTTGAATTTATTGTTGATTATTGATTGAAGTTGTTCTCACCTCAAGAATTGAATTGATTCCTCAAGACTCATCAAGATTTTTATTGTGATTGATCTGGCCAAGCTTTGATTTCTGTTCTCAATACCATAAAGCTTTTATTCTACTTCTTTTCATAATGCCAGTTGAGCATAGTCCCCCAGCCAAGAACACTAGATCCCAAAGAATTCCAGCTGTTCTCACTCCTACAGCAAAGGCTCCTCTTGAATGCACACCATCAGTTCATCAACTGAGTGCAAACTTGGACAGAGGACCACCAATTGAAGGAGCAGCACCCTCAAGAAGAGTTGGAATGAAATATAGAAGATCAAGGTCCTTCTCTGGACTTTTGGTTGGCTACCCTGACAGGTCTGAAGGTGCGAGAGCAAGATTAGGGGAAGTTGAAGATGAAGAGGGGGAAGAGTCTGTGGAAGAGGAAGATTCTGGGGAGACTGAAGTGGAAGATGCCTTGGCAAATGCTCCAGAGGTGCCTCAGGGTTCTAATCTAGCCCTTTCTAGTCAACCTCTTGTCTTTCAAACTGAACCAAGTCTCCTCAAGATGATGGAGCAAATGACTCAATTCATGGGGCAACTCACTCAAGCAGTCACCCCCAGGGACAATTCCAAAGCCCCTGCTTTCAAGACTCCATCCATGAAGGCACCTGATTCTTTTGATGGTACTCAAGCTCATAAATTGAGAGGATTTATCCAATCCTGTCAATTAATCTTCCATAATGATCCAGAAAATTTCTTTGAAAGGAGGAAAGCGCTTTAATCAACTTATTTTCTCACTGGTCAAGCTGGAAAGTGGATTGAACCCTATCTCTCAAATATTTCCAATGAAGACCCTTCTTATCTCCTCAATAATTGGCCATTATTTGAATCTCAACTATTCACTCTGTTTGGTGACCCCAATGAAGTCAGGAAAGCTGAACAAGAGTTGGACAATTTGAGGATGAAGGAAAGTGGTCATGTATCCTTGTACACTGATGATTTCAGAAGGTTAATGTCAAGAATTGGAGATTGGGGGGGAAGAGATTATATCCATGTTTAAAGAAGAGGATTGGCATCAAGATTTTTGGATCAGTTGGCTTCTCACCATGGAGCTTTTGAAACTCTTCAAGAGCTTATGGATGTCACTTTAGAACTAGACACAAGATATCATGAGCGGCAAAAGGAAAAGGGTGGTAATCAAGAGAAGAAGCCTCCTGTTAATGGTTCCAATCCCTCAAGGCCTCCTCAAAAGTAATTTCTAAAGAGGCCTCACCAAAAGAAGAACAAGAAGGGCAAGAAATTTCAATCTTCAAAGGACAAGCATCATGCTGCTCTACTCAATAAGGACAATAAGTTAATTGGTTCTGAAAAGGAGAGAAGTATTAAAGAAGGGTTGTGCACTTATTGTGGTGGAAAGCACCCAATTGAAAAATGCTTCAAGAGACCTCACAACAAGCCTGGGTCATCATCAAGAGGCTTCCCTAGCAAGCAGGGAAAAGCCTGAGTGGGGATCATGATGTGTTCAATGGTTCTCACTTATTTCCTTCAAGAGCACAATTGTGCACTCTGCATACTAGTGTCAAGAAATCCTTAAAGTTTCTTATTTTGTCTTATGTGTCTGATATTTTTTATAGCATTATCATTGATTCTTGTGCTACAAACTCTTTTGTTGCAAAGAATTTTGTTCTCAAGTACTCATTGACTATGTCAGAGCTCCCTGAAAAGATTCCTCTTTTCATTCTGGATTCCAATAAATCCCCTGCCTTGTTCATCACCCATTGAACCAAGTGGGTAGTTGAGTTGCCTTCCTTCCCAAGCTTTGAATGGGACTTTTTCATCATAGATTCACCCAAGGGAGAAGAGCTGATATTGGTCTATGATTTAATTTACCATTTTAATCCCATTATTGATTGGAAAAATGGATTGATCACCTATGATTCTAGTGGTATTCTTCCTTCTGCTAGTAATGACTTCGCCACTGCTGTCAACAGTGTTGCTCTGGTTGGTGAACTTAAGACACCTTCCCTTCCTTCTTCTGTCCATATACCTTCCCTCATTGCCTCTCAGTCATTACTTCCATTAAGAGATGAAAGATGTTGGAGAAGATGTTGCTATATCTTCACTTCAGCTCTTTCAAGGGGATATGGACCTTCCTCCTTTATCTTTTCATGCCTCCCTGGAGGAGCAGTGGGATGAGGAGGAAGAGCCGGAAGACATTGAAACTGTGTTTAAGGTACTCCCTCCTGCTTATCACCAATATTTGGATGTATTCTTCAAGGTGAAAGCAGAGAAAATTCCTCCACACAGCGCCTGTGATCATCATATCAAATGGGAGGGTCTTCTACCTCCAATTGGTGTTATCTAGTCATTATCAAACCAAGATTCAGAAACACTGCAGGCCTACATTTCAGAGAATGTAGAAAAAGGTTTCATAAGGCCAAGCTCCTCTTCAACAGGAGCACCTGTCCTTTTTGTTAAGAAGAAGGATGGATGTCTTTGTTTGTGTGTTGACTACTGCAAACTCAATGCTGTGACTAGGAAGAACAGGTATCCTGTTCCTCCTATGAACCAGCTCCTTACCATATTCAACGGCTCCACTATCTTCCCCAAGATAGATCTGCGTGGTGCATATAATCTCCTGAGAATCAAAGAGGGGGATGAGCACTTAACTGCCTTTAGAGCCAAATATGGTAGTCATGAGTATTTGGTTATGCCATTTGGCCTTACCAATGCTCCAGCTTCTTTCCAGAATCTTGTGAATGATATATTTGCAGATTTTTTGGATGTGTTTGTTGTGGTTTATTTAGATGATATTATGGTCTTCTCCAGTTCTGAGGAGGAACATGTCAAACATGTGGCCTCTGTCCTCCAAAGACTGAGGGACAATAATTTGTTTGCCAAAGCCTCCAAGTGTGGAATACTTGGGCTATGTTGTTTCACGTGATGGCCTCAAGATGGATTCTTCAAAGGTTCAGCAAATCCTCAGCTGGCCTCAGCCAAAAAACATCAAGGCTCTTCAATCTTTTCTTGGATTTGCCAATTTTTATTTTTGTTTCATAAAAAATTATTCTAAAAAAATCACTGCTCTCACTTCCCTTCTCAAAAAAGATTCTCCCTTTATCTTCAATGAGGAAGCTCTCAGCCAGTTTCAAATACTCAAAGAATCATTCACCAACGCTCCTATCCTTTCTCATTTCAATCCTTCTCTACCTACTATTGTAGAGACTGATGCTTCTGATTATGCCTTGGGTGCTGTACTGAGCCAGGTTAATGACTCAGGTAAGCATCCCATTGCATTTGATAGTCGCAAGCTTCTTCCAGCTGAACTGAACTATGAAATTCATGACAAGAAACTTCTTGGCATAGTTTGGGCTCTCAAGCGCTGGAGAGCATTTCTTCTCTCTCTTTCCAATTCTTTTGAGGTCTTGACAGACCACTCTTCCCTGCAGTATTTTATGTCTTCCAAATTTCTTACTTGTTGTCAGGCCCGTTGGGCTGAGTTTCTTTCTGAATTTCACTTCACTATCACTTACCACCCAGGCAGGCTGGCCACTTTACCAGATACCTTGTCACATTGGGACAACGTGTACCCAGAGAGGGGGGTGTACTTCATCGGCAAGAATCCTCAAAATTTTCATCAAATAATCAAGCAAGATGGAATTCAAGAGTCAAGATTCTCCTCAATGAAAGTGGAAATATTTTCAGATTTAGTTGACAAGATTCAAAAAGAATTATGGCAAGACAATGATTATAAAGAAATACTCAAGCAACTAGCAAGAGGTGAATCAGTTCCAGATTATTCTCTTGAACCTCAAGCCAAGTTGTTATTAATCAAAGATAGAGTGGTAATACCAAGCAATAAAGAACTGCAGCTCAACATTCTTCAAAAGCATCATGATTCACCATTGGCTGGCCATCCTGGCCAGGAGAAGACCCTCAAGCTCATCAAGAGGGATTTTTATTGGGCTGGCATGAATCAATTCATCAAGGACTATGTGTCCTCATGTCAGCAATGTTCAAGAAACAAGAACATTCATCACAAGAAGTTTGGATTACTCAATCCTCTTTCAATTCCATCTGGTCCTTGAAATTTCTTATCAATGGACTTTATCACTCAATTTCCCTTGTCAAACAACTTTGACTCAATTCTAGTAGTTGTGGACAGGTTCTCAAAAATGGCAATCTTCATTCTGACTTATGGAACAATCACTTCCCTGGACTTAGCTCAAATCTTCTTTAGTCATGTATTTTCCAAGAATGGCCTTCCAGTCAGTATTATTAGTGATAGAGGATCTTTATTTGTTTCCTCATTTTGGACTCAATTGTGTCAGCAGCTCAAAATATCAAGAGATCTTTCAACTGCTTTCCACCCTGAAACAGATGGACAGACAGAGAGGGTAAATCAGATTCTACAACAGTATCTTTGGATGTATGTCAGCTATCATAAAGATGACTGGTACACCTGGCTCCCTCTGGCTGAATTTGCCTATAATAATGCAGAACATTCATCAATAAGGAAATCACCTTTTTTCACCATTTATGGAAGAAATCCCAGCTTTGACTCAATCCATATACCTCAAGACTCACCTTCTGGAAAGTTATCAACAAAGCTCCAATAAGTACAGCAAGTTGTCAAAGAAGAATTAGATTCAGAAATAAGGAGATTCAAGAAGTATGCAGATAGAAATAGAGCAATTCCACCTGATTTCCAGCCTGGGGACAAAGTATGGCTGGCTTCCAAGAACATAAAGACAACAAGACCCACCAAGAAATTATCAGAAAGATGGTTGGGAAATTTTGAAGTTCTGAAGAAGATTGGCAGCCATTCATATCACCTCAAGTTGCCTCAGAAATGTAAGTCAGTTCACCCTGTATTCCATGTGTCCTTATTAGAACCAGTGAAGCATTCAAATATCCCAAATAGACATCAATTTCCACCACCACCAGTCTTAGTGGAGGAGAAAGAGGAATGGGAAGTGGCTCAGGTTCTGGACTCAAAACTCAAGAGAGGTAAATTATGGTATCTTGTAGAGTGGAAAGAATTCAGTGAAGACCCAGAAAGAACCACTTGGGAACCAGCTTCCAACCCTACCAACTCACCAGACCTTGTCAAGAATTTCCATTCATTTTATCCAGACAAGCCTGGCCCAAATACCTCAGGAGTTTGATTTTATGGTGCTTGGTGGGGAGAAGAAGTTATGAAAGTAAGTTCCTCTCCTGGCATGCACCTTTAAGGGGGTATTATACCCATATGTTGTTGTAAGAATCACCTTGGACACTTTGTGAGCACTTGTCAATTCTTTGGACAGGTTCAGGAAGCATGCAACATCAATACCCTCCACTTGGACCTTATCAAGATATGGCCAAATGTTTCTTTCTTTCTTTTTCTTTCCTTTTTATTCTCTTTCCTCTTTCTCAATATGTAAGTTGATGCCAATCATCATTATTCAAGACATTCATTACTTCAAGTCAATAATGGCAATTTATTTCAGTTTTATGGTGCTTGGTGGGGAGTGGAAGTTATGAAAGTAAGTTCCATCTCCTGGTATGCATCCCTGAGGGTTCTACTTCTTGTAAAACATTACCTTGGCCACTCTTTGAGCATCAAATACTTGGTTTTCATTTTTTCAGACAATTCTTGGCCAAAATCAAGAAGGACAAACCATCAGGAATTTCTTTTATCTCTTTTTCTCTCATTTTATTTCTTTCTTTACTTGTATAATTTTGTTTTCTTTTATTTCTTTAAAGCAGCAGCATCCCCTCCCAAGTCATGTATTGGGAGGTTCCATTTATTTTTTCATTTCTAGTAGTTATAAGAGTGGGGATAGAAGTCAAACCAAACACAAACAAGGATCAGGAAACTAGCTATCTCTACCTAAATAATCAAAGGTTCTCTGGAAGTCATTTATCAATTCATCTTCATACCAGGAAGATTTTGCAGCCATCTCTTCTGAAGCAGTACCCGGAATAGTTCTGTCATTTGCATACATAATCACCTCCCTGCTATTTCTATCAACCCTCCTGAATAATCTGGCCACACCTTCTTGGCTTTCACTCTCCGAATTGGGATCCTCTCTGGTAATTTGGATAGGCCAACAATCTCTTCTTTGAAAAACTTGAGCGGCAGGAAACGGCAAAGGAGACAAACCATCCCTTCTTCTACTGGAACTAGCCACAGGTTGGAGCTGACGGGAGGTGGTTATGGGTGAGTTCCTGGGTTTCTGGCTTGGTGATGGTCTTACTGCTGGATTCAAGGCAGTCCTGACATGGGAAGTACTTGGTGAAAGAGGAGGAATTGTAGTAGGAATGGAAGCAAGAACTGGTTGGAAGGTTCTGGGAGTACTGGGAATCACTTGGCTTTGGAATCTGTTGGCAAGAGGCTGAGCAGAGGAATTGCTGGATGTATGGCCAACTGAATGAGGAACAACTTCAACTTCTTCACCATCCAACTCATCACTACCTTCAGTATCTGGATCAGTTGGGGAATCAGCAATCCTTCTTATTCTTTTCACTACCCCTTCAGTATTGATCCTGGAGATTGGGACTTCTGAGCTGGGATATATTGGCCTACCACCAACTGGAATTGGCCCTCCAACATTAGTCCACCTGGCCACATCCCTCTGCCTAGAACCAGTCACTACATCAAAATATCAGTACCAACTTCAATCAGTATATGCAAATCACTCACATTGAGAAAACCCTGAAGTTCCCTCAGGAGTAGGTGCCTCAGAGACTGGGAACTCTTTCCCAAAAGGACCATCTTTTCTACTCCATAAATACCTCCTTACACTAGAAGACGGCACCCCTGTACAACGGCATGGTTTCTTTCCAATGAAGCAATAATGGCACTTTGAAGATTGGGGATTGTAGTGTTGAAAACAATCCTTACCCTTGGCCAAAAATTCAGTACAGGAAGGATCAACAATTTCAACTGCTCTTTATCCGTCATAGGTTTGGGAGAGATCAAAGTGACCAGAAGAAGCCATGGAGGGTGAAGACAATCAACTGAAGGCTCCAGAACCACAAAGAGAAGATGGTGGCGGTGCAGAAGGAGAAGATTAAGTGAGTTCAGTCAGTTTGGAACTCATAACTAAAGAATATGCAAGCAGAAGATCCAAGACATCAGAATCAGTCCACTCCAAATCAAAAAAGTTGACCTCAAGGAAATGGGGCCATAAATCATTTATGCCCCCCCTCAAAGCCTCTAAGGTGAGGATTCAAGACCCCTTTGGGGCTTAATTCATCACCCAGGGCCTCCCCTACAGCTTTGAGGTCCTGGACCCCCTCAATGGGTCCAGGCCATGTAGGTGAGTTTTTGGACCATGGACCATTTCTTGGTCCCCAGCAAAATTGGGCCCAGGGAGCCTCCAATAGCCCCCACAGACCGGGGCCCATGGCCCACAGCCCACAGACCATAGGACCCCAAAACATCAAAATGGCCAGAAATGGCCATATATCAAAAAAAATCACTAAAATCACCAAGACCCAAAAAAGGCCCAAAAGGCCATAAAATCAAGAAAAATCCAAAATCACCATAGGAGGGGCCAAAGCCCAAAAAACACTATGGAAAGGGACTTTGAGATATTTTCAAGGCCAATGGGGACAAGAACCCTTGAAGACTTATTTCAAGACAATTTAAATTGGGCCTTGACAAATGAGTATACATTCATATACTCATTTGGCATCATTTTCTGAGCGCAAGAGCTCATTGGCCATCATTTTGGGATACAACCCAAGGCCATACCCCAAGGACAAAAGATTTATTGAGTCAGAAGAAAAAGAAGCATATTTAGAAGTGGAATACTTACCCAAAAATTGAAAGAAGGGGGGAATAAAATTAATTTGACAGGGAATGATTGAAAAAGGATTTTCAGGATAATGGTCAAGAGGAAATGAAAATTAAAAAGAAATTTTTAGATAAAATGTGGGGATATTGAGATGCCACTCAACAGTGGCAGGGTATTATGGTGTTCAGGAGCCCACCAGTTTCAAGAGGGGGATACTGTAACAGCCACTCACCAGGGTTAAGGGTATTCATTAATACACCCACTAAAGCACCTCAAATCAGCAGATCCACTATTTGCATCAGCATTCAGTTTCAGCAATCTTCCTTGCTGAAACATGCATACAGCTTGGTACTTCAATGCAGCCTGACAACATCTGTACAGGTTGGATTCACCCAATACAGTTTGGATACACCATTATGAAACTGTATGATCACTCAACTCCACCACATCCCTTGTACAGGTCCTGTACAGATGTACAGTACCTGTATTGGCCAGACTCAATTCAATCATTCAATCCTCTCATGAAAATTTTCTCTCTGGATCAGGGCTGGTGATTCTCAAATATACCAGCCCCTCTTTCTCCCCCCTGGGAACTTTTCCCCAGTTAATTAATTTAGTTTATTTATTATTGAATGAATATTATTATCCTTATCTTGGGTATTATATTTATTTAATATCAAGTTAGTCTTTGAATCTTCTTTCTTTGCCTGTACAGTATGAGTTGGGTGGCCATATCCTTATTAACCCTTCTCTTTTCATTCTAGCAGGTTGAAACAGTGGACTTGGACTTGTTTGTGGTTGGCTCTTTTATTTCTTACTCCTATTCTTTTGTTGCTGCTTATCTTATATTATTTATTTTATTAATTCATTTCTTTGAACTCTTAAGTGTATTCTTTCTTACCATATCCTGAGCCGTCCATAAGTGAGTCCCAGTTTACTGAGTGTCAGGCCCTCTTCACTTAGAAGAGCCCCTGTGACAGGCCATTCTTTAAGTTTTGGTACTTCTCTTAGAAGTGCTTGGCCCATTGATGGTTCCAAGTTATGAAAAGAAGTGGAAAATTCATTTTTTAACTAAATTTTCAGCATCCAATACTTGTGGATTGGGAATTCCTGTACCCTCATTTTGTTTCAGAGGTGTAGACATTCTTGGTAAGGTGTTCAGTATCTGTTCAATCTCATTAATTTTACTGTTGCTAAACCTTTGGGAAATTCTGAATTCATGTTGGAAGGCTTGTATTAAATTTATTACTTCAATTTTATACATGTCTTCATTATGTGTCAGTTCTTGCCATAATTCTGTTTGTCTTATATTATCAGCAGTAACCTGATTAAATTTCATTGTTAATTTTGATACTTCTTCTTGTGAAGCATCAAAACAATTTCTCAAGGCAATTGTATATGTCTTTACTTCAGTAAATGGATCTGAAATGTCATCAAGGACTTTCTTGTTATCTGTCTTGATAATATTCATGGCTTGTTTAATTCTTGTTTCAATTATGTAATCAATATTTAATTTAGAATATTTGTTGGTTAATTATTTGATAATGGAAGATTGTTTATTTATCTTATTGCCAAAAGAATTGTCATTATTAAAAGTTTTAATTGTTCTTAAAACTTTCTCAAAACACATAAGTGTTTCATTTATTTGGTTCAGACTTAAGTTCTTTGACCTAAGATTGTTACAAATGGATGAATTTTTATCAGAAAAATGACTTTTTACGTCATTTATAGCTTCATACAACTCTGGGATAGAATCAAAAATGTCAAAAATCATTCCTGATATTTTAATCTGGCTTACTCCTTTTTCTGTAATTCCATCATTGTTCTGGTCATCTGAAATACATTTTCATGGCATCCTGCTGAATCTTTGGGATTCTGTAGCCCTGGCTGTAAGGTTTTGTGGCTTGTTCCTTGCCTTTGCCCTTGTTCTGAGTTTGTGGCTGCTTTTGAATGTTGCTATTGCTGCTTCTGGCTACTGGGGCTGCTTTTGGCACTTTCTTGGGTGGTGGAGGGTTGTTTTCACTCCTTTCTGCTGTTAAAAGCATCATGTTCTTTTTTTCCATCAATGGATGCAATCCATTGAGTAACTTGCAAGTGTTTGGATGGCCCAGGAATTGTCTCACAGTAAGTTAAGAAATCATGCAGTTTTTCCACAGATCTGCAAGGATCTGGTACTCCTTGTGCTGCAATGCATGGTTGTAAGCCTTCTGACTGGCTTTGTATATGTCTACTGAGGCTTCCTGTGGCAGTTTCAGCTCTGTTTGAAGGTAAAACAGTATTATCAGCTTCAGAATGACATAATTTATTAATTTTGAAGTCATCAACTGACCCTTGTCCTTCTCTAACTGATTGGCTTCTGCCATAATCACGTCCATGACATTTTTGGAAGCTGCTTGAGGGGTTATAGCTGGCTCCTGATCTGGTTGAAGGCATATTTTATGATTAAAAAGTTTGAAATAGCATTTTTGTGTCACAAAACTTACTATTGGCCAAATTCTTTTCCTTCTGAAGGGTATTACTTATATCCAAGTTAATTAATTCAGAAGAAATTGGTTCAGGTTGATTATTCTGAGTTATAATAATTGTACTATTATGGTCAGAATTCACAGTACTTGCAGGAATAATGCTTGTTACTATTGAGGCTGTTTCAATATTTTCTTGTCTTACCACATTGTCAGACAATAAAATTAATGAAAAAGCCAATTTATTAAGTGAAAAAAGATTTTTTCAAAAGAGAAATGAAAAATAAAGCCTCACTTATGATATGAAAAAAAATTATTTTTTAGGGATTTTTTGAATTATAAGTATTTTTTATATTTTTTTAAATTTTTCAATATAAGAAAAAAGATTTAAAAAGAGTAAAAAATTACGTCACAGGTAAAATATCATGGCTGGGCCCCCAAATGTAAGGTGTGGATATGAAACTTTGATTAAGAATCAAGTACTCTTCCTGTTCTCAAAATTTGTATAAGGTAAAAATGATTAAAAATTAGTATAAAGTAGTATTTTCAAGAGAAAACACACCAATTTTTATTGTTTTTAACTTTATGATTATAAAAAAATAATATTATAAAGATTTATTGTTTTACCAACAATAAAAATTTATCCAAAAATACTCTACAAGAGATATTTGAGGCTACAAAAGAAATTTCTTCAAGAGAAATTTCAATTGGAATTAATTGAGAAAAGAACTTCAAAAAAATATTTAAAGAGAAAACATGCCAAAAAGTGACCAGAGTGAATTTGGAAACAAAGTGACAAAGCTAACAGTGATGAAAGATGCTTTAATTCACTTATGGGGTGGCTCAAGGGGTAAAAATGATTATAATGATTTTTCACATGTTCAAAAGGGTTAAAAGTATATAAAAAAAGGTGGTTGGAATCTTCTATTGATTGGCTTAACAGTGTTTAAACTAATTATAAAAGGAAAAGACTTTAACATGAAGAGAAAAGTGGGGCACAGAAGACATTCTTTTATAGCCATCAATTTTCTTACTCCAAAAGTAAAATTTACTCTTTTCAGTCATGGAAAACACTCTGACAACAAAAAAGCTAATTATGGCATCATTGAACCCTGGTTTAGACCAAAAAAGTCTGTTTTTAGCCTTTTTGGCTATTTTTAACCATTTTAGACCCTTAAATCAGGAATTACTATAGTCATACCTGGTTTAGAGCCTTCAAAACACGTAAGAATGTGTGTAAGAGACATAGAAACCAGTTAAAACTGTTTTTAATAAGATTGTTTTAAGTTAAGGGAAGTTTTAACCTCTTGGCAACAGTTAAAACTGCCCTGCTTGGTATCAAAACCTCATCATCAATTGAGTCACAGACCCTGTGACTTGATGACAGGCCAAAAGTGATGAATTTTTGCATGGAGTTTTACATCCCATGCCTGTCAGCAAGGATTTTGGGGGTCTGGCTCCCCCTTGGAGCTAGAGTACCTTTCCCCCCAGAATTAATCTTTCCAATTTATTTTTTCTTTAATTCCTCATCATGTAATACACTTGTAATTTAAACATATAATTCAATTGAGTTTTTACAGTACACATCTGTAATAATTGATAACTCATGTGTAAATTACAGTTTACTTATGTAATACATGCGCACATTTTGACATTTCAATTGAAAACACTTCAATTCCTCATAGCTTCTAAACTACACACAACACCTCAATTTCAACACAAAAATTTATGGTTAACACCACATGTGGTGTGAATTAAATTAAGGTTTTGAGGACTTTCAACTTTTGTACAGAAAATACTAAAAAATTAATTTAAGCTTATTTAGAGTTGAGTTACAGAAATTTTTCCCAGAGGTGACGCCACCTTATTTTTTATGAGGAATCCAATGATTAAGTAATTTTCTTATGTTCATTTATTGGATAAAAATTTATAATATATTTTACGTAAAATTTTACCAAAAATACTTTAATTTCATTAATTTTATTAAAAATTCAGTTTTACTTGATGTTTTCAAGTAAAAATGTATTTTCATAATTTGAAAATTTAATGTAATTTTTATTTTAAATTAAAATTAAATTTTTAATTTTGTATGTAAATTTGCATTTATATTTTAATTTTTATTTTGATAATAAAAATAAATTCATTTCATTTATATTTGTATCCTATATTGTTATTTGTGGTCTTTTGGGTATGTGAAAATACCTCTCAGGCTCACAAAAGAGGAATCTCATTAACATCAATTGATCTTCACTGGAAGATAATGAAAAATAATTCCACCAACCTAAACTCAAGTAACCATTAGGAAGTAACCTCCTGTCTGAAGAAAGATAAATCTTGAAACATACATCCACCTCAAATAATGAAGAAATTTTCACCCACCTCAGTTTTGTCATTGTTTGCTCAGGAACTCAATTCTGTCAATAACAACCCTAAGTAAATACAGTATCACTCTCTAAAGCCAAAATTTAGTCTTACCAAGGCCTCTTTGTTCAACCTTTAAAGGATAGAAAAACCACTTGGAAATGGACCCTTGGAAAAATTGCAAGATTATTCCTGATTATGCTTAGAGAAGGATCCCTGGGATAATATACATATCCCTGAATGGAAAAAAGAACATTGGATCAATAAATAAACCCAGAATATTTCATCTGAAGATTAAGAATGGGGATCACCCTTGCCATCAACACCATTTCCAGACCTGAAAATCATTCCTTTACCTTAAATCACTTTTGAAGATATTTATGGACAGGAAAAAAACCTCTACAAACCTTCTACACCTATCCCTTGCAGGAATTACCTGGGAATAATCTTTTAAATTATGATTTTTTGGACCTTCTAACTTATGATAGAATATAAAGAAAACTTCCAAATTAATATTGGGAAGAAATCATTCAGCTCAATGAGAAACACAGGAGATACCCCTTTTTCAAAACTTGGGAATGTCCAGATTATTTTAACTTATGATAATACACAATTAAATAAGGAATCCTGAAAAAAGCTATGGGGGGATACCTTTTCAAGCAAGCCACCAGGCCTCATGACTGGGAAAAAAGCCTTATACCTGGAATATTATGGCTAAGATCCCAAAATTACTCTATCAATGAATATTTCTGGGTGAGGTTCTTCAAGAATTACCTAAAAGACAGAATAAATCAGGAAATTTGGAGGGGGGTGAGAGAATAAAAAGGAAATTAGTTCCCAAGGTCACCAAAGGAAAGGAAATCATAGCATAATTACCTTCTAAGTCTTCTTTTCAGCTCTTGACCAATTGAACTCATCATTAATGGCTATCTGTTATTAATTTCTTATTTATTTTCTCTTCCTATAGAATATAAAAAGACAAATTTAATAAATTTATATATATAAAATAAATAAATGAAAAAAAGGAGAATGAAAAAATCTCAATATTATTGCTTTAATTCAATTTTTGGTTTCTAACTCATTGTCCTTTTTTTTCTATCTTTAGTTTTTAATTTAATTTAATTTTCTTTCTATCTTTTCTCTCTTTCCACTCTTTCTGACTAATTTGTTGTTTTTAGGCATGAAGGCCAATTCCTTTTTTTGAAAAAGAGGGGGAATATGTTTCTTGTTATATTACTTATGTTTTGTCATATAATAAAATAAGATAAATAAATAAATAACTACAAGAAACAATTAGCAAGGATATATATAAGAAGCAGGTAAACCAAACTTACAAGCACCTCAATTGATTTTATTTCTTTAAAACCTTTATAGCTGAGCCAGCTACACTATGAGGAAAGAGGAAATAGAATGCTGAGGAGGTTGAAGAAGGAGCGTTTCCTTGAAAAGGGTTGTAAACAAGGAGTTAAGGATTGTATTCCTATTGATGAAGCTATGGAAGGCCAAGGCTTCCGGCAGAGGGTCCCAAGGATGAAGGAGAGAAGCTGGAAAGAGGGGTAGTGGCACCTTAATTGTGGTTGGCACATTCGCAAAGTGGCTTACTGACTGTTGAGGATAAAAAACCAAATATTATTTACCTGAATTATTCAGGTGTAAAGAGATGGATAGATTGAATGAAGGCAGCACTATAACCTCTGAATTGGGACGAAATTTTAGAAAGAATAATAAAAAATATACCATAATACAGTAATCGGCACAAAAAGGGGGGGTAAGTAGAACAGGAACATTAAATGACCTTTGTTTCTTGTTTTTCTTTTTTGATATAATTTTCTGAATAGATTATTTAATGGTAAAGGAAATGACCAGTAAGGAACAAAAATCTCAAAAAACACTACCATATTTATAGTCACTGCCAGACATAGAAATGGGAGCCCTGTACCAAGAACAGAAGCCAAAACTAAGTCTATGTTCTTGGAAGTCTTCCTAAAAAAGAAGAAAGGGACATACTGTTAAGGGAGGAAAGCTAAGCCTTATGAGGATCAGACATTTATTCCACCCTCAAACCCAATGAATCCCACCAATAATGGAAACAAAGGCAGAATTAAAATACCTACAAAAGACAAAATTTAAAGGAAAAAATTCAAAAAAAATATAAAATAAAAAAAAATTAAAAAGAGGAAAAAAGGGCTGTATGGGTGGAGAAAGAAAAATTAAAGCTGCCTGTTATGCTAGCATTGATCACCACCCAAAATCTACAACAAACCATTGAAAAAACTTGTCCAAAAGATCCATCCACATATACAAGAAGAGAAAATGAAAAATAGAGATAAATAAATAAATAAAATGTAGATGGTAAATTACTGTTGAAGAATTCTTGAAGCCTATAGATCTGACTTTGCACAGTGCACACCAGGTTGTACGGCCTGGCTTGCGAATTATTGGAGGGAGTCAATTGGCCCTGAAGGTACTTCTTTGAATTATAAAGAAATATCAATATAGATCAAAAATGACCAAAAAGTATATTAAAAAATATTAAAGAAAATAAATATATATAGATATAATATATTAAATAAACATTTGAGCCCTCAAAATGACTTAAAACCTCTGTTTTTCTAGCTTTATTTCTTTTTTCATTTAAATTGTGATTTTATACCAATGTTTTTTATTCTTATTCTTTGGATAATTTTGGATTAAAAACCAACTAATGCCCTAAGAATTCCAATAAAATGACTAATTTTATTTCTTTTATTTTCATTATTTATTTTATAAGCTATATCAACCATTAGTTTTTATCTTTTTAGGGATTTCCTTTAATTAGAACACCAGTAATTCCCTAAGAAAGGCATAAAATACTATTTTTTTACTTTTTATTATTATCTTATTTATATATGAATTTTTACAAACTTTTTTTTATTTCTTTTATGGAATTTTATATTAAAAAACAACAAAAATTTCTAAAGAAAGGCATTAAAATGCAGTTTTTTATCATTTTTCTATTTTTATTTTATTGTTTCTTTTTTCAAACTGACATCTTTTTCTATATATTCAAGGAATTATTTTGTAATACACACCAGAAATTTCCTCAGCAGGACATAAAACTGGTGAAGAGATGGCTCTTGGAAAGGCTTCAACTGGCCTTAGAGTTGATGAAAGGACCAAGTCATGACTTTAATGAGATTTATTATGGAAAGTCCTGGGAAAGACCATAAAGTGCAGTGGTTTTAGTTTATTTTATCAATAAGACCTTAAATCTGATTAAATTATCAGTTATCTTTTTATTTTTATTTTTTATTCCTATTTCATCTTACCTTTTCCCTATTATCTAATTTCCTTGATATTAAATATTTTGGACATATCCAAAGAATACATCAAAAAAGAAAAATTGAAAAAACCAAGGGCTTTGGTTGACAAGATAAATTAAAATAAAATACTTCTTTGAATAAAAAAAGGTATTGGAACTTATTTAAAGTGAATAAGTATTTATAACATGAAGGAATTAATTTAACTCTGCAGGAGCTATTTATTTTCCAATGCATCAATTGATTCCATAATTTGGATAATTTATATAGGGTTTTGATAAAGACACATATACAATTTGGTAAAAAGATGTAAGCTCTTACATGTTCTTTAATTGGAATGTAGCTAAAAAGAACCTGTATTGGGTAAAGCCCCATTTATGGAATTATTGATGCCCTGTATTGAATTTTTATGACATTGTTGATCTTATTTATTTAATTTTTAATGAAATTTTGGATTCCATTTATGGAGATTTTCATTATATAAATGGAATTTTTATTCTACTTTTGATTCCATAAATGGCACTGTTAATACCATTTATGGCATTTCCATTTTATTTTTGATGCCATTTATGGCCCTTTTCATGCCAAAAATAGTATTTTAACTTCCAATAATGCCATAAATCACATTTCTAATTCCATTGATGTCATAAATAACATTTTAAGTTTACTTCAAAACATGAACAAAAAACATAAAAAAAGAACTTTTTGGGCCTACAACCATCCCAAGATTTTGGGTTTATGGGTTTTGATTCTCAAGACTAGTCCCTTTATTTGTGGAAAAATTATGGAAATTTATAAGTGGGAACATTTTCAATGAATTTCTTTAAAAAAAAGAACATTTTGCCAAATCAGCCAAATTGGAGAAATTTGGCAAAAAAACAAAATTGAAAAAATTTGGGGATGTTAAAACCTCATGTAAGAAAAAATTTGAAAAAGAGGATTAAAAAAATTCTCAAAACTAAGCCTGGGGAATTTTTTTTAAAAAAGTATGCCACTTATGTGTTTTGGCCATAAATTGGTAAAAAAACGTAAGGGATTCCATGTTTTTACTAAAAGCCTACACATGTTTACCAACACCCTTTACATATAAATGACACCTCAATGTGCTATTTGTTCCAAAAAGGAACAAAAAAGCCCTCCAAAAGAAAAAAAAGATTTTTTTCAACTTTAAAAACTTTAATTTTCCCTTTTTATATTTTTCAACAACTCAAATGCATTTATGGGTAACCAAAAATATGAACCATAAAGGAAAAGTAATTTAAATAAAGTCTGAGTCACAGTGGTGATTCTCCAAAGGCAGAGCTGTGGCATCAAAAGGGTCATTATATGAATACAAGACTCAAATTATAATCATTGAAGTGTCATTTTGTGATTATAGGTATTTTCATATAACCAAAAGACCACCAAGAATTAAAATAATTCATAAGTAAAGATAAGAAATTTCTTTTCAATATAAAAATAAAATCAAAATATGGATATGAAATTTGAATACAAAAAATGAAACCTTTGATGAAAATTTAACATTAAAATTACATTAAAGGTTAGTAATGAAATGATCTATTTTTACATGAAAAAAGTAAGTGAAAAGACATATTTAGCAAAAATATAAAAATAAAAATATTTTTTGGAAAGAATTTAATAAAATTTATCTTAAATTTCTTTCCAATAGAGAAAATTATGAGAATTATTTCACTGTTGAATTCCTCACAAAAAATCAGGTGGGGTCACTCCTGAGTGAATATTCTGTGACTCAAATCTGAATAAGCTTAAATTGAGTTTTTAGTATGCTCTGTATAGAAATATGAGATTCCTGAAACCTTCAATTGAATTCACACCACATGTGGTTTAACCAGAAATGTTTGTCTTAAAAATGAGGTTTGGTGTGTAGCTTAGAAGCTATGAGGAAGTGGAGTATTTTCAATTGAAATGTCAAAATGTGTGCATGTATTACATGAGTGAGTATAAACTTAAATATGGGGAATCAATAATTACATTTGTCTACTGGAATTTTTTGGGTGAATTACATGTTTAAAACCTATGTATAGTACATGATTAGGAATTAAAGAAAAAATAAGAAGGAATCTTGGCTCCAAGGGCTCCAGACTCCACCCAATTTCTTTCTGAAAGGAATGAGATTTCAGAATTCATGCAAATGTTCATCAATTTTGGCCCAAAATTGAGTCACAGAACCTGTGACTCTTCATTGATGATGAGGGTTTGATACCAACCAGGGAAGCTGTAACTGTTGCCAAGAGGGTAAAAATATCCTGAAGCTAAAAAAAACTTAGTAAAAGTAGTTTTAAATGGCTTTAAAGTCTCTTACACAATGTGTGACATGCTATGAATGTTTTAAATCAAGTATTACTATAAAGATGGCTAAAGCAAGCTCTTTTTTGGGCCAAACCAGGGTTTAATGATTCCATAATTGGCTTTCCTTTTGTTTTTGTGTTTCTAAAGACTGATTAGAGTAAGTTCTAATTCTAGGTTATGAGAATTTATGGCTATATAAGAATTCATTCTTTGCCCCACTTTTCTCTTTATCTTGGAATCTTGTCCTTTTATAATTGGTTTAAACACTGTTATACCAATCCATAAAAGAATGCAAAAACCATTCTTAAAACATTTTGAAACTTTTGAGCACATTGAAGAATAATTATACTAATTATTTATAGCTCTTGTAATCATTTTTCCCCTTGAACCACCCCAAGAGTGAAATTAAAGCATCTTTCATCACTGTTAGCTTTGTCGTTTTGTTTCCAAATTCACTCTAGTCACTTTTTGATATTTTTTCTCTTTAATATTCTTTTGAGAGACTTCTTTTGATATCAATTTCCTGAATTTATTCTCTCAATTAATTCCAATTGAAATTGCTCTTGAAGAAATTTCTTTATAGTCATAAATGTAAGCCTGTCAGTTATATATGACATACCCATAAGGCCACAAATAGCTTTATAAACAGCTGATTTAGTCTTGCACAGACTTTGCAGTTGAAATTAAAATAAAAATAACAAAAAATAAGTATAAATTTTGTTTGGATACACAAATTTATAATTATTATATCATTTTTGGATTCTACACCAAAAACAACCTAGGGTACACCCATAGGGTGTTATACCCAAAAATGCTTATTTCTTAGGTTATTGGAAGATTTAAGAATCTCATAGTAGTAGTGTAACTTTCTTAACATTTTTTTAAAATTGTTAAATTTGAGCTTAAATAAGCTTAAATTTAAAGTTGCATAAGGTTTATGCAAGCTTACCAAAATTTTAGTTAAAATTGAGGTGTTGTGTATATTTACTGAATTGACTAAGGATTTTCCATACAGGATGTAAATCCTACATGGGCTCAATTTCAAAGTTTTTAAGGCCATAGTATGGCTTTAAATAAATAAAGGGAAAAATCCATGCAAAAAGGTGGGACAAAGGAAAAATACCAAACAGAGCTGGGGTACCCAATTTTCTGGATCTGCAAAGATTCAATAAAGTTTTTCACCCTTTACTGGAGGATTTTCAATCTGATTTAACTTTAACATTAGAATTTGATCAAACGTTAAAGTTTGAATTGTTTTTATCCCAATTTGGACAGGAATTTCAAGCTTCCAAAGGGTAAATCCCAATATCCAAGCTTGAAATTAAAGTTTTAAGAGCTGTCAAAGCTTAAGTAAGCTTAAAGCTTTAAAGTTACAAGCTTCAAAGCCTTATCAAAAGTTAAGGTTTAGTGTGTATTGCTATTTTATGTGGAAAAATAGCAATAACTTCAAAAATTCATTAAAAATCCAAATCTTAATGAATTTGCTTGAAAATTTCACAAAGCTTAAAATTAAATTTTATATGTGTATGAATTACATTTTAAGTATGTTTTATAAACAGGATTAATTGGAAATTGACCTGGAAAATTACTATTTTAATTATACTTAGAGAAAATTAAGATTTCTTTAAAAATTAATTAAGAATTGAGCTTGAGAGATTTTTGCTTGAAACTTTATTTGTAAGTTTTCCATGTGATTGAGTTTAATATAAATAAGCTTATTTTATGTTAAAACTTAAAATAATTAACTTAAATGAGGATTAAAGCTACTTGGAGTTAAGAATAGCACCAGTTACTTTAAATTGGAATTAAAAATAAGCTACCTTAAGTTAAGAGCTTTATTTTTGAGCATGGCTTTCAGTTTTGACCTGAGAACTCCCTCTATATCCATTATGAATCATGAGAGATGCTCTGAAGACATAAAAAGAGTCTATTAATCACTGTTTTTGTCCATCAATTCAATCGAATCCAATGACATTAGACATTTCAACAGGTAAAGTTTTATTACATATAAAATCTTATTATTAAATTAGCTCTTAAGTTGTTTTGTTCTTTATTAATCTTGAATTAAAGAATTGAAATCATAGAATTCAGATTATTGTTGTAATCACCAATAATATATTTCATTTTTAAAATTATTTTCTTTGAAATATCTTTTAAAATCCACAAATTCCTCTTAAAAACTCTTTAATCATATTTTTTAATATAAAAAGTTGTTTTATCTTTTAAAATATTGATTTTTGGCTTTTTTTAACCTATAATAATTATTTAATACAATAACTGTTGTATTTGACTTGTTGTATTAGTTATGTATTATAAGTAAGTTTTCTTATAAAATTTGATAATGTTTTATCTATTATTAGTTTTATTATATAGAATTCTTCTATAGTAATTATATCTGCACAGTGTGTGTTATAATTTCTCTTTATAAGTAATATTAATATTATTCATAAGTGGTTAAATATTTCTTTTTTCCACATGTAATTGTCTCATTAAGAGCTTTAAACTTCTCATTGTAATAACTGTCAGTGACTATAACAATAATAGAATAGTTATAATTTATTATAATTATTAATATTTTTGTTATATAATAATAATTACTTTTATTTTTTTGATATAATTATCTTTTAATGATTACATTTAGTTTGTGGTTATAATATTTTGTTATATTATATTTCTCTACTGAGGACAGTCATAGTGCTCTTGATATTGTTACTATTATCAAAAGTTTCATAGAAAATCCTTACAATATAAATCTCTTGTAGAGTATTTTTGGATAAATTTTTATTGTTTGTAAAGAAATTCATATTCATAGCATTATTGATTTATACCAAAAAAGTTAAAAAAGAAATTTTGGTGTATTTTCTCCTAGAGCTCTTAAAAATTCCTATTTCCAATTAAATTTACCTTATACAAATTTTGAGGATAGGAGAAGTATTTGATTTTTAATCAAGCCTTAATAGCCACAGCTTACAAGTTTGAATTATAAATACTTCAAAGAAAACCAACTTTTATGGATTGTCATAAATAAAGCCTTTCATCAGCTTAATTTACTTCCACTAATATTTCTCTGATTTGTGGATTTTAAAGGAAAATTGAAGGACTGAATAAATAAACAAAAAAACGTTTATAATCATCAATTAGGTCTAAAGAAGAATCTTCTTTCTCTGCTATTACCTCTCTCAAAGTTCCTTCAGAAAATGGGGGGTGGGTAAGCTTACTTATTAAATTATCCTTTATAGTGAATGTTTTGGTGGAATAACAGTATATCCTCTTTTAAAATTTGAAAACAAACTCAAGATTTTTACATGGAGAGGGGGCCCTCATACATCAAAAACTTCTTCATTATCATTAGCTTTATCACCATATCTTTGAAAAGGTTGAGTTTAGAATTGAAGGACTTCCCATTGACAAAAAATACTTGGATCATGGATATACTCAATGAACATGGAATATTAATAAAGAATACCTTATTTAAGGGAGTATTTATCAAGATTTAAGATTGTTTATATAAACCAGGAAGAATTACCTTTTGAATGAAATTTTGTAGGAATCAAGAATTTTCTAAATTTCTTTAATTCTGGTATGAAGACCCCCTATGGACTTACAGATTAAATGGAAAAAATTTATGGAATGGTGGAAGATTCAAACTGGAATAGCTATGGACCTTTCCCACATTTTAACACAATGGGCTAACAAGATAAAGAAGAAGAACGTAACTAAAATTGCCCTTGGGAGTTCAAGAAGCTTGAATGCTCAAGAGGCTATAGAATTGAGACTAAAATGCTCCCCTATGGAGCTTGGACAGGGATATGTATACAACAAAACCAAAAAAAGAGGTGGAGATTGTCCTATTCAGTGGAAATGCTGAAGGACCATCATGTCCTTAGAATGAAGCTAAACTTCTCACTTGTTTAAAATTGAAAAGGGGTTGTAAACTAATGAAAATATGAAGATAATAAGATGCTATAAGATGTATATCATTATCAAAAAATTGGCCAAAATGAAGAAAGTGAAAGCTCAAGATATCAACATTTGAACAAGGAGATTACTCATCAGAACTTGAAATAACCAACATAACCATGAAAAACATGGGAAAAATCATCAATATAAACAAAGAGAAACATTCAAGAAGGATACAGAATCAAAAAAAAGAAATTAAACCTCAGGATAATCCCCTAGATCAACCAGGAGGTGCCCAAAAGACTTAAGCTGCAGGACTTGTATAACCTATATACAGGGGTTACACATGTAGCTGTAGGTACTTTATGACCTTAAACTATAAATTTAGTCTTGAAAGAAAAATCTCTCAGGACCTAAAGCCTTCAAGATACTAGAGATACTCTTGGATCATTAAAAAATAAAAGAAATCAATTAAAAATGGATTCTCAAATTTTAGCAGAAAATACAAATCAGTCCTTAAACAATTCCTGGGGATCTTACTCCACCTTTGGAAAGACCACCTTTTTCAACAAACCCTTATGGAACAGCATTGTTACCAAGCCCACCACTATTTCATAAGACTCTCAAGATCACTGATGAAATACTACAAGAAGGAAATTTTGGCCCACCAGGATGGTTATCAAATAAAGAAATCAATTTCCTCAAAAATGTTTATCACCTTAAGGGGAAATGAAATTGCATTTTGTGAATAAGGAAGAGAATTAATTAAACACCTATGAGAAACCCTACAAGATATCAGTAATCCTTCATGAACCATGGAAGAAGAAACCCATACCCATCCCAAAGCCAATTTCCCTTCAATCTACTGAATTAATAAGGTAAAGAATCAGTGCTGGTCTCTATGAAAAATAAACCTCAAGCTATACCTGCAAAATACTTTGTGTGGCCAAATCCAATGGAAACCTCAGGATTGTACATGACCTTCAGGAACTCAGAAAAGTCACAATCAAGGATATTGGATTACCATCTAATATTGAAGAATTTGTGGATGCATTTTCAGGAAGCGCCTGTTATTGACTAGGGGACATTATGGAAGGATATGATGAAAGGGAAATGGAAATAAATAAAAGAACACTCACTACCTTTGAAAAACCCTTTGGAAGAATGCACCTAGCAATTTTGCCTCAAGGACAAACCAGCTCAGTAGCAGTATACCGGGCTCAAATGACATAGATACTTCAAGAGGAAATACCAGAAAGTATAGGGATTTTCATTGATGATGGAGGAATGAAAGGACAAAGATGACATTAAAGCCAAGAGAAAATACAAAAAAACTAACAATCAGCAGATTTATATGGGAATATTGAATAAGTCCAGAAAAAGGCTATTTTGGATTAAAGAAGCTGGAATCACTATTTCAGGATCTAAATTTGCAAGATGTATTCCAGTTTTGGAAATAGTAGGGCATGTAGTATAATTAAAAGGAAGAAAAAGCTTGAAGAAAAAAATAAACACCATCAAAAATTGACCAGAACCACTCAGAAGGAAGGAAATCAGAGGGTTCCTTGGGTTTTGTGCACATGTGAGAATTTTATTTGAAGATTTATTGAAAATTGCTTCACCACTAAGAAGACTCACCAGAGAATATGTTGATTGGAACCAGGATGAAAGTTAAAATAAGATTTACATAAACTCAGAGGGATAGTTGGAGAAGAAATAACCCTCAAGAAGATGGATTATGGCAAAAGAGCACAAAGAATTAAGCTAGCAGTAGATCCAAGCTTTATGTCTTCAAAAGAAGTACTTACTCATGAAGATAAAGAAGGAAAAGACATACTAGTACTATATGAATTGGTAAATTTCTCAAAGCTGGAATGAAAATACTCACAACCCAAAATGGAACTATATAGAGTGGCTAGAATTCTCAAGAAACTTCAAAACACCCTCTGGGTACAATATTTTGAAATCAAAGTGGATGCCAAGGCATTAATTGAAATTATCAACATAACCCCTCTACCAGATTCCCCACAACAAGATGGGTGGATTTTATTCAGCTTTTTACTTTTGATTTAGTCCATAAACCAGGGAAAACATTAACAATTCCAGATGGAATATCAAGAAGACAAAAGGAATCTGAAGAGGAAAATCAAGAGTCTTCAAAATTTGATTAAGAGGAGGATTGGATTAAACCACACCCAGTGTTTGGAGCCAAACACATCAATTCATTAAATATTTCAAGAATGAAAGTACCAACAAAGAAAGAAGGATTTTGGAACAGGATGCAAGATTTCCTAAATACTATTTCAAGACCAAAGGGAATAAAGGAATAATAATGAAGAAGGCTTAAAAGAAGATCACCCAATTTTTTCTTGCAAGAAAGCCAACTGAAAAGAAGAAACAACCAAAACCCTCAACTGGTAATTTAAAACTAAGAAGGCCAAAGTCACATTTTGAAGCAATTAAATGAAGATATGGGTCAAGAAGGAGAAAATGAAACTTAAAAAAGAATAAAAGAAAGATTTTGCGGGAAGGAATGAAGAAGACAGTAAAGAAATGGGTACAATCATTCCTGGTATGCCAAAAGAGGAGTCATTCTTAAAAAGAGAACAAGAAATTTCTACAGAAAAATGAAATTATTTGAAAAGATCAGAATGAATGCAGTTCATACCAAATATGGAAGATGGAAGTAAATGGCTGTGGCCAGGGATGATTTCTCACAATGGCCAGAAACAGTGGGACTTACCAAATTAACAGCAGCAGCAGTGGAAGATTGGTTTACCTCACAATGGATATAAATATATGGGTCACCAAAAGAGGTTACTGTATATGGAGGACCAGAATGTGGAAAATAATTACAAAAAGAAGGACCAAGAATGAGGATTACCATACCATACTACCCAGAAGCCCAAGGAATAGTTGAAAGGGGACACAAACAACCCAAAGATGCACTAGTCAAGCTGTGTGGGGAAAATGGTGGTAAATGGATGAAATAAATACCATTGGTAACCTTGGAAGGCAGGATATCCACTAAAAGGAGAACTGGAATTTCCCCTTATGAACTACTATTTGGAAAGCAAGAAGTATTACCAATTGAACTTGAAACAAAGACATTTTTGTCCATAGATTGGCAAATTTCTTTACCACTAAAGAATGAGTGGAGACCAGGGCCAAGAATATGGAAAGAAAAGAGTAAATGTGAAGGAACGAGGCAAAAACCTGAAGCACTAGAGAGAGGAATACATAAAACATTGGGATAGAAGAATGGCACATCAACTCAGATCACCACTCAATCCAGGAGAGTTAGTCTTGGTCTAAAGCAAAACCCTTGAATACAACTGGGAGTCCCTCTTGAAGAATCAATGGAATAGATCCGATAGGATAATAAAGAAAATTAACAATGGATCTTATGAGCTGGAGGAACTAGATGGAACCAAATTAACCAGAAGGCTTGCAGAATCTCAGGTAAAGAAGCTCTATGCTAGAGGAAAAATCATGGAGGGAGCAGAAGACATCAGATCTGAGGATGAGCTTTTCAATGAAGAGAAAATAATAAAGGAAGAAAATAATTGGAAGATTAATTTTGAACTTTCACATGGAGTTCTGGGGACAGCATTAAATGGAGAGGGGGGTGTGGTATGCCATACAATTTTTACTGGCCAGCCATAAGCCCACAAGCATTAACAAAACTCAATAAGCATCCACAATGATTGATTACACTAAAAACTACAACCAAAGATATTCTCAAGCTAAAATTCAACCTTTAAACACATACCACCATTCCATGCACAAATCTCAAATATTATAGCTTACAGCGTATAAAAGAGCTACAGGAATGGTTCTGTAGCACCAGAAATTACATATAAAGAATCAATTACAGCATAGAATACCCAAATGTAGAAAATAACACACCCCTTATCAGCCTTACATCAAATTCAAAAGTTGACCAGTAAGGTCAAATGGACAAATATACAAAAACTTTCTCTATGAAAGGCAGCTCAACAGTCAGCCTTTGCACAACATCCTTGCATGGATTCAACAGATATTTCATAGCCACTCCAAAATTCCAACAGCTAAAGTATTACATAATATCCCTTTAATTCAATGAGAACCCCTTACACAAGCTCACCAATCAGCTTAAAAATCACACCATTTTCCCCTTATGAAATGGAAATACGCCTTTTATAAATTCAACAGCCAACTAGTAAGCTCCAAAGAAACAAAGTATTAATAAAACCTCTTCATGAAGGACAGTTAAACAGTCAAAAAAACCAAAATCATCAATTATACCTTCAATGCAAAGCAAAACCTGCATAATCTCAACAGTCAACACCATCAAATGACTTTCTTAAAGGAGAAAACTCACCAAAATCAAGTCACATGATACAATAAAAGGGAAATAGATCTTCTATGGAGGGCCTCCTGGGTTCTCAAAAGGTTTAAAAAGAGGGCTTCTCTCCTCCCAAATCTCTGTTTTTACCCTATTAATGCACATTATATCACCTACAAGCTATAAGAACAGGCATAATTAATCCCTTAACTGCAAGAAAGCCCAGAATTATATTATTATTTCTACTTACCCATTGGCTAAGCTCAGAGGAAGTATAGTATTTTAGAAAGTTACCCAGTATCCAAGACTAATTGGAATTATTCATTACTAAAAAGAATCCATTAATATATTCATCTATAACTCTAAATCATCATAAGCTTATCCAACACCCAAAATCATAAATCCAAATTATCTTGCCTGTATCCAATACCTCAATTTCCCTGACTTACCCTTGATAACCAAAAATTCTTTACATTCATTGGTTCTGAAAGCATAATAAACAGTTAATTAAATCACAAAAAATCTTTTAAAAATATCCTTATCACTAGTATGAATACTCAACTTCAAAAAAGCTAATCTAAAAAATTCAACAATCCATAAAACTAAAATTTTCAAGATGACTCAAAAGCAGAAAGACTAACCAAAATTTACAAAAAAACAATACCCTAAAAGTGTTCAATTTACTGTATTACTGAACCATTTATTCTAGGCTCTTATCTATTGAATAGGTTTGATTAGAGGATACTGAATTAATCTTCTTACTTTTGAAGCCACTTACCAATTTCCTTTGGTTTGTGAGCTCCAAGGAAATTTTTTTCAGTATCTTTAGGAGAGTCAGGAAGTAAGAATTTTAACTCTTGGTTACAGGACTTATCATAAATTCAAAAATAGTTACCAGCAATTTCTCCCTCCAGGTACTGCCTCATTTCAATCCCACCCCAGAGAAGCTGCCACAGTGTACTATGATATGTAGACCATAAACCATGTGCTGAAGTCTGTAGGATGCCCCAGGACCCCTTTGTACTAAATTAAAGGAGGAAAATGCCTTTGGACCATCTAGACCAATTTAGGCCATAAGTTCCCTCATTGCCAAAATGGCCAAACAACTGAATTTGGCCAAGAACACCACAAGTGCCATAAATGGTGTTATCCACAATTCTATAGCCTTTTTCCTCAGAATCCCAATGGTGTCAATCTCATGATCCAAATATTTCATCTGAGATAAGTAACTAGCCCTCAATCCCATTTTAAAAGGAAGGTATTCAAGGGTGTCAATCTATCTGCCATGGGGGGTAATGTGTAGGACTTCAAGAAGGCCATTAGAGGACACAAAGCATGTAAGGTGTGGATATGAAACTTTGATAAAATATCAAGTACTCTTCCCATCCTCAAAATTTGTATAAGGTAGAATTCTTTGAAAAATAGTAAGAAATAGCATTTGTAAAGAGAAAACACACCAATTTTATTGTTTTTAACTTTATAAGTATAAAACAATAATATAATAAAAATTTATTGTTTTACAAACAATAAAGATTTATCCAAAAATACTCTACAAGAGATATTTAAGGCTACAAAAGAAATCTCTTCAAGACCAATTTTAATTGGAATCAATTGAGAAACAAAAAGAAGGAAATTAATATAAGAACAAAAGCTTTAGGAATATTATTAAAGAGAAAACATGCCCAAAAGTGACCAGAGTGAATTTGGAAACAAAGTGACAAAGCCAACAGTGATGAAAGATGATTTAATTCACCTATGGGGTGGTTCAAGGGTAAAATTGATTATAAGAGTTACAAAAAATGATTATAGTAATTTTTTGACATGGTTAAAAGTTTTAAGATGATTTAAAAAAAGGTTGGTTGGAATATTTTATTGATTGGTTTGACAGTGTATAAACTAATTATAAAAGGAAAAGATTCTAACCTTCAGAGAAAAGTGGGGCAAAGAAGAAATTCTTTTATAACCACCAATTTTCTTACTAAAAAGGTGAAATTTACTCTTGTTATCTGTGAGAAACAATCTGACAACAGAAAAGCCAATTATGGCATCATTGAACCATGGTTTGGGCCAAAAAAGGGCTGGTTTTAGCCATTTTTTGCTATTTTCAGTCATTTTAGACCTTTGAATCAGCCATTGCTATAGTAATACCTTACTTTAAGCCTTCAAAACACGTCAGAATGTGTGAACCTTTGAGATATGACCACATACCCAAAACGGTTACAAGAAATATTCAAAATAATTATACCTTTAAAAATAATTACCTTAAAACTATAAAAGTGCCATATATAGGCATAAAAATTGGTTTAACTTAAACACCAATGAATAACATTTGAAATAAATTACACCATTGGATTCCCCATGGTAAAATACACATATACCATTTTTATGGCATATCTGTAAAGTCAATATTTAATGAGTTATAAGTAATAATACCTTATAAAAAACATGAATCCTTAATTATTTCAAATACCAATGAAACAACATGTGAAATAAATGTTATCATTGGATTCTCCATAAAAATCTACACATAAAACAATTAAGGGCTAATCTCCAAAGCCAATACTTAAGGAGTTAAGCTGAATATATGCACTTTTTTGGTCAACGCATATATTCAAGGAGTTTAGCTAATATCTTTTGAAATATACATGATAGAGTAATGGACAAAAAATAAAGTAACCACATAATGACTGTAGGAATACAGAAATGAACTTTATTTCACAAGCTATAAGCAAGGTTAAAACCTGTAATGGATTATTGATTAAAATCAATAGAGCTGTTGACCACTTTGTTGTGGAAGTGGTCCAAACTTGCAAAAAATGGCAGTTGGATTCTACTAGCTTGTTCGTGAATAATGATGTATTTTCTATTATAATATTCAAGGTATAACCCCTTGAAATCAGGGTTTGAAGTTCAAAATATTAAATTTCGACAGAAAAGATGAGTTACAAGAAAAATCATCAAAAATAGAGTTTTGATGATGTAATGAAATGCTCTTGGAAGTGTAATACGGAAATGCCAAGCTATCATAATTCACTCTCAGAATAGCTGTATCATTTATAACTTAAGAGATATTAATGATCAAAGATTAAGCTTAAATTTGATTATTTAAGATCACTCACTGTAATCTTATTTTAAGTTTAACAGTCATATAAGTGATGAAACTAGTGAATACTATTATAATATGATTAATACTAATAAAAGCCACAAAGCTTAGGCTTCTGCCAAGCCTATGACGTCATCAAACTTAAAGTTACAGTGATAACTTTAAATGATGGTGTAATTATGAGGTAAGATGGTTTGATCATGATGTAATCATCACCAAGCCTTAAAATATTGATTAATTCTAGTAGAAAGCATCAGTTCACATCTACTAGAAGCCTGCTGGACTCTAGGAGGGAGGTATTTACCATAAATAGAGCTCTTTTTACTCTGTTTTCCCCTCAGATGCTTACAAAACATTAAATAAAAAGGTAATTTCTTTATTCTTTATATATAAAACCTTTATATTATTAAAGACCAAAGATAATCTTATTATAATCATTGTCTCTGACGTGATTATTGCAATTATTTAATTGTTTTGTTTAAATTTCTCTTAAAAAACCTCTATTCCACGTAAAATCAAGAAAAATTGTAATTTCTCTTAAATTTTATTGTAACTACAATTTAAATAAGTTGTATTTACATTTTTAGGCGTAAAAGTATTCAAAGTTATTATATTAAGCATTAAAAGTAGGTTATTTCTCTTATTATAATCATTTTTCTCTATTATTACTTTATTAATCCTATAATTGATATAAATAGTATTTATATTAATTTATAAATTTAATATTAGTAATATTATTGTTATTAATTGTTTTTTATTAATGAAAAACAATTTTTTACGCCTTTATTATTTGTTGGTAACAATAATAAAGTGCTTTTAAATATATTAATTATCTTATATTAATATATTTACTTATTATATTATTTTTTTATAATATAAATTATATTATCATATTTATTTAATAATATAATTATTTTTACACCATAATTATAATAATTCTTTATTATTATAACTATTTTTATCTTATTTCTTTCATTTATAAGGACATTAATAGTACAATAAGTAAAATATTAGTAATTTTTACTTATTGTTTCATAGTCAAACCTTACAGAATGTGTGTAAGAGATGTAAGAACAAGTTCAAGCTGTTTTGAAAATGACTGTTTTATCTTAAGGGTAGTTTTACCCTCTTGGCAACAGTTAAAACTGCCCTGGTTGTATCAAAAACTCATCATCAATTTAGTCACAGACCCTGTGACTCAATTCCAGGAAATAAGTGATGAGCTTTTGCATGGAGTTTGACATCTCATACCTGTCAGAAAGAAATTTGGGGGTCTGGCTCCCTTGAAGCCAAGATTCCTTTTCCCCCTCCAAAATTAATCTTTCCAATTTATTGTTTCTTCAATTCTCCATCATGTAATATACTTCTAATTTGAAGATGCAATTAAATTTAGTTTTACGGCTAAAGAACTGTAATAATTGATACCTCATATTTAAATTACAGTTCACTTATTTAATACATGCCCACATTTTGACATTTCAATTGAAAATATGTCAATTACTCATAGCTTATAAACTACACACCACACCTCAATTTTAACACAAAAATTTATGGTTAACACCACATGTGGTGTGAATTAGCTCAAAGTTGCAAGGACTTTCAATTTTTATACAGAAAATACTAAAAACTTAATTTAAGCTTATTTAGAGTTGAGTTACAGGAATTTCACCCAGAGGTGACCCCACCTTATTTTTTATGAGGAATCCAATGGTGAACCAATTTTAATATGTTTATTTATTGGATAAAAAGTTATAATGATTTTTATTTAAATATTTTCCAAAAATGTTTTAATTCCAGTAATTTTGTTAAAAATCCATTTTTACTTACTTTTTTGAAGTAAAAATGTGTTTTCACAATTTTCAATTTCAATGTCATTGTATTTTCAAATTTTGATTAAATTTTTTATTTTTGTGTATAAATTTATATTTATATTTTGGTTTTTTTAATAATATAAATAAATTTATCTTATTTATAATTGTATCTTGTTTTATTATTTGTGGTCTTTGGGGTGTATGAAACTACCTCTAAGGCTCACATTCCCTCCCCCTAAAAAAATGATATTACTTTGTAATATTGTTATTTCTAGTGTGTCTGAGCCTTCTTAGAAGTTTGGTAGCTTCAGGTTTGTCCTTTTCTGCTAAACATTCATCTTCACAAGCTGAGTCACAGTACCTAACAAGGTATTCCCTTACTTTCATGGTTCTTAAGTTCCTTTCTTTGAGAAATTTGTTGATTTCCCTAGTACCAGATGATTCAATAGGAGGTATATTCTGGGGAAATTTATTTCTCAAGGGAAACCTCTCAACATCACTAGAATTATATGGTTTTACCAATATTACCAGAAATTTAGGATGCTTATTGCTAAGTTCCTCAGATAGCTCTACTTCAATTGAATTTTCTCCATGAAGGGCCTTAATAGAAAAAGGTCCTGAAAAGTAGTCTTTGAGCTTTTTGCATCCTTTGAAGCTATTGAAGTTAGTGGTAGATACAAGTACTAAATATCCCAGTTTGAAATCTGGAGTGGCATGTGATCTGTCCCATTTGTCTTTGGAATATGCAAATGAGTCCTCCATGCACCTTACTGCATGCTTTCTAGCTTTGTCTAGAATTCCTTTGAAGCTAATAGCTGTGGGATGTATTTCAACCAAATCTTTACTTAATGTGTAAGGTGTGGATATGAAACTTTGATTAAAAATCAAGTACTTTTCCTGTCCTCAAAATTTGTATAAGGTAAAAAATCAATTAAAAATAGTATGAAATATTATTTTTAAGAGAAAACACGCCAATTTTATTGTTTATAGCTTTATTAGTATAAAAAAATAATATTATAAAGATTTATTGTTTTACCAACAATAAAAATTTATCCAAAAAATACTCTACAAGAGATATTTTAAGGCTACAAAAGAAATTTCTTCAAGAGCAATTTCAATTGGAATTAATTGAGCAAAGGACTGCAAGCAATTAATTAAAGAACAAAGTCTTTAAAAAGAATATTAAAGAGAAAACACGCCCAAAAGTGACCAGAGTGAATTTGGAAACAAAGTGACAAAGTTAACAGTGATGAAAGATGCTTTAATTCACTTTTGGGGTGGTTCAGGGGCAAAAATGATTATAAAAGTTACAAACAATGATTATAAAGATTTTTTCAAGTGGTTAAAAGGCTTAAAATGATATAAGAAAGGTGGTTGGAATCTTTGATTGATTGGTTTAACAGTGTTTAAACTAATTAATAAAAGGAAAAGATTCTAACATGAAGAGAAAAGTGGGGCAAAGAGGACATTCTTTTATAGCCATCAATTCTCTTACTCCAAAATTAAATTTTACTCTTGTCAGTCGTGAAAAACAGTCTGACAACAGAAAAGCCAATTATGGAATCAATGAACCCTGGTTTAGACCAAAAAGGGCTGGTTTAAGCCATTTTTAGCCATTTTTAGCCATTTTTAGCCATTTTAGACCCTTAAATCAGCCATTACTATAGCAATACCAGGCCTAGAGCCTTCAAAACACGTTAGAATGTGTGTAAGAGGCGTAGAAACCAGTTAAAACTGTTCTTACTATGGCTGTTTTATCTTAAGGGTAGTTTTACCCTCTTGGCAACAGATAAAACTACCCCAGTTGGTATCAAAACCTCATCATCAATTGAGTCCACACACCCTGTAACTCAATTCCAGGCCAAAAGTGATGAACCTTTGTGTGAATTTTGACATCCCATGCCTGTCAGCAAGGATTTTGGGGGTCTAGCTCTCCCTTAGAGCTGGAGTTCCTTTTCCCCCCCAAATTTAATCTTTCCAATTTATTTTTCCTTTAATTCCTCATCATGTATTATACTTATAATTTACATATGTAATTCAATTCCATTGTACAGTAAAATACAGTAATAATTGACACCTCATATGTAAATCAAAGTTCATTTATGTAATACATGCGCACATTTTGACATTTCAATTGAATTCAATTGAAAATACTTCAATTCCTCATAACTTCTAAACTAAACACAACACCTCAATTTTAACACAAAATTTGATGGTTAACACCACATGTGGTGTGAATCAAATTAAGGTTTTGAGGATTTTCAACTTTTGTATTGAAAATACTAAAAACTTAATTTAAGCTTATTTAGAGTTGAGTTACAAGAATTTCACTCAGAGGTGACCCCACCTGATTTTTTATGAGGAATCCAATGGTGAAATAATTTTTATATGTTTATTTATTGGATAAAACGTTATAATAATTTTTATGTAACTTTTTTCCAAATTTATTTATTTTTTCACAATTTTGTTAAAATTTCATTTTTACTTAATTTTTTCAAGTATAAATGTAATTTTATACTTACAAAATCTAATGTATTTTTATTTTTAAATTGTAATTCTCCATTTTTAATATAATTTTATATTTATATTTTGATTTTTATTTTAATAATATAAACAAATTTATTTTATTTATATTAATATGTTATTTTTTTATATTTGTGGTCTTTTGGGTATATGAAATTACCTCTAAGGCTCACATAATGAGTCCTGGGGTAATTTGGGATTTCATCCCTCCTCTAGAAGAGAAGGAGTTTGTTTGGTACTGGCATGAATGGATGTTTTGTATGCCAATTCCAGTGCTGGTAAAACAGTACACCAATAATGAATAAACCTATTACAATATTTAAATTCAAGGCCATATGCACAAAATCTTCTCACCATATCTTCCAAGGTTTTGATAATTCTTTCAGCAAGACCATCAGCTTGTGGGTGGTAGGCTGTAGAGAAGAACAAATTCTTTCTAAATAATTGGTGCAGATTTGTCCATAGTGATGAGGTCAATTTGGGATCTCTGTCACAAATGATATCTGTGAAAATGCCAGTCCATGATATTACTCTATTCCATATTACAAGAGATGTATCCATGGCTTTATCATCCTTGTGACATGGTAGAAAGATTGGAGTCTTACTATACCTGTAAATAATAACTAGACATGAATTATAGCTTCCATAGACCCCTGGTGGTAGGCCAGCTACCCAATCCATATGGACAATTTCCCACGGTCTTCTGGGTTCTTGGATCTTGATCATATTTCCAAGTCTTTTGCCAGTGGATTTATTTGCCTTTTGAAGTCTGTCACAGGTTTTGAAATAATCTGAAACATCTTTCTGCCACATTGGCCATCATATACAGTTCTTTATCTTCTCTCTTGTTCTGTCCTGAGAAAAGGCTGTCATGGCATTCTCTCAGTACAAGATTTATTAAGGACCTGTCCACAACTGTCATTACACATTTATGCTTAGTTCTGTGGTGAATTATACCATCCAGAAAGTGGAATCTTCCTTCATCATATGATTTCTTTCATATGTCATCTAAGGCATGTATCAAAGAGTTGTCTTTACAGTCTTTGGTAAGTAATTGGTATAGGATGCTACAGTTATTATCTTTAGTATATCTGCTTCTTACTTCTTCCAAGAATGTTCTGTTCAGATCTGTAACACTGATTCCTTCTATTGGGATCTAAGAGGAAGCTTCTTCTGGCACATAAGAAGTATTATCAATATTCTTTGGTAATGGCCATCTGCTGAGTTGATCTGCATTTTTATGAAAATTTACATCTTTGTGAGAAATAGTCATATTACCTCTATACTACTGTATGGCTATTTGCTATCTGAAAGTATGCCTGTTGGGTGTTTTAATGTTTAAAAGTGACTTAACAGAGGTACAATCTGTTATCACTTCAAAAGCACAATACCATGTCTTTGTCACATAATTTATAAAGAGGTCTTGCTATGGATGCAAAATCTTTAATATGCTTCCTGTAATACCCTGAAACCCCAAAAAATGACTGAATTTTTTTTTCTCTGAGGCATAGGTTTCAGTAGCACTGCTGCAACTTGGATTTTGTCAATCCCAAGAGATGAACCAGATACTACATGTCCCAGTGCTTTTACTTTATTAAATCCAAAATGAAATTGCTTTAGGGAAATTTTCATGTTTACAGATTGAATTTTGTTCAAAGCTCTGGATAATCTGTATATATGTCCTTCCCAAGTTTTGGAACAGACAATAATGCCATCAATGGAAATAATTAACCATCATTCTGAAAGCTCTTCAGGGAAAATTTCATTCATCATTCTTTGGAAGTGTGAGGGTGAATTCTTGATGCCAAAGGGCATCCTCAAATATTCATACACCCCACAATGAAAAATAATTTTCAAGTATTTTCTTTCCCTTGGTGTCACCACATTTTGGTGAAATCCCTTAAGGGAATCCATAGTGCTTATATATACTGCTTGAGATATTTGGGTAGGGAAATTTGGATTTTTGGTATTGGGTACCTGTCTGGAACAATGTAAGTGATCAGAGCTCTAAATTCCCCAACCATTCTAGATTTTCCATTATGCAATGCAACTATGAATGGTGTAGTTATTTCTACCTCCTTATTATGACCAGACTTTCTTATTACACCAAGGTCTAAAAGTTCTTGTCAGCCTGTGACTCAAAACCAGAGCACAAGCATGACAGCCAAATACCATAAACCAATGGTAAAGCCAGGATACCACCAAAAATGGAGCTGAGCCAAATTAGCTCAAAAGGTACCAAAAGAAATAGGAAACTCACCTCTTTCCAAATATACAAGTACCATCATCATAGGACAAAGAATAACAAAGTTATTCCTGCTCAAAGTTGTTGCTGAGTATAAACCTGAACATTCACCTCTCATCTGAAATACAGAGTAGGAGGCTTAACCCCATCAAATGGGTATTCCAAATGAAGCTCTAGGTCAGGGCTATCAAATGGTACCAGCCAAACTGAGCTAGCACCATTATTACAAAAGTTATGGCCAAAATCAGGCCAAATAAGGGTGAATAAAACATACACATCTCATCTAGCTTCTACAGTTGTAGTGTGAGATACCTAAAGTGGGGTATTTCTGGAAAGAGCACAATCAGAGATATCTGATGGTGCCATTCATATCCCCATATCTCATCTAAAACAAAGGCTATAAGGCAAACAAGCCCAATACAGCTTTTTGCCCAAAACACACATATGTACAAGAAACCTGTACATGGCACAATTTTGCCATATTTAATGATAGCCATACCAAATTAGGTACCATTGTGTAGACCACATACAGGGCTACACACTGAACAAACTTTGAGGTTGATATCTCAAAAACTGACAAAGTTATGGCTGTTTTAAGGTCAAAATCCCACAGTTTGGCCAATACAGCCTTACCATTGGATAATATCCCCTAACCATGATTATGAGATGTTCAACAGACAAAGAAGCTGTTTTTTCCTTCAATAACTCATAGTTCATTCAATACTGGGGTCCCAAACAGGTTCTGTACAGCATTCTACCCGTCATACATGTCAGGATCAGGCTGTGTAGTCCCCAGATGAAAGTTTTCACCCTGTATTGGTGAAAACTGCCCAGATAAGGTTTCAAAGCAACATCAGAGCCCAATACGGGCTATACAGGTCTTTTTCAAACCACAAGCCTGTCCTTGAGAGTGCAAAATCTTCACTTCCTCTACATTAAAAGGTCTATCAGCCTTTTCACCCCATTGCAGGATAAAAGGAGGCCTTTTCACTGACAGAAAAGGAATCCCCATCCTTCTCTTGAGTTCCTATGTAGTAAAATTGTCAAAAAAAGCTATAATCTTGGATAATAAGCAGGTTATACTATGAATCTTGGTCTTTTAGTCTTTATTATTGTAACTCAACAGGTAAATCTGCACCCAGGGCTTTCAATAGTGCTCACCACTACTAATTCGCATTAGTAAAGCCCTTTTTATCTTTAATAAAAGCTTTTTTAAATACTCTTATCCCTGTCACAGTCATAGTTAACGTTGTAAATAGCCTTATTTCATCTTTATCATAGACTCAGCCTGACATTTTGGGGGCCTGGCCATGTTTTTTTTAACTTTTTGGACCTTATAATTGAGTTTTTCTCTTATTTTATTTACTCTGACAAATTGTTTTATATTTTTGGGCCTAATCGTTTAATAAAAATATATATAATATATATCTTATATTTTTACAGTGGTATATGTCATATACCACCATTATTTACCTTTTTTAATCATATTGTTGTGTGGTTGATTATAATTTAATCACCAAAATACCTTTATTTTTGGCGTGTTTTACATATAAAAACACTTTAAGCCATTAATAAAGTCCTTTTTTCAATTAAATAAGGACACCTCTTACTTTAAAACCAACAGTTGAGGCGGGTTGGGTGTATTGTTAATTCGATTACCCTCTTACATACCACTTTTTATCAGATTATACTTGCTAATTAAAAGTTAATCTGCGAGATACTGGCATACAAACAGTGTACCAGATATCTGTAAGCTGTATTTAGGACGTGAAATTGTGGATTAAATTACACTGTCATTATACAAGGGCATATTGTAGTAACATACAAGCCCAGAGGCCATTATTAGACATGCAAACAGCATTTTAAGAAGTCTTAACTGACATTAAGCCCTCTTCTCCTGTTTGATTCAGTGGAAGAAAACTACATACCACTTGAGATCCAGTCACAGGCCAACACACCAGTGACACCCTCAGAACCAGAGGGCAGCAAGGGCAAGGAAAAGAGGCACAGTGAAGGCCTGATTACAGCAAAAAGGTGGACAACCATTGCCACTCATAGGAATATATAGCCACAAACTCTGCTTCAATACAAGGCAAACCAACCTTAATCACTTGTACAGGGAAGATTACCATAATTAACCCAGTTGTAACCTCTAAAGGTAAATTACCAAACTCAGCAGACAACAAATTTGTACAAGGCATAGTCAAAGGTAAATACTCTGAGAAAATGAAGTTTTTGACTGCTTGCAAACACTGATATGTCACCTGTACACCTCAGGAACCTTGGCTTCCAAAGGAACCAACAAGAGGACAGAGAATTCTTGTCCAGAACCAGAAGACCTGGAAGAGGATAGCTTGGGCACAGTGGTGGAGGGAAAGACACTGAGGGAAATCATACTCACCCTGCCATTCACTTTCCAATTTGGCAGGAACCTCAAACCAGAGGACTGGAAAGATATGGATGAAGTTCTTCAGCTCCACCAACTCCTCAAAGATTTATTTTAATGGAGCATGGACAATCAGAGGTTCAACCTAGCATCCCACTGGGCAGAACTTGGAGCAAGTATCCAGAATATTTGTCTCAAAGAGATAGACTTCAAAGACCTTATGGTAGTCACCAAAGGTTAGAATCCCACCAGGCAGTTCAGACTCCTGGAGGTGAGGGAAAAAAGGATAAGGGAGAATCAAGCCACTATAAAAGCTATAGAAGGACAGCTGACCCAGACAGGGAATACTCAGATTCCTTCAGGCTCACAAGGAGAAGGAAAAATCAGCTCTCCAGTGGCTTCACACCATTAATAAACCAACAGATCAGTGGCAAATAGTCACCATTCCTCATAATCCCAGGAAGCTTCCAGGAGAAGACACAGATAAAAGGGCAAAAACAAGACCACCTTCAGCCAGAGGAAGAGAGAGTCAGACCCAATGATCCAGAAGCTGTTGGATTTGGTGAAAGAAGTGCACAAGAACGGGAAGTAGTTGTAAAAAACTCTGGAATCAGAAGTCCTATTAATAGAAATATTACCCCCACTCAGATTGAACGTAACATTGTCACACCTCAGAGTAACCTAAACAGTGATTCACTGTGGTTAAAAATGCCCAATATGCTGAGAAAACTCAAAAGCAGTTTGGAGAACCTGAAGCAAGCCATGAGAGGATGAAAATATTGACAGCCTCCATTGACAAAATTGTTAAAAACCTTCAAGAAGAACATGCTCAATTGAGCAAAGCCTCTGAAGAAACCAACAAAGGACTGAATCTATCCTTTGAAGAACAACACCACAGAAAAAGGGACAGGGATTGTCTGGATCAAGAAATAAACAAACTGTTTAATGTCTACCATAGCATGAAGCCTGTAGGATGTGTCTATGAAACTGTTGATAATATTACTATTAATCAAAAGTACTATTACTGTTTTTATGAAGTATAATAATCAAAATTCTTATAACCACAATTAAATGATTAAAGGATTATTTATTTTACGTGTTATACACTACTAGTGATTATAACAGTAAGCAGTAATTGTCTCCAAGAATCAATTACAAGAAGAATTAAATGATAAAAACTTCTTTTATTAAAATAATAAAATCATTTTAATATATAATTTTCTTTTACAAGAAAAATTATAAAGATAACTCTTGAATAAAACTATTACTAGAGAAGAACTTTAACAATTAAGATAAATCACTCACTATTAATCCAATGAAGCTTTTAGAAGATAATAGTAGAGAGATTTGACGTAGAATTGTGGATTTAATGGATCAAAATTGATTTCTATCAATATTAAAACAATATATAGTTTATTTCTATTATTTAATGTCTTTATGATTGATTTCTGAAATAATAAAACACTTAAGAAAAGATTTAACTAATAATTACTTGTTGGTACTAAAGGTATAATTGAATAATGTGATGATTTGGAAAAAACAGCAAGAGGAAGCCTCTTTTAAGTCTAAGAAATATCACAGAGGCGTGTGATGGATCAAACTGAAAAAACAGTGAGTGAGGAAGCAATAAAACCTTTTGGATTATTGATTGCATCATCTGTTGTCACGTAAGATTATAATAATTACTTAATTGAGGCTTTTACATGACTACCAACCCATTTATGGTTAAGAATAAAAGGAGTAACAACTGTAAATTTTCTTTTATTCCAAAATAATTATTCATTCCTCAAAGGTATCAATTTTTTTGGAAATTTAATCACAAAATGTATTGTCTGTAAATTTTTAAAGATTCTGTGTTTCACATGGAATCATCAAAAATGGACTTTAAGCAAAACTTCTAATTTTACACATAAAAGTATAATTCTTTTTGATTTTTATGTGAAAAATACATTTATAAATTGGTCCTGAAAGTTTCAGAAAGATTAATTAAGAATTGTAGTTTGAATGAGTTTTTGAAGATTTTACCTCATTTCTAAATGGAATTGCAAATAGGAATATATGGCTGGTTGCTATGAGGTAATTCAATGGATACTAGTCCAAAAAGGGTTTGAATTAACCTTTTGCGGTTTATCCATGGAAAGTGTTTAAGAATTGACCTTGTTACAGGAGTCTGAGTTGCTCTTTACCTCCTTGGAACGTAAAAATAGCAGGTTATTTGCTATTTTCTTATGATTTACTGAAGTTGTGACATGGTAACCAAGTTCCCAAAATGTTTTAGTTTACTAATCAGGCAACAATCAGCCATGGATCCAAGCTTTTGAACTGCCCACACCTCAGAGGCCTCAGAAGTTGGGTACCCTGGCTCTCTTTGATGTATTTTGTCCCCCTTGACTATTTTTCACGTCAAAATAGAAATTCAAGCTTAAAGGGAGATATCCACTATGGGTGTACAGAAAGTGCATGTAAGAATACCATAACATTAAGTGCCACAAACATGCACAACACTATTATTAGTGTATATCTAACAAGGGATTTCTCACATTCCCACTCTTTCGGTGTGAAATTGAGAAAAACAAAGATTTTCACGGATCTTTTACATGGATTGATGATGTGTTATTGAAGTATTTTCCATATTACCACCTCAAAGAGTTGATTTGAGCTTATTCACTCTATGGAGCTACCCTAGGTGAAATTTTGTGTAGAATCCAAATCTGGCCTTAAATCCATAAATTCACTTACCCAATGAAAAGGTATTCATCATTTCTGAAATCAAAAAAGATGAATTTTGAATATATGCATGACTTCTGAGTTATGTATAGTTCAGAATTTATTTTTAAGATAATTGTGGCCTATTTGGGTATGTAAAATATACCTCAAGGCTCACAAATTCTAAATAAGATTCTATAAATGTTTCCTCTATATATTGGATGAAATTCCAATATCAAAAAGTTTTAAAATCATACTCTAAATAGCATTCATAATCTTACTTTATTATTGGATATCAATGGTGAATTCAAAAAGATATTTTGAGATAATTAACTTTATTAACTCATAAAGTTTGGATACAATCTTGAGTTTTTAAGTTGATGGAAATCTTTCAACATATCCTGATAAGAAAAAATTGAATCATAGATTGAAAAAGTTAGAGCTAAAATTTAAAACTGTTATAAAATACAGAAAAAATAATCAAATAAATTAATTCCATAGAAAGCTATCTTAATGAAACTTTTCAAAATAATCAGAGACTTGTTAAAAATAATGGTTAGCCAGGTTGATAGATGAGCAAAATGTTCCAGAAATTTCATGCAAATAATTGAATTTTTGAAGCTTTATTTTATATATTGATACAGATCCTACCCTTCTTTACTTGAAATAAAGACCTGAATGATTTTTTTCTTCATATATGTAAGGAATATTCTGGATCAAGATAGTTAAATAATAGTTAACAAATCATCCAAAATAATATACAAAGTGGAGCTCGATTGGTATCAAGAAACAGAAAAATAAAACTCTCCAAAAATTTAAAGAATCTTATGTTTCTTATGGTTACAGATTTAAAATTCTATCATTAATTCATGTTTTCATATGAATATCAGAACAATTTTTAGGTTACACCATGGAGTTTGATAATGAAAAAGTCCCACATTGTGAAGCAAAGCCAATATTTCAATTTCAATACTTATATTATCTATCTAAGAGTGTTAAAACCTCCTCAAAAGCAGCTTATATGCTCAAAGAGGGGTGATAATCTTTCAATACATACTAAATTTGTGTGGGCCTCTCCTTAAAATGACACTGTCCCCTAAATCGGATGGATTCTCTTAATATTGATTATAAACTCACTATGAAAGTGGAGCAAACCTAAGGCATATAATTTCCTAAAAGATACAGACTTCATAAGCTCAAGAATTTTAATGGTAGGGTATAGCTATGGATCTTTTCAGAAATTCCCTAAGGCATCTTATCATTAATGAGAAAGTGCATTCAAAATCAAAGGGTTCTTTTTCCAATATATTCATTCATTGGCTCTAATAAGTTATCTTGAAAGTTATTTCATATTGAAGCTGTATTATATATGTAGAATTACATAAAAAAAGACCTCAAAGGCTAAACATTATGTAAATTAAATGATGAAAGATAACAAATAAGATCAAAAAAAGTGGAAGATTAAAACAAGTATTTTCATAATGTATTCTTTAATTATGAGATTTGAAACACTTGACCAAACACTCATATTAATAAAACTGAATTAATAATTTTTGGCGTGCATAAGTGGCCTAATTTTATTCCAAAACCTCTCTTTATAAATTGAACTTTTGTCCTACTTTCGACCTGCCTCATGTTTATCTCCAATTTCAAATTCCAAATGCAACATATGCTTTCAGGTGTAGCAAATTTTCTCATGGTGAATTCAGCCATAATGAATAATATTTATAAACTATTCCTTAACTATAAATGGATTTTTATGAATGTAATATAAATTCACTAGGTGGTTAAAATAATTTTACATGACAAAAATGAGGTAATAAGAGGCTGTATTAGTATAACTTACTTTTGACCTATTTGTTTTTAACTGAAGGAATTTCCATGCCTCTAAGAGCTCTTCTAGGCTTTAAATAATCCTAATGTGACTCACTTTCCCATCTTTTTTGTGATAGCTCAGTTGAATAAGTATATTATTAATAAAAGCTACTGTGTTAGATATAAAATCATTCTTAAGTGTTTGAAATATTTCTATTCAGCCAGAATTATTCAAAATCAAAGTATGTTAAGTTTTTCAATAGGCCTTTAGCTCAAGTTTTGAAATTACTTATCTTTTGTCTACTCTTTATTCTACGAGCCACAAATATTCTTCTAAATCATTTAAACATCATTTTTTTACTATTAGTGAGTGTTTGTTAAATTTTTAAATCTTTCTAATAATTAAAAATATTTTTTTTGTGCAATCTAATTGTTGATTAAAATATGATAATCTTATTTCTATAAGAAGAATTATCATTAATTCTTCTATTTTATTTTTGTAGAAAGTTACTTCTTACTGTTAAATATCTATTAGTTTATAGCAAGTCAAAAAAATCACTGGAGAGTTATTTATTCATTTATAACTATAATAATAACATTATTATATATTCATAAGAGTAGTAATAGGAAATTTCACCTTGAAAAAACTTTTCTACCAAGGAAAATTGATCAGGAGGGACCTCCTGAATAGTCCGTACAAAAAAAATAAATAAATAGTAATATTATCATAAGCTTTATAGACAAAATTTACATTGACATATTCCATATAGATGTTTTTCTTATTGCAATGAACCCACTTACCAGATACAGATTTTTCTTAGAAATTCTAAAATGAATCAAATTCCAAATTGTAATGATTATTCATTATATGAGATGAGTATATAGTAGAAATGCTTCCTAATTTCATTGAGAGCCTCCAAAAAAAGATCAAGTCTTTATAGATAAAGTCCAAGGGAGGCCTGTGTTTATTTCATATGTAAGAATGATTAAAGCTACTCCAGCTTAATACGATAAAGGAAATCTCAAGACGACCTATAAAGAGACATGGATGCCACTTTGTGAAGATATTTGGAGCTAAGTTATTGTGTTTATCATACAAAATTCCAATTGAATTCTTCTCTGAAAATTTAGCATGATGAAACTTCCTAGAAACAAAGAATTCATTTATAACATGATAAAATAAAGCAAATGATGGGGAATATGAAAAGGAATTATCTTTCTTTCTTTCTTTGTATATAACTACATACATAGTGGGTTATTGATATCTTTTGAAATTTTCTTTAAGATATAAAGAATTTCTCGTAACTACATATAAGTATATGGGAAGACTTTAGTCTTTTCCCTTTTAAAAATAAGACCCCCCGTATGTTTTCTTCAATTATCTGTGAGAGAAATTTGACTTATAGTTCTCCTCTTTTTGATACCATTGTATTCCTTTCATATTTTCGTACTTTATTTGCAGTTAGAGAAAAAAGCTGGAAGTCCGGATGATACTAAAAAATAGAATACAGTAAGTCAGATTTACTATTGAAAAGATGCTATGAACAAATATCAAGATTCTTATTTTCTGAAATACCTTCTCTTAATTAATCTTTGACATTTCCTTCCCAAGTTGACAAACCACACACTTTGTCAGACAATTTTCATCTGACTTTCCCTAATACTACTGTCATTGAATATGAATTAGATCAAATACCAGAGAAGGAAATGAAAGAGAACCAAACGCCAATTTTGGAATGATTTTTATAGATTTTCGAGAACTCTCAATAAACCCATACTCAGGACCCCCAGATTGATTCAACTATATATGAATTAGTGATTAAAGCATCCTCACCATCAAAATCTCCACTGAATGGTGGGATACTTGGTAGCTTCCATTAAAGATGAGCTACTAATAATTAAAGAATTTTACTTATAGATTCTGTTATTTTGTTCTCCAGTAAATTCTGCAGAAGAAACATAAAGCATAATAGCTGGCTAAATTAACCTTATATCTTAATTCAACTCAATAAAAATTGATTATTAAGAAAACCCTTTTGAGGTGAATGATAGCTAAATTTAGGTATTTAGGTTCATATATATATATTTCATGTTCCGAGTTTAATTTGTCTAAAAGTGGAATTTCTTTTTTATTCCAATACATAAAAAAACCAAATATTGCCATTCTTTAATAATATAAACTGAAAAGAAATGAATCCATCAACTAAAGGCAAGGCTAAGGTGTTATATCTTATTATAAGAAAATGAGACACATTCCCAGCTTCCTGTGAAATTTGAGCTCTTGGTATCTGTAGCAGTATGAAATACCAAGATATTGGATAGACCCTTTTTTGTATTTATTTCAAGAAATCTGACTTACACCCTATTCAAGTTGACAGATATATATTTTTATGTTGAGCTTGATGGAAATTTTATAGTAGCTTGAAAAGAAGAGATTTTAGGTATTTAGAAAGGAACCATAATATATTCATATATGCGCTCTTGAATGACAGGGTGTTTTGTTTGGAAAGAATTCAAAATAATCAATGTTGTCAAAGACCTTTTGAAATAATGGACCCTTAAATCCTCAAATCAATATCAAATAAAAGTAAATATGAAATAGCCAAAATAAAATTAATATAGATTTTTCTCAAATAAAGTGTATTGTGTTTAAATGAGAATAATTATCATAAGCTGATATTATTGAGTATTTTAATACTTATCTACAGAAATATACTTTCTAAGATCATATTTGACATGATTATGTGTAGGTATTTCCAGATAGCTTTGGGAATTTTTTAAGAAAACCAAGAAAAAATTCAAGGTATTTTTTAAGCTTGGTTGTTACAATATGAGAAGACTGAAAAGACATTTACCATAGAGATTTCATTTTTGATGTATTCTTCACATGAAAAATCAATGGAATATATTTTTAAGAGAATAATACTTCAGGAAAAATTCTTATAACAATTTTCATAGAGAGATTATCTATAAGGAACAGATTACAGCTTAATAAGTAATAGACCTTATTGAATCAAAGCTTAAGATCCATAATTCTAAGAAATTTTCAGCAACAATGAGCCATGAAAATATATGAAGTAAGATTTTTTAACCACTTAAAATCAAACTATTCAAGTTTTTGAGAAAGAATTCAGAGATCTTGTGTATTTAGAAATCATAGATTATATAAGAGCTCCAGAATATAAAGAATTAAATATACTACAATTCTGAATAGTACTCTACCAAATCTTCAAATCTTTCAAATAGCTCAAAATATTTGAGATACTCAATAATGCTTCAAATATCCTCTGATTGAGCTAAAATAATTTGATTTTATGTATAAACTGATCTCTTGTGGAATAAAAAATTAAAAATGGTCCTTTTTTATTACTGATAATGACTTATTGATATATATAGGAATAAGAAGCTGGAAGATGAAAAGCCATAGTATGGGAGACCCCTACCACTTTTGGCTTTTCAAATGAATCATTGTTTGCTGTTGAGATTTTTTCATAAAACTTTCAATAATCTCAATTGAGGGTATCATGAATTTCCAAAATAAGAATTAAAAGCTATAAGATATTTTAACCACAAGGAAGATATAATGATCATTATAAATGGTGGTTATTATGTGACTTAATTTTTTAGAAAAGCTCCTCAAGCTCAGTTTTGAGAATTTTTATAACTTTCTTTTGCCATACTTATGCCAACATAGGATTTGAAGGTCCACAAATTTTTTTGATTTTTTTTCCCAGTTTGTCTATTTTGACCAATTTGGCAAAAATGGCCTTTTTTTAAAAAAAAAATAAAAATGTTCCCACTTATGAATTTCCATGATTTTTTTTAAAAAATTAAGGGGAAAATCTTGAGAATGAAAACCAGAAGCCCAAAATTTTGAGATTTTTTTTCCATGACAATTTTATGCCCAAAAAGTCCTTTTTTTATGCTTTTTGTTCATGTTTTGAAGTGAATTGAAAATGCCATTGATGACATCAATTGAATTAAAAATGTCATTTATGACATTAGTAGAAGTCAAAAACTCCATTTTTTGCATTAACAATGCCATAAATGGCATCACAAATGACATGATAATGCCATAAATGGTATCAAGATTGACATATAGATGCCATTTATGGCCATAAAATTGGCATTAAAAAAATTCCATAAATAGAATTCAAAATGCCACAAATGGCATTATATGGCCTTAAAAATGCCATAAATGACCTTCAAAATGTCATTTGTGGCCTTAACAATGCCATTTATGAAATTTTTAGTTCCATTTATGGCATTTCTGATGCCATTTATGGAACTTTTAATTGCATTTATGGAATTTCTTATGCCATTTATGGAATTTTTGATTCCATTTATGCAATTTTTGATTTCATTTATGGAATTTTTGATTTCATTTATGGAATTTTTGATTTCATTTATGGAATTTTTAATTCTATTTATGGAATTTTTAATTCTATTTATGAAATTTTTAATCCTATTTATGGAATTTTTAATTCCATTTATGGGATTTTTATTTATGGAATTTTTAATTCTATTTATGAAATTTTTAATTCCATTTATGGAATTTGTATTTATGGAATTTTTGATTCTATTTATGGAATTAACAATGCCACAAACTGCATCAGAAATGCCATGAATAGCTATTTATCATTCAAAAAACACTCCTTACATTTTTTTAGCAATTTATGGCAAAAACACATAAGTCTTTTGCAAAAAGAAATAAAGGCTTATTTGTTTTTACCAACACCCTTATTAATAATAGAGAAATATATATTAATATTATCAAAGATTTTAATAATAGAGCTTTATATAATTATATTTAGTAGCAATAGAATCCTTTTATGAGCATTAGAGGACAATGACAAGGATAATAGTAAGGATATAGAACTATCACTTGGAGAAGGTATTTAGGGCCTGAATAATATAAATACAAACTAATAACTTAGGAAATTATACACCAATTTTCAATAATAATTATTAAAGAAAATTCTATTGAAAGAAATGATGATTCAAGAAAATTGTCAGGCTCAGTCTATGATGAGAGTATTAAGAAGTATTTACAATTCTTAACTATGACTGTGACATGGTAAATAAAGATTTAAAAGATTTTTTTAAGAGTTAAAGATGGTTCAATTTAATAATAAGAGGGCTTTAGTATAAGGAATATAGTGATGGTGAGCGCTGTTGAAAGCCCTGGGTGCAGCCCTACCTGTTGGGTTACAATAATAAAGACTACAATACTTTAAATTAATATTATACCTGGTTATTACCCAAGAGTAAAACTGTTTTTGACAGTTTACTACGTAGGGTATTCAAGAGCAGGATTAGGAGACAATTCTGGCAGTGAAAAAGCCTCCTTTTTATCCTGAAATAGGGTGGAAAGGGTGCTAGACCTTTCCACGTAGAGGAAGTGAAGATTTTTCACTCTCTAGGACTGGCTTGTGGTTTGCAAACAGCCTGTATTGCCTGTATTGGGCCCAGATGTGGTTTTGAAACCACATCTGGGCAGTTTTCACCAATACAGGGTGAAAATTTTCATCTGGGGACCTCACAGCCTGATTCTGACATGTATGACGCATAGAATGCTGTACAGAAGCTGTATGGGACCCCAGTATTGACTTACTTATGAGGTATTAAAGTATTAACATGCTTCTTCGTCTGTTTGACACCTCATAATCAGAGTACAACTGTATCCTGTCATAATACAGCTGTATTAGTCATATTGTGGGACTATAACTCTCAAATGGCCATACCTCTGTCGGATTTTGAGATATCTTGCTCAAAGTTGGTTAATTGGATAGCCCTGTATGAGCTCTACACAATGATACTCAATTTGGTATGGTTATCATTAAATATGACAAAGTTATCCCATGTACAAGGTTTTTTGTACATAGGCGTGGTTTGGGCAAAAAGCTGTATTGAGCTTGTTTGCCTCATAACTTCTGTTATAGTTGAGATATGAAGAAGTGGATGGCACCATCAGATAGCCCTGCTTGTGCGCCTTCCAAAAAGACCCCACTTCAAGTATCCCACACTAAAACTGTAGAAGTTAGATGAGAGGTGAATGTTTTGTTCACCCTTATTTGGCCTGAAATTGGCCATAACTCCAGTAATATTGGTGCTAGCTCAGTTTGGCTGGTACCATTGGATAGCCCTGGCTTAGAGCTGCACTTTGAGTAGCCATTTGATGGGGTTAAGCCTCTACTTCTAGATTTTAGATGAGAGGTGAAAATTAAGGTTTATGCTCAGCAATAACTTTGAGCAGGAATAACTTTGTTATTTCTTATCCTATGGTGATGGGACTTATATTTTCAGAAAGAGGTGAGCTTCCTATTTCCTTTAATACCTTTTGAGCTGATTTGTCTCAGCTCCATGTTTTGGTGGTATCTTGGCTATACCATTGGTTTATGGTATTTTGGCTGTCATGCTTGTGCACTGGTTTTGAGTCACAGGCTGACATACCCTCCCTCTAGAAAAAGGCTCATCATTGATGAGACTGTTCAGTCCTCCTAGAGGCCCTTAATATTCTTAGATGAAGGTTCCCATCTGGTATGGCATCTTCTGCCATCCATTTGTCTTTATCAGCTGTTTGGTGTTTGAATCTGACTAAGTATTGTCTTTGATCTTTTCCATTAAGTCTGATCTTTCTGGCCCTGATGATTTCACTCACAGGTCCTGGGGAATCCTCCACTTCCACTATATCAGGAGGTGTGGGGTTCTTTTTCCTTGAGGGGAATTCATCCTCCTCTGTCTGGAAGTATGGTTTGACTAAGCTTACTGGGAAGACTGGGTGCTTCCTGGAAAATTCCTCTGTAAGTTTGACTTCCACTACATTCTTTCCTATCAACCTAATGATAGTAAAAGGCCCTAAAAATGAGTCACTCATCTTCTTGGGTCCTTTAAGATTATGAAAGCTCAGTGTAGACACTAGCACCTGGTCCCCTTCCTTAAAGTCAGGTTCCATGTGTATCTTGTCCCACCTCTGCTTATTGTATTCTTTTGCCTCATCTATGCATTTGGCAGCTGTGTCACAAGCCCTCTTCCACATATCATGGAAGTCTTTGGCTGCAGGGCGGATGGTTAGAAGAGTCTTCTTTAAGTGATCAACAGGCAACAGGGGATTCCACCCTTTCTCTACCACTGCAGGTGTGTTTCCTGTTGTAGAGTGCTGACTTTTATTATAAGCCAGCTGTACAGCTGGTAGAAGGGTAACCCAGTCATGGGTGTATCCTTCATGGTACTTGTATTCCATGCCATAGGCACAGAACCTTCTAAGGATGTCTTCCATAGTCTGAATCATCCTCTCAGCTAGGCCATATGTTTGGGGATGGTAATCTGTGGAAAAAGCAAGCTTGGTGCCAATCATGTCATACAAGTTGGTCCAAAATTCAGATGTGAATTTTGGGTCCCTATCACTAATAATGATTTTAGGGACTCTACAGGTATATATGATGTTATTCCAAAATAACAGGGCAGTATCCATGGCTGTGTCCTCCTTGTGGCATGGTAGACGCCTCATGCTCTTGCTGAACCTATCAATTATGATTAGGCAGGCATTGTAGTTTTCTTTGCCTCCTGGGACACGCCCTGTGACCCAGTCCATGTTGATGGTTTCCCATGGGTGCTTGGGTTCCTCTATGTGCTGAAGTAACCCATACTTCTTCCCATGTTTCCTGTTTGCCTTTTGGCATCTTTCACAGGTGTTGATGTATTCACTCAACTCCTGCTCCCACTTGGGCCACCAAGCTGTGCTTTCTACCCTCTCTTTGGTCCTGTCTTCACTAATTTGTCCCATATAGGGGCAGTCATGGCATTCCTGAAGGATCAATGAGATGTGGTCTCTGTCTACCACTGTGAGTGCACTTGTGTGCTTTTCTCTGTGGTAGAGCAGGCCATCTATAAGGAAAAACTTGTTATCCTTATAGGCCCTCAACCAGGTTTCTTCCTGTTTGGCTTCCAGTTCTGGACTCCTGTATTTTTGTTGAAGGAGTTGTAGTAGTATGCCACACTGTTTGTGTTTGGCATAAGACTTCAGTACTGCACTAAAAAAATTAATTTTGCAGTTCAGAGGAACTTATTCCCAATATGGGAGTTTCTGTCTCCTCTGAATCAGTGTTTCCACTGTCAGGGGTACCACTCTCTGGTGCCCATTCAGAAAATCTGAAGTTCTTCCTCCTATCTATTTCCATGAAATGGATAGGGATTTTGGCTGCAACTTCAGGGTCATAAGCTGGATTGCTCTTGACATTATCCAGTGGCCATCTGCATTGGTATGACTTTTACCTTCTTTTAATATGATGGTCATGTTCCCTCTATACTCCTGGATGGCTATTTGCCATCTCAGCATGTGTCTATTTGTAGTCTTCATGTTTAGTAAAGACTTCAAGGCTGTGCAGTCTGTGTAGACTTCAAAGACTGCACCCTCCAGATAATAATGGAGTTTTTCTGGAGCCCAGACTAGAAATAGACACTCAGTCTGGGTGGCCCCATACCTGGCTTCTGAATCTTTCAGCTGCCTTGAGATGTAGCAAATCACTCCATCTCTTGGTTCACCATCCACAATTTGTCTTTGGTGAAGGGCTGCTCCTAGGCCTTGACTGCATGCTGAATCTATATATAACTTGAATGGTAGTTCAAAGGAAGGCAGGATGAGCACAGGTGCATTAGTGAGTTCATATTTGATCCTCTCATATGCATCCCTCCTTTCCTTGGTTATTTCAAAAACTACATCTTTTGAACATAACTTATATAAACTACTAGTTATGTGTGCAAAGTTTTTGATTTGGTTTCTATAGTAGCTAGCAAACCCAAGAAAGGATTGCATCTCTTTGATGCTTCTTGGTACTGGCTTTTTCAGTACTGCTGCTACTTTGTTCTGGTCAATTGCCAAACTAAGACCTGAGAATTTATTTCCTAGAGCCAGTAACTCTTGTTGGCCAAAATTGCATTTTTTAAGTGAAATTTTGAGATTTATGGGTGTGCATTTACTTAGTACTCTGTCTATGTATTGCACATGGTCCTCCCATGTCTCTGATTATATAATGATATCATCAATATATACTACCATCCAGCCTTCCAATATTTCATCTTGAAATATTGTGTCCATCATCCTTTGGAAGTGGGCTGGTGCATTCTTGATGCCAAATGGCATTCTTGTGTACTCATATATGCCCATATGGCATATTATTCTGAGTAATTTCATGGAGTTTGGTTTAACTCCATTTTGGTGGAAGCCTTTCATACAATCCATTTTGGTTATGTATTTGGCTTTAGCCAGTTTATCCAAGGCATGAGGTATCCTGGGTATAGGGTACCTGTCTGCTTTTGTGTAGTTATTCAGAGCTCTGAAATCTCCACACAGTCTAGACTTGCCATCATGCCAGGTGATTAGGACAGGGGTGGTGATTTCCACTATTTCATTATGTCCAATCTTCCTGATGACATCCATATCCAGGAGTTCATTGATATGTTTCTCAATTTCTTTCCTGGTTTCCAGGCTTGCTGGATAAGGCGGTCTCCTAAGCATGGGTGGATAAGGCCTTTCCACATCCAGATATAGTTCTATATCATGGCCTTTGATCTTGCCTAATGGTTCTTCACCAATGGAAAATGCTGGTCTGTTTTTCCTCAGCATCTTCAGTAAACTTAGTTTCTGATTACTGGTGAGGGTAGTGCTAAACTGTCCCTCTCTGAATTCCTTCAGAAGTTCTTCTAGTGGATCCTGAGAAGATATCTGGTATATATCAAGTGAAAATTTCTTTTCCTTGTTAGTACCAATGGTCATGTGCCTATTTTTACTGTTGTAAATGTCTATGGCATACATCCTCTGGTAATCTGTTCCCAGTAAAAACCCTTGGATGTGGGAATCATTAAGGACTACAAACTCTGGGTTGAGTCTGATATTACCCTTCCTGTGGGGTATAATTATCTCTTTGATAATTTTCCCAATGGAAGTCATCTTCCCTGATGCACTTTTAAAGTTCTCTGCCTTAGTGGGCAGGAGTTTATTTTCCCAGTTTGGGAAGTGGGTATCCAGATAGTTTCTGGCCACTATGGAGCAGTGTGCCCCACTATCAATGATCAGTGGATGCTGAGCATTGTCAATGCAAACAGTCATTTTTGTGGCTGTCCCATGTATATATGCCATTCCTTTGGTTGGTGTAACCAGGAATGTTTGTGCATCTTGTGTGTGTTTGCACAAGTTCTTATTAGCAGTGTCCTTTGGCATGCCTGCTTCCAACTGTATTTCCTGAATTTATAGTGGGGTTTCCTCTTGGTATTCCACTAGAAATTCCTCTCTTGGGTCTTGATCATCATCAGATGGTTCTCTGATGGCATCACCCATGGAGTCTGATTCAGAATCCTCTGTTGGAGGTTCTTCCTCAGGGACTTTCTCTATGGCATAGACTTTTTTCTTTGCCTTTGGACAGTTGTTGGCATAGTGGTCTGTTGAACCACAATTGTGACAAGAATTCCTCTTTGCCACTTCTGCCACTCTTTCCTTGGGTTTGTCTTTAAACTCTACCCTGAAAGGTTGTTTCTCTTTGAAACTACTTCTCTTATATGGGGTGAATTTCCCTATATTAGTCCTTTTCCTTATGTCTTGTAAGGTGTTGGAAATGTCATCTAGAGTGCAATTTTGGTTGCATCTGCATTTTACTGCATGATCTAGTTCTCATGGCAATTGTGTCAGAAGTTGGTGATTCCTCATTTGGATGTTCATCTGAGGATCAATGGCTTTAAGTGTTTTAGACTGTCTAATACACCACTCATATGGATCTTTGTCCACAGAGTATTTGTCATTTTCAAATGAAATGGTCTTTTGCCATATCCAAGTTCCATTACTGTACTTTTGGATGATTTTACTCTTCCACCATGGCCAGTTCCTTCTGCCATGGATTTCTTTCATTTCTGTGTACCATATACTAGCATGACCTTTAAATGCAGTATTCAATATAGCAGTAATTCAGTAGTCTGGTATGCTTGGTACATCAATGAAGAGTCCATCAATATAGTCTATGAGTTCCATATGATCATATTCTCCTGTTCCAGAGAATTTGGGCCGGCTTTAGGCCTCAGGAAGCTGTTTCAAGGCTTCCTTCTCTGAATAAGACATTCCATCTCCATCCTGGTATTGTGATGGAGATCTTGCCTTATTCATCAACATGGCATTTGGTTTGATGTCATCTAGTTGATATGGATTCTCCATAACTTGGCCTTGTGGTTGGGGCTTCAAGTTATGGTATACATTAAACAATTTTTTTATGTCTTGGTCCAGACAATCCCTGTCCCTTTTGCTGTGGTGTTGTTCTTCAAAGACTGTATTCAGTCTTTTGTTTGTTTCTTCAGAGGCATTGCTCAGTTGAGCATATCCTTCTTGAAGATTCTTAACTATCTGTTCCAAGGAGGCTTGAGTTTCTCTCATCCTCTCTTGGCCAGCTTCAATTTCTTCAAACTTCTTTGCAGATTGCTCAGCATATTGGGACATTTGTAACCACAGTGTATCACTGTTGATGTTACTCTCAGATGTGACAATGTTATGTTCAGTCTGAGTGGGGGTAATGTTTCTATTACTAGGACTACTGATTTTAGAGTGGTTTACAACTCCTTCTGGTTCTTTTGCACTTCTTTTACCAAATCCAACAGCTTCTGAATCATAGGGTCTGACTCTTTCCTCCTCTGGTTGAAGGAGGTTTTGCTCTTTCCCTTGTTTCCTTGTCTTCTCCTGGAAACTTCCTGGAATTATGAAGAATGGTGACTCTTGGCCACTGATCTGCTGGTTTCTGAATGGTGTGAAGCCACTGGAGAGCTGATTTGGCCTGCTTCTTGTGAGCCTGAAGGAATCTGAGTAGGCCCTGTCTGGGTTAACTGTTCTTCTATAGCTTGGATAGTGGCTTGATTATCCCTTATCCTCTGTGCCCTTGCCTCCAGGAGTCTGAACTGCCTGGTAGGATTCCAACCTTTGGTGATTACCATCAGGTCTTTGAAGTCTATCTCTTTGAGACAGATCTTCTGGAAAGTTGCTCCAAGTTCTGTCCAGTCACTTGCCAGGTTGAACCTTTTGTTGTCCATGCTCCATTGAAATAAATCTTTGGGGAGTTGGTGGAGCTGAAGAACTTGATCCATATCCTTCCAGTCTTCTGGTTTGAGGTTCCTGTTGAATTGGAGTGTAAATGGCAAGGTTGAAATTATCTCCCTCATTGTTTTGCCATCCACCACTGTGTCCAAGGTGTCCTCTTCCAGGTCTTCTGGTTCTGGACAAGCCTCCTCTGTCCTCTGGCTGGTTCCTTTGGAAGCCAAGGTCTCTGAGGTATGCAGGGGACATATCAGTGTTTGCAAGCAGTCAAAAACTTTATGTTCTTAGGGTATTTACCTTTGACTGTGCCTTGTACAAATTTGTTATCTGCTGATTTGGGCAGTTTGCCTTTGGAGGTTACAGCTTGGTTAATAATTGTAATTTTTCCTGTACAAGTGGTTAAGGTTGGTTTACCTTGTATTGAAGCAGAGTTTTGTGGTTTTCTACTCCTCTGAGGGGCTGCTGGTGTCCACGCTTTGGCTGTAATGAGGCCTTCCCTAAGTCTTTTTCCTATGCCCTTGCTGCCCTCTGGTTCTGAGGGTGTCACTGGTGTGTTGGCCTGTGACTGGGTCTCAAGTGGTATGAAATTTTCTTCCACTGAATCAAACAGGAAAAGAGGGCTTATGTCAGTTAAGACTTCTTAAAATGCTGGTTTTGCACGTCTAAGAATGGCCTCTGGGCTTGTATATTGTTACAATATGCCCTTGTATGATGACAGTGTAATTGAATTAACAATTCCACGTCAAAAAATACAGCTTATTGATATGTGGTACACTGTTTGTATACCAATATCCTACAGAATACTTCTAGTTAGCAAGTATAATCTGTCAAAGGTGGTGTATTACAGGGCAATTGAGTTAACAATGTTCCCAAACACGCCTCAACTGTTGGTTTATCAGTATGAGCTGTCTTGATTCAATTAAGAATTAAGACTGTATTAGTGGCTTACAAGGGGTTTTATATATAAAACATGCCAAAAATACTGGTCTTGTGGTTATGAGCCACGTGACAGATACTCCTTAAAATGTGAGTATTTCAAAAACTAAAGAAAAATATAAAAAAAGATATATTTTTAAAGAAAATGACGCCTAAAAAAGATAAAACAAGTGTCAATAAATGATAAAAGAGAAAAAAACTTACTTGTAAAGGTCCAAAAAAGGTTTTAAAACACAGCCAGGCCCCCAAAATGTCAGGCTGAGTCTATGATGAGAGTATTAAAAAGTATTTACAACTCTTAACTATGACTGTGACACAGTAAATAAAGATTTAAAAGATTTCTATAAGAGTTAAAGATGGTTTAATTTAATAATAAGAGGGCTTTACTATAAGGAATATAGTGGCGGTGAGCGCTGTTGAAAGCCCTGGGTGCAGCTTTACCTGTTGGGTTACAATGATAAAGACTACAATACTTTAAATTAATATTATACCTGGTTATTACCCAAGAGTAAAACTGTTTTTGAAAGTTTACTACATAGGTTATTCAAGAGCAGGATGAGGAGACAATTCTGGCAGTGAAAAAGCCTCCTTTTGATCCTGAAATGGGGTGGAAAGGGTGCTAGACCTTTCCACATAGAGGAAGTCAAGATTTTTCACTCTCTAGGACTGGCTTGTGGTTTTAAAACAGCCTGTATATCCTGTATTGGGCCCAGATGTGGCTTTGAAACCACATCTGGGAAGTTTTCACCAATACAGGGTGAAAATTTTCATCTGGGGACCTCACAACCTGATTCTGACGTGTATGATGCATAGAATGCTGTACATAAACTGTATGGGACCCCAGTATTGACTGAATTATGAGGTATTGAAGTATTAACATGCTTCTTTGTCTGTTTGACACCTCATAATCAGAGTACAACTGTATTCTGTCATAATACAGCTGTATTAGTCATATTGTGGGACTATAACTCTCAAATGGCCATACCTCTGTCGGCTTTTGAGATATCTTGCTCAAAGTTGGTTAATTGGATAGCCCTGTATGAGCTCTACACAATGATACCCAATTTAGTATTGTTATCATTAAATATGACAAAGTTATCCCATGTACAAGGTTTTTTGTACATAGGCGTGGTTTGGGCAAAAAGCTGTATTGAGCTTGTTTGCCTCATAACTTCTGTTATAGTTGAGATATGAAGAAGTGGATGGCACCATCAGATATCCCTGCTTGTGCGCCTTCCAAAAAGACCCCACTTCAAGTATCCCACACTAAAACTCTAGATGTTAGATGAGAGGTGAATGTTTTGTTCACCCTTATTTGGCCTGAAATTGACCATAACTCCAGTAATATTGGTGCTAGCTCAGTTTGGCTGGTACCGTTGGATAGCCCTGGCTTAGAGCTGCACTTTGAGTACCCATTTGATGGGGTTCAGCCTCTCCTTCTAGATTTTAGATGAGAGGTGAAAATTAAGGTTTATGCTCAGCAATAACTTTGAGCAGGAATAACTTTGTTATTTCTTGTCCTATGGTGATGGGACTTATATTTTCAGAAAGAGGTGAGTTTCCTCTTTCTTTTGATACCTTTTGAGCTGATTTGGCTCAGCTCCATGTTTTGGTGTTATCTAGGCTATACCATTGGTTTATGGTATTTTAGCTGTCATGCTTGTGCTCTGGTTTTGAGTCACAGGCTGACAAATATAGAGTATTAATAAAGCTTAACCTATAAGCTATTATTTCATGAATGAGAATCAAAATTAGACATCAATATCTACTAAAAGATAGCGATAAATCAAAAAAATCTTTCAATTTCCTGATGAGTTGTTAACTTCTTAGAATAGGTCCCAAGAATATTCTATGAAGTAGAACATATTACTCTTTATTAATGAGGAACAATCAAGCTTAATTTCTAAAACCTTTACCTAGCAAAAATATAGAGAATAAAGCTTTGATGATTTATATTTGATTCAAATACTGATTTAACTTACTTATGGTTGGAAAATAATAAATTTTCTCCTTTTATGCCTTCAAAACCCCCATTGATGGTTGAAAACTCTTGGAGAGTTCATTATTAAAAAATAAAAAAATTAACTGATTTAAAATCAATGTTTTACATAAGATTTCTCAATGTTGCATTACAGTTTCAGCTAAAAGTGTTATTTTTGAATCCAAGCTGATTTAATATTTAAATGGGTATATCATTTTGATGTTTTTTATTCAAAATAATACATACTTTTGAAATTAATTCTTTCAATAATTTAAAAATATAATCTCAACAAAAAATATCCTAACTTAGATTTTTAGTTCAGTTCAAATTATTATTAATTTCCTTCCACTATAATATATATATAAGCTATTTTGAATTCTGGATACCAAGGGATCTTATTTATTGAGAAGATTGGCTTTTAATTTATACACAGAAAAGAGTACCTTAAAATATTTGTGAAAAATCCAAGTCAATTTCCTGAGAAAAGGGTATTACATTTGTATATATAAAAGCAGAAGGCACTAAGCCTTAGCTTTTGATGTTTTTTTGTTGAGCTTAAGGGTACTTTTGATCTTATTTAATATTAAATAATTATTAGAGTCTTTTTTATAAGTATCAAGGCTGTAATTTATTTTTTGGAAGCTTATTATTCAAGCTCAAATCAGCTTTAAACAAGCTTAAGCTTCAATATACAGCCAAAGTCTAATTTTGAAGCTTAAATAATTTTGAAAAATCTTACATAGAAGATGGAAGGCTTATTTTAGGTCCCTCAGATTCTAACTCTGGTATTTCCTCGCACCTTTTTCCATTCTAACTTTGCCCTTTTTGTGAATATTCTTTTATTTGAATACTTGAATACATTCTATGGCTCTAAGCCAGATTTAATCAATTCCCACAAAATCTATCACCTTTATAGGAAGCTCTAAGCCAAATCAGTCAATAAATACAGAATTTGTATCTCAATTTTATTTTTGGAAATCAAAATATACATTATCTAAGCTTAAGTTAGGGTAAAAATTAGCAATTCAAAAGCTTCTTGGAAATTCTAGAGTTCTATCAGGTATTCTCGAATATTCTAACAAAATTCAAAGAATTTATTTCTGGGTATAGCACTTTGGTAAATCCTCTTGTTTGTAATTAGAATGAGGCAGTACCTGAAGGGGAAATGACAGGTAACTAGCTTTTAATTTCTAATAAATCCTGTAATTAGGGGTGATAAGGGGTAATTTCCTGACTTCATGAGATACTGGAAAAAATACCTTTCTTGGAGGCCAGAATCCAAAATTGAAAATTGTTCAGTGGACTTACAGCTAATAGATCCAAATTTGGGTTTATCTAATTATACCTATTCAATTAGGAATAAAAGAAGGTAAATTTTATAATTGAACTTGATTCAAACTTCCAAAGGGATAACTAGCTGGTTAGAAATTCTTCCTCAGTAAAGTTCGTGATTTATTCTTTCTTTATGCAAAATTATTGATAAATTATTTTGAGGATAATTGTGGAATCTTTGTACTGGCAATCAGATGTTTTTTCAAATTAAATAATAGGAGAATCTTCAAGTGATATTCCCTTTAGGGGGTTTGATTTTATTTTTTAATTCTGGGGCTTTGCTCATATAAAATAAGGTTAATAATAGATGTGGAATATAAATTCTAAAAGATTTTAGACTGGGCTTTGGATAATAGTAAGGTAATTTCAAATTCTTCATAAACAATATGCTGACAAATGGAGAAATTCTTTTCTTTAATGATAGAATTCCACTGATCTCTGCTACTTGGTAGACTCTTAAAGCTATAGTAACCTTGAGCTTAGCTACTTATAAATGAGAAATCATTATACTATACTGGATTACCTCCCAATTCAGGTACTTCTTGGTATGTAATGTGTATGGGTGAAGAGATTTTAGGGGGTCCTCCATGGGAACTGTCTGTTTTCACTCTATTTCCCCTTGTCTTCATCATGCCGCTCTATGTTTGGTGAGGAAATTTCTTTCAATTTCAGGTGACTTAAGGAATAGTGAGGAACTTTTTCAGCCTGTTACTCAAGTCCAGAGCACAAGAATTACATTCAAAAGCACCATAAAAATTTTACATAAGGAGTGAAATAAACACCTTTGACCTTTATTAAGCCAAACAAATGTAAAATGTTGTCATAAGCACAAAGAGTAGAACCTAAAAAGGCTAGTCTGTAAATGTGATTATTTGAAGAAGGAAACCTTCCCCTTTCATAAAGTATTCATCCCATAACCAAATAACAATAATTCGCTGGGATATTGAGGGTGTAATCTCTTTCTGAGCATGAACTTAATATTCACCTCTCATCTGAGATCTGGAGTCTCAAGGGATATCCAATGGTACTATCTACAAGACAGTATTACCACTGGATTACAAATTACCACACAAATAATGCTTGTCAAACCTGGAAAAATAATACAATTTCTTCACCTCTCATCTAGCTTTGACTGTTTCAATGAGAGCCCTATCAAGTATCATATTTAATAAAAGTGCTACAGTAGGGATAAGCTAATCTTTAACTCTTACTCTTTTATCCTATACAGATCAAAATTCAGTGGTACTTTTCTCTCAAACCAAGAAAAATGCCGTTTTACAGGGAATTAAGATTATTTTGAGCCTGCAGAAGCTGGAAGCACTTAATCCTATGTGGGTAATAACTATAGAAATATTTTAGAGCTCACATTTTACTACAATTCAAGACAATTATGAGCTCGGTATCTTCAAAAATGACAAAGGTATTGAGGATTTAAGACTTTAATCCCACACTAAGTGGTATTGTGGAATACTATTACAGACAATTCAACTATGACATTTCAAGTCTTCCAAAAGCCTGTTTATCATCTTATTACTCGTAATCTTCTAAGACACTACCTCACATTCCTTTACAGGGTGGTACTGTGGGATATTCTCCCATATAACTGAATTATGAGTCATCAAACCTATTCAAAGTATTATTGAGCTTTGATTAGTCATACCTTACTAATCAGAGGCCCTCAGACATTTAATTTACTGATTCTGACGCTTCAGAAGCACAAGGAAATGTCTTTAAGCTCCGTATAAAAAGGATTTCACCCATTATGGGGTAAAATAGAAAGCTGTAGTCCCAAAACCATATGTCAGCTCATTTCATGGCTTTATTGAAGCTGTGGGACTACAAATAAGCCACAGGAGTGAAAATATTCCCTCTGTGGTCATGTGCAAATTTTTATAGAATCCGACTACCCTTGAGTAAGATGAAAAGATGTCTTCTCCTCATCAAAAAAAGAACTCATATTGTTTTCGTTAGAATGGAATTCTTACATATTAAAGCTTCCAAAAACAGAAGTACTCTCAGAATTTGCCAGATATGATTATTTTAGTGACTATTATAGTAATTCAAGTAATAATCAGTGCAAACAGGATACTCAGTAAACTCATCACCACTATATCCTTATAGTAGAGCCCTCTGAACTTTTCTTTGAATATTAATTTTGTGTCACACTTATGGTTATAGCCTTCCTATTACTATATCATAGGCTCATATTGAAATTCTGGGGCCTGGAAGTGTTTTTGATATATTTTGGACAGCTACTTAGCTTATTGGAAGGTGTTTTAGCGATTTTCACCCTAAAAAGGTGAGTAATTTCATGTTTTTGACTAAGACTAACACTATCAAATCGTTTTTAGAAAAAATGTATGTGATGCTGAAGAATATATAGTTATATTTCCAAAAATACAGAGATAATTTTTTCTTTTCAATTTCTTGTTTTAACTTATAAAGATATAGTTTTCATTCATGATTTTATTATCACTACCATTATAAAGTATGAATAATATCTTTCATTGAAGTTTTTTCTGGAAAGAATATATATATCATATATTTTACATTAAAAAAGAGAAAGCGGATAAAAACCTTTTGAAAGTTTCTTTTTTCGCCAAGACTAACGTTAAAATTGATTGCTTTAATTTTTTCTTATAATTTTTCTTAATAATTTAATACTTTATTCCATTAAAAAATATAAAGCATATTTTTCTTAAATATCTTTTTTTTTATAAAATGTACAACTTTTTTTTTTTTTTTGTGTAAAAAACCCTGATAACTATATTTCACACCCTTTTAGGCGTGAAAGCTGAGTATTTTAGTTCCTTTTGATAATACCCCTTAATAATTGAATATTCCATTTAATTGAAAAATATAAATCGTTTCTCGAACCTTTTTTTTAGAAAAAATATATATATAAGCCCCTCATAACTATTTTTTACACCCTTTTGGGCAGTAAAACTGAATTTTAGAATTTTTTTCGATAATATTTGCTAATAAATGAACATTTTATCTCATTGAAAATATAAAGCATATCGCTGTTGAAGAATATTTTTTTTTTGAAAAATATTTAGCTTATATTTTTTGTATAAAAACCCCTTGAAACTATTTTTACACCCTTTGGGCGTGGAAATTAAATAATATAATTATTATTGATAATATTGAGTTACAATTAAATATTTTCTGTTAAGAATATAACACTTGTATATTCTCAATTTTTTTTATAAAAACCCTTAGAATCTTTTTCGAAACCCTTTTGGGAATGCAAATTGAATAAATTAAGCATTTTTGAATCAAATACAAACCAAATTTTATAGCAAATTATTGATAAATTAGTTTTCTTTTTCAAAAGAAAAATATAATGAATCAATATTTTGAAATCGAAATAAGAATCAGAAAGATAATTGTCACAGATTTTAAGACAAAGCCAATAAGCTTATTAAATTTTTTTGAATTTAAATATAAAAACTTATATCTCTTTTCTTTATAATATAGTAAAGATAGAAATCATATCTTCATTCAGTGTTGTAAAGAAAATCTATTGATAATAAACTTATCTTCATTGGATTTCTATAATTTCAATAAATTCAGAATCTCTGGGTCATATTTTGACTGAAAAGTTATATCTTTTAATTCTTTCATATATTTTTAAAATTTCTATCAGATTGATAGAAATTATCTAGTCTTAAAGTTGAATTTAAAGTTCAATTTTTCAAAGTGAGAAATTAAAAAGTCTATCCTCTGACCTTTATTTTGATAGAAATAAAGATAACCTTTAAAGGCAAAGCTCAATTAAACTTGTAAATGTGATAATTTGAAGCAAAAAAATTGAAAATTGAAATGAAATCAAAGCTTAAATCTTCATTATCAATTGAAAATTTCAATATATTTTGAATAAAAAATATTAATCTGAATCCAGCTTAATATATTTAAGTTTCAAGTATAAAATAAAGTATTTTCCCTGAATCCAATCAATAAGAAGTAAGTCTTCTGTTCTGTAACATATAAAATCAATAAAAAATACAACATTCTTCATCTAATATATCAACAAAGAACATTATTCTTTGAAATCTTCATTTTTTATAACTGACTTATAGATTCTCAGTGAAAGAAAGTCTCCTAAACACTCAATAATCAGGACAGAGAGACCAAATAAATTAAATGAAAAACAGCGGAAATCACTTGTAGAATTCCCTCTTGAATTGTACAAAGTTACTTTTGAATGAGATGGAAAGAAGAATCCTCTTGTTCAGATTATTCATCTTCATTATCAACCATGAAGCCACCTCAACTCAGAGATCCTGAATCGCAAAGAAATAAACCTGTAGAAAGGGAAAGAGCCACCAGAAGGTGGGCGCATAAGGGAAAAGAAATTTAGAATGTTGAAATCCATCAAGAATGGCACAAAAGCCAAGGTTACCTTAGCAATAGGTTGGATAAAGATATTCCTACAAAAGGATTTCATGGACTCAAAAAAAATCATTCTGGAAAACCAGCTTATGTCCAGTCTATCCAAAAGGGGAGTTCGGGTCAAAACACTGATCTCACCAGACACACAGGTAGATATTTGAGTCCACAGATGAATAATTACTAGATTCAAAGCTCACCAATTCTCTCTATCCCAGGAGTCTTCCAAAAAGAAGCAACGGATATAAGAGAAACAAACTTCTTCAGCCAATCAGAAGAAATAAAACATCAATACACTAATTCAGATATTGGGACATTGGTTTCAAGAAGCTTGAAACCTTAGATAGCATCTGTGGGAATAAAAATAAATATTTATGAGTCTATCATTGACCCACATATTTATTCAAGTAGTGGTACAACCCTGTAGCGGGAGAACCGCCGATATGAATTTCTCCAATGAGATCAACTAAGATATCGGAATAAAATAAAAAAATTCACATGAAATGGAAAATTTACTGCATGAATGGTCATATCGATTCTGTTTAAAGAATTACTAAAGAAATGAAACTTAGAATCTGAACTGTGGAAAACATAGATTACAATCTTGACATTATATATAAGTCACTCCAATCCCAGAGCAGAGCTCAAAAGAAGAAGTTCATTGATCAGAAAAAGTTCTCAAGAGGCCTGTAGATAGCTCAATAAGAGGTATTAAGGATCAAAGATGATGTTTACAATCTATACCTGAAGTAGGAGGGACAAGTAAATAGCTTTAGTCCACCAAAGATGATAGAAGGGATTGATGTTCCAATGAAAAATGAACCATGGGAGCAAATTAAGCCTGACTCGGAGGTCAAACCAGACTAACCACATGAGATTCTTGGTAAAATTACCCCAGAATATAGATCTAAGCCTTTATGTAAAGATGGTGAGGATACGAGCCATCCATAAAAAGAATATCTGAAACAGCTCCCAGATGTTACAAACTGGTCCATTTTCTCAGGAATTCGGGAATATGATCATATGAGGTTTATTAATTATATTTATAGTCTGCTTATTAATTTTCCAAGAATTACAGATTACTTTTTTACTGCAAGGGCAATTCTAAATACAGCTTTCAAAAGTCATGTTAATATTCTTTATAATGAAATGAAAGAAATACATGGCATGAAGAACTGGCCATGTTGGATAAATCAGATTATTCAAAGGTACAGAAATTGAAATTTTATCTGGAGAAAGGCAATTTTGTTTTAAAATTACACTTATAAATTGGACAACAATCTATTTGAATGGTATTTGAGGAATTAAAAAGGGATTAAAACTATTGATCCTCACATTAGAAAAGAGATGAGGCGCTATGAGCTTTTGATGAAACTCTCAGGGGACTTGGAGAATGAAATAAAACGCAGATTTTATAAGGAATGCACCCTTTATGATATATCAAAGAATTTGAATGATGTTAAGGATAGAAAATCAATTGGGAGAAATAAATCCTACAAAAAGGATTATAAAAGAGAAAAGGAAATAGAATCTCTTGAGATAAATACTTCAATAGTGAAGAAGCACAAAGGAAGAATGATTTCTACAACTGTGTCTCACCTGATCACTATGAAAATAACTTCCCAAGAGGGAAGATATTTGCAATAGAGGAAGATCCAGAAGGCCAAACAGAGATGACGTATGAATTTGATAGCTTGTTATTGGGACTTAAGACTCATCAAGCAGTGAATCAGACCCCATAGACCAATAAATGGTGGAGTATCAGAAATATTCACCACAAGACATTAAGTAAACCCTCACTAGCCATCATATTTCCCCAAAAATAGGTTATTTTTGGTGGATCAAGAGATCCCTATATGCCAAAATATTTGTGGAAATACCAAAATCAGGCATGCATTTCAGTCATTAGACACCATCAAAGGTGGATTCTTGAATTGATAAAAAGAAAAATTCCTTGATCATTCATACAAGAGGAAATTTCTTGGTGGTATCCAAGAAAAACATAGACAAAGACTTTCCTGACTGGCATGAAATATTACTTCCAACAGAAGCCAAAAATTTCATACGTACCTCAGGGAAGATGAGATATCTTGGGACAGTTCAGAAATATTTAATAATACCACACTTGGAGAAGAACTCAATATTAAATATTGAGTTTTTAACGCTTTAAAATGAAGAAACTAACGGTTTCCTTCTGAGTACAGACTATGAAAAAGTGTATTCTATAAGCATACATAATGATAATAGAAAGTACATGACAATCGGAGAGTCAAGGGAGATAAAATACTCTCTTAGGACAAACACAATAAATCTGGAACACAAAGTAAGCCTTATTTAATTCAAAGTCACACAATTAGGCAAAACAAAGTGGCAAATGAAAAACAATAGTACCAATGGAAGGATACATCTTAAAGAACTCAGATCCTCTATGAGGACGGAAAAATATCATCAATTATGAGCCTTTTTTGGAGAGAGGCCATTTAATCCTGTGACTTAGAGACAAAGAAAAAGAATGGACTTCAAAAGCTCCATAAACTTGGTACATAAGAAGAAGTGCAATACACACCTTTAACCTTTATTATACCAAGTAAAGGTACAATGAGGAAATAAACACAAGATTCAGAACCTAATTTTTTTAGTCTTCACATGTAAACATCTGAAGGAGGAATCCTCCAACCTTCAGGAAATACTATTATTATGACCGAACAATAATAATTCTCCAATTTATTGAGGTTTTAAACTTTTACGGAGTATAAAACTCAATATTCACCTCTCATCTAAAATCTAAATTTTTGATCACAGACAAGGAAAGTTGGGTATTTTATTAAATCTCTAAGTGAGGAATATGCAAAGGTAATATTTAAAATAATATATTACCACTAAAACAGAAATTACCACATAAATACTATCTGTCAGACCTGGAAAAATGATACCATTTTTTCACCTCTCATCTGACTTCCACAGTTCTTGTGAGAGACCTATCAATTAGCATATTTTATGAGAGTGCTAAGGTACAGATACATAAATATTCAACCCTTATTTCTGTATCTTACACAGATCAAAAGCTATTGGTACTTTTCTCTCAAAATAAGGAAAATGCTATTTTGCAGAGAGTTAAAAATACTTTTAACCTGTACATCTTTGCTATACTTGAGTCAGAGTAAGTCATAGAAATATCCATCTTTTAGAACTCACCTTTGACTACAATTGAATCCACTTATGAGCTCTATAGCTTCAAAACTGGCAAATGTATTGAGGATTTAAGGTTATAATTACATACCAAGTGGTATTGTGGGAGACTATTCCAAAAAAATTTAACTGTGAGGTTTCAAAGCTGTCAAAAGGCTTTTTATCAGATTATTAGTTTTATTTTTTAGAATACATTCCCTCACCTACTTCTACAGGGTGGGACTGTGGGATACTCTTCCATACAGAAGAATTATGAGTAATCAAATCTATTAAAAGGATGATTGAGCTTTTATTAGTGATAACCTGACTTATAAGAGTTCCTCATAAATTGAATTTGAAGATTCTGAAGCGTCAGAAGCACGTGAAAAGGTCTGCAAGACCTTTACAAAATGCGTTTCCCCCTTTATGAGGTGAAAATAGAAACTTGTAGTCCCAAAACCATATTTCAGCTCTTACATGGCTGTATTGAAGCTGTGAAACCCCAAGTAAGCCACAGGAGTGAGAATATTCCCTCTGTGGTCATTTTAAAAATGTTTATGGCATCCCACTACCATTTAGTGAGATAAAAAATATCTTCTCATCAACAAAATGGAAACTCATCTTCTTTTTTACTGGAATTATTAACTAGTAAAGCTGTCAAAAACCACAGTACTCTTTGAATTTACCAGATCTAATTACGGTATTTATTATTGCAGTGAATTTCATATTAATCCAGCTGATAACCAGTGCAACAAGGGCTTTCAGTAGACTCCTAACCACTATATCATTATAGTAGAGTATCAAAACCATGGATAATTGCTTTCTTGGATAATTTCATGTCATATCTCTGTCATATTCAATTTATGACAAATCAGTCATATTGGCTATATTCTCTTTTCTGAATTTTTGTGGTAATTTTAGAATCTGGGTCCAATATGGCCCCTTCATCATCATCAGGAAATTATTGGGCACTTTTGGGGATTTCCCAGTCCGCAGGGAAAATACATCCCAAAAGGCTGTATTATGGTTTTTTGGCAATTTGAACCCTTTTTTGAATTTTGACATAATATGTCATTTTCCCATTAAATATGATAAATATTCCTATATGGCCATATTGGGTCATTTCTGCATTTTTTCACAACTACACTTTTAAGCCTGTATAGGCTAGTTTTGGCAAAAACACTCAAAAAGCCTTTGAAGCCATAAAACTCATCTTTTATCAATTTGGTCAAGGCCATCTTCCAGAAGATGTATTACCACCTTTTTCTTTCCATATCCAGAAGTTCCATAAAGGGTTTTATTCACCAGTATGCACCTTTTTTCACCAGAAATTCAATGGTGACCAAATCAAGGGGCCATACTTCAAAATTGAAAATAACTTTCAAGCCCTTATGTCATAATATTTTGAGGAGGATTAATTAATGATCATGCTCAGTGCTTTCTTCAATATCACTCACCTCAATCATCAGCTATTGGTTCTTTTCAAGTATGCAGTATTTCCCCAACGGAATACTTGCAGTTTTCACTTAAAGGGATATTCAAGGGGCAGTCTCAAATCAGTTTTCAAGTGTCAATTCTCCGTCAATCCACCTTGGAAACCACACTCATTCAATAAAGTCTCTTTAAATAGAGGCCTGTATCTCAGCCATGAACCTTGTGAAGATCATTCAACCCAGTTCATTTCCCAATTTGGCCAGGTGTAAATTTCCTCAAGAAATCAATACAGCTTTGAATATTCAACACTGACCAGTTTTCAGGCTGAAGAGCTCAAGCTCTCAGCTTGTCATAAATACAAGCTTTCACTTAATCCCTGGGGGGCTTTCCCCCAGCTGATTAATCTACTAGTATTCATTTATATATATTTTTTCCATCTTAATAGTGAATATTGATTTTATTAAGTCCATTATTTTCACCTCTTTTCTTGCCTTTAAGCGCTTACTAGCTATAATATCCTTTGCTAATTCGATTTCTCTCTCTGGAATGTTAAACATATGATAACAGACTCACTTGGTTTGCTCTTTGGCCATTGGCTTTCCTTCTTAATTTTTATCTCATTTTTTACTTGCATTATTCATGTTAAATAAATATATTCTTTCTTATGTATTTAATTCTTTGGAGTCTTCCAAGTGAGCTCCCTGATTAATGAGTTCAAGGCCATTCTTTTCCTCCCCAAGAGCTCTTATTTCTTATTTTTTAATATTAATCCCATATCACACTCATAGTTATAGCCTTTTAATTACTACATCATAGAGTCCTTCTGCACATACTCTATTTTTTCAAATAAATCTCTTTTGGTGATCTGTTTCTCACATGATCTTCTTGAATTCTCCTTTCTTGCATTAGGTGATTTCATTATTTCTGGTTATTTCCTTTCAGAGCCTCTTTTTTATATGATACGATTTTTATGAGGTCAAAATAAAATTTTGGGTTTCCCTTTCATATGTCAGATTTAGGCTTGGTAGAAGATAATTTGTAATTCATTCAAAATTCATGGCTTCTTTGATTTTGGTTATTCCAAACTGTATTGATAGTTTCAAATTACTAATTCTGAAGCTCAATACCTATTTTAAAATGTAAACTTTCTTAGAAAAAGAGCTTTAGTGAATTCATAAATTAATACCACTTTCCCTTTGTTGTGGCTGTGACAATAACACCTTATGGGGTAACCCTAGGGTATTCTTTGGTGTATGATTTGAATATGCAAAATCAATCATAGATTTGTCTTACAAGATGAATCCATGATCTAACTTCATTAGTATTTTATACAGGTTTCTTCAATAGATCAGCCAATGGATAAAATATAAGGATATGTTGTTTTTTTCCCTTATGTATATTTTTTTTCATACCTGAAAAGCTCACCATTATCATGTAAGTCTCTCTTTTATACCACATAAGGCAGTTTCTCATGTCTTTCAGCCTATTTAAAGGTAAAAATGTATTAGTTTTCTGATATTCAACTCTTTAAAATTGAAAAGAAGCATTAAGCACAAAATATTTCCAATTACCTTTGTGATCTACCACAGGATTTACCTTTTTCCAATTTTGGCTACTCCTGTCTTTTGACATATAATTAAGAAGGAAATCCATTAATTAAGTTATTCATTTTTACTTCTGTAATTAAGCTCACTTATGTTATTTATGGAACATATCAGTTACCTCTGTTTTTCTTTTCAAAGATCAATTCAAATTCCCTTAGGATTTTTTTTAAATTTTTTTTGAATGATTTAATCACTATATGTGGCTACTAATATTTTTCACATATTATCATTAGCCTCTAATGGCTTATAGCTCAGAAGCTGGTTTGGAAAATGATAATTATAGATTTTCGGGCTTTAAGTCTAAAAGTTACTTCCAAGTATATTTATAGTAGCTTCCCTATATGTTTGGAAGCCAGTTGCATCACTATTACGATCCTTCATCGCAGTTTAATTAATTGATACTCTTTTATGGTACATGAATTTAGCTCTGAAGCTTCTAGTTAGTCTATTCAATAACATTATATATCTTTTAATCAATAGGATTATCTTTATGGCTTGAGCCGCAAGGACTATTATGTAGTCAGACTGACTTATAAGTGGTTTTTACCCTGTTTCACGTCAGGGTGAGTCTATTGAGAGGCTTTATAGATTTAAATACAAGCTTATTAATATGACTGTGACACAGTCAAAATAATTAAAAATGAGATAAACTCTCTACCATTATTTAGTAACAGTGGTTATTAATTTACTGGAATCCTTCGTCGCAGTAATCCATTATCAATTTAAAGTTAAAATTGCTAAAATTATCAATACATATAACTGTGTATATCCTATACTGATTTTACTTCTTTTATAAGAGAATTTTAAAAGATTATAATAATAATATATTATTATTAGGTCCTTTTGAAAATGATATAAGGCCTAATTTTATCCCTTTTGGGTATTCTGAGGGGCGTTTAAGCTCTTCACACGTTTTAATAGTAATTTGTTTCACTTTGGAGGCTGAATTGTGGCTCTATACCATCAATTATGACATAAGTATAGTCAGAATTGTGCTTTGGGGACCGCAAATGATCATTATGGATCAACATGGTGTAAACAAACCTTCCATACGAAACTTCATAGCTTTCATGACACTTCCGGAGTGTTTTTATTACTAATATTAGTCATTCTGGCTTACTGTAATCTTTGAACTACCATTATTTCAAGTATCAAATGAGTACCAGATGGTACAGCTTTGGTACAAACCAGTATGTGTTAAAAGACTTCCATTCCAGATATCTTAGTTAATATTTAAGATATCAATAATATAAGGGCACAGAATTGAATATCTTTGTTGTCTATTCAGGTTTACCCTTCTCAAATATGGAAGATTGCATGATGGTTTGAATTCTTTTGATGTATTTTTGTACATCAGTATGTGGCTTCAAAAGCTTCCAAACCATATATCTCTTACAATCTCGAGATCATCAGAACTAAAACTATACATAATCATATGGATTGATGAGCTCTAAAGTCTTATATACTTTTTCCATACATTTGTTTGCATATATGGAAAAGAGACAGGGCTCTCTGTATATGAATATTTACAAAAATCCTGTGTTTTTATTGAAAACCCTTGAGTCAGGATATCTTAGCCAATCTTTTGGATACATTTGGAGAAATTATCTCAAATTAAATCGCCAACTCAGGCCTTCTGTTTGGGTAAACCTTTTTCACAGCTTTGTACAAGCCCTGTTAGACATTTAAGGGTTTTTTTCTGGCTTACGGGTATCAGTATTCTATTTCTTGAAGTAAGGGTTCTATTGGAAAGTGGATGAGTATAGAAACATTTCCCATGTTGTTTTCATCAAATATGCATAATTTATATGAGCAGTGAAAATAAGTTTTTTTGCTAATTTGGTACTCATCTAAGGTGAAAGTGGTTATATCTTTTCTAGTTCTTATCCCATTTTTAGAATAATGATATCTCCTTGATTTAAGGATTTCCCTCTTTATCTTTATACGTATATGAGCTTTACTTTCTTATTATTTAGTATACCATTATTTATGTTGTGTGAACTTAATTCTGTTGCTATTTTTGGAGTTGTAGGCTGAACTTCCACTTTTCCATCCATTTTTTCACTTCTATACTGAATATTTGGAGTAACAATTAAAACAAGGCAAATCCTTGGTGTAGAGGATTCAGGTTAGATAAAGTCCTCAATAGGGATTCCATTATTAATAGAATATGGTTCAAACCTTATTGCAACCTTGAAATATTTGGGTAGGCTTCAATAAATTTTATTCAATAGCTTATCATCATTTTTAAATCATAGGGAATCTCAAATCTCAAAAACCTGTATGAAAAAGTGTGATTTTTCCCTCAAAAACCTGAATACCTTCTTTAAAATTTTCTTAAATGATACAGCTTCAACTTCTTTACATTAGAAACAAAATAATTGTGAGTCGATTTTTTATTTTAGGAAAAAAAATTCAATGTGAGATTTTTAGGTTTGAGACACCGTAAAATTTTGTGCTAAGGATGATATAAATATCTATATAACTCTTTAAAAAAATATATGTATAAGAATATTTTAGGAGACGAGCTGACATTGCTTTCGGAGGAATCTTAATTTCATAAGTTGGAAAGGAATTATTCCAATTGTTGTCAAATAAACGCCTATTTGTGAGATAAAACTAAAATATAACATTATTGATATCCATATTTGACACTATATATACTTTTCAACAGTATATATGGAAGCCTTTACCAAAGTATTACTGAGATATTACCTTTATGTGTTTTATTCAGTATTCTTATCAAGAAACAAAGTATAGATTTCTTAAATATTTCAGTTTTTCTTGTTAATGACTATTGATTTTTTTTTTGAAATTTTCACTCTTTTGAAATTTTACATTTATACTCTTTTTTCTATTAAAATAGTTATCTACCAAGATATGAAAAAGCTACAATGGAAAATGTTAGTCTTTCTATAATTATATATTTTATTATCTTAATTAACAACAATAAAATACCTATCTCAATTCATCTATAATGGTTTCAACTTTAATCTCAAATATTCCTTTAATTTAAATACCTATTCACTGATTTCATTCTCTACTATCATTAGCTGAACTGTAGGTTCTTCCAAATTAGTGAATACTTTATTGTGTTCTATTTCTAGACCCTATTTGCCCAATGAACCATAAATTGAATTCTTTTTATATCTCGAAGAAAATTTTCATTCATATCAAGAAACAAACTGAAAATAATGATGTCACACTCCACCGCACCTTCAAATGCTAAAAGTTGAGAAGATTCAGCTCTCCCAAAATAATGAATTTTTTTCATTTTCTTTTTATTTCTTTTCATTCTCAATTTCTCAACAAAATCACTTTAATTGGGAAACATAATATTACTACAGAAAGAAGGGTCTGAACTATAATGAGGATTCATATAATAATTTTTATGGTAAAGCTATAGCTTCATAGGGGTCAAATAATAAGGGAAGTTAAATTCAAATGGCTTGAAGGAATTTCAGTTATTAATTAATTCAATTAGGGATTAATCTCTGAAAGAAGAAGGGAAATATTCTATTAAGAAATAACCATAGTCATCTCCAGGTAGAGCAAATACTAAATTTGATAAATTACAAAGATGTTATAGGGTATTTATGACCAATTTCTGTTGAGAATGACCTTTTTATTATAGGTTAAAAGCTTTGTTTAGATATTTTGGGTGGGTGAAGCTAATAAATAAGCTGCACTTACTAAAGGGGAGAAAAGTGTCCATTTTTTTATTCTGGGTTAAAAATCAGTGTTCAGAAAGTGGAAGAAGAATAAATTAAGGATTTGGAATAAATTTTTCAAAATGATGACCAGACACATGAAAATGAATGAAATTAATATTCAAAATTAATATCACATAGTTGGGAAGTTGATAAAGTATTAGTAATTAATTCATTCTAGCTCATTAATAAATTGAATTTATTTTTCATTAGCTAAATCTGTTAGTAATCATCAGTAAGGGATTGATATGGTAATTTAATACAATAAAGATCATCTTGTATCAAATTAAATCCACCACTGTAAAAATCAATTAAATTTTCCTCACAAATTAATTTTTCATTAGCTAAATCTGTTAGTAATCATCAGGAGGGGATGGATATGGTAGCTCAATACAATAAAGATCATCTTATATTAATCTAAATCAATCACTGTGAAAAACAATTAAATTTTCCTCACAAATTAATTTTTCATTAGCTAAATCTGTTAGTAATCATCAGGAGGAGAGGGATATGGTAACTGAATACAATAAAGATCTTCTTATATCAAATTAAATCCATCACTGTGAAAAACAATGAAAATTTCCTCACAAAACAAGAAATAAATTAAAATTCACGCCACATGATAAAAACCCAGATTTGAGACTTGTAAATTCTAGGTTTCCTTTGTTTGGAACTCTGAATGAGGGATAAAACACTATCTATAAAGGGCCTCTCTCCCCCTTTCTGGACTTTGTGCCTAGCTCTAAAATGAAGCCCAAAAAAAGGAATGAATTTTTCGCATTTCCTTTGAGGGAAATATCCTCTCCCTCACCATCGAAGCATTATCCTATTTTTCTAAGTATTTCATAAGAAATAGTATCCAAAAGTGATATAATCTATATCATAGTTCATTTAATTATTCTTGTGATATTCAACTTAGTTATAATTCCTGACAAATATTTATTATCATTGATTATTAGCAAAAATCTTCAATTACAGTCTGATCGATAGGAATATTATTTCAATAAGTGCTACCTCATATTATTATATTTTATTGTCAAAGTTAGTTAAAAATTTCAAATATTACTTAATCCAAAGCAGCTTGATCCCAAATATCATTAACATCATAAAAACTAACAGACCTAAAAAATAAGCTATAGATACTAAAATCAACTTAAATATTGAATATCATTATACTTGTTTAAAATCATCTCTTATAGTACTATCGTTTTAGTTGTATTAGTGAATTACTCTGTATTTGTGTTATTAGTAGCTGTGTTTGGAAAAATTCCGCTAAGGCTTCAGTTTCCCTATATTTTTCATTTTGTGTTAAGGTTATGATCAACCACCTTTCAAGATAACAAAGATGCTTATGAGTCTGCTGAATATACTTTTCTGACCCCTCTGAAATGAAATGAATTCAATTTCGTTTGGAGATAAAGTCATAATAATTTGGAATTATTACAAAGGGAATTCTAGATTGCTATAGCATACAAGCAAAGAAAGGCTTAAAGATTGAAGCTTAAGTCAAAATTTTCTCTTGTAGCTTCCCTTTCAAGGAACTGCCTCATTTATCTCACACAAAGGATTATCCCACAACAGAACTTCGCAACCTGAAAATGTAAATTTCTCCTCAAATAAAATCCATTGATACACAACTTATGCCTTAGAGAAAAATTAATTGCATGGCAAATTTTCTCCCCAAATTTTCAATTTTTATATTTTTTTTAGATATAGATTACTGTGCTTAGCTGTGATAGCAATTGAGAATATTAGCTTTAGTTCTCATACAGAACCCTTAGAAGCTCTATATAGATTAATATTTCAAAAAACAACATGCATTTCAATTATTTTGAAGCTTTCCAAATAATTTCACAGAAGAAATTGGAAAGTCCGTTCTTTCATAAGTTCTGTAGACTAATTTAAAGGTGTTTGTTTTCCTTTCTTGAAATTTTTGATTCAAAAGAAATATTTGTAAGGCTTGGATTCATTAATCAGAATATTGAGCCTCTCATTCAGACTTTGCTTCAAAAATTACTTTCTGAACTCAGGCTAACTTACAGCTTAAATAAATTATTTAATAGAATAGATATCTATCTTTACGTTATGTAAAATAACTCTAATTAATATAGAGAATTGCAAAAATCTAAATTTCAATAATATTTAAAAAATTATTCAGATTCAATCAAAATGAAAAGCTGAATTCTAAATCCAAAATCGCAAGGTGCATTATTGATATTCGATGTAGGAGCTACATAATCCTTTTTATTTCTTCAAATCAATATCCAGTATAATAGTAGATAATTTCAGGATGAATTGAATAATAATCTTATGTAGTATATGTATATAGGTTATGGAAAATTTTCTCTGAAACCTTTGAGCTTAATTGATCTTAAATATATTTAAAATAACTCAATTAATTGCATTCTCCAGCCTACATTTGGGATATTTACCACAACAGGACTAATTCTCTCTAAATTTTTTCCTTTCTTCATTTTTACTCACATAAGCTTGTTGGAATATTTCTTTAGTGTATTTAAAGATATTCACTCCTAAAAACAGCCAAACAAAAATATCAAATTTAAAAAAATCCCATGATATGTATCGTCAGGGATTGAATACAAAGAAATAAATTTCATTTATCCATATTTTTGTTTTTCCTATGTATATAAGGATTTGTCATTTTTTTCATTTTTCCTCATAAGAATAGAAGGTTTCTTCCTTATAGTTCCTCTAACAATCCAGCTAAAGATAATTCAAGAATTATTTGAAATTTATTTCCCATATATCCAATGATTTACATTATGATGTTCCCATGATATTCATCCTTTCCCAAGTGCTTATCAAAGCTATCTAGGGGTCATAAAAGCAGTTTGAGAGAGAATCCATGTTTTTGTATTCTGAAAAGGTATATCTGAGAATACATCCTTTAAGAAAAATGAAATTACTACTCCTCTGATATTGGTAATAACTCTTAATCGATATTCTATACCAAATTCATATTAGCACGATGGATTTTTTATTTTAGGGAGATAATCAAGAAATTTAAAATAACCATTTCATTTTAATAAAAGCCTTTCCTTTTTGGGAGAAATTCAATTGAGTAAAGGCTGTCATATCAATTGTGTGGCACATAATTTCAAGTTCTCATATTAAGAACAGGCTAAAGGTTCTGAGATATCTTCAAAATGGAAATAAGTACCTGTTTTAAAGATATTAAGCTATTATTTCACACTTCACTGAATATTTGTTTTGTGAGTAATTACTGTAAAACCTCTTTTCAGTCTATCAATTAGCTCAAAATTTATACCTTAAAATCATTAAAATCTACCAAAAATAATGTCTCACTCAAACCTTTTTCCATAATTTATTCTATACTCATCTATTATTGACTTAGAATTAATTAGATAATGAGTTTTTAATTTCAATCGAGTTATTTTAATTTCAAAAACACCGGGATATACTTTTTGGAAAGACTCAATTTTCATATTTTGGACTCCTTTTCAAAGCACAAAAGATGTTAAGATGCTTGTGTAGTTTATTTCTTTTCAAATATATGAACAAATATTTCTGAAATAAATGCTAGATAAATATTATGATAAGTATCAATTCATCATATTTATATTACCCAAGAGAATTGAAATCAACAACCAAAAATCATTAAAATTAAACCTTTGGTAAAAAACACTTTTGAAATTTCCAATCCATTGAGATAACAGTTCAAATCAATGACAAATGGAGAAGAGCTTGTAACTGCTCCTCAGAATAAATTAAAAATACAAACTCAAGAAAAATGATATATACAAATACTATGGCAAAATTTCAAAAGAATATCCTATTTAGTAAATCAAAAACATAAGAGCTGTAAGTATTTCCATGGAGATGATCATATTGAGGTTATTTGAATCTTTGTAACAATCATTTAAATGCCTCTCTCTCATTAGTTTCTCCAAGCCATGTGATATGAAGTGTATTTTGGTATCATACAATCTGAAAACATTATTCAAAGGGAATACTCATGAATGATGTAAATTTTAAAATGGTGCCCAAATTGTTTTATTCTTTCTCAAAAGACTTTACTTTATGAAATTATTTTATTGAAAATGAAGCTTCCTTTAAGAAATAAATACAAAATTTGCTAATTTAAAATTGATATTATGTTTTTGGCTTCAATATTTTTGAAGCCTTTGGCTCTTTTCCTTTGTAAAATATTCATTGAAAGGTGTGGATATGAAACTTTGATACAAAATTAAGTACTTTTCCTGTCCTAATAATCTGCATAAGGTACAATTCAATTAAAAATATTAAAATGGAAAGTTTTAAGAGAAAACACACCAAATGGATTTTTTTTGAATTTATAAGTATAAAAAAGTAATATTAAAAAGATTTATTGTTTTACCAAAAATAGAAATTTATCCAAAGAATACTCTACAAGATATATTCAAGGCTACAAAAGAAATTTCTTCAAGAGAAATTTCAATTGGAATTACTTGAGAAAGGAACTGCAGGCAATTGAAATAAGAACAAAGTCTTCAGAAAGATGATAAAAGAGAAAACACACCCAAAAGTGACCAGAGTGAATTTGAAAACAAAGTCACAAAGCTAGCAGTCACAAAAGATGCTTGAATTCACTTATGGGGTGGTTCAAGGGTAAAAATAATTATAATGATCTTTTAACATGGTTAAAAGGCTCAAAATGATTTAATAAAGGTGGTTTCAATATTTTTATTGATTGGTTTAACAGTTTTCAAACCAATTATAAAAGGAAAAGATTCTAGCATGAAGAGAAAAGTGGGAGAAGACATCCTTTTATAGCCACCAATTTTCTTACTCCAAGAGTGAAATTTACTCTTTTCAGTTGTGGAAAAAGCTCTTACAACAGAAACGTTAATTATGGAATCATTTAGCCCTTGTTTGAATTAAAAAAAGGGCTGATTGTAGCCATTTCAGACCCTTAAATCAGACATTTCTTTAGCAATACCTGGTTTCAAGCCTTCAAAACATGTCAGAATGCGTGTAAAAGACATCAAAACCAGTTAAAACTGTTTTTACTAATATTGTTTTAACTGTAGGGTAGTTTTATGCTCTTGGAAACAATTCAAACTTCCCTGGTTGGTATCAAAACCTCATCATAAATTGAGTCACAGACCCTGTTACTCAATTCCAGGCCAAAGGTGCTGAACGTTTGAGTTAATTTTGACAACCCACACCTGTCAGAAAGCAATTTGGGGAATTCTGTCACCGTTGGAGCCAAGATTCCTTTTCCCCTCCAGAATTAATCTTTCCATTTTATTTTTTCATTGATTCCTCATCATGTATTATAATCTAAATTTACATATGTAATTCAATTGAGTTTTTATAGTAAAAAACTGTAATAATTGATACCTGATATGTAAATCAAAGTTTACTTATGTAATACATGTGCACCTTTTGACATTTCAATTGAAAATACTTCAATTCCTCCTAGCTTCTAAGCTACGCACCACACCTCAATTTTAACACAAAAATTGATTTTTAACACCACATTTGGTGTGAATCAAATCAAGGCTTTGCGTATTTTCAATTTTCATACAGAAAATACTAAAAACTTGATTTAAGCTTATTTGAAGTTGAGTTACAGAAATTCCACCCAGAGGTGACCCCACTTTACTTTTTATGAGGAATCCAATGGTGATATAATTTTCATAATTTTATTTGTTGGATAAAAATTTATAATAAATTTTATGCCACTTTTTTCCAAAAATATTTTAATTTTAATATTTTTGTTGAAATTTCATTTTTACTTAATTTTTCAAAGGAAAAATGTGTTTTCATTATTTTAAATTTCAATTTTAAATTACAATAAGACTTTTCTTTTATATATAAATTTTATATCTATATTTTAATGTTTGTTTCATAATATAAATAAATTTATTTCTTTATAAGTATAACATGATTTGTTATTTGTGGTCTTTTGGGTATATAACAATATCTGTGAGGCTCACATTCCCTTCCCCTAAAAGAAAAATATTACTTTGTAATATTGTTATTGATAGTGTGTCTGAACCTTTGGAGAAGTCTGGTAGCTTCAGGTTTGTCTTTTTCTGCTAACCATTTATCTTCACAGGTTGGGTCACTGTACCTGACAAGGTACTCCCTTACTTTCTTAGTTATCAATTTCCTTTATTTGAGAACTTTGGTAATCTTCTTAACACCAGATTATTTATCAGAAGGTATATGCTGGGACGCTTTTCTCCTCAAGGGGAATTTTTTCAGTATCACCAGATTTGCAAGGCTCTATCAGGCTTACTAGAAATATAGGATGCTTATTACTAATTTCCTCAGATAATTCTACTTCAACAGCATTTTCCCCCTGCAGGGCCTTTAATTAAAAAGTTCCTTCAAAGGAGTCTTTGAGATTTTTACATCCTTTGATGTTATTGAATTTAGTGGTAGATACAATTACTAGATCTCCTATTTTGAAGTCTGGAGTAGCATTTTATTTGTCCCATTTGTCTTTGGAATATGAAAATTAGTCCTTTATGCACTTTTCTGAATGCTGTCTAGCTTTTTCTAGCATTCCTTTGAATCCATAAGCTGTGGGATTTATCTCAACCAAATCCTTCCTCAAGGAATCTTGGGGTAGTATGGTATTCTATCCTTTCTCTAGAATAGCAGGAGTTTGATTGTTACTGCCATTAATAGATTTTTTATATGCTAATTCCAGTGCAGGTAGAAGGGTACACCAATAATGGGTGACTCCTTCAAAATCTTTGAGCTCTAGGCCATATACACAAACTCCTTTGACCATGTCTTCAAAACTTTGGATCATTCTTTCAGCTAGATCATCAGTTTGTGTGTGGTAGGCGGTAGAGAAGGATAACTTTGTTCCAAATAGGCTTTGAAGGTTTTTCCACAATGCTGAGGTGAACTTGGGATCTCTGTCACTAATGATGTTTGTGAATATGCCAGTCCATGATACTACTCTATTCCATATCAGAAGGGCTTTATTTATGGCTGTATCATCTTTGGGATGTGGCAAAAAGATTTGAGGCTTACTGAACCTGTCAACAATCACTAGGAATGCATTATAGCTTTTATCACCCCCTGGTTGTAGGCCAGTCACCCAATCCATATGGACATTTTCTAAAGGTCTGCTGGGTTCTTGGATTTTGATCATATTTCTAAGTCTTTTTCCAGTGGGTTTATTTTCTGTTTTGAAATCTGTCACAGATTTTGTAATACTCTGAAACATTATTTTGCCACATTGGCTACCATATACAGGTCTTCACTCTTTGCCTTGTTCTGTCCTCAGATAGGTGTCCTGAGAAAGGGCTGTCATGGCATTTTTTTAGTACCAGAGTGATTAAGAATCTGTCCACAACTGTCATTACGCATGTGTGCTTATTCCTATGATAGGTTATACCATCAAGTAAATGAAATTTTCCTTTATCATAGTATTTCTTCCATATTTCATCTAAGGAGTGTACTAATAATTATCTTTAGATTATTTAGTAAGTAATTGGCATAGGATGCTACAGTTCTTATCCTTAGTATAACTATTCCTTATTTCCTCAAAAAAAGGTATTGTTAAGGTCTGTGACACTGATTCCTTCAATTGGGATTTTTAGGAAAGCTTCTTCTGGCACATAAGAAGGACTTTCAATATCATTTGGTAATGACCATTTGCTTGGTCCATATGCATTTTTGTGAATATTACCATATTTGTGTACAATGGTCATATTACCCCTATACTCTTGTATGGCTACTTGCCATCTGAGAATATTTCTGTTTGGTTTTTTCATGTTTAAAATTAATTTAACAGCAGTACAATCTGTTATCACTTCAAAAACACATCATTCAAGAAATTAATTGAGTTTCTCCAAGGCCCAGAAAAGGCATAAACATTCCATTTTACTTGCCCCATATCTGGATTAAGTAGGTTTGAGCTGCCTAGATATGAAACATATGGATGGGTCCTTCTACAGGTTTGTCATTTATAGTTTGGAATTGATGAATTGCAGCACCTAGCCCATTGACTGATGCATCAACCTCAATCTTAAAGGGGAGTTTAAAATCTGGCATCAGTAAGAGTGGAGCAGTTTTTAAGGCTTGTCTCAAAGATTCAAAGTCTTTGACTCTGTCAACAGTAATTTCAAGTACTGTCTCCTTATTACACAGCTTATAAAGAGGTCTTGCTATGGATTCAAAGTCTTTAATGTGCTGCCTGTAGTATCCTGCAAATCCCAAAAATGACTACATTTCCTTTTTGTTCTGAGTAATAGGCTTCAGTAGTACTGTTGCAACTTTTTTTTCAATTCCAAGGGATAGACCAGATGCTACATGTACCAGGGCTTTGAGCTCTTTAAATCCAAAATGACATTTCTTTAAGGAAATTTTCATGCTTACAGATTGGATTTTTTCTAAAAATCTGGATAATCTGTACATATTTTCTTCCCAAGTCTTGGAACATCAAATAATTTAATAAATGGAAAGGATTAAACATACTTCTAAAATTTCTCTGGGGAAGATTTCATTTGTCATTTTTTGGAAGTATGAAGGTGCATTTTGATACCAAAAGGCATCCTTAAATATTGATATACTCCAAAATGAACAATAACTCTCAAATATTTCCTTTCTCTTGGTGTTACTACATTTTGATGGAATCCTTTAAGGGCATCCATAGTGCTTATGTACACTGATTGAAATATTTGAGTGACAGAGATTTGGATCTTTTGTATGGGATAGCTGTCTGGAACAGTGTAAGTTTTCAGAGCTGTAAAGTCACCAACCATTCTGGATTTTACATTATGCCATGCCACTGTTACTGGTTTAGTTAATTCTACTTCCTCATTGTGGCCAAACTTTCTTATTACACCAAGGTCCAGAAGTTCTTCAATATGAAGCTCAAGGGATCCCCTTGATGTTGGGCTTGCTGGGTATGCAGGCCTTCTCAGAAGTGGTGGATAAAGTCTTGCAATGTTCAAAGTAATGTCAACTTCATGACAAAAGATTTCCCCCAGTGGCTCTTTATCTGATTCAAAGGCTTCTTTGTGGTCATATAAAAGGGTAGAGAGTTCATTTTCCTGTTTATCAGTAATATTAAGGGTTACTTTAGCTTCATTCAACTTCTCAGACTTGAATTTCTCTAACTTGAAGCTGACTGGTGATACTTCATTCATTTTAATATGTCTTTTTAAAGGTAAAAAGGAAAATGTTTGATGCTTATTGCTCCCAATAGTAAAGTATATGTCTTCATTGTTATGTAAATCTATTCCATACATTATTAAGTAATCATTTCCCAAAATCAAATCAGTACTAGAGCAGTTTTCCATAACAAACTCAACATTAATCCTTGGATTTCCATTAATATGTGGAAATATGACAGTATTATCAAATATGCCTAAGGCTTTCATTGGATTAATTGCACTGTTGAATTTTATGCCCTCAATTGGTAATAATTGATCTTCAAAATTTGGTACACAGTTTTTGAGGAGATATTTTCCAACACACTAGTAGAAGGGTCCTGGGTCAAGCAAAAGCTTAGTGGGTTGTTCAAAAAGTACCACTTCTGTTATACAGGAATTGCAAGCTTTATAACCTTTTCCCCTGTTTGGTTTGGTTTTCATGAGTCATGCATCTTGCATTTTTGATAAATGAAGTTTATTGTTACTCAATTGTGGCCAGTAGGAATAAGATTCCATGATTTCAAATGTGACATTGATATTTTCTATATATTTTTAAGATTCAGAGAATATTGATGATTTATCATCCAAGTTTTCTTCATTTACATCATCTTTTCAACATCAGGTTCTTTCTCAATTTCAATTTCATTAATTTTCCCTCTTTTGGACATTTATTAGCTAAATGTGTGGTGCTTTGGAAAATATTTGACTTTCTAATTAAATCTTCAGATTTTCATTTCATATTATTAGAGTTTTCTTTGGAATTTTTGTCCACAGAATATTTCCAAGTTTTATTAAACCTTGTTTTGAAATTCACCCTACTAGAACCAATTCTGATTCTGGTGATTACTTCTTCTAATATATTTATAATATCTTCTTCTGAAGATTGTTCATTACTTCTGCTTTTGACAGAATGCTCCAAGTCACCTCCACATCATCTTAGTATTTTTCTATGAATCATAAATTCTGACATGTAATGGTATAATTCTGTTGATATGTCTTTCTTTTGGCAAAACCATTATAAATATTTGTCTTTGTCAGAATTGAATTTAGCAGATTAAAAGTCTGTTTCCAACTCAGATATTCAAGCATCATTTGCCCATCTATTAATAATTTTGTTTTCCACCAAGTACAACTTTGGTGTCCATGTGCTTGTCTTAATTTGATATACCATCTATGAGCTGATTTGGTAAAAAAGGTGTTGAATATTGCTGTTACCAATCTTTCTAGTAATTCAAAGTGTTCTTTGATCATTTCAATACCTGTGATTAATTTTGTATGGTCATATTCCCCTTCACCACTGCAGTGAGGCCACTCTTTAAGCTTTGGTACTTCTTTCAAAAGTGCTTTTCCCCTTGAGGGTTCCAAGTTATGGAAAGAAGTGGAAAATTACTTCTTTTAATATGAATTTTCCAAATACAATATTTGTGGCTTGGAATTTCTTGTACCCTCATTCTGATTCAGAGGTGTAGGAATTCTTGGTAAAGTGTGCAGTAATTGTTCAATTTCATTCATTTTACTGGCACTAAACCTTTGGGAATTTGTGAGTTCATTTTGGAAGCCTTGTATTAAATATATTACTTCAATCTTATACATGTCTTCTTTATTTTCCAGTTCTTGCCATAATTTAATTTGTCTAGTATTATCAGAAATGACTTGATTCAATTTCACTGTCAATTTTGATAATTCCTCTTGTGAGGGATCAAAACACTCTCTCAAGGCAATTTTATATGTCTTAAATTCAGTAAATTAATTTAAAATATCATCAAGGACTTTCATATTATCTGCTTTGATAATATTTATGGCTTTTTTATTCTTGTTACAATTATTTCACCAATATTGCATACAGAATATTTATATGCCAACTCTTTTATAATTGTGGATTGTTCATTTATCTTATTACCAAATAAAATTTCATTATTAGAAGTTTTAATTGATCTTGAATCTTTTTCAAAACAAAATAAGTGTTTCATTTATTTGGCTCAAACTTAGATTATTTGTCTTAAGATTGTTACAAATTGATTAATTTTTATCAGAAATATGACTTTTCACTTCATGTATAGTTATATTTAAGTTTGGAATGCCATCCATAATGTCAGAAATCATTTCTGATATTTCACTCTGGCTCCCTCTTTTTTCTGTAATTCCATCATGGTTCTGGCCATCTGATATTTTCGATGGCATCCTTCTGAATCTGTGGGATTCTGTAGCCCTGACTGTATGGATTTTTGTCTTGTGCCTTTCCTTTTCCCTTGTGCTGAGTTTGTGGCTTCTTATTCACATTGGAATTGCTTCTGCTGGCTATTGGGGCTGTTTTTGGTACTTTTTTGGGTGGTGGAGGGCTTTTCCCCTCCATTCTGCTGTTAAAGCCATCATGTTTTTCTTTTCCATCAATGGATACCATCCATTGAGTAACTCGCACATGTTGGGATTCCCCAGAAACGTTTTCAAATTCAGTTAATAATTCATGCAGTTTTCCACATATCTCCAAGGATCTGGTACTCTTTGTGCTGCAAGCAATTGTTGTAAGCCTTCTTTCTTACTGGCTTTGTAAATCTTCACTGAGGCTTCTTGGGGCTGTTTCCGCTCTTTTTGAAAGTAAAACAGTGCTATCAGTATCAGAATGGTATAGTTTGTCTGTCAGCCTGTGACTCAAAACCAGAGCACAAGCATGACAGCCAAATACCATAAACCAATGGTAAAGCCAAGATACCACCGAAACATGGAGATGAGACAAATTAGATCAAAAGGAATAAAAATTAAGAGGAAACTCACTTCTTTCCAAATATGAAAGTCCCATCATCATAGGACAAATAATAACAAATTTATTCCTTCTCAAAGTTGTTGCTGAGTATAAACCTTAGTTTTCACCTCTCATCTGAAATACAGAGTAAGAGGCTTAATACCATCAAATTAGTATTCAAAATGAAGCTCTACGTCAGGGCTATCCAATGATACCAGCTAAACTGAGCTAGCACCAGTATTACAGAAGCTATGGCCAAATTTAGGCCAAATAAGGGTGAATAAAATATTCACCTCTCATCTAACTTCTACAGTTTTAGTGTGAGATACCTAAAGTGAGGTCTTTTTGGCAAGCAAAAAATCAGGGCTATCTGATTTTTCTGTTCATTTCCCCATACCTCATCTAGAACAAAAGCTATAAGGCAAACAAGGCTAAAACACGCATATGTACAAAAGTCTTGTACATGGCATAACTCTGCCATGTTTAATTATAGCCATATAAAATGAGGTGCCATTGTGTAGAAAGATACAGGGCTACACACCGAACCAATTTTGAGGTTGATACCTTGAAAATTGACATATGTATGGCCGTTTTAAGGTCAAAATCCCATAGTTTGGCCAATACAGCCTTACCATGGGATAATATCCCCTAACCATGATTATAAGGTGTCAAACAGACAAAGAAGCTTGTTTTTACTTCAATACCTCATAGTCAATTCAATACTGGGGTCCCATACAGGTTATGTACAGCATTCTACGCATCATACACGTTAGAATCAGGCTGTGTGGTCCCCAGATGAAAATTTTCACCCTGTATTGGAAAACCACATCTGAGCTCAATACAGGCTATACAGGCCTTTTTCAAACCACAAGCCTGTCCTAGAGAGTGAAAAAATCTTCACTTCCTCTATGTGAAAAGGTCTAGCAGCCTTTTCACCCCATTTCAGGATAAAAGGAGGTCTTTTCACTGCCAGAAAAGTTGCTCTTAAATTCCTACATAGTACAACTGTAAAAAACAGTTATACTCTTTGAAAATAACCAGGATATACTTTAAACTTAAGTATTGTAGATCTTATTATAGTAATCCAACTGGTAAGACTGCACCCAGGGCTTTCAGCAGTGCTCACCACCACTATATCATTATAGTAAAGCCCTTATTATCTTATTTTAAACCCTTATTACAATCAACAAACCTTTTTATTACCATTTTTACCATGTCACAGTCATAGTTAAAGCCTGTAAATACAATTATACACCTTTATCATAGACTCAGCCTTACATTATCATTTTGGGATTCATTTACTGACCCTTGTCCTTATGTAGCTGATTGGATTCTGCCATAATCACGTCTATAACCTTTTTGGGAGCTTTTTGAGGGGTCATATCTTGCTCCTTATCTGGTTGAAGGCATGATTATGATTAAAAAAGCTTAAAATAGTACTTTTATGTCAAAAAACCTACTATTGGCCAAATTCTTTGCTTTTTGGGGAGTATTTCCTATGTCCAAATTGATTAATTCTGAATCAATTGGTTCTGCTTGATTATTATGAGTTATAATAGCAGTTCTATTATGATCAGAATCAAAAGGACTTGCAGGGATAATGCTAGTAGCTTTTGATGCTGTTTTAATATTTTCTTGCCTTATCCCATTTTCAGACACTAAAGTGGATAAAAACCTCAATTACTTAAGCAAAAAAACGCTTCTCAAAAGAGAAATGAAAAAATAAAGCCTCACTTATAATATGAAAAAGTTTCATTTTTTATGAATTTTTTGAATTATAAGTATTTTTTATAGATTTTTTCAATTTTTCAATATAAGAAATGAGGATTTTAAAAAGTGACTAAATTGATTTCACAGGTAAAATATCACAGCTTGGCCCCCAAATGTGAGGTATGGATATGAAAATTTAATAAAAAAATCAAATTCCTTTCCTGTCCTCAAAATTTGTGAAAGGTACAATTCAATTAAAAATGGTAAAGTTTATAAGTTTCAAGATGAAACATGCCAAATTCATTGTTTTTAACTTGATAATCATAAAACAATAATATTATAAAGATTTATTGTTTTAGAAACAATGAGAATTTATTCAAAAAAATACTCTACAAGAGATATTTAAGGCTACAAAAGAAATTTCTTCAAGAGCAATTTCAATTGGAATTGATTGAGTAAAGAACTGCAGGAAATTGATTTAAGAGCAAATTCATTACAAAGATGAGTACACATCAAAGATTCCCAAAAGTGACCAGAGTTAATTTGGAATAAAAGTGACAAAGTTAACAGTTATGAAAGAAGGTTTAATTTGCTTATGGGGTGGTTCAAGGGTAAAAATGATTCTAAAAGTTACAAAAAATCATTATAATGACTTTTTCACATGGCTAAAGGATTTAAATTTATTTATGAAAGGGGGTTGGAATCTTTCATTGATTTGTTTAACAGTGTTTGAATTAATTATAAAAGGAGAAGATTCTAGCATGAAGAGAAAAGTGGGGCAAAGAAGAAATTCTTTTATAGCCACAAATTTTTTTACTCCAAAAGTGAAATTCACTTTCTTTCATTGGTGAAAAACACTTTGGAAACAGAAAACTCAATCATGGAATCATTGAACCCTGGTTTAGACCAAAAAAGGGCTGGTTGTAGCCATTTTTTGCTATTTTCAGCCATTTCAGACCTTCAAATCAGCCATTGCTATAGTAATACCTGGTTTAATGAATTCAAAGTGTTCCAGAATGTGTGTAAGATGGGGGAAAGCTATTTCAAACTGTTTTTACTAAGAATTTTTGAGCTTTAGGATAGTTTTACCCTCTTGGAAACAGTTAAAACTGCCCTGGTTGGTATCAAAACCTCATCATCAATTGAGTCACAGACCCTGTGACTCAATTCCACGCAAACAGTGATGAATATTTGCATGCATTTTGAAAACCCACACCTGTGGGAAAGGAACTTGGGGGAGTCTGGCACCCTTGGTGCCAAGATTCATTTCCCTCCCCCAGAATTGATCTTTCCAATTTATTCTTTCATTCATTCCTCCTCATGTGTTGAAATCGTAATTTACATACATAATTAAATTGATTTTTCACAGTACACAACTGTAATAATTGATATCAAATTTGTAAATCAAAGCTCACTTATGTAATACATGCACACATTTTGACATTTCAATTGAAAATACTTCAATTCCTCATATGTTGTAAGCTACATGCCACACCTCAATTTTAAAACAAAAATTGATGGTTAACACCACTTGTGGTTTGAATTAAATTAAGGTTTTGAGTATTTTCAACTTTCATACAGAAAATACTAAAAACTTAATTTAAGCTTATGTAGAGTTGAGTTACAGAAATTCCACCCAGAGGTGACCCCACTTTATTTTTTATGAGGAATCCAATGGTGAAATAATTCTCATAAGTTTATTTATTGGCTAAAAAGCTATAATAAGTTCTACTCAACTTTCTTCCAGAAATATTTTGATTTCAATATTTTTGTTGAACATTTCTTTTTACTTAATGTTTTCAAGGAAAAATGTGTTTTCACAATTTTAAATTTCAATGTAATTTCAATTTTAAATCAAATTTTTGTGTTATATATAAATTTCATATTTATATTTTAATATTTGTTTTATAAAATAAAGAAAGTTGATCACTTATAATTATAACATGATTTGTTATTTGTGGTCTTTTGGGTCTATAAAAATGCCTTTCAGGCTCATATTCATAATTAAAAGGGTATATTTTTGAGATTTTAACACTTTTAAATTGAAAGTAGTTGGAAAGGCATAAGTTTTCAGGAAATCTCAAAATGGATAGATTTCTCTTTCAAAAAACAATTAATCGCCATTGTTAGAAATTTTATTGATAATTCAAAATAAAACAAAAAGAGATCCTTTCAGAAGCTTGTTTTTACATAAAATGGATATATCTTAATAAATCCATCTGATAAAAGAAACTGCATAAAATGTAAAGCCTAACTCTAGGAATAGCTTTATCTAATCACCAAAATTTTAGATATGATCAAAGAAGCACTAGGGCTTATTTGATTTATGATTTCATTTTGAAACTATTTGCAAAGAGTCATCAAGACTTATTATCATTTTTTTCCTAGATATTAGGGAAAGTTATCTTCAGGCCTTTACCACTTAGGGTATATAAATGCATTATTTTGATTCATATCCCATGGCTTACAAATTCATGGGAGTTTCCCTTCCCATAACGTTAGAAAAACTATAAAATGATATGTGGAGATGGTATTATTATGAGCTATTGGATCCACAATTTGCTTAAGATACCCAATAAGAAGCTAAATGAGCTCCATTGTGAGCTTGATATTTATCATAGAATTTTGATATGTTTTTATAGAAAATTTGAAACATTATTTCAGAAAATCTGTCATTTACTATGAAAATAACTGAAATTTTCCAGAAATCTTACATGAAGTATCCAATTTAAATCCAAGCAGGATATATTATATCTTATATGTAATTCATATTAGCTATTATTTAAGTAGAATTATATATGGAAAAACTTTAGAATAAAAAATATCTTAACAAAAGAGCTTTGAAACAAATTGAGTTTTTTTTTATATAATCAAATATCTGTATTATTTTGGGTAGTTCATTTTTATCATCATTAACATGATACTCCTCACTAAAAAGAAAAGAAATATAATTTCAAAGTCAATTTTGATAATACATCATGGCTCCCTTTTTTATTCTGAGTGATATATAATCAGAAAGTGTCCACCTATAATTCTCTTGAGATAAGCATAAATATCTTTAAATTATTTATAATAGAACTTTTGTAAAAGCTTTATTCAAAGCTACATAATCTCTTCCAACAATAAAGCGGATTATTTCATATCATTATCCCTTAAATTGAGCTTCCAATTTCAAAAGAATCCCAAATTGATTTCTTACCAAACAGTTTTACATTTGAGATCACCATGAATTATCTTGAAGATGAAGGTTTTTGACTTCAATTTATTGGAACTTGGTTCCCTTTTCATTTATTTGTTCCCTGTATGGGTGATATTTTATATATATCTTACAGACATACATTTAAAATTCTTTTGATATTATAACAAAGTTTAAGGTTGTATAACAGTTTTTCCATTCTGTAATCAGAAAAAAAAGCGAATATTCATAATTATTTTGACTAGAAGTTCTGAAGAGGTTCATAATTTTCAAGGATTCTTTACAGATTTCTTACTTCTTTTCATTTCCAGATCTCTAAGAAAAATATTTTCTTAGAGATCCTGTATCAAACAGTATTAGATTAATAGTAATATATTTATGGGAAATATCAAAACGTTTCTCTTATGATTCTAATGAAGCTTATATATTGATTGGGAAGAAATTCAGCCTAAACCTAAATTAAATAGCGAGATAATAAATCATAATTATATCAGATATATTTTGAGAAATTTGTGAGTTATTTTTGTACCTGATGCTTTTTCTCAGTCCTCCAGAGAGGAGCTATGTAATTTGCAAGAATTTCTCTGATAAATTTAAAGCAAATTCCAATAAAATTATAATTAATAACACTAATTTCTATCCCTATAAATTTCTATATAATGAGTTAAGATTTACTGTTTCATCAATATCACTCATGACGTTAAACCCAAATTGAGATAATAGAATCAAATACCTTTTATCCTAAATATGATTATATATTCCATGGATTAAAAATCAATAACAATAAAACCCCCATATTTATCGTGTGAGGAAATAATCGATGATGTAATCAGTTCTTTTTTTGGAAATGAGCTTAGGAGTATTATGTTGGTAACTTCACCTATGTAGCTACTAACCAAAAAATATCTATACTGTAGGATTTTTTTATCAAGATAAACTTGTGTTACTCTTACATCTCAAATTTTTGAAATGAAAAAGGGATTTTTCTTCTAATTTCATTTTGAATTATTTATGAATTTTCCTGTTTACACTGCATTATTTCTAAAATAAAAATTTCAGTAGTTTTGGATATCTCTTTTTCCAACAATATTGATGATAAACTGTATCTTTTCTTAATTCTTCTGCTTTTCTCTTGGAGCTTTTCATTGAGGAAAATTTTGGAGCTAAGAAGTGTTTTCCTCAATTATCCAATTATATATCTTCCGTTTTATGTGTGAAAGCTCCTAATTTTAGCTATTTTGAGCTTGGAAGAGTGTGAAAGCGATATGATTTTTAGAACAGAATCAATCTGAATATGATTCTAAAATTCTCATTCAATAGGGAGAATTTAAGTAATACTAGATGAATAAAATAATAGAAAATCAGTTTTTTTACCTACAGAACTGGGAAAATTGCAAAGATGGAAGTAAAAATATAAAGTCTTACAAAATTCCAAGCGCGAAACTGATTAAAGTGTTCCCTCATCAAAAAAGGAAATAATTATTTACCAAACCTCTTTTTATGTATCATTGGCTATTTATAAATCTAAACATGTATATACTGAGAAATATAATAAGGAATTACTTGCTTATGTAAATTAATAAAGTCATTATTTTTGTATCTTATAGCTTAATTACGTTTTGAAATCTCTTCAAAAACATATTTGATCAGAATCAAACTGTTTGGAGTTCAATGTGAGAAATTAATCATTGAATATAATGTTAGAGATATAATGTGATAGTACAATAATCTGAGCTAAATTTTTTATAGAACCCAAAATTATCAAGTATATAGATCCCAGAAGGCACTTGAAAATATTCTCAAAAACACGCCAACAGCTCCTCAAATATAAAATTAAACAAAAAATCGTTTATTTTTCGAAGTTTTTGGGATTATATTTGAGATAAAACGAAATCTTTCAATTTCCCTTACCAAACCAGTGATTCACCCTAATGAAGAAATCTTAAATTAATTCCATTTACCTTTATAATACCTCTTGAGATTCTATATCATATACCAAAAATTTAAGCAAAAGAAGTCTCCGGTATTTCATCAAAATACATTCGGAGTAGAATTTATTATAACAATCAAAAATGATACATTTTTTCTGTGGACTAGTTTTTGAAATTCTTCAAATTCAAGTTGTCTCAGTAATTTCAAAACGACTTTTATTACCTGGGGAATGGAAATCACATACAAATCTCTTTCAAAAGTTCAATTTTCATTTTTTCCAAACTTACCACCGCCTTATTTTGCATTTTACTATGCTGTGGGGTCCTTACACACAACATGTTGGTCATTTTCTTCAGAATCGTCTGAATAATGGTTTAATTATTCCAAATTGATTTGTGACCCGAGCACTATTTGTTAATAAAGCACATCACCAAGTAAAGCAGAAATATGTCACTTGCACGTTGATATATATATAGACTTTGAAAATCCTTGGAGACTTCTCTGATTTCATATTAATGTTTTCATTTGGTTTTCACTTTTTTTTAATTCTTCTTATTTAATCTTATTTGATTTTATTTCCTTTGATTGTTTTATTTATCTATTTTATTTTAAATTTGGGTGTGCTTCAATTTTATATCATTTTCTTTCTCTTTGTAAACTCATTCTTTTGAATCTTTTTGAATTCAATTAAGCTTTTATTTGTTTTCTATTTCACTTTTCTTGGTTTTTTCTCTTTTGTTTCAATTTTTCATCTTTTATTGTTCATTTCTCAAAATTTACACTTTTTTTTTCATTGATTTCTGATCTATCGTCAATTTTTCATTGGATTTTTATCAACTTCTGATATAGATCTAATCTTTTTTTCTTCCAATTCAAAATCCTTCATTGAATAAAAAAACAACAAAATCAAATTAATAAAACTTAACAAAAATTAAAATCAAATAGTCAAATAATACAAAGAAGTTAGAAATTATCAATAAATGGAGAAAAAAAAAATACTATCGAAAGACACAGATTAAAATATAAGACTTTGAAAATACTAATAAATCAAGTAATTCAAATTTTTGAATCAATCAAAAGGGAGAAAACACAAAGATCTTGACAATATGTTGAAATAGAATTAAAGTACAAGAATATAGAGAAATATAAAACATATATTCTCCAAATAAAAGAAGAAAAATATTATTGTTAATTGAGTAACCCAGGAAATCAAAATAAGCTAAGAATTTATAAAAAAAAATGGCACAAAAAGAGAAATTACTACCTTTTCTGATACACAATATATCAATTTTCTAATTAAATAATAAATAGAGAAATATGGGTATACAATAATATATATCTTGAATTTGAGAAATAAAAATTTCAAAATAAAGCAACCAAAAATCCAAAATTAATTCAAAATACATGCTTAAATTCCTCAAAACCCTCCATAATTAAGGAATATGTAAACAATGAAGGGTAAATTATTATTTGGAAGAGAACAAAGCCTTTTTAGACATATATTACGTTATCATATTATTTCTGCTTGAATTCCAGATACTTTATGGCTATAAATAATCCTCTTTAGGAAAGCATTTGTATAAAACCTATTTTAATGTGAAGAATTATCACATAACTTCTTTACATGATAGCTTATACAGACAATTAAGCTTTTGGAAAAAAATTCAAAGCAATTGTGTATTATTTTAATAGGAAAGAGCTGTTTGGGTCAAAATTTTAGTGAGTTTTTTGAAATTATTAAGATATCTTTTAGATATTAAATAAAAACCCCTATATAAAAAACCTCAAAAGGGTTTATTTCCGCCACTTTATTATTATTTCTTGAGCTCAAAGCTATTCCAGCTAAATTTACTATAACTGAAGAATTTAGGCTCATTAGCTCGAACAATAATATGGTTAAGTAAGAATTCTCATCCCCAGAACCCAAGTCTTCAGGTAATATTTCTCTAACTGTTATTTCCATATTCTGAATTTTTGTATTTCCATGGAAATATTATTGATTTTAATAGATCCATATAGATATATTTGAATTTTACAGAGAATAAAATTCTTAAATAGTTACAGTTTTCTATAAAAATTTACTTATTTCTATAGAAAAGCTCAATTCCCCAAAACTCTTTTCTCTCAGCTTTGATTCAAGATCAAAAGAATGATGAGTATTATGAATTCTTACAGATTTTTTTTTTGAAAGTGTCTTCAATGAAAAATTGTGGTTGGCATAAAACATCAAAGAAATTAGTTACAGGTATAAGTTTGTATGTAAATAACTTTTTAAAAGCCAATTATTGGAGTATAAAATGATCTTAAGTATATGTGTTCACCTACTCAAAGAGAATAAATCATGATAATATGAAAAAATGATGAATATTTAGCATGAGAAGGCACGATTTCTGTGTAATATTTGTAATTCATCTTGAGCTCTCGTGTTGGGAAGCTTGGTTAGGGGGTTAGAAATCAAGACTCACCAAAAACACATATTTCCAATTGTTTTGTTTCTTTTTGATCAAATTTTTGTATTTAAATTTTATATTATCAAGTATTTCAGAGTTTTGAATTCTTATCTCTCCATTATAAAATTTTGAAATTCTCGAATAAATAATCTTCTCTTTTAATGAGACATGAAAGGAGAGACCATTTTTTCAGAAAACAATTCACAACATTATTCTATTTATTGTCTTGAGTTGGTGTAACCTACTTTACTAAAAATTCATTTATTCAATAAAGTCGATAATTCTGGCCAAAAAATGGAAGGTATCTTGATTAAAATCTTATATTTAAATCTTATTGAAAATCTCAAGAATACGATATTTATTTATGGAAAGGTTTTTCATTCTTTTTTAATTATTTAACGCATGTTTTGAGAAAATATTATTTGATGAGAAGAAATTCGTTTTATCTGATATTAAAGCTCTCTTTGATTCTATCTTTTGAAAATATTTATCATATAGGTTATAATAAGTAAAGCTTTACAAAGTGATATTTATAAAAAAATATATAATGTGAGTTTCAAATTCCTTAAATCCATCAAATTGGGAAGATATTCATTGAGAAATACAAATTCTCAAAACAATTATTACTTCATAGTCCTTTTTTATAAATATTTAATTATAAATAGCTTTCCTGAAAAAGAAGAATGATTGATTTGAATGAATTGATATTTTGGGTAATAGAAGAATTAAAAAACTTCAAGCTTGTTCATTGAGTGTTGACTATCTCAAAGTATTTATTTCAAAATCATGTGTTGACCTTAATTAATTTAAAAAAAGGATGGAATTTTTTTAATGCAGTTTATTCACCGCATTTCTGAGCTTTATTCTTAGTTCCACAAATTATTATTAATTTTATAAAATCCCTTTATTTTTTGGAATATTTCCTCTTATTTTGAAAGTTTTCATCATTTTCCAAAGTCATTTTTAATATTTTGGATTATAATCCTTGAGCTTAAAGTATTTAGAATTCCAAGAAAAAATTATTAGATAAACCTCATTCATTTATGCCCATTCTTAAGATAATTTTATAAGATTGGAACTGAAAAGTAGAAATTTTCTATTTCTTATCAATATTGATACCTTCTGTAAATCTACTCTTACTTTTAGTACATAGTATGAATATATTTATTTTCTTCAAATAATTATTTCATCAAATTTCTTCATCCTGTAGATGTTAGAAAGAAGATTTCTATAAGTAAATCTTGTTTGAGAATTTGATCTAGCTCTTCCTCTTTAGATTCAAGGATATTTTTTTTTTCCATGTATCATCTTGATTCTTCCATACTATCTTAATTTTTTAATTCTAGTAAACTGGACTTGAGCTTTTCCAGAAAATGTATCAAATAGAACTAAAATATTATTAAAAATATTGACAAAACACTTCAATATAATATTTAATTAGAGGGATCTCCCTTGAAAATGGATGAAAAGTAATTTCTTTTACCCAATTTTGATATTTTTTAAGGGTATAATTAATGAAATAAGTGGTAATAAGATATTTTTTTCTTTTTGTAATTATTAATTTAAGAGATAAATTTCTTTCGGAGGGGTATTTTAAAATTTTACTAAGCAAAAAAGTGAAAGATTTTTTTTATCCAGCTATAAACATTTTCTTATATCGGTTTGAATTACCTTTTTTCCAGTTATTCCAACATTTATGGCTATTATTCAAGGTTGTGCATGCATTTTAGTCTATTTTCTATGTAAGAAAGCTCTCATAATGCATCAAATAATGAAAATCTTCATAAACACAGTTCCTTGCTGGTATTTCTTGTAAATAAGAAAAAATAAAATTGAAGTCAGAAGATTCAAATTGAATTTGGAAATTCACTATCAAATCTATAAATTCCATCTTAATAATGTACTTCTTTACAGAGAATATGTGACTTGAAAATGTTCAATGCTCAAGTAAAACACCATAAATTTGCAATTCAACAATTCTAATTGATTTAATTTCTGATTGGATCCGTTAAGAATCTGATTTAATTGCAATTATGATTGACATTTTGACCCAAATTTGAGTTAATTTTAGTTTATTTAGTAATTATAATTCTACTTCCTAATGTTTAATTCAATTTTTTTTTGTAATTAAATTATAATTTCATTAAGATTAAAATCAATTTGGCTTCTGTTCTCATTTTTATCCTGAAATAATAACCTAATAGTCAAAAAGATACACTTTGATGAAATTCAATCTTACAGATAATAGCAATTTCAAATAAAAAACATCAGTACTATGTAAAAATAAATACAGAATTTATTTCTTAAAGCTCTGACACAAAGATATTCTTTTTTCAAAACCCATCTTACTGAATTCATCTCAAAGTAAATATTTATGTGTATATATATAGGACCATAATAAGTCTCTTTTTTAATTCAATTAATTACATTTTTCTGGTATATAAATATAAACCATTGAGATTATCAAAAAATTGAATGAATTAAATTTATAATTAGAATTAAAATAATGAAAATATTTTTTTTTCAAAGGAATTAAAGAAGAATATAAAACACAAAGATAAAATTTATGTGATATTTGAGGTATATTTTACATACCCAAATAGGTTAAAACTAATATCAAAATGAATTCTAAACTATGCATAACCCATAATTCATGCATATATCCAAAATTTATTATTTTTCATTTAAGAAAAGATGAATGAATTTTTTTTGATTAAGTAAATCCATGGATTCAAGGCTCAATTTTGATTCTACACAAAAATACACCTAGGGTAACTCCATAGAGTGAATGAGCTCAAATTAACTCTATGAGGTGTTAATGTGGAAAGTAATTCAACACCATATCATCAATACCACATAAAATAAATGTGAATTTTTTTTTCTCAATTCCATGCCAAAATAATGCAAGTGTGAGAAATCCCATGTTGCATATACACTAAGAATCATTTAACAAATGTTTGTGGCACTTAATATTACAGTATTCTTACATACAGATTGATACGCCCATAGTGGATATCAGTCTTTAAGCCTGAACTACTATTTTTGACATGAAAATAGCTAGGGGGGACAAAACACATTGAAGAGAGCCAGGGTACCAAAATTCTGAGGCCTCTGAGGCATGGATAGCTCTAAATCTTTGATCTATGGCTGATCATGGCCCAATTAGTATACTTAAACCTTTTGGGAACTTGGTTACCAAGTTAGAGTCCCATTAAATCATAAGAAAATGACAAATAAACTGCCATTTTGATGTGACAAGGAGGTAATGAGCTAGCCTGACTCCTGCAACCATTGCAATTCCAAAAGATTTTCCTTGTAAAAAACTTAAAATGTTAATTAAAACCCTTTTTTTACTAGTACCCATGCATTTACCTCACAGAAACCAGCTATTACTGTGCTATTTGCCATTCTATGTAGAAGTAAGGTAAAAACTTGAAAAATTAATTAAAAGATACAATTATCAATGAATATTTCTGAAACTTTTGGTCCCAAATCGGAAAGTTATAATTCATATAAAAGACAAAAATAATTATGACTTCATAATTCAAATTAAAAACTTTACTTACAGTCCATTTTTGATAATTCCACATCAAATACTGAATCTTCAAAAATTCACATTAAATACAGTCTGTGATGAACTTTCCAATAAAATTTATAACTTTGATAAATTAATAATTTTTTTGAAGTAAAGGAAGATTTAAAGTTTTTACTCCTTTATTTCTCAACCATAAATGGGTTGGTAGTCATTTAAAATGACTTAATTCAGCAATTATGATAATCTTATTTGACAACAAGTTATGTAACCAAGTATCCAAAGAGGATTTATGGTTTATCACTCATTTTTTTTTCAGTCTGCTCTATTGCATGCCTCTATGAGCTTCTGTAGACTTAAAATAGGCCTCCTCTTTTTGTTTTCTCCAATTCATCTTATTATTCAATCATATCTTCAGTACCAACAAGTAAGTATTAGTTTATTCTTTTCTTAAGTGTTGTAAATATTTTCAGATCAATTAGAAAGACTTTAATTGAGATAAATATACTATTTTCAATTTTTTTAACTATTATGCTATTGTGTTATTGCTATAAAGAAATTTTATCTTTTAAATCCACAATTAATCCATCAGATCACTCTACCAATTCTGTTCAAGTTATTATTGGAGTATTGGTAAGTTTTTCCATTTTATTGTTAGATTCTTTCCCTAGTAATAGTTTTCTTCAAAAATTATATTCATAATTCTTCTTGTAAAAGATAATTATACATCAAAATAGTTTTTATACTATTTTAATAAGAAGTTTTATTATTAATACTTCTTGTAATTGATTCTAGTAGAAAATTACTGCTTACTAGTGTATAACAAGTAAAAGAAATAATTAAGTAACTAATCATTCAATTGTTTTTATGATAAGTTTATTTTTTATATTTCAAAAGGAAAGTCATAGTACCCTTTATTGATAGTAATATTATCAAGGCTTTCACAGACTCATATTACAATTGATAAGAGTTAATATGATAAAGTTTTTTGAATAAAACTACAATTAAAGTTAGCTTAACTTGAATATAATTGATTTATCTTTTTAATATTGGTTTTATTTGCTTTAAATTGGGGATACGTAATTAGACCAACATCTAAAAGAAATTAGAAATAGGAAAAAATGATTTGAGGCTTTATTATTATTATTAACAATAAATTTTAAGTTGAAATTTGAATCAAAGATGTTTTTATTTGAAAAAGAAAATTGATGTGAAGTTAAATCTGAATTAATTGGTTAATAACTATATTAGCATTCATAAAAAACTAACTCATTAATATTTTTCAATCTTTCAAAATAATCTCAAATTCTTCCATTTGAATTCAAGAATTTTTCTTTTTTCAAATTTCAAATTAATTGCTATTATAATTACTTATCCAAGCTCATTAAATTTTGAATTTCCATCTTTATTTAAGAATATAGAATTCTTCAACCCCCTCAAGCTTAATATTTTATTATTCTTCCATAATTCTTTCAATTTTAAGAGAAAACCTTCTTCTTTCTTAATTTTAATTCTAAAATTTAAGAAGTAAAAATAAACCTAAATAATATTAGAAATCTTCCTTTTTTGAATTAATGTTTTTTCTCTCAGCAATGAATTAATTCAAAATTAAAAAATTATTAATAAGGCTTTTTTAATTTATTTTTATGAATTCTCAATTGTGTAAAAAAATTAAATTCAAATTGATATCTTGATTTTATATTCCTTTGAAAAATTCCAACTAAAATATTGAATAAATAATTTACAAAATTAAATTATAATTATAATTATTATTCATGAAGCATATGATATTAATTCTCATTATAGAAAAAAATCAAATAATAAAACCCAATTGAATTTACCAATTACCCAAGTCCATCCCAAAACCTCATTTCTTAATTTCTAAATATTCTTTTCACTTGCAATGGTTCATGAAATTTGGAATTCTTTTCCCAAGAATATTTTTTCATTTTCCCTCCTCACTGACCATTTTTATTTCTTGAATATTCATCCTCTCTCCTTTGAGGATTTCATTTTAGATTCCCTAAATTTTTTCCTCACTCCAAACTCTTTTTTAAAAAAATACAAACTCACTACCACCCATTTTTTTGACCCAATTTCCTCACTTAACTACTTCCCTTCTTTTCCTTTTCTATTCCATGATAATTCGTAAAATTAAAAATCCTTCCCCTTTTTGCAGTGCTCAGCTACCTGAACTTTCCTTGGAAATAATTTAAGGAGGGTTTTTTTCTCTGTTGTTGGACAAATACGATTCCCCATGAAGGAGACTTATCTATCTCTATAGTTTAAATTTATAAGGTCATTACCAAGCTTTCAATTCAAAAACAAACTTAAAAAATCTCAATATTTTCATTAAAAGATAATAACATGAATCTTGAGGAAGTATTTCTTGTGAAAAAAGAATTGAAATACTTTATTGATATTCCTCAAAAAGTCTCATATTTTTTTTGTAAGATTTTAATTTTTTTTTCACAATAAATCTCAATAATCACCCAAAAATAAATTCATGAAAATTAAAACTTCACCAATATTTCTATAGCTCAAGCTAGTATCCCATGAAACTATTCAATCTTCTATTGAATTTTTAAAAGAACCTTATTAAAAATTGAATACTTTCCTTTAGTTTGGCACTCAAGGATCCTTGTTTGTATATTAAATTCTTCCTCCTTTTTCTTTCTTCATTTATGACCCCTAATCCCAAAAGGAACCCACCTATTCCATCTTTCTTTTTAAATAAAATCAAATTTTCCCTTTTATTTTAAATATCCATATCTATTTCCCATTCATGAAAAAAAGAAATTTTATTTTAGAAGATATGAAATTAAACCATGTATATCAAAAATACATATCTTTTTAAATAAAATATTTTTCTAAAAATTGATAAAAATCCTAAGTTGAAGCTTAGTTTTTATTTTATTTTATTTAAAATTTTAATAATTTTATTTATTTTCCTTTCACAAATTCAATTTTTTTTTAAATTAAACTTAATAAATTCATCCAAGTTTTTATTTTTTTTTTTATTTTACAATTTAATCCAAAAAAAAACTCCTGTATTTTTGTTTTTGAGACCTTTTGAAGCCAAAAAAGAAACCATTTTATAATTTATTAAAAGTACTTCAAATTTCATCTTATATCAAATTTTTTTAAAATGAAGTTTATTTGAATTCTTCCTCTTATTTAAAAAATATTTTTCAAAAACAAAATTGAGCATAATTACTCATTTAATACAATTTTTAAAATTTTGAGATCAATGTAAATTCCAAATAAAAAAAATATATTAACAGCTAAAAGAAATTAATATCAAATCGATACATTTAAATATTTTGAATTTAATTCTTATTTTTTTTTTCAGGTTTTTTTTTTTTTTTTTTTTGTTAATTTTCTTTAAATTATTTTTTTCTTAAGTTTTTTTTTTTTAATTAAAAGTCTCATATTTTTTTGAAAAAAAAAATTGAAAAGAAAAAAACTTGATATTTTTTTTATTTTGCTTGAATTAATTAATTTAAAACTTTCAATCTGACCTTTTTTTTTAAAAAAAAAATAGTAAATATAATAAATATAATAAATTAATTAATTCTAGGTTTTTAAGGAACTCATAAAAATTTCATAGTGTGTTATTTTAAAAATTTAATTTAAGAAATTTTTTTTTTTTTTTACACACAAAAATAAAAACATATTTAAAAGTTAAATTCAATTAAATGAAAAAATTTATATCAATTATAATTTATGAAAAAAAAATTCAAATTATTTTAACCTTTTTTTTTAAAAAAAAAATAAATAAATTAATAATTTTTTTTTAAATGAATGGAATTTAAAGTTAAATTTAATTACTTAGAAATTTAATTTGAATAATAAATAATTCAAGTTAATATTTATTGGTTTCAAATAAAAATCGGGAAAAAGTCTTTTCATCAAATTTTTTGTTTTTCATTTATGGTTTGATTTCTCCAGGATATCATATAGTAAGATCATATTAATTGTTTGGCTCACTCATGTTGTTGTATAAATTTCAAGATAAATTTTAAAAATTTTAAAAATTTAATATACAATAAGACAAGATTTCTTGAAAATTAAAAAAAAAAACATTTTACCAATTTCTAATTTAATTTTAAACCTTTTGAAAATTTATCTTAAAGATTATTTATATTTAATAAGCTTTTTTTTTACTTATGAAAAGATGATTTGATGCAATTAATATTTTTAAATATGATTTACCAACCCCCCCTCCATTTCCACGTACACGCATATCTCAACATATACACAATAATGGCAAAATACCAAAAAAAAATCTTCACTTTTTTTTTATTTTTTTATCTGATTTTTTTGAATTTCAATATTTAATAAATTAATTAAATAAAAATAAATTGAAAAAATTAATTTTTAATTATTATTATTATTTTTAAATATTTAATTAAAAAAATATACCCAATTTTCAAAAAAAAAAAAAAAAAATCAACAAAACTTCTTTAATCTCAAATTAAATAAATCAAAATTTATGAAAATCTCAATTATTTCTAAGGGTTTTTTTTTGGATCACTTAAATATGCTTTCTTTTTTTTTTTGAATATACTATCAATTCATAAGTGAATTAGTTTTTTATAATATTTTTCCATTAAAAAAATGAAATTGATAAAATTGCTCAAATTGGGCAATTTCAACACAAAACAAAAATATTTAGAAAATTAACAACACTTTTTGTTTCTGCGAATAATAATTAAATCAATTTTATTCTTTTATTTTTCTGGGGAAAATTATATTGAATTAAGCTGTAGTAATGTTTATTTTTTTAAAAAAAGGCCTTTCTCACATAAATTTGGCCTATTTTGGTAAATTCAAGTTATGGCTTACATGAATTTACTAATACCCTTTTTTGATTTTTTAATAAAGCAACTATGATTAAAAATACTTAATTTTATTTTCTGGTAAAATATATAAAAAAATATAAAAACAATTTATTATTCATGTATCAATTCAAAAAAAACTTTTCATCATTATATATTATTTAAAAATAAAACAAAAAAATCTTTTTTAAATAAAATAGAGAACAGAATTCAATTTAATTCAAATTTTTCAATTATTTTTAATTTTAATTCATGTTTTAGGCTTTTATTCCATTCTTAATCTTGAAGATATATGTTAGTGGATTTCAAACTATTAGGGAACCATTGCTAAAATTTAGTCAAAAATTTGCTCAACAATTAAATTAATTAATTCTAAAGGTGTGATTTAAATTTTTCAGGATATCAAAAGTATTTTGGAGAAAATAATACTTTGAACTCCACTATTCTTATTGAAGCTCATTTTCCAAAAAAGTGAGATTTGGGCTGATAGGCCTATATTTATTTTCAAGATCGATATTATGATGGTGGTGTTGAATTAGAAATTGAGGTCAACTCTGATCATTTCATGTTTTGGGCGTCTGCGATGTCACCGCCAAACTAAATGTCAAGTTGCAACAAATCAATAACATAGTAACATAACTCCCAGATGGCATCTTATCATGTGGCTTTCCTCAGACAAGCAAACTCGTGTTGGTTTTGCTTAGACGTTTTTTTCGAGTTTAATGAAACAGTTTGACTTTTGAAAAGGAGCTTTTTCCCTCCTCACCACGCTACTGCAGTTAACATTGCGATGAAAAGGTTTTGCCATACTCCTCCGAAATTCAATCACTGTCAATGAAATGGTGGTTTGATTTTTTTTATTTGCTCAAATTTAATTGTACCCAAAAACTACAAGGCAAGCTGAAACAAAGGCAAAGCAAAAGTAGCAAATTGAAACTTTTACAAAGGTAAAACGTGTGAGGAAAGTGAAAAAAAAAATAGAAAAAAGAAAATCATTTTGAAAACCTTGTTTTCTGGTCGTTAAAGAGGCAAAACTCTTTTAAAACCGGCCAATAAAACTTTTTATTGATTATTTTTTTGAGTGGGAGAGACAGACGAGGTCCAAATTTCAAACTTCAAAGCTTGAATGATAAAAATAAGAGAGATAAGAGAGGAAAAAGAAAAAATGAGCCGCCAATCGCTCATTTATAGCGTCAGCAAGAGGCAAATACTGAGTTGATTTGAGCCCCGCTAGGGGACGTTTTAAGCGACAATTCGGGATGCTAATTCGCGCTCGCGCTTTTCAGTTTGAGCCAGCTAATTTGATGAAGGTTGTCTAGATTGAGTTTCAAGTGAATGATTCTAATGATTAGTTTTCAAGGAACTTTACCTGTTTTTTGAGTTTAGCTAATTCTCCCAATTTTCGTTCCAAGTCCATTCTAGTTCTGTGTAAAATTGAATCAAGAAAGATTTCTTCAAGTCAGTTTCATCTTGAGATTATTTTATCGCGAGTTTTGATTGGCACGACGAAATCTAATGAGATTCTGACCTTTCAAGCATAGCTTCTTCTTCTGAAGTATTTCCTGATTCATGGTCTAAAGAATCCTGAGTCTATTCCAAAGAAAGACGTCAAAACATAATTCAAATGGGTTTTTATTGTTAAAAGTAAATTTAAAATTATTTTAGAAAGAAATCCAAAAAAAAAAAAAAGATAGATTACCTGGATGTGATTTGATTGAATTGGATTAAATTTTGAGTTTGAATGGATGTGATTTTTGAAAGATGATTGATTTTGATTAGATGATTGAAATTCGAAAATCAATGGTAATTCGATTGGTTGAGTTGGTTCGATGAATGGCATGATCGGTGCCAAGTTTTGGCTTACTAAAGAAAATGAAGATGATGACATGATCTTGAAAGAGTTTTAGACTGAAGGTTTTCTGAAAATCAAATTCTTTTTGATTTTGATTTCGATTTTTGATTTTTGATTTTTAGTTTTCTGCTATAGATTTAATAATTGGATTATCTTTGTTGGTGTTGAAAAAATTTTAATTGGATTAATTTATCTGGTATGAAAGCAAAGTTTGAGAGCAATGGCTTACCAATTCTACCAGTACTACTTCCACTACCAAATACTCTCTTTAAAGTTTAAAAAAGTTGAAATGAGTTTAAACTTTCGATTGATTAAATTTGAAAATGATTTAATGTGTCATGTACAGGACAGTACACACAGTACAGCTACAGACTAACGGTTAGCGGTTAGCTTACTAAGATTGATTTCACTCTTTAACTCTGTAAAATCAATTTTTATAATGTAAATAAAGTGTGAGTGGCTGACTAATTGATTAAGAATTGAGTTTGCTTTTATCGTTCAACCGCGATTCAGAAATTCATAATAATAATCTTAATTAATTCAATCAATCGAGCAGCGTCACTTTAATCTCAACTAGATTAGTTTTAAACTTTTAAGGGTCCAAGACTGTAAACTTGTAAAGAGCAAAAGGGTTTTAAGGCTTACGCTAATACTGGTGGTGGTAACTCGTGAGAGTGGGATGATTTTGTCAATTTAGGTTTCTGAAGGCTTTTTTAGTTTGAAGTTTTAAATGGGTTGTCAAGCTCAGGTATTTAAATCTTAGGCTCAACTTATATCATAAGAAGCTGAGTCTTTAAAACAAAAAATCAAAAACTCAATTTACGCGATTTTACTCAAAAAATCAATTAATTAACAGATTCGGATAGAATGACGATTTAAAAATTCGTACTGTATTTTTACTTGTAGCTATTGCCAAGTTTGAACCCTATGCCAAATCTGACTTGGCAAAAAGTGTAACTTGGTGGGTAGGTCCAAGTTAGATAGCCTAAGCGTAAGGAGTGGTGGTATCCAAAACAGATAGAAAATAGACAAAATAGAGAAAGCTTCAAGCGAATAATCCTGATGAACACCTGGCTCGATACGCACTTGAGTCTTGACTTCAATTCAAAATCAAAATTATCATTAAATCGGCTTCAACAGAATCTTTGTGGGTAAATGTAAGTAGTACTCATCAACTTATTCAGCTTTTTGGAATATAAAAATCAAAATTGATGCTTGTCTAATTAACCCTGTTGATGGCCAACGATCTCCACGATAGCCTATGAGATATTGAAAATTGGATCAATTAATTAATTAATCCTTATCATTAACCTAATCGTTGGTACTGGTAGCATCAATCTACAGCACATTCAAATCCATCAACATCTTCCAAGTCGAACCTCCTAATCATCAAAAATATGCATCACATCCCTTCCACAGCTCAAGAGCAACATTTCAATTCAATCCAAACAAATTATGATATCAACATCATTGGTGATGAATGATCTTGATAAGTAAACCCTAACGCGTTCAAGCAGACTAATTTCAGTTTTAACTGTGAGATTGAGGCGTCAATCATAATGCACTGCATTAAGTCGACTTACCCCTAAGGAAGGGCCAAATTTCTTAGAAAAAATGTGTAATTTTACAAAATTATTACCAAGTTACGGCACCTTCAATGTTAATTCACAGTTTTACCATATTCCTCAGAGCCTTTAGGGTTTGAATGTGGATCTAGCCAGTTTAACCAGCTAAAACTTATAAATATGTAAAAAGTTATATCATCTATAAGAAAAACTTTTCTTTTACAAAAGCAAGATCAGGCAAAATTACTTCTGGAAAGTATTTTAAAATAACCATCATGAATCATCTCGAATTTACCCAAGTAAAGCTCTTAATCCAATTTTTTTAGATCTTAAAATTGAAAGCTTTTTTGCTTTGCTTCATGCCTTGAGAAACAACATTAGGGGCGCACTAAACGCATGCTACCTTTTTGCTACATCGACGCCGATTTTGGCGTCGATTGAGCAAGTCATGACGTGCGTTAGCAACCATATGTTTGAACGCACGCCAAAGTCGTCCAATTTTGACGCTAGCATACCCCCTGGACTTCGGGTGCTTTAAGAGGCCAAAACACTAAAGTTAATTTAGTAAAAACTAGGAAACCTGGCGGTGAAGTGGCCTGTCCCCCAGATAGGCAGATATACATTGAAATGGGGTGCAGTGCAACCACCAATGCTCACTAAGTTTCAGGTATCACGTGCAAGGTCAATACTTAAATTTATGAAGTTGATATTCAACAGTTGATCAATGAGATAAGTCAAAAATATGATATTTTTATCAGTCATGCGATATGTAGAGGTTCTCTCATGAGGAAATATGAATTGAGTACGTTAAAATGAATGCCTTTTTAAAATTTCATTGAATATATTAAACTTGAAAGCTAAATAACCCAATTCTTTCTGAAGATAATTCACAGATTTGAAGTGTTAAAAAATTCATGGAAAAGGTAATTCAAACATACAAAGAGCATTTTTAAATTATATCTCAAATCATATATCTATCAAAATTTTAATGCAAAATAATAATAATAATATATGATTATAATATTGAATAAATTTCCTTTTCTTGATTTTTTTTATTAGGCTGAAAAATCTTAAGAAAACAAACTTTAATCTTGTTTGTTTAATTTAATATAAGATTAAATTGAATGAAATTAATTTTTTTCATAATTAAATTAAATCATTAGGGGGTGTCAAAGTTACCAAATCCCACACTCAAAATCCTGAGTTTTTTTTTGCCAAAATCCCACATTAATTTTTTGGGATTTGGGAAATCCCACACCTCAAGAGGTGAGGTATTTTGAGGTACAAAAACCCAGGTTTTTTTGGTACCAAATCCTGTGTTTAAATACTAAAATCCCGCCTTTAGCTTCCCATAAAGGCACATGTTTCAAACACACAACTCAGTAAGGGCATGTTAAATTGCATAAAGATTTCCTTCTCTTGCATAAAATCTCAATACACTCATCATTTATTGAAATATTTGATTTCAAATTGCATTTACTATGAGCCTTTTCTTCATTTACCATGCCCAAGGAATTGCAAAGGCTACCTTTACTTCAGACCTTGAACTCACTGCTGTTCATCGATGCTCTCAACTCTGATAGTGATTCTGATATCCAGGAAGATATAATCTTATTAGATATGATAACATCACAAAGATACATCAATCCTTGTAGAAGATATCCATCACATTACATGTATACAATGAATGATTTACAGACATTATCATCTGAAAAGTTTCAACAGCTATGTAGGACCACACATGAATCATTTGAAAAATTGGTTGCACAAATTCAAGCTGATAAAACCTTTCAAAACTCGTCACAAAACAAACAACGCAAGCCTGCCATCCAATTGGCTGTGGCATTATCAAGGCTAGGATCAAATGGCAATGGGGCCGCTTTGGGAAATATTGAAATGTTGTTTGGAATTAGCCATGGGGCTATTGTGTTGTACACTCAAAGAGTCTTCCAGATATTAATGAAGTTGAACAGCAAAGTGATTGTGTGGCCAACAATAGAACAACAAAGAGAGATGTCTCAAGTAATGCAAGCAGAAGGCTTCCCTGGGTGCATTGGGTTTATTGATGGGAGTCTCATACCATTATAACAACGTCCTCCCAATGATGGTGAAGCCTATTTTGATTGCAAAAAAAGGTAAGCTGTTGAATCTTTATTCTTTATTTCAATTTTACTGATGGTTTACATATAAGGTATTCTATGTTAATACAACTGGTTTGCAATATCAACAAACAGTTCACTGCTCTGAATGTTGGTTGTACTGGGTCACTTCATGACTCGAATGTCTATCAACATATGAAAATAGCACAAAAACCTCAAGAGTTTTATGAAAAAGATAAGTATTTACTTGCAGATTTGGCATATGCAAGCTCTCCTTGGGTTGTTCCAGCATATAAGGGAGTTGTAGCACAGAATGAAGACAACTGTTCTTTCAATTACTGTCTAGCAAAATCAAGGGTCAGAATTGAGCATGCAATTGGAATTTTGAAGGGGGGGTGGTTTTCTCTAAGGAAAATGCAAAATAAAATGAGGGATAATCATGAAATTGAATATTTTGTTAGTTGGGTTGTGTCTTGCACAATTTTACATAATATGTTAGCACAAATTGGTAATGAATGGTTTGATTTATATGAAGATGATGATCCACCACATGCGGTGTGGTATTCCATACCTTTTTACCAGTTTCAAGAGATTTTTTGAAAATTAAAAGTTTGAAAATCAAGATCACAATGGCTAATACAGAAATTAACAACTAAAAGGACATTATTAAAATCACAAAAAACCCAGGAATAACATCAACAGTAGGGAGGAATGGAAGATTTTAGCATTCACAATTGAAATAATCAATATACTTCTATAATTAAATGAATAATAGAGGAGTCCAATCTTATGGAGTTACACAATAAAAATTACATCTAAGCCTTACAGAATCAACAAAAGGCTTAATACATACGTAAAAACTCAAAATTACATGGAAAAATTAGCATTGTAGTATTGTATCCACCCTAAGGCCATCAAGAAGATTATATTACCAAGAATTACAGTAACCAAAATACAGTTCATGTGACATAAGGATCATATTACAGTATCCAATTCAACTCAATACATGGGAAATCCACTAAAAACCTGAAATTAAATAACAATACAGTCACTTAAAGAAGGTTTATGCAATCCACATGCATGACATCTGTACATTACACAGCCTCAAGATCATCAAATACAACTCAATTCAACTTCAACTAGCTGCATGCAAGGGGAATACACTAAACTGTAAACCACACAGCAATTACAGTAATCAAGAACTAAAACTCAAGAAGATATCCCCACATTGCACAGCATTATTGCCTGGAACTAAATAAATCTGACAAACAAAATTATACAAGGGCTTATTCACATAACACAACCTTCATCCTTTTAATCACCAGCATTAATTCCTCAAGGCCATGCAAGCTGACTAAAGCAGTGCAAAAGAGAAGTCACCTGATATTTTTATCAAAATACCCACCAAGAAAAACATCTCAACCTTCATTTTGACCAAACAAATGGTGAAAATATCTCAGTCATATGATACCATTCCCAATTTTACACACTAGAACTAATCTCTCAAGGCTCTGCAAGATTACTAATGCAGTATAACAGATAGGTCATCTAACTTTTGTTTCAAAAATCTACACCAGCAAAATTATCTCAAGGACAAGAATAAAACTTTACATGGAGAGCCCATGGGTACTTCTCAAAACATAAAAGAAGGCCTCTCTCTCTGATTTTACTTTCTTTCCTAATGCAAATAATTATATACCAAGAAGGAGAATAAATATTCATCCCTTACTAGTAGGTTAATCTAGAAATTATTATTATTAAATCACACTAAATAGTGGTTTATAAATATCTGTAGTTAACAGTAGGTCTGCCTATATTATAAATTAATCTCTTAGTCAAATCCTCATATTCAAACAAATTAAAAGAAATATTATTATACTCTTCTCACTAGAAGACAAGTCACTATTATTATTATTTATCCAATTAAAAAATAACAAACAAAGTTACACATCAGTAGTTTCATTAAGCTTACTATTAAAAGCTCTTATTATCTATTATCATCCCTCTTACCATCAATTCTTACTATCATAAGTAGTAATAAATCTATAAACCTTCACCAGTATTCTTTTTTTAAAAAAAACAACATATAGTGGTGTTATTATCTATAATACGTATTAGCTATACAATTATTATTATCACATATATATCTAAAATATTATCAAAATTATCTATCAATTACACTTATTTAAAATATTGAGCAATATTATTATATATTATCACTTATAAAAGATATTCTCATATTAAACTATTATCCATTAAAAAAAATACCTTTAACCAAGAAAACCACTTAAATCACCACTCAGTACTATTATATCTACTATATTCTTTAGCCAATTATTACTTTATTATCCTAAAATCACCTACAAATTTATCTTTTGAAATTATTTTATCTAAAATAGTATTATTATTTTATCATTAGGATGATTATTGAATAGGTCTGATGGAGACTGCTAAAAGGTCTTCTCTAGTTGTAAAGCCACAATCTTAAATATTGATTTGTGAGCTCTGTAGGGAGATTTTTTAGTATATTCAGAGGGGCAGCTAAAACACCATTAGAGCCCTTGGTTACAGGATTATTTCACAAATTCACAACTGTTTACCTGTGATTTCCCCCTCAAGGACTGCCTTATCCAATCTCACACCAAAAGGAGTTCCACATCTGGTGTCCCAACAGTGGCATTTAAACTTCAATATTCAATAGTCAGTCAATCATCAATAAAAGGAGAAAACCAAATCAACTTACCTTACAAAAAATTATCATTTATCAATAATTAACCATCAACACATTCATACAATCTGGAATATGGAAATAAATTCCATTCCAAATCGTCATCACCCTCACAATCATCAAATCAATGATACCAGTTTTATTATCCAGTAAAGGAAAGAACCCCAGAAAATCAAACACCCAAGGATATTGATTTACTCATTGCAACACCAAGAACAGAACAGAAGGAAAAGGAAGAATTAAGGAGATTTTTCTTCAATTTAATTCAGGAAGCAAGGAAAAACAAGAGAAGTACAAAAGAATTTAAAGGATCAGTTTATCAAGTAGAAATGAATCAACAATCAACATCTGACTTACCACCATTACCTGAAGATACTGTAGAAGGACAGTATTTAGAAGAAAGCAAAGAGGAATATCAAACAGTACAGATCCAAAGTCTTATGAAGCAAATCAAATATTTATTATTAACAAAAAGTAAAAAGAAAGGAAAAAGAAGGGGACAAACATCTTATACACCTGGAGCTAGTCCAAGTGAACCCACATTACCAAGGCATGTTAGGCCTGAAGACTCACCAATATCACCTACACCTGGACCAAGAGCAACCTCTACTCCAGAAACAGAACCAAGAGCTCAAATTATTCTAAGGAGAGATTTTGTCACTACACCTAATAGTAGAAGTCCATTACAGCAGAAAGTTCCAAGACAAGAAAGACCTGTGGTTAAAATTAAAGCAAAAGATTACAATCTAAATTTTGATGGAGAAGAAGTAAAGAAATTTATCAAGAAAGTGGAAAGAATAGCTCAAATTGAAGGAGAAACAGATGAAGACCTAGAAATGCAAATGGCATTTTGGACAACAAACCAAAAGGTGAGTGATGCAATTGAAGCTATGCCAGGTTGTGAAGAAGGAAATTGGACACAGCTCAAGAAAGATCTCATAACAAAATGGGGAAGAGTTGAACCTGAAAGAAGATACAGAAAAGACTAACTGATGAAGCTTTTTCTGAAACTCAAGAAGATGGAGGAATTGGTAGTCTATCACAATATAAAAAGTTTATGGGAGAATATGAAACTAATGTTACTTACTTATTAAGATACAGGTATATTCCTCAAGATGACATGTTCCATGAAGATTTATTTGACTGCCTCTCAGCTGATATTAAAGGAGCCATAAGTAAGGAAATGATTAAGGATAATGTCATGGTTAGAGCTGAAGATGGAGGATACCTTATATCACCTATGAAGATCCTCAAGAAATACATTGAACAAGAATTGGAAGCCAGAATATTAGTAACCAAAAGATTCTCATTATCAAGAGATACAGGAAGGTATGTTACTAAAAATATAAATAAAGTTCACTTTAAAGAAGAGGCCTTCCCAGGAATGAATGAAGCTTTTAATAAGATGAAGGAAATTACTGAATTCCTCAAAGAACAAAAAATGGAAACTAGAAAGCAGGCACAAGGGGAAAATGAAGATTTCAAGAAATTTATTACTCAACTGGAAGAATTGAAAAGTCTATCCAAACCTAAAATGGGAGGGGCTACCAATAACCAATTCAATAATCAACAGTTCAAACCAAGAAATGATTTACCCCCATTCTCACAAAGGCATGTTACCCATGCACCAGCACAAAACAATACAAAACCTTATGTCAAATGTTACTACTGTCTGGAGGAAGGGCATTCAGTAAATAGATGCAACTATCTCTTTGATGATCAAAATAAGAAATGGGTCAGCAGACAAGGAGGTGGATTTTTATTTCCCAATTGGCAAAGAGTACCAACTGATGGGAAAATATCACCAAAGAAGTTAGTGGAAGAATTTGCAAAAGAACAAGAAGAACTTATCAAGAAAAGAAAAGAAAATGAAGCTAAATAATTAACACACCAACCAAAAGAAGTAAACATAATACAAGCAAAGAAAAATGACATTTCAACAGCTATAGCCAAAATTGAAGATTGGGGAAGCTGGCACCCACCAACCATATCATCAGCCAATGATCCATTTCTCAATAATTATGGATTGAGAAACACCAAACAAAGATCTCCAAGAAATTAGAAGCCAAGTCAAGAGCCAACAAAATCATCACCAAAAACAATGGAAACACCACCAAACAAGAAGCCAAACATACCTGGAGCCTATATTGAAGATGAACAGGGTACAGTGGAAAAAACAATTATTCCCACTAAATTCAAGAAATCTCAAGAGTTCAAAGAGGAAGAAGTTAGCCCAGAAGTTAAAGAAAAACAGGATTGTGGAAAGAAGCTGGAATTGACTAAAAATACTGTTAAAAACAAGAATATCAAGCAAGAACACACAGAATTTCAAGAAGTTATGAGCCAAATTATCAAAAAGGTTTTGGACCAGAAAATAAATCTCACCTTAGAACAAGTTCTTATCATGTCACCCAAAGCTATCAACCAGCTTAAAAATCTGACAACAGAAGAAAGAAACTCAATCAACTCACTTGACACAAAAGAAATTCAAATCAAACTCATAAACCATCATTTAGGAGATTATGAACAGCCCAAACTACATTATTCCTGTCCATTGGGATTTATGCAAGTGTACTTAGGAGAATAAGGACATGAAATAATGGCATTAGTAGATACAGGATCATAATTGGACATAATACCAGAAGATTCAGCAATAAAAGCAGGACTCGCCACAAGATGTCTCAACATGCATTTATGAGGAATTGGTGGTGACTGTACCTCAATTGTTGGATTAGCAGAATTTACCCCAATTACTCTAGTTACTGGGGAAGAAAGAAATATACACCTTTTTGTGGCAAGGGGAGCAGTACACACAGTATTGGGAAGGCCCTTCCTTGCAGACAATAACATTAGATTAGACTTTTCTCAACAAAAGGGGGAAATATTCAGTAATATAGAGCCAGATGGAAGAAGGATTTGCTTACCAATTTGCTCACCACAGAAAGTAGGATGGAGAGAAAACCCACCAGCAGGAATGGAAACATGTGGAGTCTCTAAATTGGAAGATTGGAAAGAATTACCAGTAGAAAAAGGACCAAGTTTCAGAAATCAGGAAATCTGGGAAGAACATCCTCACCAAGTATTTAAGGAAGAAGAAATAATGGAATCTGAAGATAAAAGGGAAATCAAAGTTGAATTAGCCCCAGTTAATACAGAAAATATCAAGCCAAAGCCTAAATAAATAAATCTTACAGGAATTACAACCTCAAAAAGAGAAAATGGAAATACTGGTAACCAAATAACTCAAGCTATCAACCATTATAATTTCAAGAATCCTGAAGAAATAAAAAGAAAACCACTCACCAAGCTCCTCTCACCTATCAAATAATTAAAGTCCCTTTCAAAAGGAATATTCAAAAATAAATGGAAATCAAGTGTAAAACTAGTTATGTCAATAATTAATGTCACAGTGGGAGAAAGGAATTTGCACTCTAATTCTAATACATCAGCATTAAATTCCTTAAAAGGAATTTCTCTCAAACACAAAATTACCATAAATGAAGACCTCAAACCTCAAGAAAATCATATAATTCAGGAAGGAAGTATTAACTCAACCTCAAAACCCAAACAATGTGAAGAATTAAACAAAAAAATTGGAATATATAATGAAAAATCAATCAACAAACGGAAATGATTGTGGTCAAGCAACCTTAAAGAAAGAATCCAGAAAACCCAACATCAAAAATAATTGGGATAAAAGTAAATGCCTCTTACCACAAGAAGTAACCAGTCCACCAATTTTATTTTCAAAGTTACTCAAACCAGAAGCATCACTCAAAAAGGACAATGATGACATTCAGAAACTTCAACTTTTCCCCTCAAATATGGTAAACATTGACCCAAGGCTTATTATGCAAGATAAAGATATTGCTCAACAAAACCTACAAAATTCAGAAATTGGAATAAGAACATCAGAACAAGACTTGTCCAAAGAACTAATTCAAGAATCAAAAGTAGAATCAGAATATCCTAATCACCTCAAAACTTCCAACCCAAGAAGAAAGTTGAATAAGGAAATCCAACCTGAAAATAAAGCTATAAAACAAGTGGTAGCTGGAGAAAAAGAAAGTGAAATCACCAAAAATGAAGATTTAATTAACTCAAGACCTAAATATTCTAATAACACTAGAAATCATATAGAAAAAAAAATTCATGGAAAACAAACCACAGCCAAATGGAATGTGTAGTCAAAATCCTATAAGATTCTCAACCAATTCCAGAAAAGAAGATTCACCTGCCCCATACCATCACTCTAATAAAGAAAACAACAATTTTAATCTTGGAATAAATTACTTTTCTTTGACAAAACCAAAGAAAGCCAAATAAATAGGAAGGAAGAAATCATTGAAGAAATCAATAACAGACAGGAAAAACAGGACCAAAAGGCTTTATCAAAACCAACAAATATGGAAGAAATTGAATCAGATGGAATTTTACTTACAGAAGACCAATTTCCCTGGAAAGGCTATACCAATTGGCAGCCTCTGAGGAATGAAGATTGCAACCTGAAATATTACAAAATTACTGAACAAGATCATCAATGCTCAGTTCAGCATATAAATTGGCTAAAAGAATTAATACCAAATAAAAAAGAATATTGGGAAAAAATCCTTCCCAATAACCCAGTAATTTCAACAGAAAAAATGGGTGAAATGACTAAAAATGAATATTCAATAAACCCAAGGCTCAAAAGTCCTACCAACATCATTATTCAAGCAAAAGAACATGAACATAAAATAACTCACCATTATGGACACTCGCCACATCATAAAAATCATCTTGGAAGAGAAAATAAAAATGTCAAAAGAAACTTGGTCAAAGGGATAAGTCAAATATATTATAAGAAGAAAAGAAGAAGGGCAAAACCATATGATAGGATTTCCCCAAATCAAAAATTATCCTCCAGCTTACAACTACACTTGGCACACAGACATTGGACTTCAATTCAAATAGGAAACATCCTGAAATATAAAAAAGAAGAAAATGATTTTGTCAGCACACAAAAAGGTCAAAATGGGTCCTTGAAATATCAAATTAAAGGAAAATTTAAATATATTAAAACCAGGTCCCAGGAAAAATCTAGCTTTGAGACCTTCAAATCCCATTAACTGAGACAAAAAGCTTCACACATTTTTTTTATCCCTTCTGTAACAGTATCTGAAAAAAAAAATATATAGATAAAAAAAAATCTTTTTATTACTGTTATATTGTTTATCATCATTTTATTTATTTATATAATTTATTTCTTATTTTTATTATTATTATTATTACTCTTTTTTTTTCTCCCAAAAAAAAAAAAATAATAAAAAAGAAAGAAAAAAAATATATATATACAATCCTTTTTTTTTATTATTATTTTTACTAATAAAGAAGTAAAATCATTTATTTTATTTCTTAAAAAATAAAAAAATAATAGTAAAATCATTTATTTTATTTCTTAAAAGATGAAAAGATAATAATAAAATCATTTATTTTATTTTTTAACAAAAGAAAAAAACACAAAAAACAACAGGAACAAAACAAAAAAAAAAAACAGAAGAAAACAATCGATCATGATAAGAAAAGAAGGGTACAGCATGGTACATCACACACAAACAAAAAAAAACAACTTATTATTACTTTTTTTTATCGTTTTTATTTTTGTTTTTTTCTAAACAAAAAATAAATAAGTAAAGAAGAAAAGAAAAAAAAAAGGATCGATCACGATGAAAACAGGACAGTACTGTACTATACAGTACAGTGTAGAAGCTACAAAAACACAAAAAAAAATCAATATGAATAAAAAATAGTAGAAGTAGATTGAACAGTCAAGAAAAGCAACACCTGCGGCTAGAAAACAAAGTCAAACACTTCAAATTTGTAGTATCCACACTGGGTTGAAAAAAAAGAGAATTTTTTATCACTTAAAATTTAAATTATACTTTACTTATTAAAGTTTTATATCATTAATCAAATTATTTAAATTATTAATTATATTTTATTTTATTTTATTTATTTATTACTATATATATATTTCTATTACATTTATACTTTGTGTATTTTTTCATATTATCTATATTAATCATTATTATTTCCTTGATTTATTTTATCTTATTTTATATTAATAATTTTTTTTTTAATTTTATCATTTTTTTATATAATCTATTATATTTTATTATTATTTTACACTTTAGAAAAAAAAAACAAAAAAAACAGAACAAAAAAACAACAACACATCATTATTATAAAAGGTGGAAAGTAGGTCACAATTATTAAATGGAGAGGGGGGTACCCACCCATCTAATAATCATCAATGGATATGTAATCTAGAGTTGTAATGAAGAGGATGACCAGGGTATTAATATTACCAAGGGCTACAGAAGGAGGATATTAGGCCTTGACACTAGTCCATATAATAAAGAAAAAGAAGGAGGGGACAAAACAAATCCAATTAAGCAAATATTTCAAAACACAAATCAAAACTCAGGATGAGGTCCTAGATAAGACCTTAAACTTTCTCAATCATTGATTTATCTTTCATAAAGACACTTCAACAAAATTCAACTCAAGAAAAGGTTCTTGATAAGACCTTAAGCTGTCTAAATGTCTCAATTTTCTTTATTTATTTTATCCATAATCAAACAACATTAAATCAATAATATAGGTCCTTGATAAGACCTTAAACTGTCTAAATAATTTTTTTTATCAAAGAAACTTCAAGAACTCAAGCAAAGGTCCTTTATATGACCTTAAACTGTCCAAATATTCTATTTTATTTTATTTTATCATCAACAACTTAACTCAATAAATGGTCCTTGATAAGACTTTGAGACTATCTAAATAACTCTTTTATAATACTTATTCAAAATCAAACGCTCAAGAAAAGGTCCTTAGTATTACCTTAAACTGCCTCATCAACATTATTTTATGCTAATTACAGTCTCAGGACTAAAGCAGAGGTCCTGGATAAGACCTTAAACTGTACCAATTTCCTTTTTTATTATTATTAATTTATCTCAATTTATGGCAACACTAGTGGAAATATTTAATCAAGAAAGGTTATTAGGAGCTGGAAGGATTTTTATTAAATGGAGAGGGAAATTACCCTAAAACAGTATTAATGATATAAGACAACATTAATATTGATAAACAATAAACAACAAGAAACAACAGGGTCAAAGTCAAATAAGAAGATATGGGAATTCAAAATCAATATAACAAGCCATCAATGGAATTATCAACTGAATTTATTGAAATAAAAAATTTAAAGGAAGTAAATTCTCACTTATGAACCAGGATACTATACTTGAAGCTGGAATTCTGGGGACAGCATTAAATGGAGAGGGGGATGTGGTATTCCATACCTTTTTACCAGTTTCAAGAGATTTTTTGAAAATCAAGATCACAATGGCTAATCCAGGAATTCACTACTAAAAAGACATTATTAAAATAACAAAAAACCAAGGAATAACATCAACAGTAGGGAGGAATGGAAGATTTTAGCATTCACAATTGAAATAATCAATATACTTCTATAATTAAATAAATAATAGAGGAGTCCAATCATATGGAGTTACACAATAAAACTTACATATAAGCCATACAGAATCAACAACAGGCTTAATACATACATGAAAACTAAAAATTACATGGACAAAGTAACATTGTAGTATTATATCCACCCTAAAGCCATAAAGAAGATTATATTACCAAGAATTACAGTAACCAAAATACAGTTCATGTGACACAAGAATCATATGACAGTATCCAATTCAACTGAATACATGGGAAATCCACTAAAAACCTGAAATTAAATAACAATACAGTCACTTAAAGAAAGTTTATGCAATCCACATGCATGACATCTGTACATTACACAGCCTCAAGATCATCAAATACAACTCAATTAAGCTTCAACTAGCTGCATGCAAGGGGAATACACTAAACTGTAAACCACACAGCAATTACAGTAATAAGGAATTAAAACTCAAGAAGATATCCCCACATTGCACAGCATTATTGCCTGAAACTAAATAAATCTTACAAACAAAATTATACAAGGGCTTATTCACATAACACTACCTTCATCCTTTTAATCACCAGCATTAATTCCTCAAGGCTATGCAAGCTGACTAAAGCAGTGCAAAAGAGAAGTCACCTGATATTTTTATCAAAATCCCCACCAAGAAAAACATCTCAACCTTCATTTTGACCAAACAAATGGTGAAAATATCTCAGTCATATGATACCATTCCCAATTTTACACACTAGCATTAATCTCTCAAGGCTGTGCAAGATTACTAATGCAGTATAACAGATAGGTCATCTGACTTTTGTTTCAAAAGTCTACTCCAGCAAAATTATCTCAAGGGCAAGAATAAAACTTTACATGGAGAGCCCATGGGTACTTCTCACACCATAAAAGGATGCCTCTCTCTCTGATTTTCTCCTCTTTCCTCATGCAAATAATTATATACCAAGAAGGAGAATAATTATTAATCCCTCACTAGTAGGTTAATCTAGAAATTATTATTATTAAATTACATTAAATAGTGGTTTATAAATAGCTGTAGTTAACAGTAGGTCTGCCTATATTCTAAATTCATCTCTTAGTCAAATCCTCATATTCAAACAAATTAAAAGAAATATTATTATACTCTTCTCACTAGAAGACAAGTCATTATTATTATTATTATTTATCTAATTAAAAAATAACAAACAAAGTTACACATTAGTAGCTTCATTAAGCCTACTATTAACAGCTCTTATTATCTATTATCATCCCTCTTATCATCAATTATTACTATCATAAGTAGTAAACAATCTATAAACCTTCACCAGTATTCTTCTTTTTTGAAAAAAACAACATATAGTGGTGTTATTATCTATAATACTTATTAGCTATACAGTTATTATTATCACATATATATTTAACATATTATCAAAATTATTTATCAATTACACTTATTTAAAATATTAAACAATATTATTATATATTATCACTTATATAAAATATTCTCATATTAAACTATTGTCCATTGAAAAAAATACCTTTAACCAAGAAAACCACTTAAATCACCACTCAGTACTATTATATTTATTATATTCTTTACCCAATTATTACTTTATTATCCTAAAATAACCTAAAAATTGATCTTTTGAAGTTATTTATCTAAATTAGTATTATTATTTTATCATTAGGCTGATTATTGAATAGGTCTGATAGAGACTGCTAACAAGTATTCTCTAGTTGTAAAGCCACAATCTTAAATATTGATTTGTGTGCTCTGTAGGGAGATTGTTTAGTATATTCAAAGGGGCAGCTAAAACACCATTAGCACCCTTGGTTACAGGATTATTTCAGAAATTCAAAACTGTTTACCTGTGATTTCCCCCCAAGAACTGCCTTATCCAATCCCACACCAAAAGGAGTTCTACAGCGGAAAATCTGGCCAATAATGATATTGGGGAAGAAGTGGTAAATATGCGTGAATAAATTAAACCAATCACTTTGGCATGGAGAAATAGTCAATTGTAGATTTCATTAGGAACAATGTTTTATGTACTTAATTTAATGGCATACAATGGAGTGGAGATGTTATTCATAGAATAAAACTATTTAAAATTAATATTTTTTAGTTCTTTTTTGATCCTGCATATTTCTTTCAAAGTACCCATTGACTCTTGAATTAATTTCAGTGGGTTTCATTTTCAAGGATTTGTCATCTACATTAAATAATTTATGGTTTATTTGAAAAGAACATCCAAAATGAGTAATTTTGTCATGATTGATAATTTCTGGAGGTGGATTTGTTGTATGATGAACCATTGTTGATGTCTTCCAAAGAATTTCTATGATGCCAGATTTTTTTGAAAAATCGATCTCCATTTTCAATTCGGGGAAGTGCAAGCCATGTCCAGAGGGGGTGAATACAGTTTGGAGTGGATGGAAATCTTTTTTTGATACAAAAGAAAATATACCATAAGTCCAGGCATTGAGATCGCTTAAATTTTTGTGTGGCCTATTGAAAAATCCATCTTGGGTGACAATGACATTGGTAAATGATTTGAATTCTTCCTTGGGATTGGTAGAAGTCCATTCAAGTTGACTGAAATTGGGTAATTTGGCTGCTTCTATTAATGATTGATTTTCATTTGCTGCTAATTTTGAAAAATGGGAGATTCTTGAGTAAACAAATTTGTCATATTGATGAAGCTTGATCCATTGATTGTTATCTGTTTCAATTTGATGAGGAGTTAAACCTGGTTTTCTGGAGTAAACACTTAATAATTTTGTAATTAGTCAGTAATTATTAAGGTAATAAGCCAAAAATATCACACACCTGCAGATTTTCCAGAATCAGAACCAGATCAAAACTCAATACCTTTCATAATGCCACCTTGGAGTTGCTTATTGGTTTCAATTTCTTGTTGATTTTGAGATAAGGACATTAATGTCTTGATGATGTTTTTCAGCATTTGAGAGTGGCCAGAAGAATTATCAAATGGGGTTATTTCATATATGATGACCGGCAAAAAGGGCTTTGTTGTTTTATTAATGAGTATATAAGGATGGGGGAGAGTGTAAAGTGATGGAGGCATTGGAAGATTTCTTGTCAATTGAAATTGTTGAAAAGTTTTTAAATTCTTTGTTTGAATGGCCAAGGTGAGACATTATTTGTTTTGAATCATGGATGTGTTGTCTTTGGCTTTGGGTGAGCTTTCTTTTATGATTTGATTTGGTATTATTATCCTCATGATGCTCTATATTTGGTTTAGTCCTAACCATGACATCAAGAGGAGCAATAATAACTTCATCATCTTTCAAATCATTCTGATGATGCACTGAGTCTGGTTTAGTCCTAACCATGACATCATCAAAAAAGATTGGAAGAATGAGAGAGAGGAGGAGCATTTTTTTTAAATTTTTAGGATGATGGAAGGGGTGGGAATTTAAATGACATTGCAAAAGAAATCCTCCCCTATATGAAAAAAATAAATAAATAGTTTAAACAAAAATTAAAATTAAAAATAAATCATGGGTTGGTAATGATTATAATCCAAAAAAAAAATACATCAGTTCAACATGATTATGATTTGAAAGAAAAAAAGACAAAAAAAAACAATAAATCATGGATGATAATCATTATAAAAAAAACATCATCAGTAATCATCAATTATTTTTCAAATTAAATAAATGATTAAGAAAAATACAAAAAAAATCAAAGAAATGATGATTAGAGAAAAAAAAAATCATAATCAGTAATTGATTTTTCAAATTAAATAAATGAATAAAAAAAATAAAAATAAAAATAAAAGAAATGATGATTAGAGAAAAAATAAATAAATCATCATCAGTAATTGATTTTTCAAATTAAATAAATGAATAAAATAAAAATAAAAGAAATGATGATTAGAGAAAAAAAAATCATCATCAGTAAATCATTTTTCAAATTAAATAAATGAATAAAAAAAATAAAAGAAACAATGATTGGAGAAAAAATAAATAAATCATCATCAGTAAATCATTTTTCAAATTAAATAAATGAATAAAAAATAAAAATAAAAATAAAATAAAAGAAATGGTGATTAGAGAAAAACAAATAAATCATCATCAGTAAATCATTTTTCAAATTAAATAAATGAATAAAAAAAAAGAAATGATGATTAGAGAAAGAAAAAATAAATCATGCTAATGGCCTCTGGGGGCCATTAGAATTCAAAATAAATAAAAATGCTTCAAATCGATTAGAAGAGGCTAGGCCCCGGAACCTCCCAGGAGCCTATTTGGGAGGTTCCAGGGTGAGTGAGGTGGAGGTATGAGATGGGTGGGGGGTTTTGGGAGGTGGATGATGATTGATGATGGTGATGGGTGGGTGAGTTGTGGATGATGATGATGATGGGTGGGTGAGTTTGGGAGGTGCAGAAAAATGAAAAATTATAAAAGAAGAAAAAAAAATACCTATAGAAAAACAAAAATCAGGTTAGGAAAAAATGGTAGTGGTGAAACAAAAAGAAGAAAAATTCACTTACCTGAATTTTAAAAAAGGAATTAAAATTAAAAAAAAAATTAAAAAAAAATTGGTGAATTTTTTTTAAGAGGGCGGGGTGAAAAGTAAAAATAAAAAAAATAAAGTGAGAATTAAGATTTGAAATTAAAAAAAAAGGTGTTTTTTTTTAAATTGGAGGGGTGAAAAGTAAAAATAAAAAATAATAAATTGAAAGAAATTAAAGAAAAAAATCAACTTTAAAAAAAATAATCAAAAATCAAAAATACAAGGGAAATTTCCCAATTAAAAGTTGAAACCCTTCAAAATAAAAAATAAAAAATAACCATTAAATTAAAAAAAAAAATATAGAAAAAGATGAGAAAATTTAAAAAAAAACAATAAAATGACATTTTCATAAAAAAGGGAAAAAGGCATCCTCAAATTTGATTTTTGAACAGACTTCATATAAAATCTCAATGCAAAACTTGCCCAAATTTTCAATTCTGTCCCAAATTGCAAATAAATGTCATACGAAATTGAAATGGCAAGTTGGTGCCTCAATTATTCATAAACATTGAAATTTCCATTTGGTAATAAAGTGGAGTTATATTTCATGACATAAGATCAATAATTAAACATAAACATAAGATTTATTGAACAAGCACCACATATAAATTGCTCACATTACATATATGTAATAAGTTATTTTTTATTGATTAATGCCAGAATGCGTTCCAGCTCCCCAATTGGCATTATTGATGACAATTCCGCTATAGTGAGATCCATCTGACACTCCTTTTCCTTCAATTCCAATTTACAAATCCACTTTTCTTTTTCAAATTCATATTTCTTTGTATGTTGCTTCTCCTCAAACTCCATTTGCTTTTGCAACTTGACTTCTTCAAACCATTGCTTTTCCATATTGCTTGCTTTCTCTTCATTCCACCTCTCCCTGTCCTACTCCAAACGAGCATTGTCACTGGTTTCATGGGCTATGAATCATGACTTTTGTCAGTAGTATTGATAAGAGTAACCATAAATACAAAACATACCCTTTTGCCGTGATTCAAGCAAATTTGCATATGTCAGTGAAAACATATCCATCAGCCTTTTTCCTAGAGCCACTCTTGTCATTCAAGTTGGGTGTCAATGCTTGATTATGCTTTTGTGGTGAATGCATTAAGGATTTAATTTTCTTTTCAAAGGAGAAATAATCAACAATGGATTTTATAAGTATCAGGCTTAAACATACTTACTGATTCATCTTGAAGGTTTTCCGCTTGAACCAAGTCATCTTCATTATGAACCAAAGGAACAAGATTGAGAGGTGATTCCAATCCATTATTCTCCTTTAAAAAGCACATGAGCATTAGCTATCACAGGTAAAAAAAGGAAGAGACAATAACTTACCTTATCAGGCAAAACATCATCATCATCACCATTTAAGCTGTCTTTTTCTTGTGAAGCATAGCTTGCAACCAGAGTGACATTTGGCTTTTGGCCAAAGAGCGCATCCATTTCAGCATACCAAGGACACATACTTTTAAGCTCTTCACTCATTGATTTTATTCCTTTACTCTCATCTTCTTCCGTTATTCCAGCCCCAGTTAAATTCTTGGATTTTTTTGCTGCCATATATTTCTTTTTATATGTTTGCCATTGATCTCGGATGCTGCTTGAACTAAGGTTTAGGCGATTACATGATTTTTTGTTGACCTCAATGGTCATAAGCTGAAATCCATGCTGCTTTGATGAAGGAGGTCTTCCAATATATGTTGGACCACTAGTACCAAAACATGACTCAGAATTGGATTTTACTGAAAGCGAATTAATTATGGTTAAATAATCTGTATGTATTAAGTGACCTGATGGATGAGGCAGGCCAGAGGTGATCTTCATATCTGTCTTGATCTGTCTTGCTTTGGATCGAGGCATTATTATATGGATGAAGAAGTATAAATGGACTGTAAGCTGTTCAGTCAGATTGTCCAAAATGGAGTGTAGAAGAATATGTTGTGCAGGTATGAATTGTGAGTACTCATTTGGGTTAGGTTTGAAGCTGAAATGCCAGATGCATGGGATTTGGTCAAAATACCAGGGGACTCAGTTTAAATTCCATGGGATTTACACATGAAAAACCTGGGATTTAGTGTTGGAATTTGGGTTCCAAATCCCACATTATTTTAAGGCGGGATTTGGTGACTTTGACAACCCCTATTATAAATCAAAGTGATCTTTTCAAAAAAGAAAATAAAAGAAAAAGAGAAATGATACTAAGTCAAATCAAAATTTTAAACTTGCTGATAATAATTATTCTATATCTTTTCATTTTCATTTATTTCAATTATGGGGTGTCAAAGTTATCAAATATTGAATTAAAATTGCAGATTTTTTTTTGAGAATATCTCACATTTACTTGATGAGTTTTTGTAAATAGCATACCTCAAAAAGGTGTGTTATTTCAAGGCAAAAAGACCCCCTATTTTTGGTACCAAATCATGAATTTCATCACCTCAAAAAAAATAAATTAAAAAAGAAACTTTGTTCCAAGTCACTGCTCATTAAATTGATCTTTATTTCTATAATGAATTTATAGAAATCTTTACAAAGATTTACAAAATTGAAAAACTATAGAATTTTTTAATTTTCAAACACACAGGTATGTAATGTATTTTTGAGCCTTGAAGTATATTTTAAATACCCAAATAGGCCAAAAATATCTTTAAAATATATTCTGAACTATGCATAACCCATAAGTTATGCATATATTGAAAATTCAACATTTTCTATTTCAGAAAAGATGAATACCTTTCTTGTGAGTAAGTAAGTCCATGGATTTAAGGCCATATTTGGATTCTACACAAAACATTCACCTAGGGTAGCTCCACATAGTGAATAAGATCAAATTAACTCTATGAGTTGGTAATATAGAAAATACTTCAATACCACATAGAAGAATTGTGAAAATTTCTGTTTTTCTCAATTTCACGCCAAAATAATGGAAATGTGAGAAATCCCATGGTGCATATACACTAAGAATAGTGTTATGCATGTTTGTGGCAATTCTGAGGCCGCTGAGGAATGGATAGCTCTGAAGCTTGGATTATTGGCTGATCATGGCCCAATTAGTATACTAAAGCCTTTTGAGAACCTAGTTACCAAGTTGAAATCTCATCAAATCATAAGAAAATTGCAAATAAGCTTCTATTTTAACATGACAAGGTAAAGAGGAACTTAGACTCCTGTAACCATGTCAATTCTTAATGATTTTCTATGGATAAACCTCAAAAGAGTAATTAAATCCCCTTTTAGACTAGTATTCATTAATTTACCTCATAGCAATCTGGCATACTGTGATATTTTCAATTCTGTGTAGAAATGAGGTAAAAACTTCAAAACTTCATTAAAAATACAATTATTAATGAATCTTTCTGAATCTTTCAGGACCAATGTAGAAAAATATTAATAATAGAGAAACCCAAAATAATTATGGTTTAATAAGTAAAATTAAAAGTTTTACTTACAGTACATTTTTGATGATTCCATGTGAAATACTGAATCTTTAAAAATTCACAGAAAATACAACCTGTGATGAAATTTCCAAAAAAATTTATAACTTTGAGAGATTAATGATTATTTTGAAATAAAAGAAGATTCACAGTTGTTACTCCTTTTATTCTTAACCATAAATGGGTTGGTAGTCATGTAAAAGCCTTATAATAATCTTACATGACAACAAATGATGCAATAAATAATCCAAAAAGGGTTATTGTTTTCTCACTCACTGGCTTTTCAGTTTGATCCATGGAATGCCTCTGTGAGCTGTGTTTGACTTAAAAGAGGCATCCTCTTGCTGTTTTGTCCAAATCATCTTATTATTCAACTATATCTTTGTTACCAAAAACTATTAGTTAAGCTTTTCTTAAGTGTTTTAATTCTTTCAGAAAAAATCAAGAAAGACGTGAAATCTTAGAAATAAACTATATATTGTTGTAATACTGTTATAAATCGATTTTGATCCCATAAATCTACAATTTATCCACCAAATCTCTCTACCATATTCTTTACAAGGTTCATTGAATATTAGTGAGTGATTTATTATTAATCCTTAAAGCTTTTCTATAGTATTTTCTTTCTTCAAGAATTATAATTATTCTTGTAAAAGACAATTATATATTTAAATTATTTCATCATTTTAATAAAAGAAGTTTTATTATTTGAATACTTATTGTAATTGATTCTTGTAGACAATTAATGCTTACTGTTATATTCACTAGTAGTATATAACAAGTAAAATAAAAAAATAAAAAAAATAAACATTTGAATTGTGGTTATAATAATTTTATGATTATATTTCATAAGAAAAGTCATATTATTGTTGACTATAAGTAATATTATCAATAATTTCATAGACACATCTTACAGTATTGGAATAACAAAGTAATTCATTAAAAAAAATTCAAACAAACTAAGGTTAAATCGAAATTTCTTCAAAAATAAACTTCTGAACAATCACCCAAAAGATGTTAAATTGAAAATAATAGGACCAAAGCAATATAATTATGGAAAGAATTCAAGGAAATTTTAATCAAATTAAGCTTCATCATACTGAATCTTGAATCTCTCTGGATTTATTTTTTTTTGTTATCAAAATAAAATTTAGAAATTTCAAATTTAAAATCAATTGGACTTATCATTGAGCTTAATATGAATATTGAATGCATAGATATTATTAATTCTTTGATTGATATCATGATTTTCTCCAAACCATAAATCATTCAGGATATATTGATTGAATAATTTTTGATCTTTAATCATTAAAACATCTATTCAATTTCAATCTAATAGCATAATAAGATTAATAAGTAATAAGAAAAATATATATTAAATATTTGAGATTTTTGCTTAAACCACTTCTAAAGAAATGGGAAGAATGTCATTATTGTAAGGGTAATTTTTTTTAAGTAATCAATATTGTAAGATGTGTCTATGAAACTTGTTGATAATATCACTATTAATAAACAGTAATATAACTTTTCTTATGAAATATAATAATACAACTTATTATAGCCACAATTTAATTAATTAATTAATTATTTCTTTTACTTGTTATACACTACTAGTGATTATAACAGTAAGTAGTAATTGTCTACTAGAATTAATTACCAGAAGTATTTAATAATAAAATTATTTTAGTATATAGTTATATGATTTAAGAATAATTATAAATATAGTTCTTGAAGAAAAAAATTACTAGACAAAAAAGTTTAAGAATTAAGATAAATCACTCACTAATAGTCCAAAGAACTTATCAAAGATAAAAGAAGAGAAATTTGACAGATTATTGTGGATTTAAAGGATCAAAGATGAATATATAACAGTATTACAACAATGTATAGTTGATTTCTATGATTTAACTTATTTCTGATTGATTCTGAAAGAATAAAACACTTAAAATTTTTTAACTAATACTTACTTGTTGGTAATAAAGGTATAATTGAATAATGTGATGATTTGGAAAAAGCAGCAAGAGGAGGCCTCTTTTAAGTCTAAGACAGCTCACAGAGGCATTTCATGGAGAAAACTGACAAACAATTGAGTCAGAAAACAATAAACCTTTTTGGATTATTGATTGCATCATTTGTTGTCACGTAAGATTATCATAATTACTTAATTGAGGCTTTTACGTGACTACCAACCCATTTATGGTTAAGAATAAAAGGAGTAAAAACTGTAAATATTCTTTTATTCCAAAATAATCATTTATTTCTCAAATTTATCAATGTTATTGGAATTTTCATCACATAATGTATTTTCTGTAAATTTTTAAAGATTGTGTGTTTCACATGGAATCATAAAAACTGGACTGTAAGTAAAACTTTTAATTTTACTTATAAAAGTATAATTTTTTTGGTTTTTATATGAATTATACAATACGTAATTGGCCCTGAAAGTTACAGAAAGATTTATTAAGAATTGTATTTTTAATTAATTTTTGAAATCTTTACCTCATTAAATGGATACTAGTCCAAAAAGGGTTTTAATTACTCTTTTGGGGTTTATTAATGGAAATTCATTAAGAATTGACAGGGTTACAGGAGTCTAAGTTGCTCTTTACCTTCTTGGCATGTCAAAATAGCAGGATTTTGCTATTTTCTTATGATTTACTGAAGTTGTGACATGGTAACCAAGTTTCAAAAGGGTTTTAGTTTACTAATTGGGCCAAGATCAGCCATGGGTCCAAGCTTTAGAGCTGTACATGCCTCAGAGGCCTCAGAAGTTGGGTACCCTGGCTCTCTTTGATGTCTTTTGTCCCCATTGACTATTTTTCATGTCAAAAATAGAAATTCATGCTTCAAGTGAGATATCCACTATGGGTGTACCAAAAGTGTCAGGCTGAGTCTATGATAAAAGTATTATAATGTATTTACAGCTTTTAACTATGACTGTGACATGGTAAGAAAGTATTTAAAAAGAGTTATAAGAGCTTAAAGAGGTTTTAATTCAAGAATAAAAGGGCTTTACTATATGAAATATAGTGGTGGTGAGCGCTGTTGAAAGCCCTGGGTGCAGCTTTACCTGTTGGGTTACAATAATAAAGGCCACAATAATTAATATTATAATTATACCTGTTTATTACCCAAGAGTAAAACTGTTTTTGACAGTTTACTACGTAGGGTATTCAAGAGCAGGATGAGGAAAGCATTTCTGGCTGTGAAAAGCCTCCTTTTTATCCTGAAATGGGGTAGAAGGGCTGTTAGACCTTTCCACGTAGAGGAAGTGAAGATTTTTTCACTCTCTGAGACAGGCTTGTGGTTTGCAAGGACCTTTATAGCCTGTGTTGGGCTCAGATGTAGCTTTAAATCCACATCTGGGCAGTTTTCACCAATACGGGGTGAAAACTTTCATCTGGGGACCACATAGCCCTCTTCTGACGTGTATGACGCATAGAATGTTGGACAGAAACTGTATGGGACCCCAGTATTGACTGACTTATGAGGTATTGAAGTATGAACATGTTTTTTTGTCAGTTTGACACCTCATAATCATGGTTATGGGATATTATCCCAGGGTAAAGCTGTATTGGTCAAAGTGTGAGATTTTGACCTTAAAACAGCTAAAGCTTTGTCAGTTCTTGAGATATCTACCTCATAACTGAACTGGTGTGTAGCCCTGTATGTGTTTTACACAATGGTACCTTATTTGATATGGTTATCATTAAATATTGCAAAGCTATGCCATGGACAAGAGTTTTATACACATGCGTGGTTTAGGCAAAAAGCTGTATTGGGCTTGTTTGCCCCATAACTTCTGCTATAGTTGAGATATGAGAAAGCGGATGACACCATCAGATAGCCCTGAATTTGCTCCTTCCAAAAAGACCCCACTTTAGGTATCTCACACTAAAGCTGTAGAAGTTAGATGAGAGGTGAATGTTTGGTTCACCCTTATTTGGCCTGAATCTGACCATAACTTCTGTAATACTGGTGCTAGCTCAGTTTGGCTGGTACCATTGGATAGCCCTGGTTTAGAGCTTCATTTTGCATACCCATTTGATGGGGTTAAGCCTCTTAATATGTATTTCAGATGAGAGGTGAAAATTAAGGTTTATGCTCAGCAATAACTTTGCGCATGAATAACTTTGTTATTATTTGTCCTATGATGATGGGACTTACATTTTCAGAAAGAGGTGAGTTTAATTTTTCCTTTGATACCTTTTGAGCTAATTTGGCTCAGCTCCATATTTTGGTGGTATCTTGGCTATACAATTGACTTATGGTTTTTGGCTGTCATGTTTGTGCTCTGGTTCTGAGTCACAGGCTTACAAAAAGTGCATGTAAGAATACCATAATATTAAGTTCCCAAAGCATGCATAACACTATTTGTAGTGCATATGTAACATGGGATTTCTCACATTCCCATTATTTTGGTGTGAAATTGAGAAAAACAAACATTTTCATGGATCTTTTATGTGGTATTGAAGTACTTTCCACATTACCACCTCAAAGAGTTGATTTGAGCTTATTCACTCTATGGAGCTACCCTAGGTAAAATTTTGTGTAGAATCGAAATCTGGCCTTAAATCAATAGATTTACTTACTCAAGAAAAGGTTATTCATCTTTTCTGAAATCAAAAAATATGAATTTTGAATATATGCATGACTTATGGGTTATGCATAATTCACAATTTATTTTTGAGATAATTGTGGCCTATTTGGGTATGTAAAATATACCTCAAGGCTCACAAATATTATTCAATAATATATTTTAAGCAATATTATTCTTTTAATTATTCAGGATATACTGAATTAGGGAAAGTCAGAAAAATTAAATCAAATAAAATAGAATTAAAAACTACTTTTACAATAAAAATCAAAAAAAAGATTAATTATAATCAGTATTATCTTTCTAAATTTAGAAATAGAAACAAGAAAAATTAGTATTAATTTAACAATGAATTATGAAAGTTGATTTAAACTCCAAAAAATGAGTTGGAAATCCACTTCAAATTAAAGGCTTTTATTTTAAATAATAAGATTTTTTTGAAAAATAAATTCTGAGTTAATTGGATCCACAAGACAAGTTAAAATCTTGATAAGGAAATTCACAAATTCGGTTTTGAATATTTAGATAATAGAATTTAATAATGATATTTTTGAATTTCTTTCCTTATTGATTGAGCTTGAACATATGGTTTCATTAGATTTAGAAAATGCTTGAACACCTCAATTCTAAGTTTTCAAAAAAAAGATTGGATTTTTAAAAAATGATTAGGGAATAAGTACAAATATCATTGAGGTTAAAATTGAAAAACTAGCATTTCTACTGTGAAATTTGCGTCCAAAATGATTTATTATTTTGATATTGAATTTGTAAACTTTGATACCACATATTATAAATTAAAATGAAAATAAAATAAAAAACAAGTTATTTTTTTCTAAAAATTATCTTATTTATTTATTCTTTTGTTTTGTAAAAAAATAGAAGAAATTTAATTTTGAATAATTCAAATAAATTTGTTTTCAAAAATTTTGAAGAAATAAAAAAAATTGCATCTGCTTTATTAAGATTTAAATTTCAAATTTCTATTTATAATGATTATTTATTAATTTCTCTTGAAATAAAAACAAAAAGCAAAATTGAAATTTTTTAAAATCCAATTTCTTCTGAGGATTCATTTTTGAAATTTCTGAGTAATTTTGATATAAAATGACCAAAAGAAATTTTTTTTTTTTCAGAATTTCTAGGAGCCATAAAATTGTAATAAAAAGAAATAAGAATGATGACAGTTAAACATATCTTGAATATTTTTGAGATTAATTTAAATAATACAAATTTTAAGTTTGAATCATTTATTTTTATATTGATCCAAGAAAAATTTAACATTAAAGGTCCTGAAATTTATGTGATTTAATGAGCTTATGCTTTTAGTAAATTGGTTTTTCTTATTTTCTTTCTCAATTTATCTTTTGATTTATTTTTTTGATTTATTATTTTGTTATTTTATCATTTATTTATTTATTTATTTTTTTATTGATTTTTTATTTATTTTTTATTTATTTATTATTTATTTATTATTTATCGATTATTTATTTATTATTTATTTATTATTTATTTATTATTTATTTATTATTTATTTATTATTTATTTATTATTTATTTATTCTTTATTTATTCTTTATTTATTGTCAGCCTGTGACTCAAAACCAGAGCACAAGCATGACAGCCAAAATACCATAAACCAATGGTATAGCCAAAATACCACCAAAAAACATGGAACTGAGCCAAATTAGCTCAAAAGGTATCAAAAGAAAGAGGAAACTCACCTCTTCCTGAAAATATAAGTCCCATCACCATAGGACAAGAAATAACAAAGTTATTCCTGCTCAAAGTTATTGCTGAGCATAAACCTTAATTTTCACCTCTCATCTAAAATCTAGAAGGAGAGGCTTAACCCCATCAAATGGGTATTCAAAATGAAGCTCTAAGCCAGGTCTATCCAATGGTACTAGCCAAACTGAGCTAGCACCAGTATTACTGGAGTTATGGTCAAATTCAGACCAAATAAGGGTGAATAAAACATTCACCTCTCATCTAACTTTTACAGTTTTAGTGTGAGATACTTAAAGTGGGGTCTTTTTGGAAAGAGCACAATCAGGGCTATCTGATGGTGTCATCCATTTCCTCATATCTCAACTAGAACAGAAGTTATTAGCCAAACAAGCTTAATACAGCTTTTGCCCAAAACACGCCAATGTATAAAAACACTTGTACATGGGATAACTTTGCCATATTTAATAATAACCATGTCAAGTTGGGTACCATTGTATAGAGCTCATACAGGGCTATTCAATGAACCAACGTTGAGCTTGATATCTCAAAAACTGACAGAGTTATGACAATTTTAAGGTAAAAATCCCACCTGCTGTCATATACAGCCTTACCATGGGATAATACCCTATAACCATGAATATGAGGTGTCAGATAGACGAAGAAGCATGTTTTCACTTCAATACCTCATATGTCAGTCAATACTGGGGTCCCATACAGTTTCTGTACAGCATTCTACGCGTCATACACGTCAGAATCAGGCTGTGAGGTCCCCAGATGAAAGTTTTCACCCTGTATTGGTGAAAACTGCCCAGATGTGGTTTCAAAACCACATCTGAGCCCAATACAGGGTATAAAGGTTGTCTGCAAACCACAAGCCTGTCATGAGGCGTGAAAAATCTTCACTTCCTCTACGTGAAAAGGTCTAACAGCCTTTTCACCCCAATTTCAGGATAAAAGGAGGGCTTTTTCACTGCCAAAACCTTTCCTCATCCTGCTCTTGAATACCCTACGTAGTAAACTGTCAAAAACAGTTTTACTCTTGGGTAATAAACAGGTATAATTATATTTTTAATTATTGCAAATCTTATTATAGTAAACCAACTGGTAAGATTGCACCCTGGGTTCTCAATAGTGCTCACCACCACTATTAATCAATAGTAGAACCCTTTAAATTACAATATAAATCATCTTTTAAACCTTAAAACCTTATTTTAAATCAATCTTCTACGTGTCACAGTCATAATTCTAGTTGTAAATACCTTTATTACTACTTCAATATAGACTCAACCTGACATTTTGGGGGCCTGGCCGTGTTTTTAACTTATTTTGGACCTTTAAAAGTAAGTTTTTTCTCTTTTTATGATTTATTGACACCTGTTTTATCTTTTTAGGCGTCATTTTCTTTTAAAAAATATATTTTATATATATTTCTTTTTAAAATTTAATAATACTCATATTTTTAAGAGTATTTGTGTAGTGGCTAATAACCATAAGACCAGTATTTTTGGCGTGTTTTTGCATATTAAAACACATTGAGCCACTAATACAGTCCTAATTATTAATTGAATTAAGACAACTCATACTGATAAACCAACAGTTGAGGCGTGTTTGGGCACATTGTTAACTCAATTACCCTGTAATACACCATCTTTTAACAGATTATACTTGCTGATAACAAGTATTCTGTAAGATATTGGTATACAAACAGTATACCACTTATCAATAAGCTGTATTTTTTGACGTGGAATTGTTAATTCAATTACACTGTCACTATACAAGGGCATACTGTAATAATATACAAGCCCAGAGGCCATTCTTAGACGTGCAAAACCAGCCTTTTAAGAAGTCTTAACTGACATAAGCCCTCTTTTTCCTGTTTTGATTCAGTGGAAGAAAACTACATCCCACTTGAAACCCAGTCACAGGCCAACACACCAGTGACACCCTCAGAACCAGAGGGCAGCAAGGGTAAAGGAAAAAGGCTTAGTGAAGGCCTCATTACAGCCAAGAAGTGGACACCAATAGCCACTCAGAGGAGTAGAAAACCACAAAACTCTGCTTCAATACAAGGTAAACCAACCTTAACCACTTGTACAGGGAAGATTACAATTATTAACCCAGTTATAACCTCCAAAGGCAAACTGCCCAAATCAGCAGATAACAAATTTGTACAAGGAACAGTCAAAGGTAAATACCCTAAGAACATAAAGTTTTTGACTGCTTGCAAACACTGATATGTCCCCTGCATACCTCAGAGACCTTGGCTTCCAAAGGAACCAGCCAGAGGATAGAGCAGGAATGTCTAGAACCAGAAGACCTGAAAGAAGACACATTGGACACAGTGGTGGATGGCAAAACAATGAGGGAGATAATATCAACCTTGCCATTCACACTCCAATTCAACAGAAACCTCAAACCAGAGGACTGGAAGGATATGGATCAAGTTCTTCAAATCCACCAACTCCTCAAAGATTTGTTTCAATGGAGCATGGACAACAAAAGGTTCAACCTAGCAACTCACTGGGCAGAACTGGGATCAAGTTGCCAGAAGATCTGTCTCAAAGAGATAGACTTCAAAGACCTTATGGTAATCACCAAGGGTTGGAATCCTACCAGGCAGCACAGACTCCTGGAGGCAAGGGCACAGAGGATAAGGGAGAATCAAGCCACTATCCAAGCTATAGAAGAACAGTTAACCCAGACAGGGCCTACTCAGATTCCTTCAGGTTCACAAGGAGCAGGCCAAATCAGCTCTCCAGTAGCTTCACACCATTCAGAAACCAGCAGATCAGTGGCCAAGAGTCACCATTCTTCACAATTCCAGGAAGTTTCCAGGAGAAGACAAGGCAACAAAGGCAAGAACAAAGCCTCCTTCAACCAGAGGAGGAAAGAGTCAGACCCCATGATCCAGAAGCTGTTAGATTTGGTAAAAGAAGTACACAAGAACCAGAAGTAGTTGTAAACCACTCTAGAATCAGTAGTCCTAGTAATAGAAACATTACCCCCACTCAGACTGAAAATAACATTATCACATCTGAGAGTAACATCAACAGTGACACACTGTGGTTACAAATGTCCCAATATGCTGAGCAATCTGCAAAGCAAGCTACAGAATTTGCAGCTGCCCAAGAGAGGATGAGAAAAACTCAAGCCTCATTGGAGCAGATAGTTAAAAACCTTCAGGAAGGATATGCTCAACTGAGTAAAGCCTCTGAAGAAACCAACAAGAGACTGAATCAAGTCTCTGAAGAACAACACCATAGTAGCAGGGACAGGGAGTGTCTGAACCAAGACATCAACAAATTGTTTGATGCCTACCATAGCTTAAAGCCCCAACCACAAGGCCAAGCTATAGAGAATCCATATCAACCAGATGACATCAAACCAGATGCCATGTTGTTGAATAAGGCAAGATCTCCATCACAATACCAGGATGGAGATGGCATGTCTTATTCAGAGAAGGAAGCCTTGAAACAGCTTCCTGAGGCCTCAAGCTGGCCCAAATTCTCTGGATCAGGAGAATATGATCATATGGAACTCATAGATTATATTGATGGACTCTTCATTGATGTACCAAGCATACCAGATTACTGGATCACTGCTAGACTGAATACTGCATTTAAAGGTCATGCAAGTATATGGTACACTGAAATGAAAGAAATCCATGGCAGAAGAAATTGGCCATGGTGGAAGAGTCAAATAATCCAAAAGTACAGTAATGGAACTTGGATATGGCAAAAGACCATGTCATTTGAAAATGACAAATACTCTGTGGACAAAGATCCATATGAGTGGTGTCTTAGACAGTCTAAAAGACTTAAAGCCATTGATCCTCAAATGAACATTCAAATGAGGAATCATAAACTTCTGACACAACTGCCAGGAGAACTAGAGCATGCAGTAAAATGCAGATGCAACCAAAATTGCACTCTAGATGATATAGCCAATACCTTACAAGACATAAGGAAAAGGACTAATATAGGGAAATTCACCCCATATAGAAGCAATAGTTTCAAAGAGAAACAACCTTTCAGGGTAGAGTTTAAAGACAAACCCAGAGAAAGAGTGGCAGAAGTGGCAAAAAAGAAGAATGCTTGTCACAATTGTGGTTCAACAGACCACTATGCTAACAACTGTCCAAAAGCAAAGAAGAAAGTCTATGCTATAGAAAAAGTTCCTGAAGAAGAACCTCCAACAGAGGATTCTGAACCAGACTCTATGGGTGATGCCATCAGAGAACCATCTGATGAGGATCAAGACCCAAGAGAGGAATTTCTAGTGGAATACCAAGAGGAAACCCCACTAGAAATCCAGGATATACAGTTGGAAGCAGGCATGCCACAAGACACTGCCAACAAGAACTTGTGTAAACACACACAAGATGCACAAACATTCCTGGTTACACCAACCAAAGGAATGGCATATATACATGGAACAGCCACAAAAATGACTGTATGTATTGACAATGCTCAGCACCCACTGATCATTGACAGTGGAGCACACTGCTCCATAGTGGCCAGAAATTATCTGGATAACCACTTCCCAAACTGGGAAAAAGAACTCTTGCCCACCAGGGCAAAGAACTTTAAGAGTGCATCTGGAAAGATGACCTCTATTGGGACAATTATCAAAGAGATAATTATAACCCACAGAAAAGGTAATATCAGACTCAACCCAGAGTTTGTAGTGCTTGAAGATGCCCACATCCAAGGGTTTTTACTGGGAACAGATTACCAGAGGATGTATGGCATAGATATTTACAATAGTAAAAATAGGCATATTACCATTGGTACTAACAAGGAAAAGAAATTTTCTCTTGATATATACCAGATATCTTCTCAGGACCCACTAGAAGAACTTCTGAAAGAATTCAGAGAGGGACAGTTTAGCACTACCCTCACCAGTAAACAAAAGCTAAGTTTACTGAAGATGCTGAGGAAGAATAGACCAGCATTTGCCATTGGTGAAGAACCATTAGGCAAGATCAAAGGCCATGATATAGAAAGGCCTTATCCACCCATGTTAAGGAGACCTCCTTACCCAGCAAGTCTGGAGACCAGGAAAGAGATTGAGAAACATATCAATGAACTCCTGGACATGGATGTCGTTAGGAAGATTGGACATAATGAAATAGTGGAAATAACCACTCCTGTCCTAATCACCTGGCATGATGGCAAGTCTAGACTGTGTGAAGACTTCAGAGCCCTGAACAACTACACGAAAGCAGACAGGTATCCTATACCAAGGATACCTCATGCCTTGGATAAATTGGCCAAAGCCAAATACATAACCAAGATGGATTGTATGAAGGGCTTCCACCAAAATGGAGTTAAACCAAACTCCATGAAATTACTCAGAATTATATGCCATATGGGCATATATGAGTACACCAGGATGCCATTTGGCATCAAGAATGCACCAGCCCACTTCCAAAGGATGATGGACACCATATTTCAAGAAGAAATAATGGAAGGCTGGATGGTAGTATACATTGATGATATCATTATATACTCAGAGACATGGGAAGACCATGTACAATACATAGACAGAGTGCTAAGTAAATGTACACCCATCAATCTGAAAATTTCACTCAAAAAGTGTAATTTTGGCCAACAAGAGCTACTAGCTCTAGGACACAAAGTCTCAGGCCTTAGTCTGGCAATTGACCAGAACAAAGTAGCAGCAGTACTGCAAAAGCCAGTACCAAAGAACATCAAAGAGATGCAATCTTTCCTTGGATTTGCTAGCTACTATAGAAACCACATCAAAAACTTTGCCCACATAACCAGTAGTCTTTACAAGTTATGCTCAAAGGATGTAGTTTTTGAAATAACCAAGGAAAGGAGGGATGCATATGAGAGGATCAAATATGAACTCACTAATGCACCTGTGCTCATCTTGCCTGACTTTGAACTACCATTCAAGTTATATATAGATGCAGCATGCAGCCAAGGCTTGGGAGCAGCCCTTCACCAAAGACAAATTGTGGATGGTGAACCAAGAGAAGGTGTAATATGTTACATCTCCAGGAAGCTGAAAGATTCAGAAGCCAGGTATGGGGCCACCCAGACAGAATGTTTATGTCTAGTCTGGGCTCTAGAAAAACTCCACTACTATTTGGAGGGTGCAGTCTTTGAAGTCTACACAGACTGCACAGCCTTGAAGTCTTTACTAAACATGAAGACCACTAATAGACACATGCTGAGATGGCAAATAGCCATCCAGGAGTATAGAGGGAACATGACCATCATATACAAGGAGGGTAAAAGCCATACCAATGCAGATGGCCTTAGCAGATGGCCACTGGATAATGTCAAAAGCAATCCAGCTTATGACCCTGAAGTTGCTGCAAAAATTCCCATCCATTTTATGGAAATAGATAGGAAGAAGAACTTCAAATTTTCTGAATGGGCACCAGGGAGTGGTACCCTTGACAGTGGAAACACTGATTCAGAAGGGACAGAAACCCCCATACTGGGGATAAGTTCCTCAGAACTGCACAATGAATTCTTCAATGCAGTACTGAAATCTTATGCTAAACACAAACAGTGTAGCATACTACTCCAACTCCTTCAACAAAAATACAGGAGCCCAGAACTAGAAACCCAGATGGAGGAACCCTGGTTGAGGGCCTATAAGGACAATAAATGTTTCCTTATAGATGGCCTGATTTATCACAGAGACAAGCACACCAGTGCACTCACAGTGATAGACAGAGACCACATCTCTTTAATCCTGCAGGAATGCCATGACTGCCCCTATATGGGACACATGAGTGAAGACAGGACTAAAGAGAGGGTAGCAAGCACAGCTTGGTGGCCCAAGTGGGAACAAGAGTTGAGTGAATACATCAACACTTGTGAAAGATGCCAAAAGGCAAATAGAAAACATGGGAAGAAATATGGGTTGCTTCAACACATAGAAGAACCCAAACACCCATGGGAAACCATCAACACGGACTGGGTCACAGGACTTGTCCCAGGAGGCAAAGAAAACTACAATGCCTGCTTAATCATAGTTGATAGGTTCAGCGAGAGCATGAGATGTCTACCATGCCATAAAGAGGACACAGCCATGGACACTGCTCTGTTATTTTGGAATAACATCATATCCAACTGTGGAGTCCCTAAGATCATAATTAGTGACAGGGACCCAAAATTTACATCTGAATTTTGGACCAATTTATATGACATGCTTGGCACCAAGCTTGCTTTTTCCACAGCTTACCATCCACAAACAGATGGCCTAGCTGAGAGGATGATCCAAACAATGGAGGACATCCTCAGGAGGTTCTGTGCCTATGGCATGGAATACAAGGACCATGAGGGATATACCCATGATTGGGTAACCCTCTTACCAGCAGTCCAACTGGCTTATAATACAAGCCAGCACTCTACCACAGGAAAAACACCTGCACTGGTAGAGAAAGGGTGGAATCCCCTGTTACCTGTGGATCACTTGAAGAAAAATCTTCTGGCCATCCACCCCACCGCCAAAGACTTCCATGATATGTGGAAGAAAGCCTGTGATACTGCTGCCAAATGCATAGCTGAGGCCAAAGAGTATAACAAGCAAAGGTGGGACAAGTCACATATGGAACCTGACTTCAAGGAAGGGGACCAGGTGTTAGTGTCTACACTGAACCTTAACAATCTCAAAGGACCTAAGAAGATGAGAGACTCATTTGTAGGGCCCTTCACTATCATTAAGTTGATAGGGAAGAATGCAGTAGAGGTCAAGCTCACTGAGGAGTTTTCTAGGAAACACCCAGTCTTTCCAGTGAGCCTGGTCAAACCATACTTCCAAACAGAGGAGGATAAATTCCCCTCCAGGAAGAAAAACATCACTCCACCAGAAATAGTGGAAGTAGAAGACTCTCCAGGACCTGTGAGTAAAATCATCAGGGCCAGAAAAATCAGACTTAATGGGAAGGATCAGAGACAATATCTAGTCAGATTCAAGAACCAGACAGCTGACAAAGACAAAAGGTTGGCAGAGGATGCCATACCAGATGGGAACCTTCATTTAAGGAGATTAAGAGCCTCTAGGAGGACTGAACAGTCTTATCAATGATGAGCCTTTTTTAGAGGGAGGGTATGTCAGCCTGTGACTCAAAACCAGAGCACAAGCATGACAGCCAAAATACCATAAACCAATGGTATAGCCAAAATACCACCAAAAAACATGGAACTGAGCCAAATTAGCTCAAAAGGTATCAAAAGAAAGAGGAAACTCACCTCTTCCTGAAAATATAAGTCCCATCACCATAGGACAAGAAATAACAAAGTTATTCCTGCTCAAAGTTATTGCTGAGCATAAACCTTAATTTTCACCTCTCATCTAAAATCTAGAAGGAGAGGCTTAACCCCATCAAATGGGTATTCAAAATGAAGCTCTAAGCCAGGGCTATCCAATGGTACTAGCCAAACTGAGCTAGCACCGGTATTACTGGAGTTATGGTCAAATTCAGACCAAATAAGGGTGAATAAAACATTCACCTCTCATCTAACTTTTACAGTTTTAGTGTGAGATACTTAAAGTGGGGTCTTTTTGGAAAGAGCACAATCAGGGCTATCTGATGGTGTCATCCATTTCCTCATATCTCAACTAGAACAGAAGTTATTAGCCAAACAAGCTTAATACAGCTTTTGCCCAAAACACGCCAATGTATAAAAACACTTGTACATGGGATAACTTTGCCATATTTAATAATAACCATGTCAAGTTGGGTACCATTGTATAGAGCTCATACAGGGCTATTCAAAGAACCAACGTTGAGCTTGATATCTCAAAAACTGACAGAGTTATGACAATTTTAAGGTAAAAATCCCACCTGCTGTCATATACAGCCTTACCATGGGATAATACCCTATAACCATGAATATGAGGTGTCAGATAGACGAAGAAGCATGTTTTCACTTCAATACCTCATATGTCAGTCAATACTGGGGTCCCATACAGTTTCTGTACAGCATTCTACGCGTCATACACGTCAGAATCAGGCTGTGAGGTCCCCAGATGAAAATTTTCACCCTGTATTGGTGAAAACTGCCCAGATGTGGTTTCAAAACCACATCTGAGCCCAATACAGGGTATACAGGTTGTCTGCAAACCACAATCCTGTCATGAGGAGTGAAAAATCTTCACTTCCTCTACGTGAAAAGGTCTAACAGCCTTTTCACCCCAATTTCAGGATAAAAGGAGGGCTTTTTCACTGCCAAAACCTTTCCTCATCCTGCTCTTGAATACCCTACGTAGTAAACTGTCAAAAACAGTTTTACTCTTGGGTAATAAACAGGTATAATTATGTTTTGAATTATTGTAACTCTTATTATAGTAAACCAACTGGTAAGATTGCACCCTGGGTTCTCAATAGTGCTCACCACCACTATTAATCAATAGTAGAACCCTTTAAATTACAATATAAATCATCTTTTAAACCTTAAAACCTTATTTTAAATCAACTTTCTACGTGTCACAGTCATAATTCTAGTTGTAAATACCTTTATTACTACTTCAATATAGACTCAACCTGACATTTATTATTTATTTATTATTTATTTATTTATTATTTATTATTTATTTATTATTTATTTATTATTTATTTATTATTTATTTATTATTTATTTATTATTTATTTATTATTTATTTATTATTTATTTATTATTTATTTATTATTTATTTATTATTTATTTATTATTTATTTATTATTTATTTATTATTTATTTATTATTTATTTATTATTTATTTATTATTTATTTATTATTTATTTATTATTTATTTATTATTTATTTATTATTTATTTATTATTTATTTATTATTTATTTATTATTTATTTATTATTTATTTATTATTTATTTATTATTTATTTATTATTTATTTATTATTTATTTATTATTTATTTATTATTTATTTATTATTTATTTATTATTTATTTATTATTTATTTATTATTTATTTATTATTTATTTATTATTTATTTATTATTTATTTATTATTTATTTATTATTTATTTATTATTTATTTATTATTTATTTATTATTTATTTATTATTTATTTATTATTTATTTATTATTTATTTATTATTTATTTATTATTTATTTTTGATTTATTTTTTATTTATTTTTTATTTATTTTTTATTTATTTTTTATTTATTTTTTATTTATTTTTTATTTATTTTTTATTTATTTTTTATTTATTTTTTATTTATTTTTTATTTATTTTTTATTTATTTTTTATTTATTTTTTATTTATTTTTTATTTATTTTTTATTTATTTTTTATTTATTTTTTATTTATTTTTTATTTATTTTTTATTTATTTTTTATTTATTTTTTATTTATTTTTTATTTATTTTTTATTTATTTTTTATTTATTTTTTATTTATTTTTTATTTATTTTTTATTGATTTTTTATTTATTTTTTATTTATTTTTTATTTATTTTTTATTTATTTTTTAATTATTTTTTATTTATTTTTTAATTATTTTTTATTTATTTTTTATTTATTTTTTATTTATTTTTTATTTATTTTATAATTATTTTTGAATTATTTTTTATTTATTTTTTGCTACATTTTATCTTCATTTTTTCTTTATATGCTATTTATTTTGCATTTATTTTTTATTTATCTTTTATTTTTTTCATTTATGGTTCATTTTCTATTTATTTTTTCTTTATTTTTTCTTTATTTTTTTCTTTATTTTTTTCTTTATTTCTTCCTAGTTTTTTATTATTTGTTTTATTATTGATTTGTTTGTATTTATTTGTATTTATTTGTATTTATTTGTATTTATTTGTATTTATTTGTATTTATTTGTATTTATTTGTATTTATTTGTATTTATTTGTATTTATTTGTATTTATTTGTATTTATTTGTATTTATTTGTATTTATTTGTATTTATTTGTATTTATTTGTATTTATTTGTATTTATTTGTATTTATTTGTATTTATTTGTATTTATTTGTATTTATTTGTATTTATTTGTATTTATTTGTATTTATTTGTATTTATTTGTATTTATTTGTATTTATTTGTATTTATTTGTATTTATTTGTATTTATTTGTATTTATTTGTATTTATTTGTATTTATTTGTATTTATTTGTATTTATTTGTATTTATTTGTATTTATTTGTATTTATTTGTATTTATTTGTATTTATTTGTATTTATTTGTATTTATTTGTATTTATTTGTATTTATTTGTATTTATTTGTATTTATTTGTATTTATTTGTATTTATTTGTATTTATTTGTATTTATTTGTATTTATTTGTATTTATTTGTATTTATTTGTATTTATTTGTATTTATTTGTATTTATTTGTATTTATTTGTATTTATTTGTATTTATTTGTATTTATTTGTATTTATTTGTATTTATTTGTATTTATTTGTATTTATTTGTATTTATTTGTATTTATTTGTATTTATTTGTATTTATTTGTATTTATTTGTATTTATTTGTATTTATTTGTATTTATTTGTATTTATTTGTTTTCTTTTTTGAATTTTGATCTTTTTTAATTCAGTTGAGTTTATTATAATTTATTCTGGGCTCTTGTAAAAACATGTAAAGATTTTGGTAAAAAAATCAATGTTTTAGTGAAAACATTCAAGGGGTGCTGTCAACCTGTCACTCAAAACCAGAGCATAAGCATGACAGCCAAATACCACAAATCAATGGTATAGCCAAGATACCACCAAAACATGTAGATGAGCCAAATCAACTCAAAAGGTATAAAAAGAAAGAGGAAACTCACACTTTTCCAAATATACAAGGCCCATCATCATAGGACAAAGAATAACAAAGCTATTCCTGCTCATAGTTGTTGCTGAACATAAACCTTAATTTTCACCTCCCATCTGTAATCCAGTGCAAGAGGCTTAAGCACATCAAATGGGTATTAAAAATGAAGCTCTACGTCAGGGCTATCCAATGGTACTAGTCAAATTGAGCTAGCACTAGAATTACAGAAGTTATGACCAAACTAAGGTCAAATAAGGGTTAATAAAATATTCATCTGACTTTTACATTCTTAGAGTGAGATACCTAAAGTGGGGTCTCTTTGCAAAGAGCACAATCAGGGCTATCTGATGGTGCCATTTATTTCCCCATATCTCATCTAGAGCCAAAGGTATGGGGAAAACAAGCTCCATACAGTTCTTAAGTAAAACATATATATGTACAAAAATCTTGTACAAGGCATACCTTTTCCATAATTCATGGTAACCACATCAAATGAGGTACCATTGTGTAGAAAGCATCCAGGGATACACAATGAACCAAATTTGAGCTTGATATCTCAAAAACTGACAAAGCTATGGCAGGTTTAAGCTCAAAATCACACAGTTAGACCAATACAGTCTTACTGTGGGATATTCTCCTGTAAGTATGATTATGAGGTGTCAAACAGACAAGAAGGTTGTTTATAATTCAATAAATCATAGTTCACTCAATACTGGGGCCCTGCACAGGTTCTGTTCAGCATTCTATGTGTCATACACATAAGAAGAGAGCTATGTGGTCCCCAGATGAAAATTCTCACCCTGTATTGGTGAAAACTGCCCAGATATGGTTTCAAAACCACATCTGAGACCAATACAGAGCATACAGGCACCATGAAAGCCACAAGCCAGTATCTGGGAGTGAAAAATCTTCACTTCTCTTACATGGAAAGGTCCAAAAGCCTTTTTCACGCAATTTCAGGATAAAAAGGGGCCTTTTCTCCACCAGAAAAGGTTTCCTCATCCTGCTCTTGAATTCCTATGTAGTACATCTGTAAAAAACAGTTATACTCTTGGAAAAGAACCAGGTATAATTATAATCTTAGTTATTGTAGTCTTCATTGTTGTAATCTAACAGGTAAAGTTGCACCCAGGGCTTTCAACAGCGCTCACCACCATTATTACTCAATAGTAAAGCCCTTGATACTCTTATTTAAACCTTTATAATCATCAATAAATCATTTATCATCATTTTTTACCATTTCACAGTCACAGTTAGGGCTTGTGAGTAGTTATTAATAAGCTTCATCATAGACTCAGCCTGACATTTTGGGGCCTGGCTGTGTTTTTAGACTTTTTGGACCTTATAAGTAATTTTTTTCTCTTATTTTCTTCATTCTGACACTTTTGTTTCTTTTTTTAGGAATAAATTTCATTAAAAAAAATATAATACATATCTTATATTTATTTTTTGGGTGGTATATACTATATAGCACTGTGTTTCCTTTTATTTTAATTGCCTTATTGTGTGGTTTATTATAATTTAATCAACACAAAACCCTTATTTATGGTGTGTTTTTCATATTAAAATACCTTAAGCCATTAATAAAGTCCCTTTTATAAATAAAAAGGACACCTTTTACTGGAAAACCAACAGTATTAGAGGTGTGGTTGGGTATATTGATAATTTAAACTACCCTTTACATAACCACTTCCAGATTGTACTTGCTAATAAGCTGTATTTCTGACGTTTAATTGTTAATTTCAATTCCACTGTCATAATACAAGGGCACAATATAGAAATATATTGCCCAGAGGCCATCATTAGATATGCAAACAGCCTTTTAAGGAGTCTTAACTGAAAATAAGCCCTCTTTTTCTGTTTGGCCAGTGGAAGAAAGCTACATCCCACTTGAGACCCAGTCACAGGCCAACACACCAGTGACACCCTCAGAGCCAGAGGGCAGCAAGGGTAAAGGAAAGAGGCACAGTGAAGGCCTCATCACAGCAAATAAGTGGACACCAATTGCCACACAGAGGAATAGAAAACCACAAAGCTCTGCATCAACAAAAGGTAAACCAACCTTAACCACTTGTACTGGGAAGATTACACTTATTCACCCAATTGTAATATCCAAAGGCAAATTGCCAAAAGCAGTAGATAGCAAATTTGTACAAGGCACAGTCAAAGGTAAATACCCTAAGAGCATTAAGTTGTTGACTGCTTGCAAGCACTGATATGTCATATGTACACCTCAGAAACCTTGACTTCCAAAGGAGACAGCCAGAGGACAGAGAAGGCTTGTCCGGAACCACAAGACCTAGAGGAAGACATCTTGGACACAGTTTTGGATGGCAAGAAATTGAGAGAAATCATAACCACTCTGCCATTCACATTCCAATTCAACAAAAACCTCAAACCAGAGGACTGGAAGCATACAGATCAAGTTCTTTAGATCCACCAACAACTCAAAGACCTTTTTCAATGGAGAATGGACAACAAGAGGTTCAACATAGCATACCACTGGGCAGAACTTGGAGCAAGTTTCCAGAAGATATTTCTCAAAGAAATAGACTTCAAATAACTTATGGTAATCACCAAAGGTTGGAATCCCACCAGACAGTTCAGACTCCTGGGGGTGAGGGAAAACAGGATAAGGGAGAATGAAGCCACTACCCAAACTATAGAAGAAAAACTGACCCAGACAGGGCAGACTCAGATTCCTTCAGGCTCACAAGAAGTAGGCCAAACATGCTCTCCAGTGGCGTCACACCATTCAGGAACCAGCAGATCAGTGGGAAAAAGTCACCATTCTCCACAATCCAAGGAAGCTTCCAGGAGAAGACAAGGATACAAGGGCCAAACCAAGACCTCTTTCAACCAAAGGCAGAAAGGGTCAGATCCAATGATCCAGAAGATGTTGGACTTGGTGAAGGAAGTACACAAGAACCAGAAATAGTTGTACATACTTCTAGAATCAGTAGCCCCATTAATAGAAATATTACCCCCACTCAGATTGAACATAATGTTATCACACGTGAGAGTAACTTAAAAAGTCATGCACTGTGGTTAAAAATGTCCCAATTTGCTGAGAAAACTCAAAAGAATTTTGCAGAACTCCAAGCAAGCCATGAGAGGATGAAAAAATTTACAGCCTCCATGGACAAAATTTTCAAAACTCTTAAAGAGGAACATTCTCAATTGAGCAAAGTCTCTGAAGAGGCCAACAAAAGACTGAATCAAGTCTTTGAAGAACAACACCACAGCAAAAGGGACAGGGATTTTCTGGATCAAGACATAAACAAACTGTTTAATGCCTACCATAACATAAAGCCCCAACCAAAAGGCCATGTTATGGATAATCCATATCACCAAGAATACATAAAACCAGATGCCTTTTTGGAGAGTAAGGTAAGATCTCCATCTCAATACCAGGATGCAGACAATATGTCTTATTCTGAGAAGGAAGCGTTTAAAACAGCTTCCAGAGGCCTCAAGCTCACCTAAATTCTCTAGAACAGGAGAATATGATCATATGGAGCTCATTGATTATATTGATGGACTCTTCATTGGTGTACCAAGCATACCAGACTACAGGATTACTGCTAGACTTAATACAGCATCCAAAGGAAATGCTAGTATTTGGTACACAGAAATGAAAGAAATTCATGGAAGAAGGAACTAGTCATGGTTGAAGAGTCAAATCATCCAAAAGTACAGCAATGGTACTTGGATATGGCAGAAGACCATGCAATTTGAAAATTACAAGTACTCTGTGGACAAAGACCCATTGTAAGGTTTGACTATGAAACAATAAGTAAAAATTACTAATATTTTACTTATTATACTATGAATGTCCTTATAAATGAAATAAATAAGATAAAAATAATTATAATAATAAAGAATTATTATAATTATGGCACAAAATAACTATATTATTAGATAAATATAATAATATAATTTATACTATAAAAAATAATATATATAAAATAAATATATTAATATGAGATAATTAATATATTTAAAAGGACTTTATTATTGTTACCAATAAATAATAAAGGCATAAAAAATTGTTTTTTATTAATAAAAAACAATCAATAACAATAATATTACCAATATTAAAGTTATAAATTAATATAAATACTATTTCTATTAATTATAGAATTATTGAAAGAAATAATGGAGACAAATTATTATAATTAATAGAAATCACCTAATTTTGATGCTTAATATAATAATTTTGAATAAATTTACGCCTAGAAATGTAAATACAACTTTATTTAAATTGTAGTTACAATACAATTTAAGAGAAATTACAAATTTTCTTGATTTTACGTGGAATTGAGGTTTTTAAGAGAAATTTAAACAAAAAAATTAAATAATTTTCATAATCACGTCAAAAATGAAGATTATTATAAGATTGCCTTTGGTCTTTAATAATATAAAAGTTTTATATATAAAGAATAAAGAAATTACCTTTTTATTTAATGATTTAATGTTTGTAAGTGTCTGAGGGGAAAACAGAGTAAAAAGAGCTGTATTTATGGTAAATACCTCCTTCCTAGAGTCCAACAGGCTTCTAGTAGACGTGCACTGATCATATCCACTGGAATTGATCAATATTTAAAGGTTTGGTGATGATTACATCATGATAAAACCATCTTACCTCATTATTACGCCATTATTTAGAGTTATCACTATAACTCTAGGTTTGATGACGTCAAGGCTTGGAAGAACCCCAAAATTTGTGTATTTTATTATTTTTAATCATAAAATAACAGTATTCACCAATTTCATCACTCATATGACTGTTGAACTTAATTTAAGGTTACAGTGAGTGATCATAAATGATCAAATTAAGCTCAAACTTCGATCCTTAATACCTTTTAAGATTTACACGCTACAGAAATTCATAGAGTGAATTCTAATAGCTTGGAATAACCTCATTATTCTTCCAAGAGAATTTTATTACATTATCAAAACTCTATTTTTGATGATTTTTCTTGTAACTCATCTTTTCTGTTGAAATTTAATATTTTAAACTTCAAACCATGATTTCAAGGGGTTATACCTTGAATATTATAATAAAGAATACATCATTCTTCACGAATAGACTAGTAGAATCCAACTGTCTACTTTGTTTTGAGCTTGGACCACTTTCCCAACAAAGTGGTCAACAGCTCTGTTGATTTTAATCAATAATCCCTTACAGGTTTTAACCTTGTTTATAACTTGTAAAATAAACTTCATTTCTGTATTACTAAAGTAATTACATGATGACTTTATTTTGGTTCATCACTCTATCATGCATATTTCAAAAGATATTAGATAAAATCCTTGAATATATGCGTTGACCAAAAAAGTGCACATATTCAGCTTAATTCTTTAAGTATTGACTTTGGAGCTTAGCTTATTAATTGTTTTATATGTGGATTTTCATGAAGAATCCAATGGTAAAATTTATTTTGAATGTTGTCTCATTGGTCTTTGAAACAAATAAGGATTTATGTTTTTTATAAGGTATTATTACTTATAACTCATTAAATATTGACTTTACAGATATGCCATAAAAATGGTATATGTGTATTTTACCATGGGGAATCCAATGGTATAGTCTATTTCACATGTTTATTTGTTTGGAGTTTAAGTTAAACCAAGTTTTATGCCAATTTATGGCATTTTTGTAGTTTTGAGGTAATTATTTTTACTGTATAATTATTTTAAATATTTCTTGTGACCTTTTTGGGTATGTGGTCATATCTCAAAAGTTCACATTCCCTACCACCAAAAAAGATTGTACCACAATCTGATATGTGTAATTTGGGTATCATTCACTGTCCTACCTCTTCAATAGACTTTGTTAGTCTTGAAGCTCAATAATGCTTAACTTTTCTATTTTTAAGGTTTTCTTTCATGTCTGAACCTTCTTAGTAGTTTATAAGCATTTGTTATAGCTCTCTCAAGTACCCATTCATCTTCTTGAGTTGAATTTCTATACCTTAAAAGGTATTCTCTTTCTTTTTTGTTTCTTGTCCTTCTTTCTTTAAGGACTTTTACAATTTTCTTTTCTTCTCATTCTTCCGAGGGGGGAATTTCAAGTGGGGGTTTATTTCTTAGTGGAAATAACTCCTTGTCACTTGAGCTGTAAGGGCCTATCAGACTTACAGGGAAAGTTGGGTGTTTGTTCATTAATTCACCTGTGAGTTCCAATTGCACAGCATTGGGTCCATGAAGTGCTTTGATCATAAATGGTCCTGCAAAGAAATCTTTCAATTTCTTTGGACCTTTTATGTTATTAAAATTCAGGGTTGATACTAGGACCAAGTCTCCTATTTTGAAGTCAAGTGGTTTATGACTTTTATCCCATCTTTTGTTTGCATATTTGAAAGAATATTGCATACATCTGTTTGCATGGTGTCTTGCTTTGTCAAGCATTATCTTAAAACTGCTTACTGTTGGATGTATATCCACTAAGTCCTTTTTGAGGGTATCATAAGGAAGTCTTTGATTCCAACCTTTTTCTAGCATTGCTGGTGTTTTTCCATTTGAAGAATGGATTGATGTTTTATATGCCAGTTCAAGAGCTGGTATTAGTGTACACCAATCATGGGGAAAACCATCAGAATCTTTGAATTCTAGTCCATAAGCACAGAATCTTCTGATCATGTCCTCCAAGGTCTGTATCATTCCTTCTGCTAAACCATCAGTTTGAGGATGGTAAGCTGTTGAAAATGGTAATTTTGTCCCAAACAAGTTATGGAGATTTGCCCATAATGTTGAAGTGAACTTTGAGTCTCTGTCACTTATAATATTCTGGAATAAGCCTGTATGGATAATAATCTTATTCCATATCATTATGGCTGTTTCCATAGCTGTGTCATCTTTATGACATGGTAGGAACATGGGAGTTTTGCTATACCTGTCAACTAATACTAGGCATGCATTATAGCTTCTGTCTCCTCCTGGGGGTAATGCTGTTACCCAATCCATATGAACTATTTCCCAAGGGGATTTTGGTTCTTGGATTTGGATGATCATTCCAAATTTCTTTCCTGTGGCTCTGTTGGCTTTTTGACATCTGTCACAGGTTTGGCAGTATTCTGCAACATCTTTCTTCCAATTTGGCCACCAAGAGCAGGTTTTCACTCTCTCTAGTGTTCTGTCTTCTTAAAGATGTCCAGCTGCAACAATATCATGACACTCATGTAAAATAGTGTTTATCAGGGTTCTATCTGTTAAAGCCATAACACATGTGTGTTTTGTTCTATGGTAAAGGATTCCATCAAGGAGATGGAATCTTACTTCATCATATGCCTTTTTCCATGTTTCATCTAATTTTGATGAAAGTGATGGGTCTTTGCAGTCTTTCATTAGAAGTTGGCTTAAGATATGGCAATTCTTGTCTATCTTATAGCTTTCTTTAACTTGGTTAAAGAGTTCTGTGCCAATGTCTGTAACACATATTCCTTCTATGTGGTGGTCTTCCTGTGGTACCCATGCTGGATTGTCAGAGGTATTTGCTAGAGCCCATCTGCATTTTTATGAATATTACCAGATTTATGAAAAATAGTCATATTTCCTCTATATTCTTGGATAGAAATTCGCCATCTCAGCATATGTCTATTTGGAGTTTTCATATTTAATAGAGATTTTACAGCATTACAGTCTGTAATCACATCCAATACTGTTCCATCCAATTAATAATGTAATTTTTATAAATCCCATACTAAGCAGAGGCATTCCATTTGGCTTGCTCCATATCTTCCTTCTGTTGGCTTTATTTGTATTGAAATAAAACAAATTGGTCCTTCCACTGGTTTGTCATTGATAATTTGTGTCTGATGTAGTGCAGCACCTAGTCCTTCTCCACAAGCATCAATGTAAAGTTTGAAGGGTAGTTTCCAATCTGGCATTAGAAGAAATGGGGAATTTGTTATGGAATTTTTCAATTCTTCATATGCGTTGACTCTTTCTTCTGTCATTTCATAGACTGTTTGTTGGTCAGATAGCTTATACAAAGATTTAGAAATTTTTGCAAAGTCCTTTATATGCTGTCTATAGTAACCAGCAAATCCTAGAAATGTTTGCATTTCTTTTTTTGGTTTGAGCCATTGGCTTGAGTAGTACTGCTTCTACATTATTCTTGTCTATGCCTAGACTAAGTCCAGATACAACATGTCCTAGTGCTTTTAGTTCACTGTATGCAAAATGACACTTCTTCAAGGAAATTTTTATATTCACTTGCACTATTTTTTGTAGTACCCTTTCTAGTCTTGTAAGGTGATTTTCCCAAGTTTCTGAGAAAACTATGATATCATAAATATAGATAATTAACCATCCTTCTGATAATTCTTCAGGAAATATGGTATTCATCATTCTTTGATAATGGGAAGGTGCATTTTTTATCCCAAATTGCATTCTTGAGTATTCAAAAATTACACAGTGGACTATTATTGTCAGTAGTTTCTTGGCATTGTCTGTTAAGACATTTTGATGAAAACCATTTAACGCATCCATGGCTGTAATGAACTTAGCTTGTGATAATTGTGTCAATGTCTCATGGATTCTGGGTATTGGATATCTGTCTGGAATGTTATAGATGTTCAGGGCTCTGAAGTCTCCTACCATCCTTGTATTTCCATTATGCCAAGTTATAAGGACAGGTGTAGTGACCTCTACCTGTTCATTATGTCCTACCTTTCTTAATACTCCAAGGTCCATTACTTCTTTAATATGTACCTCCAAGGCTTCTCTAGCCCTTGGACTAGCTGGGTAAGCAGGTCTCCTTAGTAAAGGTGGGCAAGGCTTTTCCACATTAAGAATTATATCCACTTCATGCCCAATTATGGCCCCTAGTGGCTCCTTGTCAGTTGCAAAGGCATTTTTGTATTTACTAAGAGGTAAATCAATTTTCCTTTCATTTTTTCTGTTAATTCTTGATTGAATTCTGCCTCTTTGAGTTGTTCAGATATAAAAAGTTCCTTCTATGGAATTTTCTCTTCATTCTTAATAACTGTGATTTGTTTTTTGTTATTTAAGAAGCCAAACTTTTGTCTTTTGTTGTCTCCTATGGTAAAATATCTATCTTTTTGGTTAGAGATATCTATACCATAAATTGATAAGTAGTCATTTCCAAGTATGAAGTGATTACTAGTACAGTTGTCCATTACTACAAACTCTACTTTACTTCTGACACATTGTGAGGGGTGAGGAAAAGTTAGTGTTAAATAAATTATTCCAAGGGGCTTCATGCTCTCACATGCACTACTAAATTTGACACCTTGTATTGGTATAAGTTTTTCTTGCCAGTCTGGGACAATGGTTTTTAAATAAATTTTACCAACACAGGTGCAATATGCTCCTGTATCCAAGTTCACTTTTCCTTCTTGTTTATCAACCATAACAATACTTATACTTGATTTTCCAGCTGTATATCCCATTCCTCTTGCAGGTTTGGTTCTATACATTTTGGCATCTTGTATATTTGTCAGGTTTGTGTCAGATGTTCCAACTTGTGGTAAGTTTGAGTTAACATCTAGTACTTCATAAATTATATCAATATTATTAATTTGTGCATTAATTATATTAATTTCATCACTTTCAGAGCTTTCTGACTCTTCTGTTTCTTTTTCAGAGTAAGATTCCTCCTCTTTGTCATTGTGGTTTTCTGTTTCCACAATTTCATTAATCTTTGCCTTTTTGAGGCAATTATTGGCTAAGTGTCCAATACCGCCACATTTATGGAATTTTCGTTGCTCATTATTATTGGATGTATTGGGCTTGAAAGCTTCTTTTTATTTATCTTTTTTGATAAATGGCTTATTTGGACTTTTAATGTCCAATTTCTTCCACGTTCTGCCAATTTTTGTTCTTGTCACTATGTCATCTAGTGTATTGATATACTCTTCTGTGGAGCATGGCTCTATACACCTGCTTCTTAGGGCATGTTCTAGCTCTCCTCCACATTTCTTGAGTATTTTCATGTGCACCATTTATTGTGACATTTCTGGGTACAATGCATTAAGTCTTTCAGCTTGTTTTAAGGACCAAGTTAAAGGTTTGTCTTTGTCTGGGTCAAAGAAAGAATTTTCAAAAGCATTTTCTATTTTGTAGCTCCAGGCATCATTAGCCCACTTGGTGATTACTTCTTGTTTCCACCAAGACCAGGTATTTTTGCTATTTGTTTGCCTTATGCCATAATACCATCTTTTTGCAGATTTTTCAAATAATGAATGTAATATTGCAGTGATCAATTCATATAGTATTGCATAATCTTCTTGTAGCATGTCAATTGTTTTGATAAATGACATGTGGTCATATTCACCTTGTCCTGTGAATGTTGGCCATTCTTTTGATTGAGGTGCCTCCTTCATTAAGACTTGGTTACTGTCTTGGTGACTTAAGTCTGTTATGAATGGATTTGTTAACTTCTCTTTTGGTTGAACAGGGCTTCTTATGTGAGAAAATGGTGTTGATAACTTTGGCATATTTGAGTTAGCCTCATTAATTTTATCCATTTTTTCAGTAATAAGTCTTATTTCACTTTGAATGTCATCTTTCAGATGCATTCTTGCTCACCAATCTTTTTCACATGGTCCAAAAGCAATCTTTGGTGTGATGAAGTCTTTTCTTCAAATTTTTCTACAGAAATGCTTAATTTGTTTAATTTTTCTGTAAGATTATCAATACTGATGTCATAATTGATTGTCAAAGTTTTTTCTTTGATATCACTAATGTATTTGTACAACTCTTGATGTCCTTGTATTAATTTCTGAGTATTATCAATTAATACTTTTGGTTTATTATTTTCAATCATAAATTTTATGTTATCAATTTCTTTTTTGTTTTGTACAACAAGTTTTGTTAAAGATGATAAGCTATTATTTATTTCTTGGAAAGATAATAAACTATTTTTAATGTCTTTAAGAGGTAAAATACTATTTTTAAGCTCTGTTAAAGTATTTACAAAATCAGGAGACAAGGTTATTTCTTTGGTAAATGGGGTTGTCTCATTCTTTGCTCCTCTTTGTCTTTGAATTCCATCAAAGTTCTGGCCATGTTGAAGACATTGTCCATGGCATCCTTTTGGATTTTGGGGAATATGGTTTTGTCCAGTTCTTTTTCTTGTTCTTCTTCTCTTCTTGAGGAAGTGGGCTGGCTTGGGGCTTGCTGGTAGAAGCTACTGGGGCTTCTTTCTTGGTTGCCTCCTTCTTTTTGGCATGGTACTCCTTGATCTTTTTGATTTGAGGTTTGGATGATAGTGGATTCCATCCATTGGAGTATCTCACCATTTCCTCCTCTTTGAGGAACTTTTTCAGGATGTGCCAGGGGCTCATCACTCCTTGGTGTATTTCGGGCAACATTTCCCAATCTTTGTCCTTGTACACCATGTAGTACTGTTTGTACTGACTCATGTAAATGTCTATTTGAGCCCTCTGAATGTGATTTGTACCTGTTTGAGTCACTCATGCGTAGTTCCAATTCTGGTTCAGATATCATGGGCATTTCTGGGACTTGCCTTTGGGATAAGGAACTTCTTTGTGTGGATTCTGTTCCACTGGGGACATTGCCCTTCCTTTTCCCTTTTGAGGAATCAATTCTACCTCTGAGTCCAGATCCATCTGATTGGATGGAGTATTGGGAGCCTCTTCTGGTAGTCATATTATAAGAAAAATACGAAATAAGAGGATTTCAGAACAGGAATTCTTCTTATGGCAATTTATGAATGAGGTACTCACCTTCAGAGTCCTGAATAGTGGGTCCTGGAAAGTACAATTTCCTGGCTTTCTTTTTCTTAGTGATTATTGGTGTTGGAGAACTTTTACAAGTTTCTTCCACCAATCTTTCTACAGTGGTTTGGTTGTCCTCTGTTGGATTGTCTTCAAACACTAAAAAAGACAAATAAATATAAGTCTTTTATATAAAAGTGTTATTTTTGGTAAGATATGGCAATTTTCCACGTAAAAATTGCTTTTATATCTTTTAAAAAGTGAAAATAATTAAAGAAATGAAATTAAAATGAATAAAATAACTTTTTCATTGGCTTTTAATAATTTTTATTTTTAAAGAATAAAATAAAAATGAATATGATTCTTTTATAAAATCATTTTTAATTTATAAAATATCTATTTTAATCACTAGAGTCACTCAGAGAAAGTTTTGGCAAGTCTAAGGATGTGAAAAACCACGTGTAAGACAGTACAATTGCTTTCCAAATGCCTCAATAGCTTTTAAAATCATTATAATATTTATTATTGGATAAGCCCAATTAGAATCTTCTTAAAGATCTTTTAGAGTAAATATCATGGCCAGGCCCTCAAATGTAAGGTTTGACTATGAAACAATAAGTAAAAATTACTAATATTTTACTTATTGTACTATCAATGTCCTTATAAATGAAATAAATAAGATAAAAATAATTATAATAATAAATCATTATTATAATTATGGCGTAAAATCATTATATTATTAGATAAATATAATAATATAATTTATATTATAAATAATATTATATATAAAATGAATATATTAATATGAGATAATTAATATATTTAAAAGGACTTTATTATTGTTATCAACAAATAATAAAGGCGTAAACATTTTTTTTTATTAATAAAAAACAATTAACAACAATAATATTACCAATATTAAAGCTATAAATTAATATAAATACTATTTATATTAATTATAGAATTATTGAAAGTAATAATAGAGAAAAAGTATTATAATTAAGAGAAATAACTTCCTTTTAATTCTTAATATGATGTTTTGAATACATTTACGCCTAAAAATGTAAATACAACTTTATTTGAATTGTAGTTACAATAAAATTTAAGAGAAATTACAAACTTTCTTGATTTTACGTGGAACTGAGGTTTTTAAGAGAAATTCAAACAAAACAATTAAATAATTGTAATGATCACATCAAAGATGAAGATTGTTATACGATTTCCTTTGGTATTCAATAATATAAAGGTTTTATATATAAAGATTAACAAAATTACCTTTTTATTTAATGATTTAATGTTTTGTAAGCGTCTGAGGGGAAAACAGAGTAAAAAGGGCTCTATTTATAGTAAATACCTCCCTCCTAGAGTACAACAGGCTTCTAGTAGACGTGCACTGATCATATCCACTGGAATTGATCAATATTTCAAGGTTTGGTGATGATTACATCATGATCAAACCATCTTATCTCATTATTACGCCATTATTTAGAGTTATCACTATAACTCTAAGTTTGATGACATCAACGCTTGGAAGAACCCCACAATTTGTGTATTTTATTACTTTTAGTCATAAAATGACAGTATTTACCAATTTTATCACTCATATGACTGTTAAACTTAATTTAAGGTTACAGTGAGTGATCATAAATGATCAAATTAAGCTCAAACTTTGATCCTGAATAACTTTTGATATTTACACGCTAAAGCAATTCAGAGAGTGAATTCTGATAGCATAGCAAAACCGTATTATGTTTCCAAGAGCATTTAATTACATCATCAAAACTCTATTTTTGATGATTTTTCTGGTAACTCATCTTTTCTGCTGAAATTTAATATTTTAAACTTCAAACCAAGATTTCAAGGGGTTATACCTTGAATATTATAATAAAAAATACATCATTATTCACGAATGAACTAGTAGAATCCAACTTTCTACTTTTTTTTAAGTTTCGACCATTTTCACAACAAAGTGGTCAACAGCTTTGTTGATTTTAATAAATAATCCCTTACAGGTTTTAACCTTGTTTATAACTTGTAAAATAAACTTCATTTCTGTATTACTAAAGTAATTACGTGATGACTTTATTTTGGTTAATCACTCTATCATGCATATTTCAAAAGATATTAGCTAAAACCCTTGAATATATGTGTTGACCAAAAAAGTGCATATATATTCAGCTTAATTCCTTAAGTATTGACTTTGGAGCTTAGATTCTTAATTGTTTTATATGTGGAACTTTATGAAGAATCCAATGGTACCATTTATTTCACATGTTGTTTCATTGGTATCTGAAATAAATAGGATTTCTGTTTTTTATAAGGTATTATTACTTATAGCTCATGAAATATTGACTTTACAGATATGCCATAAAAGTGGTATATGTGTATTTTACCAATGGGAATCCAATGTATAATTTATTTTACATTTTTGTTCATTGTTTTTTAATTTAAACCAAGTTTTATGCCAATTTATGGCATTTTTGTAGTCTTGAGGTAATTCTTTTTAATGTATAATCATTTTAAATATTTCTTGTGACATTTTTGGGTATGTTGTCATATCTCTGTAACAACCATCCATCAGGGGTAAGGGTATTCATTCATACACCCACTCAAACACCTCAAATCAGCAAATCCAGTATCTGCATCAGCATTCAGTTTCAGCAATCTTCATTCTGAGACATGCATACAGTTTGGTACATCAATACAGCCTGTCAATACCTGTACAGGTTGGATTCACCCAATACAGTTTCAATACACCAGTATGAAGCTGTATGATCACTCAAATACAGCACACCTCTTGTACAGGCTCTGTACAGCAGTACAGGACTTGTATTGGCCAGACTCAATTCAATCATCAATTATTCTCATGAAAATTCTTCCTCTGGATCAGGGCTGGTGATTCTCACATATACCAGCCCCTCTTTCCCCCCCTGGGGACTTTTCCCCAGTTAATTAATTTAGTTTATTTATTATTTTATAATTATTCTTATCCTTATTTTTGGGTATTATAATTATTTAATTTTAAGTTAGTCTTTGCATTTCCTTCTTTGCCTGTACAGTATGAGCTGGGTGGCCATATCCTTATTAATCCTTCTCTTTCCATTCTGACAGGTTGAAACAGTGGACTTGGACTTGTTTGTGGTTGGCTCTTCTATTTCTTACTCTTATTTCTTTGTTGCTGCTTTTCTCATATCTTTTATTATAGTAATTCATTCCTTACACTTTTAAGTGTCTTTAATCCTTCCATATTCTTGAGCGCTCCATAAGTGAGTCCCAGTTTACTGAGTGCCAGGCCCTCTTCACCTCAAAGAGCCCCTGTGACATTAAATTAATTAACTCATATTTGATTCTTTCTTTTCATTCATTTATATTCATTTCTCTCATTCATCAATTATGATCTCTTTTATGACTTAATGATCTTTAATGATTATGATTTTTCTCTCTCATCAATGTCATCTCATTCATTTCATTCATATGAAATTGATTCTTCTTCTTTCTTAATCATTGCTGACCATTTCATTCACTTCATTTCCTTTTATCAAATCAAATTTTTTCTGTGTTCTTATTCAGGTCTTATTCAGGATTGATTATTGGTTTAATTGATTGGATTATTTCATTGGGATTCATTGGCTTATTGATTCAGCGGCTCAGGATTCTTATTTGGAGTGGATTGATTGATTTTGACTTCTCAAGATATTGATTGATCCTCAAGAGCTGATTTTGATTATTGATTGACTTTGAATCCTCAAGATATTTTATTGATCCTCAAGAATTGATTTTGATTATTGACTGATTTTGACTCATCAAGATATTGAATTGATTTCTGAAGATTTTAAATTGATTGATTGATTCCTCAATACCTTGATTTCATATTGAAGACACTGATTTATTGATTGATTGAATATTGATTGATTGTTGACTTACTCAAGATTATTGATATTTGATTTGAATTGATTGTTGATTGTTGAATTGATTTGACTGTTGACTGAATTTGATTTCACCTCAAGATTTGAATTGGTTCCTCAAGATTCATCAAGATTTTATTGTGATTGATTTGGCCAAGTTTTGATTTCTGTTCTCATACCATCAAGTTTATTTCATTTTTATTCAAAATGCCAGTTCAGCATAGCCCCCCAGCCAAAAATACTAGATTCCAAAGAATTCAAGCTGTTCTCACTCCTACAGCAAGGGCTCCTCTTGACCGCACACCATCAGTTCATCAATTGAGTGCAAACTTGGACAGAGGACCACCAACGGAAGGAGCAGCACCCTCAAGAAGAGGTGGAATGAAATCTAGAAGATCAAGATCTTTCTCTGGACTTTTGGGTGGCTACCCTGGGATGTCTGAAGGTGCAAGAGCAAGACAAGGGGAAGTTGAAGATGAAGAGGGGGAAGAGTCTGTGGAAGAGGAAGATTCTGGGTAAACTGAAGTGGCAGATGCTCCAGAGGTGCCTCAGGGTTCTAATCTAGCCCTTTCTAGTCAACCTCTTGTCTCTCAAACTGATCCAAGTCTCCTCAAGATGATGGAGCAGATGACTCAATTCATGGGGCAACTCACTCAAGCAGTTGCTCCCAGGGACAATTCTAAAGCCTCTGCTTTCAAGACTCCATCCATGAAGGCACCTGATTCTTTTGATGGTACTCAAGCTCATAAATTGAGAGGATTTATCCAATCCTGTCAATTAATCTTCCATAATGATCCAGCAAATTTCTTCTCTGACAGGAAGAAAGTTCTTTACTCAACTTCTTTTCTCACTGGTAGAGCTGGAAAGCGGATTGAACCCTATCTCTCAAATATTTCCAATGAAGACCCTTCCTACCTCCTCAATAATTGGCCATTATTTGAATCTCAATTATTCACTCTGTTTGGTGACCCCAATGAAGTCAGGAAAGCTGAACAAGAGTTGGACAATTTGAGGATGAAGGAGAGTGGTCACGTTTCCTTGTACATTGAAGATTTCAGAAGCTTAATGTCAAGAATTGGAGATTGGGGGGAAAGAGCTTATATCCATGTTTACAGAAGAGGATTGGCATCAAGATTATTGGATCAGTTGGCTTCTCACCCTGGAACTTTTGATACTCTTCAAGAAGTTATGGATGTCACTTTAGAATTAGACACAAGATATCATGAGAGGCAAAATGAAAAGGGTGGCAATCAAGAGAAGAAGCCTCCAGTCATTGGATCCAATCAATCCAGGCCTCCTCAAAACTCATCTTCAAAGAGGCCTCACCAGAAGAAGAACAAGAAGGGAAAGCAATTTCAATCTTTAAAGGACAAGCCCCATGCCGCTCTCCTCAATCAGGACAATAAATTAATTGGTTCTGAAAAGGAGAGGAGGATCAAAGAGGGGTTGTGTACTTATTGTGGTGGAAAGCACCCAATTGAAAAATGCTTCAAGAGACCTCAGAACAAGCCTGGGTGATCATCAAGAGGCTTCCCTAGCAAGCAGGGAAAAGCCTGAGTGGGAATCATGATGTGTTCAAGGGTTCTCACTTATTTCCTTCAAGAACACAATTGTGCACTCTGAATACTAGTGTCAAGAAATCTTTAAAATCTCTTATTTTCTCTTCTGTCTCTGATATTTTTTTATAGTATTCTCATTGATTCTGGTGCTACAAACTCTTTTATTGCAAAGAATTTTGTTCTCAAGTACTCATTGACTCTGTCAGAGCTCCCTGAAAAGATTCCTCTTTTCATTTTGGATTCTAATGAATCCCCTGCCTTGTTCATCACCCTTTATACCAAGTGGGTAGTTGACTTGCCTTCCTTCCCAAGCTTTGAATGGGACTTCTTTATCATAGATTCACCCAAGGGAGAAGACCTGATATTGGGCTATGATTTCCTTTACCATTTTAATCCCATTATTGTTTGGAAAAATGGATTGATCACCTATGATTCTAGTGGTATTATTCCTTCTACCAGTAATGACTTAGCCACTTCTGTCAACAGTGTTGCTCTGGTTGGTGAAATTAAGACACCTTCCCTTCCTTCTTCTGTCCATATCCCTTCCATCATTCCCTCTCAGTCATTACTTCCATTAAAAGATTGTCACAGGGGCTCTTGGACAGAAATACAAGAGTGGCCTGGCACTCAGCAATCAGGGAACTCACTTGGAAGACTCCAAAAGGATAAAGAATAAAAATAATAAGAATGAATTCCTCTAAGAGATATGCAGGTACAAGATGAGATGCAAAAGAGGAAAGGGAAGCCAAATGGCCAAAGAGCCAACCAAGTAAGTCCTTAATCACTGTTTCAACCTGCCAAAAATGAATAATGGAATTAGTAAGGATATGACCACCAAATATCCATTGACAGGCGAAGAAAGAGAAAAGAGAAAAGTGCTAAATGACTGACTTAATAATATCAGTATTTGCTTAACTAAAGTGAAAAGAAAATAGAGATAAAATAAAATCAAAATATATTAATTAACTGGGGAAAACCTCCCAGGGTGGAAAGGGTAGCCGGTATATGTGAAAAGTTGGGAGCTTGAGTTCTTCAGGCTGAAAACTGATCTGTATTGATCCTTGAGGCTGTATTGATTCTTTTGGGAATTGATACAGTTGGCTAATGTTGAAATTGAATTGGGTTGAATGAATTTCCCATGATTGAAAATGAAATACAGGTCTTGATGGATCCAGACTGTATTGAAATGAATATGGTTGCCAAGATGGATTAAGTGGAGCTTTGACACTTGACAACTTCTTTTTGGCACTGCCTCTTGAATACACTTGAGAATGAATTGACAGTATTCCCTTGGAAGGAATACTTGGAGTGAGAATAACCAATGACTGCTTGATGGTGTCATTGGTCTTTGACGCTGGAACACTTGCTCTTGAGCCTTGATGATTCCTCTGAATGATTGGGTGCCTTGATGACGTGATGAGATGTTGGAATGTTGAAATGAGCATTTGATATTGCCACCATTGAATTGCTGTTGAAAAATGATGCACAAAGATATATAACATCATTCATGGCATATTGGTTGATTGGCAAGAAGATTACGTCCAAAGGTCTTGAGGTGGAAAGGCAGAGGGAAAAGGATGGATGTAATGGCTTCAGAGCTTGGAATGGTGTTTCTGGGCCTTTTGGGGTTTTTGGCCATTTTTGGGTTCTGAGCCAAAAACTGGCCCAAAAGGCGGGAAAGTGTCTTTTGGACACTTTGCGTCAAAGTGCGCAAAAATGCGCAAAATGCGCAAATGCGCAAAGTGCGCAAAAATGCGCAAAATGCGCAAAAGTGCGCAAATATGCGCAAAAAGTGCGCAAATGCGCAAAAGTGCGCAAAATGCGCAAAAAGTGCGCAAATGCGCAAAAGTGCGCAAAAATGCGCAAATGCGCATTATGAGCCCAAATGGCCAAAAACAGCCATTTGGGCCATTTCCCCTGGTTTTGAGGGAAATGACCAGAAATACCCATTTGGGCATAAATTGCCGCTATGGGTTCTGGATTGAGGTGAAGGGCCATGAAGGCCCCAAAACACAAATGGCCATAAATGGTCCATAAGATAATGACGTGGCCATATTGGCCACTGGTGATGGATATGGCCAATTGGCCATAAAAGAACCGTGGCTTGATATGCCATATGGGGATCCAAGGAGGTGAATTGCCATGGTTGTGACAGTACCCCCCACCTTGAAATGGTGAGCTCCTGAGCACCAATACAAGGTGAAGCCTGTTGAGGCTATTGGAAAGATTTTGAGAGAGTGATTCAAGAGGATTGATTAAGATAAAAATTTGAAGACTGATATTAAAAATTGACATTTGACGCAGGACTTGCTTGATCTTCTTTTGACATTGGCTTCATGATTGGAATTGAATTTTAAAATGAATGAAAATTTTTGACGTGATAATTGACGTGATAAAAGAAAATTTAAAATGAAAATAAAATAATAATAAAGAATGAAAATGAAATTAAGAAAAGAAAAGGAAAAAGAAAAGAGAAATGAATTGAATCTTGAGGAGGTTTCAATCTTCATCACGGAGGTTGATAACTGATTTTGAAATTGGCCAAGGACCTGGAAAGATAAATTTGATGCCAGGTGCTCACAAAGTGGCCAAGGTGATGTTTTGACAAGATTGTAGACCCCTCAGGGAAGTGCACACCAGGAGAGGAACTTACTTTTGGTAATTACCACTCCCGCCAGTGCCATAAAAATAAAACAAAACTGTTGAAGGAATGAATTTGAATTTGGAATCTTGGAAATGAATTGAAAAGTGAATGGCCCATTGTCCCAAGTGAAAATGGCCATAAGATTGGAAATAAAGTTGAAAGCCATGCCAAAGATCTGTGTCCAAAATTGCAAAGTGCTCACAGAGTGGCCAAGGTGATGCTTACAACAAAAAGAGTAGAATACCCCTAAAGGTGCATACCAGGAGTGGGACTTACTTTTGGTAATTCCTCTCCCCACCAAGCACCATAATGAATCAAGCTTTTGAAGAATTCGGCCCAGGCTTGTCAGGATATAGTGAATGAAAGTCTTTGACAAGTTCAGGACAATTCTTGAGGTTTTCGGTTGGTTCCCAAGTGGATCTTTCTGGGTCTTGACTGAAACCTTTCCATTCCACCAGATACCATAATTTTCCTCTCTTGAGCTTTGAGTCCAGTATTTGAGAGACTTCCCATTCCTCCTCTTCTTCAATGGTGATTGGAGGAGGAGGCTCTTGATGCCTATTTGGGATTGTTGACGTCTTGACTGGTTCCAAAAGGGAAATATGGAAAACTGGGTGGATGGATTTCCATTGAGATGGAAGCTTGAGGTGGTAGGCATGAGTGCTGACTTTCTTCAAGATTGGAAAAGGACCCAGCCATCTTTCAGACAGCTTTTTGGTGGGTCTGGTTGATTTGATGTTCTTGGAAGAAAGCCATACCATGTCACCGGGATTGAAAACAGGTGGACTTGCTCTACTTTTATCTGCATACCTCTTAAACCTGTTTATGGCAACTTCAAGTTCTCTCTTGACATCTTGCTGTACTGATTGGATTTTTGTTGATAACTTTCCAGCCGGAGTGTCTTGAGTGATGTGAACTGAGTCAAAATGAGGATCTCTTCCATAAACAGTGAAAAACGGTGATTGTTTTGTTGAAGAGTGGTCAGAGTTATTGTAGGCAAATTCAGCCAGAGGGAGCCAGGTTTTCCAATCATCTTGATGATAACTGACGTACATCCGAAGGTACTGTTCTAGTATCTGATTTACCCTCTCTGTCTGTCCATCAGTTTCTGGATGGTAAGCAGTTGACAAGTCTCTTGAAATCTTGAGCTGCTGACAAAGGTTGGTCCAAAAGGAAGAAACAAAAAGTGAACCTCGATCACTAACAATGCTTGAAGGAAGGCCATGATTTGAGAAAATATTCTTGATGAATAAATGGGCCAAATCTAATGAAGTGATTGAAGCTATTGTTGGAATAAAAACCGCCATTTTTGAGAATCTGTCCACTATGACTAAAATTGAGTCAAAGGAATTGGACAGTGGCAATTGAGTGATGAAGTCCATTGAAAGACAAATCCAAGGACCACTTGGAATTGGAAGAGGCTTGAGGAGTCCAAACTTCTTGTGATGAATATTTTTGTTTCTTGAACACTGTTGACAGGATGAGACATAATCCTTGATAAATTGAGTCATGCCGGACCAGTGGAAATCCCGCTTGACAAGTTTGAGAGTCTTCTCTTGGCCAGGGTGTCCAGCTAGAGGAGAGTCATGCCGCTTTTGAAGTATATTGAGTTGAATTGTGGGGTCATTTGGGACCACCACCCGATCTTTGAAAAGGAGAAGTTTGGAAGAGGAATCAAGAGAATAATCTTGGACAGATTTACCTTTACCCAAATCTTCAAGGACACTTCTATATTGAGAATCTTGCCATACTGCCTTCTGAATTGAATCAATCAAATTTGAAAATGAATCCACCTTGACTGCAAAAAACTTTGAGGCTTGAATTTCATCTTGCTTGATTATCTTCTGATAGTTCATTGGATTCTTGCTGATGAAATCCTCCCCCCTCTCCGGGTAAATGTCGTCCCGACGTGACAAGGCATCTGGAAGGGTGGCCAAGCGGCCAGGGCGGTAAGTGATTGAGAAATGAAATTCAGATAAAAATTCAGCCCAGCGGGCTTGACGGCGAGTGAGAATCTTGGAAGACATGAAATATTGAAGAGATGAATGATCGGTGAGAACTTCAAAAGGGGAAGAAATAGAAAGAAGGAAAGCTCTCCAGCGCTTGAGAGCCCAGACTATGCCAAGGAGTTCCTTGTCATGAATCTCATAATTGAGCTCAGCTGGGAGAAGCTTGCGGCTATCAAATGCAATGGGATGTTTTCCTGAGTCAGAGACCTGACTCAGTACAGCACCCAAGGCATAATCTGATGCATCGGTCTCTACAATGGTGGGTAGAGAAGGGTTGAAATGAGAAAGGATTGGAGCAGTGGTGAATGCCTCTTTGAGTTGATGAAACTGTCTAAGAGCTTCCTCATTGAGGGGAAAACGGGAATCTTTCTTGAGGAAACTTGTGAGTGAACTTATTTTCTTTGAATAATTCTTGATGAAACGGCGGTAAAAATTGGCAAAGCCAAGGAATGATTGAAGAGCCTTGAGGTTTCTTGGAGGTGGCCAATTGAGAATTTGCTGGACTTTTGCTTGGTCCATCTTGAGGCCTTCAGAAGAAACTACATAACCAAGATATTCCACACTAGAAACATGAAATAGGCATTTGGACGCCTTAGCAAAGAGGTTATTGGCTCTGAGTCTGGAAAGAACAGTGGACACATGAGTGACATGTTCTTCCTCAGATTTGGAAAAGACCATAATGTCATCCAAATAAACCACAACATAAACATCAAGAAGATCATAAAAAATATCATTGACGAGATTTTGAAAAGAAGCAGGAGCATTGGTAAGTCCAAATGGCATAACCAAGTACTCATAACTACCATATTTGGTTCTAAAACAAGTCAAATGTTCATCACCTTCCTTGATTCTGAGCAGGTTATATGCACCACGCAAATCAATCTTGGAGAAGATAGAAGAACCATTGAAAACAGTGAGAAGCTGGTTCATAGGAGGAACAGGATACTTGTTCTTCCTAGTAACAGCATTGAGTTTGCGGTAATCAACACACAAACGGAGGCCACCATCTTTCTTTTTGACAAAAAGAACAGGTGCTCCTGTAGAAGAGGAGCTTGGCCGGATGAAACCTTTCTCTACATTCTCTGAAATGTAGGCCCTGAGTGTATCTGACTCTTGGTTTGATAAAGAGTAGATCACCCCAACTGGAGGTAGAGACCCCTCCAGCTCGATATGATGATCACAGGCGCGGTGAGGAGGAAGTTTTTCTGCTTTCACCTTGGAAAATACATCCAAATATTGGTGATAAACAGAAGGAACAACCTTCATCACGGTTTCTATTTCTTCTGGCTCTTCCTCTTCATCCCACAACTCCTCCAGGGAGTCATGATAAGATGAAGGAGGAAGGTCCATATTCCCAAAGAAGAGATGAAGTGAAGATACAGAATTATCTTCTCCAACATCTTGAATCTCTTTGAAGACTTCATCTCTAGGTGATAGTAATGACTGATGGGAATTAAGGGAAGGAATATGGACAGAAGACGGAAATGATGGTGTTCTAGAATCACCAACCAGAGCTGCACATGATTTGGCAGAAGAAAAGTCATTACTGAAAGAAATTGAAGGATCATTATAGTCCTTATGATCAGAATTAAAGGTGATCAATCCTTGCCTCCAATCAATAAATGGATTAAAATGATTGAGAAAGTCAAAGCCCAATATGAGGTCTTCTCCCTTGGGAGTATCAATGACTAAAAAGTCCCATTCAAAGCTTGGGAAGGAAGGGAGCTCAACCATATATTTAGTATGGTGAGTCACAAATAGAGAAGGAGACTCAGAGGAGTCAAGAATAATAAGGGGAATCTTCTCCGGGAGTTCTGACATGGTCAAAGAATACTTGTGAACAAACTGCTTTGCAATAAATGAGTTGGTAGCACCAGAATCAATGAGAATACTGTAAAACATATCAGAGAGAGAAGAAAAAACAAAAAATTTAAGAGAATTTTTGACACCAGTATTCAGAATGCACAATTGTGCTCTGGATGGAAAACTGTGAAGACCATTGAACACAACATGATCTTCACTCAGGCTTTTCCCTGGCTGGGAAATTTGCCTGACGGTTGGGTAAGCTTGTTTTGAGGCCTTTTGAAACAGGACTCAAGACTATGCTTCCCACCACAATAGGTACAAAGACCCTCTTTGATTCTTCTTTCTTTTTCAGAGTTCATGAGCTTGAAATCTTTATTCAACAAAGAAGAATGGGGCTTGTCCCTCTTCTGAAAATTCTTCTTCTTCTTTTGACTTGAGCTTGAAGAATTTTGAGGATGAGAAGAACTTGACTTTGAGGCTTCTGGCTTCTTCTCTTGATGGTGACTCTTTTCATTTTGCCTCTCATGGTACCTGGTATCAAGTTCCAGGGTGACGTCCATTAAGTCTTGAAGAGAGTCAATTCTTGAAGGATGGGAGGCCAATTGATCCAAAATCCTGGATGGCAATCCCTTCCTGAAATGATGGATGAGAGCTCTTTCACCCCAATCCCCGATTCTTGAGACTAAGCTTCTGAAATCAGCAATGTATAAGGATACATGCCCACCTTCTTTCATTCTTAAAGAATCCAACTCAGCTTCTGCTTTTCTGACTTCATTCGGGTCACCAAATAAAGTGAAGAGTTGAGATTCAAATAAAGGCCAAGAATTGAGAAGGTATTTTGAATCTTGATTGGTGAGATTGGAAAGATAAGGCTCAATCCATTTTGCAGCCCTGCCAATGAGAAATGAAGTGGCATAAAGGACCTTCTTTCTGTCTTGAGCAAAGTTTGCCGGATCATTATGAAATATCAATTGACAAGACTGAATGAAACTTCTAACTTTGAAGGGCTGAGTCCCATCAAAGCATTCTGGTGCCTTCATAGATGGAGTCTTGAAGGCTGGTGGTCTTGATGCTTCAGAAGATGAAGCTGCTTGAAGATTGGCCATAATCTGAGTCATTTGCTGCATGATGGCCAATAAAGATGGTTCAGACTGATGAGAGACAGGCTGATTAGACTGGGCTAGAGTTGGCCCTCCAGTACCTTGGGATGCCTCCACCGGAGCAGGGACACCTTCAGTACCATCAGACTCTTCCTCTTCCACAGAATTCTCCTCCTCCTCTTCACCATCTTCACCTGGACCTTTGAAAATAGGCCTTGAAGTTCCTGGAAATCCGCCAACTACTCCTGAAAATGAACATGATCTTCTTGGCCCTCTTCCTTCCTTCCTGGATGGTGCTGCTCCTTCCCTGCGGGGTCCTCTATCTAATTGGGCCCTCAGTTGAGGAACTGCTGGGGTGCCATCTAGAGGAGCTCTTGGAGTTGGAGTGAGAACAGCTTGAGCTCTGGCCTGAGATCTTGTCTGTCTTGCCGGAGGTGAGTGTTGAACAGGCATGATATCAGGAATAAAATTGAATTAAATGAATAAGAATCAAAATTTGCTTGAAGTGAAAAGAGTCAACAATCAAATCTTGAGGAAAATCAATGAATAAAAATGAAAATCTTCAAGTACGTCAATAAATCAAAATCAAATGAAGTCTTGAAGTCAAAATCAAATCAATCAAATCAATCAAAATCAAAATCTTGCAGAAAATCAATCAATCAAATGAAATCTTGAAGAAAATCAATTTATGTCAAAATTCTTGATGTGAAAAATCAGCAAAATCAATGAAATCTTCAGGTCAATCAATTGTCTTGAGGTCAAAATCAAATATGTCAAATCAATCAATCAATCAAAATCAAGTGAATTATTCTTTTAAAAATCAAAATTCTTGAACGAAAAATCAATTATGAATCTTGATGTGAATAACGTGTCTGAATATCTTGATGAAAAATTTGAAAATCAAAGAAAATCAAGATGACGCCTGAATTATGAATGAGAATGAAAATTTGATGATTTGAAAGGATTTAAAAAAAAAGAATAACAAAAATAAAAAATGGGTCAGCTTTCAATTTTCAAAATGAAGAATGAATGAAAGAAAATTGAGAGGTGACGATGAATCATGAAGTTCATAAGCGTAAAAGAATCATAATTACGATGGAATGAGTGAATGAAATTATAAAGAAAGAATGAACAGAATGAAAAAGAAATTATGAGTTAATTAATATAATGTCACAGGGGCTCTTGGACAGAAATACAAGAGTGGCCTGGCACTCAGCAATCAGGGAACTCACTTGGAAGACTCCAAAAGGATAAAGAATAAGAATAATAAGAAGGAATTCCTCTAAAAGATATGCAGGTACAAGATGAGATGCAAAAGAGGAAAGGGAAGCCAAATGGCCAAAGAGCCAACCAAGTAAGTCCTTAATCACTGTTTCAACCTGCCAAAAATGAATAATGGAATTAGTAAGGATATGACCACCAAATATCCATTGACAGGCGAAGAAAGAGAAAAGAGAAAGGTGCTAAATGACTGACTTAATAATATCAGTATTTGCTTAACTAAAATGAAAAGAAAATAGAGATAAAATAAAATCAAAGTATATTAATTAACTGGGGAAAACCTCCCAGGGTGGAAAGGGTAGCCGGTATATGTGAAAAGTTGGGAGCTTGAGTTCTTCAGGCTGAAAACTGATCTGTATTGATCCTTGAGGCTGTATTGATTCTTTTGGGAATTGATACAGTTGGCTAATGTTGAAATTGAATTGGGTTGAATGAATTTCCCATGATTGAAAATGAAATACAGGTCTTGATGGATCCAGACTGTATTGAAATGAATATGGTTGCCAAGATGGATTAAGTGGAGCTTTGACACTTGACAACTTCTTTTTGGCACTGCCTCTTGAATACACTTGAGAATGAATTGACAGTATTCCCTTGGAAGGAATACTTGGAGTGAGAATAACCAATGACTGCTTGATGGTGTCATTGGTCTTTGACGCTGGAACACTTGCTCTTGAGCCTTGATGATTCCTCTGAATGATTGGGTGCCTTGATGACGTGATGAGATGTTGGAATGTTGAAATGAGCATTTGATATTGCCACCATTGAATTGCTGTTGAAAAATGATGCACAAAGATATATAACATCATTCATGGCATATTGGTTGATTGGCAAGAAGATTACGTCCAAAGGTCTTGAGGTGGAAAGGCAGAGGGAAAAGGATGGATGTAATGGCTTCAGAGCTTGGAATGGTGTTTCTGGGCCTTTTGGGGTTTTTGGCCATTTTTGGGTTCTGAGCCAAAAACTGGCCCAAAAGGCGGGAAAGTGTCTTTTGGACACTTTGCGTCAAAGTGCGCAAAAATGCGCAAATGCGCAAAGTGCGCAAAAATGCGCAAATATGCGCAAATGCGCAAAGTGCGCAAAAAGTGCGCAAATGCGCAAAAGTGCGCAAAATGCGCAAATGCGCAAATGCGCATTATGAGCCCAAATGGCCAAAAACAGCCATTTGGGCCATTTCCCCTGGTTTTGAGGGAAATGACCAGAAATACCCATTTGGGCATAAATTGCCGCTATGGGTTCTGGATTGAGGTGAAGGGCCATGAAGGCCCCAAAACACAAATGGCCATAAATGGTCCATAAGATAATGACGTGGCCATATTGGCCACTGGTGATGGATATGGCCAATTGGCCATAAAAGAACCGTGGCTTGATATGCCATATGGGGATCCAAGGAGGTGAATTGCCATGGTTGTGACAAAGATGAAGTCTTCAAAGAGATAAAGGATGTTGGAGAAGATGTTGCCATATCTTCACTTCATCTCTTTCAAGGGGATATGGACCTTCCTCCCTTATCTTTTCATCCATCCCTGGAGGAGCAGTGGGATGAGGAGGAAGAGCCAGAAGAAATTTAAACTGTGTTGAAGGTAGTCCCTCCTGCTTATCACCAATATTTGGATGTATTCTCCAAGGTGAAAGAAGAGAAACTTCCTCCACACCGTGCCTGTGATCACCATATCAAATTGGAGGGTCTTCTACCTCCAATTGGTGCTATCTACTCATTATAAAATAAAGAGTCAGAAACACTGCGGGACTACATTTCAGAGAATATAGAGAAAGGTTTCATAAGACCAAGCTCCTCTTCAACAGGAGCACCTGTCCTTTTTTTCAAGAAAAAGGATGGAGGTCTTTGTTTGTGTGTTGACTACTGCAAACTCAATACTGTCACTAGGAAGAACAGATATCCTGTTCCTCCTATGAACCAGCTCCTTACCGTATTCAATGGCTCCACTATCTTCTCCAAGATAGATTTGCGTGGTGCATATAACCTTCTGAGAATCAAGGAGGGGGGTGAGCACTTAACTGCCTTCAGAACCAAGTATGGTAGTTATGAGTATTTGGTCATGCCATTTGGTTTGACCAATGCTCCTGCTTCTTTCCAGAATCTTGTAAATGATATATTTGCAGATTTCTTGGATGTGTTTGTTGTGGTTTATCTAGATGATATTATGGTATTCTCAAGTTCTGAGGAAGAACATGTCAAACATGTGACCTCTGTCCTCCAAAGACTCAGAGAAAATAATTTATTTGCCAAAGCCTCCAAGTGTGTATTCCATGCCTCAAGTGTGGAATACTTGGGCTATGTTGTTTCAAGTGATGGCCTCAAGATGGATTCTTCAAACGTTCAGCAAATCCTCAATTGGCCTCAGCCCAAAAACATCAAGGCCCTTCAATCTTTTCTTGGCTTTGCCAATTTTTATCGTTGTTTCATTAAAAATTATTCCAAAGAAATCACTTCTCTCACTTCCCTTCTCAAAAAAGATTCTCCCTTTATCTTCAATGAGGAAGCTCTTAGTCAGTTTCAAGCACTCAAAGAAGCTTTCACCTCTGCTCCTATCTTATCCCATTTCAATCCATCTCTACCTACTATTGTAGAGACTGATGCTTCTGATTATGCATTAGGTGCCGTACTGAGTCAGGTGAATGACTCAGGAAAGCATCCCATTGCATTTGATAATCGCAAGCTCTTACCAGTTGAACTCAACTATGAAATTCATGACAAGGAACTCCTTGGCATAGTTTGGGCTCTCAAGCGCTGGAGAGCATTTCTTCTTTCTCTTTCCAATTCTTTTGAGGTCTTGACAGGCCACTCTTCCTTGCAGTATTTCATGTATTCCAAAGTTCTTACTCGTCGTCAGGCCCGTTGGGCTGAATTTCTCTCAGAATTTCACTTCACTATCACTTACCGCCCAGGCAGGCTGGCCACTTTACCAGATGCCTTGTCACGTTGGGACAACGTGTACCCAGAGAGGAGGGTGGACTTCATCAGCAATAATCCTCAAAATTTTCATCAAGTACTTAAGCAAGATGGAATTCAAGAGTAAAGATTCCCCTCAATCAAAGTGGAGATTTTCTCAGATTTAGTAGACAAGATTCAAAAAGAAGTATGGCAAGAAAAAGACTATAAAGAAATACTCAAGCAACTAGCAAGAGGTGAATCAGTTCCAGATTATTCTCTTGAACCTCAAGCCAAGTTATTATTATTCAAAGATAGAGTGGTAATTCCAAGCAATGAAGAACTCCAACTCAATATTCTTCAAAAGTGTCATGACTCACCATTGACTGGCCATCCTGACCAGGAGAAGACCCTCAAGCTCATAAAGAGGAATTTTCATTGGGCTGGCATGAATCAATTAATCAAGGACTATGTGTCCTCATGTCAGCAATGTTCAAGAAACAAGAACATTCATCACAAGAAGTTTGGATTACTCAAGCCTCTTTCAATTCCGTCTGGTCCTTGGAATTCATTATCAATGGACTTCATCACTCAATTGCCCCTGTCAAACAACTTTGATTCAATTTTAGTAGTTGTGGACAGATTTTCAAAAATGGCAATCTTCATTCAAACTTATGGAACAATCACTGCTCTGGACTTAGCTCAAATCTTCATTAGTCATGTATTTTCCAAGAATGGACTCCCAGTCAGTATTGTCAGTGATAGAGGATCCTTATTTGTTTCATCATTTTGGACTCAATTGTGTCAGCAGCTCAGGATATCAAGAGATCTTTCAACTGCCTTTCACCCTGAAACAGATGGACAGACAGAGAGGGTAAATCAGATACTAGAACAGTACCTTTGGATGTATGTCAGCTATAATCAAGATGACTGGTACACCTGGATCCCTCTGGCTAAACTTGCCTATAATAATGCAGAACATTCATCAACCAAGCAACCACCTTTTTTCACCATTCATGGAAGAAATCCCAGCTTTGACTCAATCCATATTTCTCAAGACTCACCTGCTGGAAAGTTATCAACAAAACTCCAATCAGTACAGCAAGGTGTCAAAGAAGAATTAGAATCAGCAATAAGGAGATTCAAGAAGTATGCAGATAGAAATAGAGCAATTACACCTGATTTCCAACCTGGGGACAAAGTATGGCTAGCTTCCAAGAACATCAAGACAACAAGAACCACCAAGAAGCTATCAGAAAGATGGTTGGGACCTTTTGAAGTTCTGAAGAAGATTGGCAGTCATGCATATCACCTTGAGTTGCCTCAGCAATGGAAGACAGTTCACCCTGTATTCCATGTGTCCTTATTAGAACCAGTCAAGCATTCAACTATCCCAAATCGTCATCAATTGCCGCCGCCACCAGTTTTAGTGGAGGAGCAAGAAGAATGGGAAGTGGCTCAGGTTCTGGACTCAAAACCCAAAAGAGGTAAATTATGGTATCTTTTAGAGTGGAAAGGATTCAGTGAAGACCCAGAAAGAACCACTTGGGAACCAGCTTCAAACCTTACCAACTCACCAGATCTTGTCAAGGACTTCCATTCATTGTATCCAGACAAGCCTGGTCCAAATACCTCAAGAGTTTGATTTATGGTGCTTCGCAGGGAGAAGAAGTTATGAAAGTAAGTTCCTCTCCTGGAATGCACCTTTAAGGGGGTATTCTACCCATAGGTTGTTGTAAGCATCACCTTGGCCACTTTGTGAGCACTTGTCAATTCTTTGGACAGGTTCAGGAAGCATACAACACCAATACCCTCAGATTTGGACCTTATCAAGATATGGCCAAATGTTTCTTTCTTTAATTTTCCTTTCTTTCCCTTTTATTTATCATTTCATTTATGCCAATCATCATAATTTAAGACATTCATTACTTCAAGTCATTTAAGGCAATTCTTTTCAGACGTCATTTATGGCAATTCATCTCAGAAGCCATTTATGGCAATTCTTTTCAATTTTATGGTGCTTGGTGGGGAGTGGAAGTTATGAAAGTGAGTTCCATCTCCTGGTATGCATCCCTGAGGGTTCTACTTCTTGTGAAACATGACCTTGGCCACTCTGTGAGCATCAAATGCTTGGTTTTCATTTTTCAGACACTTTTTGGCCAGAATCAAGCAACTCACCACAAGAAGGACCAACCATCAGGATTTTTCTTTATTTCTTTCTTTACTCTCATTTTCTCTTATTCTTTTATTTTTCTTTCTTCTTTACTTGTAGAATTTTCTTTCTTTTATTTCTTTAAAGCAGCAGCATCCCCTCCCAAATCATGTATTGGGAGGTTCCACTATTTTTTCATTTTTTAGTATTTATAAGAGTGGGGATAAAAGTCAAACCAAACACAAACAAGGAAAAGGAAAACTAGTTATCTCTAACCAAATCATCAAAAGTTCTCTGGAAATCATTTATCAATTCATCTTCATACCAGGCAAATTTTGCAGCCATCTCTTCAGAAGCAGTACCTGGAATAGTCCTGTCATTGGCATACATAATCACCTCTCTGCTATTTCTATCAACCCTCCTGAACAATCTGGCCACAGCATCTTGACTTTCACTAGCCGCGTTGGGATCTTCTCTGGTAACCCGGATAGGCCAACATTCTCTTCTTTGAAAAACTTGAGCGGCAGGAAACGGCAAAGGGGACAATCCATCTCTTCTTCTGCTGGAGCTGGCCACAGGTTGGAGTTGACGGGAGGTGTTTATGGGTGAGTTTCTGGACTGTTGAACTGGTGATGGTCTTACTGCTGGATTCAAGGCAAGCCTGGTGGTGTGGGAAGTAGTTGGTGAAGGAGGAGGAAGGGTTGTAGGAATGGAAGAAAGCATTGGTTGGAAGGTTCTTGGAGTGCTGGGAATAACTTGACTTTAGAATCTAGTGTTGGCAAGAGGTTGAGAAGAGGAATTGCTGGATGAATGGCCAATTGAATGAGGAATAACTTGAACTTCTTCATCATCCAACTCATCACTTCCTTCAGCATCTGGATCTGTTGGGGAATCAACAATTATTCTTAGTTTCTTCACTACTTTCACCACTCCATCAGCATTGGTCCTTGAGATTGGGATTTCTGAGCTGTAGTGTATGGGCCTACCACCAATTGGAATGGACCCTCCAACATTAGTCCACCTGGCCACATCCCTCTGCCTGGAAACAGTCACTAAATCAAAATATCAGCACCAATTCAATCAAAATATGCAAATCACTCACATTGAGAAAATCCAGAAGTTGCATCAGGGGTAGGTTCCTCAAGAATGGGGAATTCCTGCCCATAAGGCCCATCTTTCCTGCTCCATAAGTGCCTCCTGACCTGGGACAAAGTTGATCCGGTACGACGACATGGCTTCTTCCCAACAAAGCAAAAGTGGCATTTTGACAATCAAGGACTGTAATGTTGAAAGCATTCCTTACCCCTGGCCAAACATTCAGTACAGGCAGGATCAAGAACTTCAACTGCTCTGAACCCATCATATGTTTGGGAGGGATCAAAATGGCCAGAAGATGCCATGGCAGGGGAGGACAATTGACTGAAGACGCCAGAACCATGAAGAACAGACGGTGGCGGTGCGGAAGGAGAAGATTCAGTGAGCTCAGTCAGTTTGGAAATTATAACTGAAGAATATGCAAGCAGAAGATTCAAGACGTCAGAATCAATCCACTCCATATCAAGAAAAAGAATTTGACTGCAAGGAAATGGGGCCCTAACTCAATTATGCCCCCCTCAAAGCCTCTAAGGTGAAGGTTCATACCCCTTTGGGGCTGAACTCATCACCCAGGGCCTCCCCTGCAACTTTGGGGAGGCCAGGATCTTGATGGTCCTGGACCCCATCAATGGGTCCAGGCCATGTATGGTGAAAGTTATATTTGGGCCATTTCTGGGCCCCTTGGTCACCCTGGGTACCCAGCAAATATGGGCCCAGGGGCTCCATTTTGGTCCTGGGGGCCTCCAATAACCCCCACGGACCGCGGACCGCGGTGTACGGCCCATGGACCGCAGACCACAGACCACGGCCCGCGGACCATAGGATCCCAAAGACACAAAAAGGCCAAATATGGCCAAAAATCATAAAAATACCCAAGTTCACCAAAAAACCCAAAAGGCCCAAAAGGCCATAAAAATCAAGAGATATCAAGATTTCATCAGGGGAGAGGCCACAGCCCAAAAGCACTTTGGAGGGCTGTTTGAGGCCATTTCTATGGACAATGGGGACAAGACCCCTGGAGGAAAATTTTTGAAGATGTCATTGGATTAAGCCTTGCCCAATGAGTACACTTCATATACTCATTGGGCATCATTTTTTGAGCACAAGAGCTCAGTGGCCCTTATTCTGGGATATATCCCAAGGCCACATCCCAAGGGCATGGTTGATTGAATCAGTAGAAAAGAAATGCATATTTTGAAGTGGAATACTTACTCAAACTTGGAAAAAGGGGGGAATCAATTGAATTTGACAGAGAAGGAGTGAAGAAAGATTTTCAGGATAATGGCCAAGAGGAAAAGAAAATTAAAAAGAAATTTTTTTGAAAAAATGTGGGGATATTGAGATGCCACTCAACAGTGGCAGGGTATTATGGTGTTCAGGAGCCCACCAGTTTCAAGAGGAGGCTGCTGTAACAACCATCCATCAGGGGTAAGGGTATTCATTCATACACCCACTCAAACACCTCAAATCAGAAAATCCAGTATCTGCATCAGCAATCCGTTTCAGCATTCTTCATTCTGAAACATGCATACAGTTTGGTACATTAATACAGCCTGTCAATACCTGTACAGGTTGGATTCACCCAATAAAGTTTCAATACACCAGTATGAAACTGTATGATCACTCAAATACACCATACCTCTTGTACAGGCTCTGTACAGCAGTACAGGACCTGTATTGGCCAGACTCAATTCAATCATCAATTATTCTCATGAAAATTCTTCCTCTGGATCAGGGCTGGTGATTCTCACATATACCAGCCCCTCTTTCTCCCTGCTGGGGACTTTTCCCCAGTTAATTAATTTAGTTTATTTATTATTTTATAATTATTCTTATCCTTATTTTTGGGTATTATAATTATTTAATTTTAAGTTAGTCTTTGCATTTCTTTCTTTGCCTGTACAGTATGAGTTGGGTGGCCATATCCTTATTAATCCTTCTCTTTCCATTCTGACAGGTTGAAACAGTGGACTTGGACTTGTTTGTGGTTGGCTCTTCCATTTCTTACTCTTATTTCTTTGTTGCTGCTTTTCTCATATCTTTTATTATAGTAATTCATTCCTTACACTCTTAAGTGTCTTTAATCCTTCCATATCCTTGAGCGCTCCATACGTGAGTCCCAGTTTACTGAATGCCAGGCCCTCTTCACCTCAAAGAGCCCCTGCAAAGGTTCACACCCATATGAGTGGTGCCTCAGACAGTCTAAAAGACTTAAAGACATTGATCCTCAAATGAATATTCAGATGAGGAATCACAAACTCCTGACACAAATGCCAGGAGAACTAGAGCATGCAGTGAAAGGCAGATGCAACCATAATTGCACTCTAGATGACATTGCAAATACCTTACAAGACATAAGGAAAAGAACAAATATAGGGAAATATTCCCCATATAAATGCAGTGGTTTCAAAGAGAAACAACCTTTCAGGGTAGAGTTCAAAGACAAACCCAGAAAAAGAGTGGCGGAAGTGACTAAGAAGAAGAATTCTTGTCACAATTGTGGTTCAACAGACCATTATGTCAATAACTGTGCAAAGGCAAAGAAGAAAGTCTAGGCCATTGAGAAAGTTCCAGAGGAGGAATTCCCCACAGAGGATTCTGAATCAGACTCTATGGGTGATGCCAGCAGAGGTGAATCTGATGAAGAACAATACCCAAGAGAGGAATTTCTAAGGGAGTACCAAGAGGAAACACCACTAGAAATTCAGGACATACAGTTAGAAGCAGGCATGCCACAGGAAACTGCAAACAAAAACTTGTGCAAATACACACAAGATGCACAAAAAATCCTTGTTACACCAACTAAAAGAATGGCATACATACATGGGACAGCCACAAAGATAACTGTTTGCATAGACAATGCTCAACACCAATTGATCATTGACAGTGGAGCACACTGCTCAATAGTAGCCAGAAATTATCTCAATCATCACTTCCCAAATTGAAAAAAACAACTCTTTCCAACCAAGGAAAAGTACTTCAAAATTGCATCAGGGAAGATAACTTCCAATGGGACAATTATAAAAGAGATAATTCTACCTCATGGGAAAGGTCATATAAGACTCAACCCAGAGTTTGTTGTGCAGGAAGATGCTAACATCCAAGGGTGTTTACTGGGAACAAACTACCAGAGGATGTATGGAATTGACATTTACAATAGTAAAAACAGGCACATTACCATTTGTACAAACAAGGAGAAGGAATTTTCACTTGGTATATACCAAGTATCTATTCATGAACCTCTAGAAGAATTACTGAATGAATTCAGGGAGGGCAAATTTAGCACTACCCTCACCAGTAAACAGAAACTTAGTTTATTGAAGATGCCAAGGAAAAATAGACCAGCATTTGCCATTGGTAAAGAGCCATTAGGCAAAATCAAAGGCCATGATATAGAATTATATCAGGATGTGGAAAGACCCTATCCACCCATGCTGAGAAGACCTCCATACCCAGCAAGCCTGGAAACTAGGAAGGAAATTGAGAAACATATCAATTAACTCCTTGAAATGGATGTCATCAGGAAGATAGGACATAAGAAAATAGTGGAAATCACAACTCCTGTCCTTATCACCTGGCATGATGGCAAATCTACATTGTGTGGGGATTTCAGAGCTCTGAACAACTACACAAAAGCAGACAGGTACCCCATACCCAGGATACCTCATGCCTTGGATAAATTGGCCAAAGCCAAATACATAACCAAGATGGATTGTATGAAGGGCTTCCACCAAAATGGAGTTAAACCAAACTCCATGAAATTACTCAGGATAATATGCCATATGGGCATATATGAGTACACCAGAATGCTATTTGGCATCAAGAATGCACCAGCCCACTTCCAAAAGATGATTTACACAATATTTCAAGAGGAAATATGAGAAGGCTGGATGGTAGCATATATTGATGACATCATTATATACTCAGAGACATGGGAGGATCATGTGCAGTACATAGACAGAGTGCTAAGCAATTGCACACCCATTAATCTGTAAATTTCACTTAAAAAGTGAAATTTTGGCCAACAAGAGTTACTAGCTCTAGGACATAAAGTCTCAGGTCTTAGTCTGGCCATAGACAAGAATCACGTAGCAGCAGTACTGTTACAACCAGTACCAAAGAACATCAAAGAGATGCAATGTTTCCTTGGATTTGCTAGCTACTACAGAAACCACATCAGAAGGTTTGACCACATAACGAGTACTCTGTACAAGCTATGTTTAAAAGATGTACTTTTTGAAATTACCAAGGAAAGGAGGGATACATATGAGAGGATCAAACATGAACTCACAAATGCACCTGTGCTCATCTTAACTGACTTTAAAATACCATCAAAGTTATATATAGATGCAGCATGTAGCCAAGGCTTAGTGGCAGTCCTTCACCAAAGACAAATTGTGGATGGTGAACCAAGAGAGGGAGTAATATTCTACATCTCTAGGCAACTGAAAGATTCAGAAGCCAGGTATGGGGCCACCCAGACTGAATGCCTATTCTTAGTCTGGGCGCTGGAAAAACTCCACTATTATTTGGAGGGTGCAGTCTTTGAAGTCTACACAGACTGCACAGTATTGAAGTCTTGACTGAACATGAATACTACCAACAGACACATGTTGAGGTGACAAATAGCCATTCAAGAGTATAGGATAAAAATTACCATCATATACAAGGAAGGTAAAAGCCATACCAATGCAGATGGCCTCAGTAGATGCCCACTGGACAATGTCAAAATCAATCCAGCTTATGACCCTGAAGTAGTAGCCAAAATCCCTATCCATTTCATGGAAGTAGATAGGAGGAAAAACTTCAGATTTTCTGAATGGGCACCAGAAAGTGGTACTCCAGACATTGGAGACACTGATTCAGAAGGCACAGAAACTCCCATATTGGGAATAAGCTCCTCACAACTGAATAATGAATTTTTCAGTATAGTAATGAAGACATGCTGAACACAAACAGTGTGGCATACTGTTGCAACTCCTCAAACAGAATTAAAGGAGCCCAGAACTGGAATCCCAGTTAGAGGAACCCTGATTGAGGGACTATAAGAACAACAAGTTTTTTCTTATAGATGGCCTGCTCTACCATAGAGAGAAACACACAAGTCCACTCACAGTAGTAGACAGAGACCATATATCCCCGATCCTGCAGAAATGCTACGAATGCCCCTATATGGGGCACATGAGTGAAGAGAGGACCAAGGAAAGGGTAGCAAGCACAGCTTGGTGGTCCAAATGGGAACAAGAGTTGAGTGAATATATCAACACTTGTGAAAGATGCCAGAAGGCAAATAGGAAACATGGGAAGAAGTATGGGCTACTTCAACTCATAGAAGAACCCAAACACCCATGGGAAACCATCAACATGGACTGGGCTACAGGACTTTTCCCAGGAGGCAAAGAAAACTTCAATGCTTTCCTGATCATAGTTGATAGGCTCAGCAAGAGTGTGAGGTGCCTACCATGTCACAAGGAGGATACAGAAATGGATACTGCCCTGTTGCTTTGGAACCACATAATATCCATCTATGAAGTCCCTAAAATTATCATTAGTGATAGGGACCCAAAATTCACATCAGAATTTTGGACCAACTTGTATGACATAATTGGTACTAAAACTGCATTCTCCACAGCTTACCACCCACAGACAGATGGTTTAGCTGAAAGGATGATCCAAACCATGGAGGATATCCTTTGGAGGTTCTGTTCATATGGAATGGAATACAAGGACCATGAAGGATAAACCCATGACTGGGTTACCTTTCTACCAGAAGTCCAACTGGCTTATAATACTAGTCAGAATTCTACCACAGGGAAATCACCTTCACTGGTACAAAAAGGGTGGAAACCCCTATTGCCTGTGGATCACTTGAATAAGAATCTTCTAACTATCCACCCCACAGCCAGGACTTCCATGATATGTGGAAGAAGGCTTGTGACACAGCTGAAAAATGCATAGCTGAGGCAAAAGAATACAACAATCAGAGGTGGGCAAATCACACATGGAACCTGACTTTAAAGAGGGGGACCAAGTGTTAGTGTCTACACTAAACTTCAACAATCTTAAGGGACCAAAGAAGATTAGAGACTCATTTGTAGAGCCCTTCACTATCATTAAGCTGATAGGGAAAAATGAAGTGGAAGTCAGACTCACAGAGGAATTTTCTAGGAAACACCCAGTATTCCCAGTGAGTCTGGTTAAATCATACTTCCAGACAGAGGAGGATAAGTTCCCCTCCAGGAAGAAGAATCCCACTCCACCAGAAATAGTGGAATTTGAGGACTCCTCTGGCCCTGTGAAGAAAATAATCAAGGCCACGAAGATTAGACTGCATGGTAAAGACCAAAGGAAGTACTTGGTCAGATTTAAAAACCAGACAGCAGATAAAGACAAATGGTTGGATTAGGATGACATACCAGATGGGAACCTTCATCTAAGGAGATTCAGGGCCTCTAGGAGGACTGAAAAGTCCCATCAATTATGAGCTTTTTTTGGAGGGAGGGTATATCAGCCTGTGACTCAAAGCCAGAGCACAAGCATAACAGCCAAATACCATAAATCAGTGGTATAGCCAAGATACCACAAAAAAATGGAGCTGAGCCAAATCATCTCAAAAGGTATCAAAAAAAAGATAAAACTCACCCCTTTCCAAATATACAAGTCCCATCATCATAGGAAAAAGAATAACAAAGTGATTTCTGCTCAAAGTTGTTGCTGAGCATAAACCTTAATTTTCACCTTCCATCTGAAATCAAGAGGAAGATGCTTAACCCCATCAAATGGGTAATCAAAATGAAGCTCTAGGTAAGGGCTATCTAATGGTACTAGCCAAATTGAGCTAGAACCAGAATTACAGAAGTTATGATCAAAATAACGTCAAATAAGGGTGAATAAAATATTCACCTCTCATCTAACCTCTACAGCTTTAGTGTGAGATACCTAAAGTGGGGTGTTTTTGGAAAGAGAACAATCAGGGAAATCAGATGGTGTCATTCATTTCCCCATATCTCATCCAGAACACACATTATGGGGAAAACAAGCTCCATACAGTTTTTAAGTAAAACATATATGTACAAAAGATCTGTACATGGCATAACCTTGCCATACTTAATGGTAACCATATCAAATGAGGTAATATTGTGTAGAACACATTCAGGGCTACAAAATGAACCAACTTTGAGCTTGATATCTCAAAAGCTGACAAATGTATGGCAGCTTTAAGCGCAAAATCCCATAGTTAGACCAATACAGTCTTACTGTGGGAGATTCTCCCATAAGTATGATTATGAGGTGTCAAACAGACAAAGGAGCTTGTTTATACCTCAATACCTCATATTTTGGTAAATAATGGGGCCCTTTACAGGTTCTGTACAGCATTCTATGCGTCATACACGTCAGAAGAGGGCTATATGGTCCCCAGATGGACGTTTTTACCCTTTATTAGTGAAAACTGCCCAGATGTGGCTTTAAAACCACATCTAAGCCCAATACAGACCATACAGGCACTATTAAAGCCACAAGCCACTATGTGGAAGTGAAAAATCTTCACTTCCTCTATGTGGAAAGGTCTAAAAGCCTTTTTCACCCAATTTTAGGATAAAAAGGGACCTTTTATCCACCAGAAAAGGCTTCCTCATATTACTCTTAAATTTATATGTAGTAAAACTGTTAAAAACAGCTATACTCTTGGAAAATAAGCAGGTATAATTATAATCTTAATTATTGTAATCCAACAGGTAAATCTGCAACCAGGGCTTTCAACAGTGCTCAACACCATTATTACTCAATAGTAAAGCCCTTGATACTCTTATTTAAACCGTTATAGTCATCAATAAATTATTCATTATCATTTTTTACCATTTCACAGTCACATTTGAAGCTTTCAAATAGTTATTAATAAGTTTCATCACAGACTCAGCCTGACAGGTGCCTTGGACACATTTCAAATTAAGAAAGTCCCATAATCCTGAAACAGCTTTGAATATTTATGATGTAATTGACTTAAACTGTGAAAATTGCCAAAGCAATTATCACGCAAGTGATGAATTCTCCAAGGCCTTTGTGAATTTTTGATTCATTTTGATTTAGAATATTTTGTTTATTTCAATCATTATTAATCTTTTGACTGGTTTTTATTAGGTAACTGGCTCAGAATACTTACAAAAATTTATGTTGAAATACACTTTAAAGCTAATCAATGTCCAGGGTAATGAAAACTGTGGCTATAGAAGAGCATCCCATTACATTGAAAAGACTCAAGATCAATGGGCTGATGTCAGAGGTGACTTTGCTGACAAAGTTCAAAACAATCAAGACCTTTATGAAGCCATAAATACTCTTTACCCTCAGTATCCTATTATTTGGACAGAATTTAGTGTTATTAAGATGTTGGCCACAATTCAAAGGAATATGTCTGATATGGGGGATCCAATTAAAAATAAGTATCAAAGACCAGTTTTATTTTATTAAACAGCCCAATATTTATGTTTTTCCCTTATTTATGTCCTCAAAATAAAATTCTACCCATTTTCCTCTGTTTTTTGAATAGCTGTTCTCATTCTGTTCTATTGGATATCATCATTTTGAAAATTTACCCTGCCCCCCAATACTGTTAATTGGGAATTGAATGCCCAACCACAAGCCCTGGTATGGGAAGATAAATTTAAGAAACACAGGATGTTATATTTGTCCAATATTCCTCTGCAACCCTCAGAAAAAACCCTCTAATTTGGAGGTTGATTCAGATTGAATTTTTCTTTGTACTTACATTTTATGCCAAATATCCCCCTCCTCAGTCATATTTATTGCTTGAATCCCACCTCAGTCACTCTTTTTTATCAAAAATATTTCAATTTTGTAATTGCAAATAGTAATATTAAAAACACAAAAAAAACAAGCTTTTGGGCCTTCACTTTTCCCACCCAAAATTATGGGCTTCTAAGCTTTTATTCTCAAGAATTGCCTCCTTATTTACAGCTTTTCTTTTTGTAAATTTATAAAGAGGAAGATTATTAATGAATGTTTCAAAAAAATGGCCAATTTAGAGATATTTGGCAAAATAAATTGAGCAAATTTAGGCACATTGACATCTCATGTCACCAAAAATATGGAAAAAAAAATTAAAAAATTTCTCAAAACTAAGCCTGAGGATTTTTTTTAAAAAAATTGGATTGCTTATGTGATTTGGCAATATATTGGTGAAAACATATAAGGGCTTACATGCTTTCAACAGCACCCTTCTTTATATTTTTTATATATTTCATATATTTTATATATTTTATATATTTTTTATATTTTTTTACATTTTTTATATGTTTTATGTTTTTTATATTTTTTGCATTTTTTAAATTTTTGGATTTTTTAAATTTTTTAAATTTTTCAAATTTTTTAAATTTCTTAAATTTTTTAAATTTTTATATTTTTTATACTTTTTATATTTTTTATATTTTTTACATTTTTTATAGTTTTTATATTTTTTATATTTTTTATATTTTTTATATTTTTTATATTTTTTATATTTTTTATATTTTTTTTATTTTTTATATTTTTTATATTTTTTTTATTTTTTTTATTTTTTTTATTTTTTTTATTTTTTTTATTTTTTTTATTTTTTTTATTTTTTTTATTTTTTTTATTTTTTTTATTTTTTTTATTTTTTTTATTTTTTTTATTTTTTTTATTTTTTTTATTTTTTTTATTTTTTTTATTTTTTTTATTTTTTTTATTTTTTTTATTTTTTTTATTTTTTTTATTTTTTTTATTTTTTTTATTTTTTTTATTTTTTTTACTTTTTTTATTTTTTTTATTTTTTTTATTTTTTTTATTTTTTTTTATTTTTTTTTATTTTTTTTTATTTTTTTTTATTTTTTTTTATTTTTTTTTATTTTTTTTTATTTTTTTTATTTTTTTCATTTATTTTTATTTATTTTTATTTATTTTTATATATTTTTAATTTTTTTTAATTTTTTTTTACTTTTTTTGTTTTTTTTTATTTTTTTTTATTTTTTTTTATTTTTTTTTATTTTTTTTTTATTTTTTTTTATTTTTTTTTACTTTTTTTTATTTTTTTTTATTTTTTTTTATTTTTTTTTATTTTTTTTTTATTTTTTTTTATTTTTTTTTACTTTTTTTTATTTTTTTTTATTTTTTTTTATTTTTTTTTTATTTTTTTTATTTTTTTTTTATTTTTTTTTATTTTTTTTTATTTTTGTTTATTTTTTTTTTATTTTTGAATTTTTTTGTTATTTTTTTTATTTTTTTTATTTTATTTTTATTTTATTTCATTTTTTTATTCATTTTTATTTTTAATTTTTTTTTATTTGTTTTATTTGATTTTATTTCCTTTTGTTTATTGTTATTCACATTTGCTTTCATTTTTTTAGTTATACTCTAAATTTTTGTTTTACTCTTTTCAATTTTTATTTAAGTCTAATTTATTGCTTGCCTTGATCAGTCTCCTCATTCAATTTCTTGGATTTGTCTTTGTTAAGTATCAATTTCTTGATTTTCAGAGGAGATTTGACACATTCTTTGTTAAAACATTTTGCTTGACCAAACCGTTTGGTTTTTTCTTTATAAATATAGAAACCTAAGTACATTTACCTTGAAAATTTAAAAAGTTTCAAACCATGAATCATTGCCTTTCTGAATCCTCTTTCTATTTTCTCAAATCATTATCAAAATTCCATTCAATGTACATATTTTCTATACTTCCCTGAAGATATAATGAAATAAAAATTCAGTCTCTCTATTCATTCTTTATTCTGATCTCCTTTGAAATATGTCTCCGAGCTCAAAGCTTATAGCCAAGCTATAGTAAGATCGAATTTATACTAGATTCTGTCACAGGGGCTCTTGGCCAGAAAACAAGAGTGGCCTGTTACTCAGGAATCAAGAACTCACTTGGTGGGTTCCAAAAAGCTAAAGAGATAAAGCAGAATGAATTTCTTTAAGAAGGATAAGAGTAAGAATAAGGACAAGTATGTCAAAGATAAGAAAGAGTAAGTGAAGCCAATGGCCAGAGAAATACCACCAATATGCACTAACAGGCAAAGAAGAAAGGTGCAAATGACCGAGTTAAGAATATCAGTATTTACTTTCAATAATGAAAAGAAAAAAGAATAAAGATAAAAATAAATCCAATATATTAATTAACTGGGGAAAAAGTCCCCAGGTGATGAAAGGTGGCCAGTATATGTGAAAAGCTGAGGGGCTGATCCTGGAAGGTGAGTCACCACCTGTATTGTCTGAATTGGGTCAATACAGCTCTGGCCATCTTGAGAATTGAACTGTTTGATTGAAACCCCACAGTGGAATATGAATTGGCCCGATTGGGGCAAGGACATACAGGTATAACTGATTTCTGCCTGTATGGACCAATTGAGTTGTCCAAGGAGTATTGAAGTACTTGCTGCCTTGACAACTGATTTAATGGTCCTTGGAATAATCCTGAAATAATTGCCAACCCAACTCCTGCAGGGCCAGGTGGCTGGGGTCCTTGAATAGTCTTCTGATAGCCGCCATGGATTGCCAGACTGATGAGCTGAAGAGTCCTCCTTTGAAATGGGCGTTGGATTTTGGGACCTTGATTTGGAATCATGGAATTTGGTCCTGAAAATGTCACCATTGAATTTCTGAGCAAAAATGGTGCATAATGGTATATAATACCATATATGCACCACTCCTGCAACCTTGAGTACGGGATGCATGGAGGAATGAGAAGAATCCCCATTGAGTTGAGGGGAAGGATTGAGCTTTGCTGATTTGGTGGCCTCTGGGGGTTACCAGAGGCTATGGGCTGAAACATGGTCCATAGTGGTCCTTGGCCAAAATGGGTCCTGAGGGTCTCTATGGGATTTGGGGCCAAGAATGGCTCAGGTGGGCCCAATTGTGGTTTTGGGACCGACCTGGCCTTAAAGGCTAGTATACTGCCTCCTTTTGGCCTCATTGGATTAGGCCAAAAGGGGCCTGATCGGCTCATGGGCTGTAGAGGCCGTAGGGGGCCTAAATGGCCCAAAATGGCCATTTAGGCCCTAGACCCCCTAAGGAAAAGGGGTGGCCCCAGGATGGTGGTTATGGCTAGGGGGCCCAGACCACCCAAGGAGACAAAAGGACACCCCCAGGAGCAAAAAAAAAGATAGAGACCTGGGGGTTGGGGATATGGAAATTGGCCAGGGAGGCCAATTATGGCAGGATATGGCCTGAGGCCATAAAAGGAAAGGGGAAGGTGATATGGCCAAAGGGGGCTAATTGGCCCCAGGCTAAATTGCTGCAACACCCATGGAGGAGGGTCATTACTCGTGCTTGTGACAGTACCCCCCTACCTTGAATTGTGAGCTCCTGAGAAACAAGATAGGGTAAGAGCCTGTTGAGGCTGTTGAGATGGATTGGGTGTAGGGATTCCAGAGGTATTGATTCTTGAAAAGAAAAATTTTGAACTGATACTGATGATGGCATACAAGATGAGGCTAACTTGGTCTTCTCTTGACATTTGGCTAAAAAGTGCTGATAGATTGAGTTTGGCATTATTGATTATAATGAGGAAACCTTTGAGGATATACAAAGAAAGAAAATAAAGAATAAAGACAGAAATAAAGAACAAAAAGGGAAAGAAAATTTTGAGGAGGATTCCAATCTTCATCACATATTTTGACAGTTGATTTTGAAAGTGGCCAAGGACCTGGAAAACAGAATTTGATGCCAGGTGCTCACAGAGTGGCCAAGGTGATATTTTGAAAGATTGTAGACCTCTCAGGGAAGTGCACAACAGGAGAGGAACTTACATTTGGTAGTTACCACTCGCGCCAGTGCCATGAATAAAGAAAAATCTTGTTAAAGGAATGTGTTGAATGGGTAATGTCTTGGAAAGGAAATAAGAAAAGGAATGGTCCATTTGCCCAAGTGTAAATGGCAATAAATTTGGAACTGATGTTGAAGCCAAGCCAAAGATTTGTGTCCAAATTGCAAAGTGCTCAAAGAGTGGCCAAGGTGATGCTTACAACAAGGAAAAGTAGAATACCCCTAAAGGTGCATACCAGGAGTTGGACTTACTTTTGGTAATTCCTCTCCCCACCAAGCACCATAAAGAAACAAGCTTTTGAAGAATTGGGTTCTGGCTTGTCAGGATATAAAGAACCAAAATATTTGCCGAGTTCAGGACAATTCTTCAGGTATTCAGTTGGTTCTCAAGTGGATCTTTCTGAGTCTTGACTGAAACCTTTCTATTCCACCAGATACCATAATTTTCCTTTCTTGAGCTTGGAATCCAGTATTTGAGAGACTTCCCATTCCTCTTCTTCTTCAATGATGATTGGAGGAGGAGGCTATTGATGCCGATTTGGGATTGTTGATGTCTTGACTGGTTCCAAGAGGGAAATATGGAAGACTGGGTGGATGGATTTCCATTGATATGGAAGCTTGAGGTGTTAAGAATGAGTACTGACTTTCTTCAAGATTGGAAAAGGACCAAACCATCATTCAGACAGTTTTTTTGTGGGTCTAGTTGATTTGATGTTCTTGGGAGAAAGCCATACCATGACACCAGGATTGAAAACAGGTGGAGTTGCTCTACTTTTATCTGCATACCTCTTAAACCAGTTTATGGCAGCTTCAAGTTCTCTCTTGAAATCTTGTTGTACTGATTGGATGTTTTGTTGATAATGTTCCAGCAGGATTTCCTTGAGTGATGTGAGCTGAATCAAATTGTGGATCTCTTCCATAAACAGTGAAAAGCGGCGATTACTTGGTTGAAGAATGGTCAGAATTATTATAGGCAAATTCAGCCAGAGGGAGCCAGGTGTTCCAATAATCTTGATGATAACTGACATACATCCAAAGATACTGTTCTAGTATCTGATTTACCCTCTATGTCTGTCCATCAGTTTCTGGGTGGTGAGCAGTTGAAAGATCTCTTGAAATCTTGAGCTGCTGACAAAGACTGGTTCATAAGGAAGAAACAAAAAGAGGACCTCTATCAATAACAATTCTTGAAGGAAGGCCATGCTTTGAGAGAATATTCTTAATGAACAAATGGGCCAAATCTAGTGAAGTGATTGAAGACATTGTTGGAATAAAAACTGCAATTTTTGAAAATCTGTCCACTAGGACATGGATTGAGTCAAATGAGCTGGACAATGGCAATTGAGTGATGAAATCCATTGAACAACAAATCCAAGGACCATTTGGGATTGGGAGAGATTTTAGGAGTCCAGACTTCTTATGATGTATATTCTTGTTTCTTGAACACTGTTGACAGGATGAGACATAATCCTTGATAAATTGAGTCATGCTGGAACAGTGGAAATCCCGCTTGACAAGTTTGAGAGTCTTCTCTTGGGCAGGGTTTCCAGCTAGAGGAGAGTCATGATGCTTTTGAAGAATGCTGAGTTGGATTGTGGGATCATTTGGGACAACCACCCGATCTTTAAATAGAAGAAGCTGGGAAGAGGAAAAAAGAGAATAATCCTGAGCAGATTTACCTTTTCCCAATTCTTGAAGGATACTTCTGTACTGAGAATCTTGCCATAACTTCTTCTGAATTGATTCAATCAAATTTGAGAAAGATTCTAACTTGCCTGCAAAATATCTTGAGGGTTGAACTTCATCTTGCTCAATGAGTTGTTGATAATTCATTGGATTCTTGCTGATCAAATCCTCCCCCTCTCCAGATAAACATCGTCCCAATGTGATAAGGCGTCTGGAAGAGTAGCTAGGCGGCCAGGGCAGTAAGTGACTGTGAAATGGAATTCAGCCCAGTGGGCTTGACAGCAAGTAAGAACTTTTGAAGACATGAAGTATTGAAGGGAACTGTGATTGGTGAGAACTTTGAAAGGGGAAGAAAGAGACAGAAGAAAAGCCCTCCAGCACTTGAGAGCCCAGACTATGCCAAGGACTTCATTGTCATGAATCTCATAGTTGAGCTCAGCTGGTATAAGCTTGTGGCTGTCAAATGCAATGGTATGTTTTCCTGAGTCAGAAACCTGACTCAGTACAGCACCCAAAGCATAATGGGATGCATCGGTCTCTAGAATGGTGGGTAGAGAAGGATTGGAGCGGTGGTGAAAACATCTTTGAGTTGGTGAAACTGACTGAGAGCTTCCTCATTGAGGGGGAAACAGGAATATTTCTTGAGGAAACTGGTGAGTGAACTGATCTTCTTTGAATAATTCTTGATGAAATGGCGGTAGAAATTGGCAAAGCCAAGGAATGATTGAAGATCCTTGAGGTTTCTTGGAGGAGGCCAGTTGAGAATCTGCTGGACGTTTTCTTGGTACATCTTGAGGCCTTCAGAAGAAACAACATAACCAAGATATTTTACGCTAGAGACATGAAAAAGGCATTTTGAAGCCTTAGCCAAGAGGATATTGGCTCTGAGTCTGGAAAGAACAGTGGACACATGAGTGACATGTTCTTCCTCAGATTTGGAAAAGACCATAATTTCATCCAAATAAACCACAACATAAACATCAAGAAGATCTTGGAAGGAGGCAGGAGCATTGGTGAGCCCAAAGGGCATAACCAAGTACTCAAAACTGCCATATTTAGCTCTAAAAGCTGTCAAATGTGTATCACCCTCCTTGATTCTGAGCAGGTTATATGCACCACACAAATCAATCTTGGAGAAGATAGAAGAACCATTAAAAACATTGAGAAGCTGATTCATAGGAGGAACAGGATACTTGTTCTTCCTAGTAACAGCATTGAGAGACAAATCCAAGGACCATTTGGAATTTGTAGAGGTTTGAGGAGTCCAAACCTCTTGTGATGTATATTCTTGTTTCTTGAACACTGTTGACAGGATGATACATAATCCTTGATGAATTGAGTCATGCCAGGCAAATGAAAATCCAGCTTGACAAGTTTGAGAGTCTTCTCTTAGCCAGGGTGTCCAGCTAGAGGAGAGTCATGCCTCTTTTGAAGTATGCTGAGTTGAATTGTGGGGTCATTTGGGACCACCACCTGATCTTTGAACAGGAGAAGTTGGGAAGAGAAATAAAGAGAATAATCTTGAAGAATACTTGTATATTGAGAATATTGCAATAATGCTTTCTGAATTGAGTAAATCACACTTGAAAATGATTCCAACTTGACTGCAGAGAACTTTGAGGCTTGAATTTCATATTGCTTGATTATTTTTTGATAATTCATTGGATTATTGCTAATTAAATTGTCCCCCCTCTCTGGGTAAACTTTGTCCCAATGTGACAATGCATCTGGAAGGGTAGCTAGGTGGCCAGGGTGGTAAGTGATTGAAAAATGAAATTCAGAGAAATATTCAGCCCAGCGGGCTTGACGGCGAGTGAGAATATTTGATGACATGAAGTATTGAAGTGAAGAATGATCCAGGAGGAAGAAAGAGAAAGGAGAAAAGCTGTCCAGCACTTGAGAGCCCAGACTATGCCAAGGAGTTCCTTGTCATGAATCTCATAATTGAGCTCAGCACAGAGAAGCTTGCAGCTATCAAATGCAGTGGGATGTATTCCTGAGTCAGAAATATGACTCAGTACAGCACCCAAGGCATAATGTGATGCATCAATCTCTACAATGGTGGGTAGAGAAGGGATTGGAGAAATGGTGAACACCTCTTTGAGCTTATGAAACTGTGTAAGAGCTTCCCCATTGAGGGAAAAACGGGAATCTTTCTTGAGTAAACTTGTGAGTAAACTAATTTTCTTTGAATAATTCTTGATGAACCGGCGCTAAAAGTTGGCAAAGCCAACAAATGATTGAAGTGCCCTGAGGTTTCTTGGAGATGGCCAATTGAGAATTTGATGGACTTTTGCTTGGTCCATCTTGAGGCCTTTAGAAGAAACAACATAACCTAAGTTCTTTACACTAGAAACATGAAATAGACACTTGGAGGCCTTAGCAAAGAGCTTATTGGCTCTGATTCTGGAAAGAACAGTGGAAAAATGAGTGACATATTCTTCATCAGATTTGGAAAAGACCATAATGTCATCTAAAAAAACCATCACATAAACATCAAGAAAACCATAAAAAATATCATTGACAAGGTTTTGAAAAGAGGCAGGAGCATTGGTGAGCCCAAATGGCATAACCAAATACTCATAGCTGCCATATTTAGTTCTAAAACATGTCAAATGTTCATCACTTTCCTTGATTCTGAGCAGGTTATATGCACCACGCAAATCAATCTTGGAGAATATAGAAGAACAATTGAAAACAGTGAGAAGCTTATTCATAGGAGGAACAGGATATTTGTTCTTCCTAGTTACAGCATTGAGTTTGCAGTAATCAACACACAAACGGAGGCCACCATCTTTGATTTTGACTGAAAGAACAGGTGCTCCTGTTGAAGAGGAGCTTGGCCGGATGAAACATTTCTCTAGATTCTCTAAAATGTAGGCCCTCAGTGTATCTGACTCTTGGTTTGATAAAGAGTAGATCACCCCAACTGGAGGTAGAGACCCCTCCAGCTCAATATGATGATGCGGTGAGGAGGAAGTTTCTCTTCTTTCACCTTGGAGAATACATCCAAATACTGGTGATAAACAGAAGGAACAAGATTCATCACGGTTTCTATTTCTTCTGGCTCTTCCTTTTCATCCCACAACTCCTTCAGGGAGTCATGATAAGATGAAGGAGGAAGGTCCATATTCCCAAAGAAGAGATGAAGTGAAGATACAGAATTATCTTCTTCTCCAATATCTTGAATCTCTTTGAAGACTTCATCTCTAGATGATAGTAATGACTGATGGGAATTAAGGGAAGGAATATTGACAGAAGATGGAAAATATGGTATTCTAGAATCACCAACCAGAGCTGCACATGATTTGGAAGAATAAAAGTCATTACTGAAAGATTTTGAAGGATCAAAATATTCCTTACCTTCAGAATTAAAGGTGATCAGCCTTGCTCCAATCAATAGATGGATTAAAAGTATTGATAAAGTCAAAGCCCAATATGAGGTCTTCTCCCTTGGGAGTATCAATGACTAAAAAGTCACATTTAAAGCTTGGGAAAGAAGGGAGCTCAACCATACATTTGGTATGGTGTGTTACAAATACAGAAGGAGACTCAGAGGAGTCACAAATAATAAGGGGAATCTTCTCTGGGAGTTCTGACATGGTGAAAGAATACTTGTGAACAAACTGCTTTGCAATACATGAGTTGGTAGCACCGCAATCAATGAGAATATCGTAAAACATATCAGAGAGAGAAGAAAAAACAAATAATTTAAGAGAATTTTTGACACCAGTATTCAGAATGCACAATTGTGATCTGGATGGAAAACAGTGAAAACCATTGAACACAACATGATCTTCACTCAGCTTTTCCCTGGCTGGGAAATTTTCCTGACGGTTGGGTAAGCTTCTTTTGAGGCCTTTTAAAACAGCAGTCAAGACTATGCTTCCCACCACAATAGGTATATAAACCCTCCTTGACTCTTCTTTCTTTTTCAGAATTAATCAACTTGAAATCTTTATTCAAGAAAGAAGAATGGGGCTTGTCCCTCTTCTGGAAATTCTTCTTCTTTTGACTTGAGCTTGAAGAATTTTGAGGATGAGAAGAATTTGACTTTGAGGCTTCTGGCTTCTTCTCTTGATGATGACCCTTTTCATTTTTCCTCTCATGGTACCTGGTATCAAACTCCAAGGTAATTTCCATTAAGTCTGGAAGAGAGTCAATTCTTGCAGGATGGGAGAGCAATTGATGAATAAGGGCCCTTTCACCCCAATCTGCAATTCTTGAAACCAAACTTCTGAAATAAGCTTTGTATAAAGAAACATGGCCAACTTGTTTCATTCTTAGAGAATCCAACTCTGCTTCAGCTTTTCTGTCAGCCTGTGACTCAAAACCAGAGCACAAGCATGACAGCCAAAATACCATAAACCAATGGTATAGCCAAGATACCACCAAAACATGAAGCTGAGCCAAATCAGCTCAAAAGGTATCAAAGGAAAGAGGAAACTCCCCTCTTTCTGAAAATATAAGTCCCATCACCATAGGACAAGAAATAACAAAGTTATTCCTGCTCAAAGCTATTGCTGAGCACAAACCTTAATTTTCACCTCTCATTTAAATTCTAGAAGGAGAGATGTAACCCCATCCAATGGGTATTCAAAATGAAGCTCTAAACCAGGGCTATCCAATGGTACCAGCCAAACTGAGCTAGCACCAATATTACTGGAGTTAAGGTCAATTTCAGGCCAAATAAGGGTGAACAAAACATTCACCTCTCATCTAACCTCTACAGTTTTAGTGTGGGATACTTGAAGTGGGGTCGTTTTGGAAATAGCACAATCAGAGCTATCTGATGATGTCATCCACTTGCCCACATCTCAACTACAGAAGAAGTTATGGGGCAAACAGGCTCAATACAGTTTTTTGCCTAAAACACGCAAATGTACAAGCTCTTGTACATGGAATAACTTTGCCAAATTTAATGATACCCATATCAAATGAGGTACCATTGTGTAAAGCACATACAGAGCTACACACTGAACCAATTTTGAGGTTGATATCTCAAGAATTGACCAAGTTATGGCTGTTTTAAGGTCAGATTCCCACCTGCTGTCATATACAGCCTTACCATGGGATAATATCCCATAATCATGAATATGAGGTGTCAAATAGACAAAGAAGAGTGTTTTTACTTCAATGCCTCATATGTCAGTCAATACTGGGGTCCCATACAGTTTTTGTACAGCATTCTACGCATCATACATGTCAGAATCAGGCTGTGAGGTCCCCAGATGAAAGTTTTCACCCTGTATTGGTGAAAACTGCCCAGATGGGGTTTCAAAACCACATCTGAGCCCAATACAGGTTATACAGGCTGTTTGCAAACCACAAGCCAGCACTAGAGAGTGAAAAGGTCTAGCACCCTTTCCACCCCATTTCAGGATAAAAAGGAGGCTTTTCACAGCCAGAATTGTTTCCTCATCCTGCTCTTGAATATCCTACGTAGTAAACTGTCCAAAACAGTTTTACTCTTGGGTAATAATCAGGGTATAATTATAAATTTAATTATTGTAGTTCTTTTTATAGTAATCCAACTGGTAAGACTGCATCCAGGGTTCTCAATAGCACTCACCACCACTATTTCTCAATAGTAGAACCCTTTTATTATATTATAAACTATTATATTTTTAAAAAACTCTTATTCTAAAATTATTTTCACGTGTCACAGTCATAGTTCTAGCTGTAAATAGCCTAATTACTGCTTCAACATAGACTCCAGCTGACATTTTCTAACTTCATTTGGGTCCCCAAATAAAGTAAATAGTTGAGATTCAAATAAGCTCCAATAATTGAGAAGTTAATTTGAGTCTTGATTGGTGAGATTGGAAAGATAAGGCTGAATCCATTTTGCAGCCCTTCTAAAGAGAAATGAAGTGGCACAGAGAATTTTCTTTCTTTCTTCAGAGAAATTTGCCGTATCATTATCAAAAATCAATTGACAAGACTGAATGAAACATCTAACTTTGATGGGTTTAGTCCCATCAAAGCATTCTGGTGCCTTCATAGATGGAGTCTTGAAGGCTGGTGGTATTGATGCTTCAGAGGATGAAGCTGCTTGAAGATTGGCCACAATCTGAGTCATTTGCTGCATAATGGCAAATGAAGATGGTTCAGAATGATGAGAGACAGGCTGAATAGACTGGGCTAGAGTTTGTCCTTCAGTACCTTGGGATTCCCCCACAGGAGCAGGAACACCTTCAGTACTATCAGACACTTCCTCTTCCACAGAATTCTCCTCCTCCTCTTCACCATCTTCCCCAGGACCTGTGAAAATGGTCCTTGAAGTTCCTAGAAATACGCCAAATACTCCTGAAAATGAACTTGATATTCTTGGCCCACTTCCTTCCTTCCTGGATGGTGTTGCGCCTTACAAGAAGGGCCCTCTGTCCAATTTTTCCCTGAGTTGAGGAACTGCTGGGGTGCCATCAAGAGGAGCCCTTGGAGTTGGAGTGAGAACAGCTTTATTTCTGGCCTGAGATCTTGTCTTCCTTGCAGGAGGTGAGTGTTGGATGGGCATGATTTCAGGATAAAAATGAAATAAAATGAACAAGAATTAAGATTTGAAGATGAAAAGTTGAGGCAATTGGAAATAAAGCTTGAGGTCAAAAGTCAAGATCAATATCTTGAAGAAAATAAATAAATCAAAATGAGATCTTCAGGTAAATCAATCAATTAAATATCAAATGAAAACTTGAAGTCAATGAATCAAAGAAGTCAGAATGAAAGCTTCAGGAAAATCAATCAATCAATGTCAAATGAAATCTTGAAGGCAATAAATCAACAAGTCAAATCAATCAAAATCAAAATCTTGAAAAATAAATAAATCAATCAAATGAATTCTTGAGGCAAAATCAAGTTATGTCCAAATTCTTGATGTGAAAAATCAGAAAAATCAATGAAATCTTCAGGTCAATTAATTTTCTTGAGGTCAATATCAGCTTATGTCAAATCAATCAATCAATTCAAATCAAGTGAGTTATTCTTGAAAATAAAAATTCTTGAAGAATAAATCAAAATTAATCTTGATGTGAAGAATGTATCTGAATGAATTTAGATGGGAAATTTGAAAAACAAATAAAATTTAAGATTACACCTGAATTATGAATGAAGTGAAACTGATGATTTGAAATAAGATTTTTTAAAAAAAAGAGAAACAAAAAGAAAATTGGGTCAAATTCCAATTTTCAAAATGTAGAATGAATGAGAGAAAATTGAGAGGTGACAACAAATCATAAATTTCATAATCATTAGAGAGTCATAAGTTTGATGAAATGAGTGAATGAAGTTATAAAGAAAGAATGCAGAGAATGACAAGAAATTATGAGTTAATTAATATAATGTCACGGGGGCTCTTGGACAGAAAAACAAGAGTGGCCTGGCACTCAGCAATCAGGGAACTCACTTTGAAGACTCCAAAGAATAAAGAAGATAAAAATAGAGAATTAAATGTCTCTAAGAAGAATGCAAGTACAAAGATGAGATGCAATAAGAGAAATTAGAATTCAAATGGCCAAAGAGCCAACCAAGTAGGTCCATAATCATTGTTTCAACCTGCCAAAATGAGCAATGGAATTAGTAAAGCTATTCCCACCAAATATCCATTGAAAGGTGAAGAAAGAAAAGGAGAAAAGGAGCTAAATGACTGACTTGATAATATCAGTATTCAATTACCAAAATGGTAAGATAAATAAAGATAAAATAAAATCAAAATATATTAATTAACTGGGGGAAAATCCCCCAGGGTCAAAGGAGGCTGGTATATGTGAAACGTTGAGAGCTTGACTGCTTCAGGCTGACAGTTGGTCTGTATTGAATCCTTGAAGCTGTATTGACAGCTTGATGAAGTGTATACCTTGCCAGATTGGGAAATGAACTGTGTTGAATGATTTTTGCATGTTGTATGATTGAAATAAAGGTCTTGATGAATCCAGACTGTATTGAACTAATTAGGGTTGCCAAGTTGGATTGATGGAACATTGACACTTGACAGTTTCTTTTGAACTGCCTTTGTCACAGGGGCTCTTATGGAAGCAAGAGTGGCCTGGCACTCAGGAATCAAGAACTTACTTGGAGGGCTCCAAAAGATATAAGGAATAATAAAGATTGAATTTCTTTAAAGAAGAATAAGGGAAAAGACAAGTATGCCAAAGATAAAAGAAAAAGGATAAGAAGCCAAAGGCAAAGAAGCCAACCGAGTGAATCCTCCATTCACTGTTTCAACCTGCCAGAAAAGGGAATGTAATTAGCAAAGGATATGACCACCAATATCAACTCACAGGCAAGGAAGAAAAGAGAAAAGGTGCTGAATGACTGACTTAAGATTATCAGTATCAACTTTAATAAAGTAAAAGAAAATAAAGATAAGAATAAATACAATATATTAATTAACTGGGGAAAAAGTCCCCAGGTGCTGAAAGGTTGCCAGTATATGTGAAAAGCTGAAAGACTGATCCTGGAAGGTGAGTCACTGGCTGTATTGTCTGAATTGGGTCAATACAGATCTGGCCATCTTGAAGATTGAACTGTGTGGCTGAGTTCCCCCAGTGGAATATGAATTGGCCCAATTGGGCCAAGTACATACAGGTTGATTGATTGATGCCTGTATGGACCAATTGAGTTGTCCAAGGAGTATTGAAATACTTGATTCATTGACAACTGATTGAAAGAATGTATAACCTCTGAGAATTGCCCTTGGAATAATCCTGAATGAAATTGCCAACCCAGCTCCTGCAGGGCTAGGTGATTGGGATCCTTGAATGGCCTTCTGATTTCCAGACTGATGAGTTAAGAAATCCTCCTTCAAAATGGGCGTTGGATTTTGGGGCCTTGATTTGGAAAGATGGAATTGAGTCCTGAAAGTGTCACCATTGAAATGCTGAGCAAAAATGGTGCATAATGGTATATAATACCATATATGCACCACTCCTGCAACTTTGAGTACGGGGTGCATGGAGGAATGGAAGAATTCCCCTTAAGGTGAGGGGAAGGATTGAGCTGAGCTAATCTGGTGTCCGCTGGTGGTTACCAGAGGCCATGGGCTGAAAAATGGTCCATGGTGGTTATTGGCCAAAAATGGGTCCTGAGGGTCTTCATGGAATTTGGGGCGAAGATTGGCTTGGGTGGGCCCAAATGTGGTTTGGGACCAAGCTGGCCTTGTAGGCTAATGGGCTGCTCCCTTTGGCCTCATTGGATTAGGCCAAAAGGAGCCTAATTGGCCCATGGACCGTAGAGGCCATAGGGGGCCTAAATGGCCCAGAAAGGCCATTTAGGCCAGGACCCCCCTAATGAAAAGGGTTGGTCCAAACCCAATGATGATGGCTAGGGGACCCAGAACCCCCCAGGCCCAAAACAAAGATAGAAGCCTGGGGGTTGGGGATATGAGAATTGGCCAAGGAGGCCAATGATGGCAGGATATGGCCTGAGGCCATAAAAGGCCAGGGAATAGTGATATGGCCAAAATGCCATACAGCACCAGAAGGGGCCAAACTGGCAATAAAGATATGGTGTGGCCAATTGGCTCCAACTTGGTCCCAGGTTGGAATTGCCGCAACACGAATGGAGGAGGGTCATTCTTTGTGGTTGTGACAGTACCCCCCTACCTTGAATGGTGAGCTGCTGAGCACCAAGGTAAGGTAGAAGCCTGTTGAAGCTGTTGAGACAGATTGAACATAGGGATTCCACAGGTATTTGAATCTTGAAAAGAAAACATTTGAACTGATAAGAATGTTTGCATATGAGCTGAGGTTGACTTGGTCTTCTCTTGACATTTGGCTTGAAAATGTTGAAGAAATTATTCTGGCATTAAGAGTTATAAGGAATGAAATGTAGGAAAATTTAATGAATAAAAAAGGAAAAGAAACAAATATGAAGAAAGAAAAAGAGAATCAAAAGAAAAATGAATTGTGAGGGAGAGTCCAATCTTCATCACAGATTTTGACAGTTGATTTTTAAATTGGCCAAGGACCTGGATAACAGAATTTGATGCCAGGTGCTCACAGAGTGGCCAAGGTGATGTTTTGAAAGATTGTAGACCCCTCAGGGAAGTGCACACCAGGAGAGGAACTTACTTTTGGTAGTTACCAATCCCGCCAGTGCCATAAATAAGAAAGCATTTTGATAAATGAATGTGTTGAAAGGATAATAACTTGTGAAGGAAAATAATAAAGGAATGGTGCATTTGCCAAAGTGTAAATGGACATAAATTGGAATTGATGTTTAAGTCCAGGCCAAAAGATCTGTGTCCAAATTGCAAACTGCTCACAGAGTGGCCAAGGTGATGCTTACAACAGAAAAGAGTAGAATTCCCCTAAGGGTGCATACCAGGAGTGGGACTTATTCTTGAGGTTTTCAGCTGGTTCCCATGTGGATCTTTCTGAGTCTTGACTGAAACCTTTCCATTCCACCAGATACCATAACTTTCTTCTCTTGAGCTTTGAATCAAGTATTTGAGAGACTTCCCATTCCTTTTCTTCTTCAATGATGATTGGAGGAGGAGGCTCTTGATGCCGATTCAGGATTGTTGATTTCTTGACTGGTTCCAAGAGTGAAATATGGAAGACTGGGTGGATGGATTTGCATTGAGATGGAAGCTTGTGGTGGGAAGCACGAGTACTGACTTTCTTCAAGATTGGAAAAGGAACCAACAATCTTTCAGACAGTTTTTTGGTCGGGATGGTTTATTTGATGTTTGTGGAAGAAAGCCATACCATGTCACCAGGATTGAAAACAGGTGGAATTGCTCTACTTTTATCTGCATACGTCTTAAACCTGTTTATGGCAACTTCAAGTTCTCTCGACATCTTGCTGTACTGATTGTATTTTTGTTGATAACTTTCAGCAGGAGTATCTTAAGTGATGTGAACTGAGTCAAAATGCGGATCTCTTCCATAAATAGTGAAAAGCGGTGATGGCTTGGTTGAAGAGTGATCAGAATTATTGTAGGAAGATTCAGCAAGAGGGATCCAGGTGTTCTAATCATCTTGATGATAACTGACATACATCCAAAGATACTGTTCTAGTATCTGATTTACCCTCTCTGCCTGTCCATCAGTTTCTGGATGGTAAGCAGTTGACAAATCTCTTGAAATCTTGAGCTGCTGACAAATATTGGTCCAAAAGGAAGAAAAAAAAGAGGACCTCTATCAATAACAATGCTTGAAGGAAGGCCATGCTTTGGAAAGATATTCTTGATGAATAAATGGGCCAAATCTGGTGAAGTTATTGAAGACATTGTTGGAATGAAAACTGCCATGTTAGAGAATCTGTGCATTATGAAAAGGATTGAGTCAAATAAATTGGACAGTGGAAGTTGAGTGATAAAATCCATTGAAAGACAAATCCAAGGACCATTTGGAATTGGAAGAGGTTTGAGGAGTCCAAACTTCTTATGATGGATATTCTTGTTTCTTGAACACTGTTGACAGGATGAGACATAATCCTTGATGAATTGAGTCATGCCGGACCAGTGGAAATCCCCCTTGACAAGTTTGAGAGTCTTTTCTTGGTCAGGGTGTCCAGCTAGAGGAGAGTCATGATGCTTTTGAAGAATGCTTAGTTGAATTGTGGGGTCATTAGGGACCACCACCTGATCTTTGAAGAGAAAAAGTTGGGAAGAGGAATCAAGAGAATAATGCTGAGCAGATTTACCTTTGCCCAATTCTTGAAGGATACTTCTGTACTGAGAATCTTGCCATAGAGCCTTCTGAATTGAAACAATCAAATTTGAAAAGGATTACACCTTGACTGCAGAATATCTTGAAGATTGGAGTTCATCCTCCTTGATGAGCTGTTGAGAGTTCATTGGATTCTTGCTGACAAAATCCTCCCCCCTCTCCAGATAAACGTTGTCCCGACGTGATAAGGCATCCTGAAGAGTAGCTAGGCGGCCAGGGCAGTAAGTAATTGAGAAATGGAATTCAAAAAGGAACTCAGCCCAGAAGGCTTGATGGCTAATAAAGACTTTTGAAGACATAAAGTACTGAAGAGAGGAATGATTGGTGACAACTTTAAAAGGAGAGGACGGAGAAAGAAGAAAAGCCCTCCAGCGCTTGAGTGCCCAGACTATGCCAAGCAGTTCCTTGGAATGAATCTCATAGTGGAGCTCCGCTGGGATAGGCTTGTGGCTTTTGAATGCAATAGGATGGATTTCTGAGTCAGAGACCTGACTCAGTACAGCACCCAAAGCATAATTGGATACATTGGTCTCTACAATGGTGGGTACAGAAGGATTGGAGAAGTGGTGAAGGCCACTTTAAGTTGGTGAAACTGACTAAGAGCTTCCTCATTGAGGGGGAAACCGGAATATTTCTTGAGGAAACTGGTGAGTAAACTGATCTTCTTTGAATAATTCTTGATGAAAAGGCGGTAGAAGTTGGCAAAGCCAAGGAATGATTGAAGAGCCTTGAGGTTTCTTGGAGGTGGCCAATTGAGAATCTGCTGGACTTTTGCTTGGTACATCTTGAGGCCTTCAGAGGAAACAACATAACCAAGGTATTCTACACTAGAGAAACGAAATAGGCATTTTGAAGCCTTAGAAAAAGGGTTATTGGCTCTGAGTCTGGAAAGAACAGTGGACACATAAGTGACATGTTCTTCCTCAGATTTGGAAAAGACCATAATGTCATCCAAATAAACCACAGCATAGACATAAAGAAGATTTTGGAGAATATCATGGAAAAGATTCTGAAAAGAGGCACGAGCATTGGTGAGCACAAATGGCATAACCAAGTACTCAAAACTGCCATATTTAGTTCTGAAGCATGTCAAATGTTCATAACCCTCCTTGATTCTGAGCAGGTTATATGCACCATGCAAATCAATCTTGGAGAAGATAGAAGAACCATTAAGAACATTGAGAAGCTGATTCATAGGAGGAACAGGATACTTGTTCTTCCTAGTAACAGCATTGAGTTCGCGGTAATCAACACACGAAGGGAGGCCACCATCTTTCTTTTTGACAAAGAGGACAGGTGCTCCTGTTGAAGAGGAGCTTGGCCAGATGATACCTTTCTCTACATTCTCTGAAATGTAGGCCCTGAGTGTATCTGACTCTTGTTTGGATAAAGAGTAGATCACCCCAACTGCAGGTAGACCCCCCTCCAGCTTGATATGATGATCACAGGTGCGGTGAGGAGGAAGTTTCTCTGCTTTAACCTTGGAGAATGCACCAAATATTGGTGATAAGTAGGAGGAACAACCTTCATCATAGTTTGTACTTCTTCTGGCTCTTCCCCTTCATCCCACAACTCCTCAGGGGATTCATGATAAGATGAAGGAGGAAGTTCCATATTCCTAAAGAAGAGAGGTAGTGACAATAGAGAATTATCTTCTCCAACATCTTGAATCTCTTTGAAGACTTCATCTCCTGATAATGGTAATGACTGAGGGGAATTTATGGAAGGAATAAAGACAGAAGATGGGAATGATGGTGTTCTAGAATCACCAACCAGAGCTGTACATAATTTGGCAGAAGAAAAGTCATTACGCAAAGAATTAGAAGGATCAGAAAAGTCCTTATGATCAGCATTAAAGGTTATCAGCCCTTGCCACCAATGAATAGAAGGATTAAAATGATTTAGAAATTCAAAGCCCATCATGAGGTCTTCTCCCTTGGGAGTATCAATGAATAAAATTCCCATTCAAAGGTTGGGAAGGAAGGGAGCTGAACCATATATTTAGTATGGTGAGTCACAAATAAGGAAGGGGACTCAGAGGAGTCCAAAATGATATGAGGAATCTTCTATGGAAGCTCTGACATAATCAATGAATACTTGTGAACAAACTGCTTTGGAATAAATGAGTGTGTAGCACCACAATCAATGAGAATACTGTAAAAAACATCAGAAAGAGAAGAAAAAAAAAAGAATTTGAGAGAATTCTTCACACCAGTATTCAGAATGCACAATTGTGCTCTGGATGGAAAACAGTGAAGACCATTGAACACAACATGATCTTCACTAAGGCGTTTCCCTGGCTGGGAAATTTTCCTGACGGTTGGGTAAGCTTCTTTTGAGGCCTTTCAAAACAGGAGTCAAGACTATGCTTCCCACCACAATAGGTATATAAACCCTCCTTGACTCTTCTTTCTTTTTCAGAATTAATCAACTTGAAATCTTTATTCAATAAAGAAGAATGGGGCTTGTCCCTCTTCTGAAAATTCTTCTTCTTCTTTTGACTTGAGCTTGAATAATTTTGAGGATGAGAAGAATTTGACTTTGAGGCTTCTGGCTTCTTCTCTTGATTATGACCCTTTTCATTTTGCCTCTCATGGTACCTGGTATCAAGCTCCAAGGTAATGTCCATTAAGTCTTGAAGAGAGTCAATTCTTGCAGGATGGGAGACCAATTGATCCAAAATTCTGGATGCCAATCCCTTCCTGAAATGATGAATAAGGGCCCTTTCACCCCAATCTGCAATTCTTGTCACCAAACTTCTTAAATCAGCTTTGTATAAAGAAACATGGCCACCTTCTTTCATTCTTAGAGAATACAACTCTGCTTCAGCTTTTCTAACTTCATTTGGGTCCCCAAATAAAGTAAATAGTTGAGATTCAAATAAGCTCCAATAATTGAGAAGTTAATTTAAGTCTTGATTGGTGAGATTGGAAAGATAAGGCTGAATCCATTTTGCAGCTCTTCCAAAGAGAAATGAAGTGGCATAGAGAATTTTCTTTCTTTCTTCAGAGAAATTTGCCGTATCATTATCAAAAATCAATTGACAAGACTGAATGAAACATCTAACTTTGATGGGTTTAGTCCCATCAAAGCATTCTGGTGCCTTCATAGATGGAGTCTTGAAGGCTGGTGGTATTGATGCTTCAGAGGATGAAGCTGCTTGAAGATTGGCCACAATCTGAGTCATTTGCTGCATAATGGCGAATAAAGATGGTTCAGAATGATGAGAGACAGGCTGAATAGACTGGGCTAGAGTTTGTCCTTCAGTACCTTGGGATTCCCCCACAGGAGCAGGAACACCTTAAGTACTATCAGACACTTCCTCTTCCACAGAATTCTCCTCCTCCTCTTCACCATCTTCCCCAGGACCTGTGAAAATGGTCCTTGAAGTTCCTAGAAATACGCCAAATACTCCTGAAAATGAGTTTGATATTCTTGGCCCACTTCCCTCTTTCCTGGATGGTGCTGTGCCTTCCAAGCAGGGCCCTCTGTCCAATTTGGCCCTCAGTTGAGGAACTTCTGGGGTGCCATCAAGAGGAGCCCTTGGAGTTGGAGTGAGAACAGCTTGAGTTCTGGCCTGAGATCTTGTCTTCCTTGCAGGAGGTGAGTGTTGGATGGGCATGATTTCAGGATAAAAATGAAATAAAATGAACAGGAATCAAGATTTGAAGATGAAAACTTGTCTTTATTTTTCAGAACCTTTTAAATTGAAGCCCTTATTTAACAAGGAAGAATGGGGCTTGTCCCGCTTTTGGGAATGAAAATTCTTCTTCTTATGACTTGAGCTTGAAGAATTTTGATGATGAGAAGAGTTTGACTTTGAGGCTTAAGGCTTCTTCTCTTGATGATGATTCTTCTCCTTTTGCCTCTCATGGTACCTGGTATCATGTTCCAGGCTGACGTCCATTAAGTCTTGAAGAGAATCAATATTTTAAGGATGGGAGGCCAATTGATCCAGAATCCTGGCAGCCATACCCTTCCTGAAATGATGAATAAGAGCCCTTTCACCCCAATCTCCAATTCTTGAAACCAAACTCCTGAGATCAGCAATGTATAAGGCAACATGCCCACCTTCTTTCATTTTAAGGCCATCCAACTCTGCTTCAGCCTTTCTAACTTCATTTGGGTCCCCAAATAAAGTGAAGAGTTGGGATTCAAACAATGGCCATGAATTGAGATTGGGAAGATAAGGCTCAATCCATTTTGCAGCCCTGCCAACTAAGAATGAAGTGGCATAAAGATCTTTCTTTTTGTCTTGAGAGTAATTTGCCAGGTCATTGTGAAAGATAATTTGACAAGACTGAATGAAGCTTCTGACTTTGAAGGGCTGAGTCCCATCAATACATTCGGGTGCCTTCATAAATGGAGTCTTGAAGGCTAGTGGTCTGGAAACTCCAGAAGATGCAGCAGCTTGAAGATTGGCCATAATTTGTGTCATTTGCTGCATGATGGCCAATAAGGATGGTTCAGTCTGGTCAGTGACAGGCTTATCAGACTGGGCTAGAGTTGGTCCTCTGGTGCCTTCAGATTCTCCCACAGGAGCAGAAGCAGCCTTAGTGCCATCAGACTCTTCCTCTTCCACGGAATTCTCCTCCTCCTCTTCACCATCTTCACCTGGACCTCTAAAAATAGTCCTTGACATGCCTGGAAAACTGCCAACTACTTCTGAGAAAGAATTGGATCTTCTTGGCACTCTTCCTTCCTTCCTGGATTGTGCTGCTCCCTCCTTTATTGGTCCTCTGTCTAATTGGGGCTTCAGTGGTGGAACTGCTGGGGTCCCATCAAGAGGAGCTCTTGGAGTAGGAGTGAGAACAGCCTGAGGTCTTGTCTGTCTTGCAGGAGGTGAATTTTGGAGTGGCATGATTGAATAAAAATAGAGTTTAAATGAAAATAATCAAAATTTGAATGAGCAACTTGAGGCAAAGCCAAAATAGTCTTGAAGAGCAAATCAAAATCAAATATTGAGGAGTAAATCAATAATCAATTAATCAAATGAGATCTTCAGGTAAATCAATCAATTAAATAACAAATGAAAACTTGAAGTCAATGAATCAAATAAATCAAATCAATCAAAATCAAACGTCAAATCAATTCAAAATCAAAATCTTGCAGAAAATCGATCAATCAAAATGAATTCTTGAGGCAAATCAATTTATGTCAAAGTTCTTGATGTGAAAAATCAGCAAAATCAATAAAATCTTCAGGTCAATTAATTATGTTGAAGTCAATGTCAATTTATGTCAAATCAATCAGTCAAAATCAAAATCAAGTGAAATCTTCTTGAAAAAATTAAAATTATTGAAGAACAAATCAAATATGAATCTTGATGTGAAGACATGTCTGAATGCTAATAAAGATCAATTTGAAATTCAATAATGTGGGCCTGAATACAAAGGATTTGATGAACTGAATGAAGATGAAAATAAGATAAGATTTTAAAAGAGATAAACAAAAGATAAAATTGTGGTCAGCTTTCAAATTTCAGAATGAAGAAATGAATGAGAGAAATTTGAGAGGTTACAAATAAATCATAATATCAGAAAATGTTAAAGAGTCATGATTTTGATGAAGTGAAATGAATGAATTAAAATATAAGAACAAATGAACAGAAGAAAAATTATGAGCTAGTTAATATAATGTCACAGGGGCTCTTATGGAAGCAAGAGTGGCCTGGCACTCAGGAATCAAGAACTCACTTGGAGGGCTTGAAAAGATATAAGGAATAATAAATATTAAATTTCTTTAAAGAAAAATAAGGGAAAAGACAAGTATGCCAAAGATAACAGAAAAAGGACAAGAAGCCAAAGGCCAAAGGCCAAGAAGCCAACTAAGTGAATCCTCAATTCATTATTTCAACCTTCCAGAAAAGGGAATGGAATTAGCAAAGGATATCACCACCAATATCAACTGACAGGCAAGGAAGAAAAGAGAAAAGGTGCTGAATGACTGACTTAAGATTATCAGTATTAACTTTAATGAAGTAAAAGAAAATATAGATAGAAATAAATCCAATATATTAATTAACTGGGGAAAAAGTCCCCAGGTGCTGAATGGTGGCTAGTATATGTAAAAAGCTAAAAGACTGATCCTGGAAGGTGAGTCACTGGCTGTATTGTCTGAATTGGGTCAATACAGATCTGGCCATCTTGAAAATTGAACTGTGTGGCTGAATTCCCACAGTGGAATATGAATTGGCCCAATTGGGCCAAGTACATACAGGTTGATTGATTGACGCCTGTATGGACCAATTGAGTTGTCCAAGGAGTATTGAAATACTTGATGCCTTGACAACTGATTGAAAGAATGTATAACCTCTGAGAATGGCCCTTGGAGCAATCCTGAATGAAATTGCCAACCCAACTCCTGCAGGGCCAGGTGATTGGGAGCCTTGAATGGTCTTCTGATTTCCGCCATGAATTGCCAGACTGATGAGTTAAGAAATCTTCCTTTGAAATGGGCGTTGGATTTTGGGACCTTTATTTGGAAAGATGGAATTGGGTCGTGAAAATGTCAACGTTGAATTGCTGAGCAAAAATGGTGCATAATGGTATATAATACCATATATGCAACACTCCTGCAACCTTGAGTACAGGGTGCATGGAGGAATGGAAAAATTCCCCTTAAGGTGGAGGGAAAGATTTAGCTGAGCTAATCTGGTGGCCTCTAGTGGTTACCAAAGGCCATGGTGGGTATTCGCCAAAAATGGGTCCTGAGGGTCTTTATGGAATTTGGGGCCAAGATTGGCTCAGGTGGGCTCGATTGTGGTTTGGGACCCACCTGGTCTTGGGGACTAATGAGCTGCATCCTTTGGCCCCTTTTGACCTCATTGGATTAGGCCAAAAGGGGCCTAATTGGCCCATGGACCATAGAGGCCATAGGGGGCCTAATTGGCCCAGAAAGGCCATTTAGGCCAGGACCCCCTAACAAAAAGGGTTGGACCAAACCCAATGATGATCGCTAGGGGACCCAGAATACCCAAGAAGACAGAGAGACCCCCCAGGCCCAAAACAAAGATAGAAGCCTGGGGGTTGGGGATGTGAGAATTGGCCAAGGAGGCCAATGATGGCAGCATATGGCCTGAGGCCATAAAAGGCCAGGGAATAGTGATATGGCCAAAATTCCCTAGAGCACCAGAAGGGGCCAAATTGGCCCTAAAGATATGGTGTGGGCAATTGGCCCTAACTTGGTCCCAAGTTGGAATTGCCGCAACAACAATGGAGGAGGGTTATTCTTCGTGATTGTGACAGTCTCTTAAATATCCCTTGAGAATATATCGCCAGTATTCCTTTGGAGGAATACTGTGAATGAGAATAGCCAATGATTGCTTGATGAAAAAATTGGTATTTGAGATTTACACTGGTCCTTGAGCCTTGATGAATCCTCTGGATGACATGCTGCCTTGATGACCTGAATAAAAGATTGAAATAATAATTTTATTTGTGAACCATGGAATTTCTGGTGAAAAAAGGTGCATAATGGTGTGTAAAACCATTTATGGCATTTTGGGTATTGGGGTTTGAATGGGGCCAAAGGTCTTTTGGAATGATGCCAGGGGGATAAGAGTGAAACTTGGGTTTTTGAGGTTTCAGATGTGACAAAGTGTATTTTGTGGTATTTGGTCAATATTGGGTTTTTGGCCAGATACAGCTAATACAGCTTAAAAACTGTATTTGCGCAAAAGTGCACAAAATGCACAAAAATGGCACTTAAGCCTCAAAAGGCCTGATATGGCCTTTTGGAAATATTTCCTATAATACATGGGAAAATGGCATATACAGCTGAATACAGCAAAAATGCACAAAATACGCAAAGGCAAGTGATTGAGAAATGGATTTCAGCTCAACAGGCTCAATGGTGAGTGTGGACCTTTTAGGTCATTAATTATTGAAGAGAAGGATTATTGGTGAGTACTTCAAAAGGAAGAGAAAGAGAAAGAAGGAAAGCCCTCCAGCACTTGAGAACCCAGAATTTTCCAAGCAGCTTCTTGTCATGAATATCATAGTTGAGCTCTTCTGGAAGAAGATTGCAGCTATCCAATGAAATGGGATGTTTTCCTGAGTCAGAAACCTGACTCAGTACAAAACCTTCTATATACTCTGATGCATTGTTCTCTACAATGGTTGGTAGAGAAGCATTGGAGAGGTGGTGAAAGCCTCTTTGAGTTGGCAAAACTGGCTAGGAGCTTCCTGATTGAGCGGTAAAACTGAATATTTCCTGAGGAATTTGGTTAGTAAACTGATCGTCTTGGAATAATTTTTGATGAACCAGCAGTAGAAGTTGGCATATTTAGGGAATGATTGAAGAGCCTTGAGGTTTCTCGGAGGAGGCCAATTAAAAATTTTCTCGACTTTTTCTGGGTCCATCTTGAGGCGCTCAGAAGAAACCACATAACCCAGGTATTCAACAATTTAATCATGAAAAAGGCACTTGGACGCCTTTGCAAACAGGTTATTAGCCTTGATTCTGGAAACAGCAGTGAAAACATGAGTGACTTGCTCATCCTCATACTTAGAGAATACCATAATATCATCCAGATAATCCACAAATTAAATATATAAGAAAGAAGTGAAAATATCATTGAAAGGATTTTGAAAAGAGGCAGGAGCATTGGGGAGCCCAAATGGCATAACTGTCAGCCTGTGACTCAAAACCAGAGCACAAGCATGACAGCCAAAATACGATAAACCAATGGTATAGCCAAGATACCACCAAAACATGGAGCTGAGCCAAATCAGCTCAAAAGGTATCAAAAGAAAGAGGAAAATCACCCCTTCCTGAAAATATAAGTCTCATCACCATAGGACTAGAAATAACAAAGTTATTCCTGCTCAAAGTTATTGCTGAGCATAAACCTTAATTTTCACCTCTCATCTAAGATCTACAAGGAGAGGCTTAAACCCATCAAATGGGTACTCAAAATTAAGCTCTAAGCCAGGGCTATCCAATGGTACCAGCCAAACTGAGCTAGCACCAATATTACTGGAGCTATGGTCAATTTCAGGCCAAATAAGGGTGAATAAAACATTCACCTCTCATCTAAGTTCTACAGTTTTAGTGTGGGATACCTGAAGTGGGGTCTTTTTGGAAAGAGCACAATCAGGACTATCTGATGGTGTCATCCACTTCCCCATATCTCAACTACTGCAGAAGTTATGGGGCAAACAAGCTCAATACAGCTTTTTGCCTAAAACACGCAAATGTACAAAAATCTTGCACATGGGATAACTTTGCCATATTTAATGATACACATATCAAATGAGGTACTATTGTGTAGAGCACATTCAGGGCTACACACTAAACCAATTTTGAGGTTGATATCTCAAGAATTGACAAAGCTATGGCTGTTTTAAGGGCAAAATCCCACCTGCTGTCATATACAGCCTTACCATGGGATAATATCCCATAATCATGAATATGAGGTGTCAAATAGACAAAGAAGCATGTTTTTACTTCAATACCTCATATTTCAGTCAATACTGGGGTCCCATACAGTTTCTGTACAGCATTCTACGCGTCATACACATCAGAATCAGGCTGTGAGGTCCCCAGATGAAAATTTTCACCCTGTATTGGTGAAAGCCGCCCAGATGTGGTTTCAAAACCACATCTGAGCCCAATACAGGCTATACAGGCTGTTGGAAAACCACAAGCCAGTACTAGAAAGTGAAAAAATCTTCACTTCCTCTACGTGGAAAGGTCTAGCACCCTTTCCACCCCATTTCAGGATAAAAAGGAGGCTTTTCACAGCCAGAATTGTCTCCTCATCCTGCTCTTGAATACCCTACGTAGTAAAACTGTAAGAAAACAGTTTTACCCTTGGGTAATAACCAGGTTTAAGAGTATTGTAGTCTTTGTTATTGTAACCCAACAGGTAAAGCTGCACCCAGGGCTTTCAACAGCGCTCACCACCAGTATATTCCTTATAGTAAAGCCCTCTTATTATTAAATTAAACCATCTTTAACTCTTATAAAATCTTTTAAATCTTTATTTAACCATGTCACAGTCATAGTTAAGAGTTGTAAATACTTTTTAATACTCTCATCATAGACTCACCCTGACATTTTGGGGGCCTGGATGTGTTTTTTACTTATTCTTGGACCTTACAAGTGATTTTTCTCTTTTTTATCATTTATTGACACCTGTTTTTACCTTTTTTTAGGCATAATTTTCTCTATGAATATATATTTTATATATATTTTTAAATCTTTCATAAATAATCATATATTATAGAGTATCTGTCACATGGCTAATAACAACAAGACTAGTATTTTTGGCGTGTTTTGTATATAAAAACATTTTAAGCCACTAATACAGCCTTAATTCTTAAGTGAATTAAGACAGCTTATACTGATAAACCAACAGTTGAGGCGTGTTTGGGCACATTGTTAACTCAATTGCCCTGTAATACACCATCTTTTGACAGGTTATACTTGCTAACTACAAGTATTCTGTGAGATATTGGTATACAAACAGTATAACACATATCAGTAAGCTCTATTTTTTGACGTGGAATTGTTAATTCAATTACATTGTCATAATAAAAGGGCATATTGTAATAATATACAATCCCAGAGGCCATTCTTAGACGTGCAAAACCAGCATTTTAAGGAGTCTTCACTGACATAAGCCCTCTTTTTTCCTGTTTGATCCATTGGAAGAAAATTTCATACCACTTGAAACCCAGTCACAGGCCAACATACCAGTGACACCCGCCCCCAGAACCAGAGGGCAGCAAGGGCAAAGGGAAGAGGCTTAGTGAAGGTCAAATTACAGCCAAGAAGTGGACACCAATAGCCACCCAGAGGAGTAGAAAATCACAAAACTCTGCTTCAATACAAGGTAAACCAACCTTAACCACTTGTACAGGAAAGATTACAATTATTAACCCAGTTGTAACTTCCAAAGGCAAACTGCCCAAGTCAGCAGACAATAAATTTGTACAAGGCACAGTCAAAGGTAAATACCCTAAGAACATAAAGTTTTTGACTGCTTGCAAACACTGATATGTCCCCTGCACACCTCAGAGATCTTGGCTTCCAAAGGAACCAGCCAGAGGACAGAGAAGGATTGTCCAGAACCAGAAGATCAACAAGACGACACCTTGGACACAGTGGTGGATGGCAAAACAATGAGGGAGATAATATCAACCTTGCCATTCACACTCCAATTCAACAGAAACCTCAAACCAGAGGACTGGAAGGATATGGATCAAGTTCTTCAGATCCACCAACTCCTCAAAGACTTATTTCAATGGAGCATGGACAACAAGAGGTTCAACCTAGCAGCTCACTGGGCAGAACTTGGATCAAGTTGCCAGAAGATCTGTCTTAAAGAGATAGACTTCAAAGACCTTATGGAAATCACCAAAGGTTGGAATCCTACCAGGCAGCACAGACTCCTGGAGGCAAGGGCACAGAGTATAAGGGAGAATCAAGCCACTATCCAAGCAATAGAAGAACAATTAACCCAGACAGGGCCTACTCAGATTCCTTCAGGTTCACAAGGAGCAGGCCAAATCAGCTCTCCAGTGGCTTCACACCATTCAGAAACCAGCACATCAGTGGCCAAGAGTCACCATTCTTCACAATTCCAGGAAGTTTCCAGGAGAAGACAAGGAAACAAGGGCAAGAACAAAGCCTCCTTCAACCAGAGGAGGAAAGATTCAGACCCCATGATCCAGAAGCTGTTAGATTTGGTAAAAGAAGTACACAAGAACCAGAAGTAGTTGTAAACCACTCTAGAGTCAGTAGTCCTAGTAATGGAAACATTACCCCCACTCAGACTGTAAATAACATTGTCACATCTGAGAGTAACATCAACAGTGATACACTGTGGTTACAAATGTCCCAATATGCTGAACAATCTGCAAAGCAGTTTGCAGAAATTAAAGCTGGCCAAGAGAGGATGAGACAAACTCAAGCCGCCTTGGAACAGATAGTTAAAAATCTTCAAGAAGGGTATGCTCAACTGAGCAAAGCCTCTGAAGAAACCAACAAAAGACTGAATATAGTCTTTGAAGAACAACACCACAGCACAAGGGACAGGGAGTGTCTGGACCAAGACATTAATAAATTGTTTAATGCCTACCATAACTTTAAGCCCCAACCACAAGGCCAAGTTATGGATAATCCATATCAACCAGATGACATCAAACCAGATGCCATGTTGATGAATAAGGCAAGATCCCCATCACAATACCAAGATGGAGATGGCATGTCTTATTCAGAGAAGGAAGCCTTGAAACAGCTTCTTGAGGCCTCAAACTGGCCCAAATTCTCTGGATCAGGAGAATATGATCATATGGAACTCATAGATTATATTGATGGACTCTTCATTGATGTACCAAGCATACCAGACTACTGGATCACTGCTAGATTGAATACTGCATCTAAAGGTCATGCTAGTATATGGTACACAGAAATGAAAGAAATCCATGGCAGGAGAAACTGGCCATGGTGGAAGAGTTAAATCATCCAAAAGTACAGTAATGGAACTTGGATATGGCAAAAGACCATGTCATTTGAAAATGACAAGTACTCTGTGGACAAAGATCCATATGAGTGGTGTCTTAGACAGTCTAAAAGACTTAAAGCCATTGATCCTCAGATGAACATCCAAATGAGGAATCACAAACTCCTGAAACAATTGCCAGGAGAGCTAGAGCATGCAGTAAAATGCAGATGCAACCAGAATTGAACTCTAGATGATATTGCCAACACCTTACAAGACATAAGGAAAAGGACTAATATAGGGAAATTCACCCCATATAGGAGCAGTAGTTTCAAAGAGAAACAACCTTTCAGGGTAGAGTTTAAAGACAAACCCAAAGAAAGAGTGGCAGAAGTGGCAAAGAAGAGGAATTCTTGTCACAACTGTGGTTCAACAGACCACTATGCCAACAGCTGTCCAAAGGCAAAGAAGAAAGTCTATGCCATAGAGAAAGTCCCTGAGGAAGAACCTCCAACAGAGGATTCTGAATCAGACTCTATGGGTGATGCCATCAGAGAACCATCTGATGATGACCAAGACCCTAGAGAGGAATTTTTAGTGGAATACCAAGAGGAAACCCCACTAGAAATTCAGGACATACAGTTGGAAGCAGGCATGCCACAGGACACTGCTAATAAAAACTTGTGCAAACATACACAAGATGCACAAACATTCCTGGTTACACCAACCAAAGGAATGGCATATATACATGGACCAGCCACAAAAATGACTGTTTGTATTGACAATGCTCAGCATCCACTTATCATTGATAGTGGAGCACACTGCTCCATAGTGGCCAGAAACTATCTGGATACCCACTTCCCAAACTGGGAAAAACAGCTCTTGCCCACTAAGGCAAAGAACTTGAAAAGTGCATCAGGGAATATGACTTCCATTGGGACAATTATCAAAGAGATAATTATACCCCACAGGAAGGGTAATATCAGACTCAACCCAGAGTTTGTAGTGCTTAATGATGCCCACATCCAAGGGTTTTTATTGGGAACAGATTACCAGAGGATGTATGGCATAGACATTTACAACAGTAAAAATAGGCACATCACCATTGGTACTAACAAGGAAAAGAAATTTTCACTTGACATATACCAGATATCTTCTCAAGATCCACTAGAGGAACTTCTGAAGGAATTCAGAGAGGGACAGCTTAGCACTACCCTCACCAGTAAACAAAAACTAAGTTTACTGAAGATGCTGAGAAAGAACAGACCAGCATTTGCCATTGGTGAAGAACCATTAGGCAAGATCAAAGGCCATGATATAGAACTATATCTGGTGGTAGAAAGGCCTTATCCACCCATGTTAAGGAGACCTCCTTACCCAGCAAGTCTGGAGACCAGGAAAGAGATTGAGAAACATCTCAATGAACTCCTGGACATGGATGTTATTAGGAAGATTGGACATAATGAAATAGTGGAAATCACCACCCCTGTCCTAATCACCTGGCATGATGGCAAGTCTAGACTGTGTGGAGATCTCAGAGCTCTGAACAACTACACAAAAGCAGACAGGTACCCCATAACCAGGATACCTCATGCCTTAGATAAACTGGCTAAAGCCAAATACATAACCAAAATGGATTGTATGAAAGCCTTCCGCCAAAATGGAGTTAAACCAAACTCCATGAAATTACTCAGGATAATATGCCATATGGGCATATATGAGTACACCAGAATGCCATTTGGCATCAAAAATGCACCAGCCCACTTCCAAAGGATGATGGACACAATATTTCAAGATGAAATATTGGAAGGCTGGATGGTAGTATATATTGATGATATCATTATATACTCAGAGACATGGGAAGACCATGTGCAATACATAGACAGAGTTCTAAGTAAATGCACACCAATAAATCTGAAAATTTCACTTAAAAAGTGCAATTTTGGCCAACAAGAGTTACTGGCTCTAGGACATAAAGTCTCAGGTCTTAGTCTGGCAATTGACCAGAATAAAGTAGCAGCAGTACTGCAAAAACCAGTACCAAAAAGCATCAAAGAGATGCAATCCTTTCTTGGGTTTGCTAGCTACTATAGAAACCATATCAAAAACTTTGCACACATAACTAGTAGTTTATACAAGTTATGTTCAAAAGAGGTAGTTTTTGAAATAACCAAGGAAAGGAGGGATGCATATGAGAGGATCAAATATGAACTCACTAATGCACCTGTGCTCATCTTACCTGACTTTGAACTACCATTCAAGTTATATATAGATGCAGCATGCAGTCAAGGCCTAGGAGCAGCCCTTCACCAGAGACAAATTGTGGATGGTGAACCAAGAGAAGGAGTAATTTGCTACATCTCAAGGCAGCTGAAAGATTCAGAAGCCAGGTATGGGGCCACCCAGACTGAATGTCTATTTCTAGTATGGGCTCTAGAAAAACTCCATCATTATCTGGAGGGTGCAGTCTTTGAAGTCTACATAGACTGCACAGCCTTGAAGTCTTTACTAAACATGAAGACTACAAATAGACATATGCTGAGATGGCAAATAGCCATCCAGGAGTATAGAGGGAACATGGCCATAATATACAAGGAAGGTAAAAGCCATACCAATGCAGATGGCCTCAGCAGATGGCCACTGGAAAATGTCAAAAGAAATCCAGCTTATGACCCAGAAGTTGCAGCAAAAATCCCTATCCATTTCATGGAAATAGATAGGAGGAAGAACTTCAGATTATCTGAATGGGCACCAGAAAGTGGTACCCTTGACAGTGGAAACACTGACTCAGAAGGGACAGAAACTCCCATACTGGGAATAAGCTCCTCAGAACTGCACAATGAATTCTTCAGTGCAGTACAGAAGTCTTATGCTAAACACAAACAGTGTAGCATACTACTCCAACTCCTTCAACAAAGGTACAGGAGTCCAGAACTGGAAACCCAGCTGGAAGAACCCTGGTTGAGGGCCTATAAGGACAATAGGTTTTTTCTTATAGATGGACTGCTCTACCACAGAGAAAAGCACACAAGTGCACTCACAGTGGTAGACAGAGACCACATCTCATTGATCCTACAAGAATGCCATGACTGCCCCTATATGGGACACATGAGTGAAGACAGGACCAAAGAGAGGGTAGCAAGCACAGCTTGGTGGCCCAAGTTGGAACAAGAGCTGAGTGAATACATCAACACTTGTGAAAGATGCCAAAAGGCAAATAGGAAACATGGGAAGAAGTATGGGTTACTTCAACACATAGAAGAACCCAAGCACCCATGGGAAACCATCAACATGGACTGGGTTACAGGACTTGTCCCAGGAGGCAAAGAAAACTACAATGCCTGTTTGATCATAGTTGATAGGTTTAGCAAGAGCATGAGGTGTCTACCATGCCATAAAGAAGACACAGCCATGAATACTGCTCTGTTGTTTTGGAATAACATCATATCTACCTGTGGAGTCCCTAAGATCATCATTAGTGATAGGGACCCAAAATTCACATCTGAATTTTGGACTAATATGACATGCTTGGTACCAAACTTGCTTTTTCCACAGCTTATCATCCACAAACAAATGGCCTAGCTGAAAGGATTATCCAAACAATGGAGGACATCCTAAGAAGATTCTGTGCATATGGCATGGAATACAAGGGCCATGAGGGATACACCCATGATTGGGTTACCCTCTTACCAGCAGTCCAACTGGCTTATAATACAAGCCAGCACTCCACCACAGTTAAAACACCTGCACTGGTGGAGAAAGGGTGGAACCCCCTGTTGCCTGTGGATCACTTGAAGAAAAATCTCCTGACTATCCACCCCACAGCCAAAGACTTCCATGATATGTGGAAGAGGGCCTGTGACACAGCTGCCAAATGCATAGCTGAGGCAAAATAATACAATAAGCAGAGGTGGGACAAATCACATATGGAACCTGACTCCAAGGAAGGGGACCAGGTGTTAGTGTCTAAACTGAACTTCAACAATCTCGAAGGACCTAAAAAGATGAGGGACTCATTTGTAGGACCTTTTACTATCATTAAGTTGATAGGAAAAAATGCAGTGGAAGTCAAACTCACTGAGGAGTTTTTAAGGAAACATCCAGTCTTTCCAGTGAGTTTGGTCAAACCATACTTCCAGACAGAGGGGGATAAATTCCCCTCCAGGAGAAAGAGCCCCACACCACAAGAGATAGTGGAAGTGGAGGACTCCCCTGGACCTGTGAGTAAGATCATCAGGGCCAGGAAGATCAGACTCAATGGGAAGGATCAAAGACAATACCTAGTCAGATTCAAGAACCAGACAGCAGATAAAGACAAACGGTTGGCAGAGGATGCCATACCAGATGGGAACCTTCATTTAAGGAGATTCAGAGCCTCTAGGAGGACTGAACAGTCTCATCAATGATGAGAGTTTTTTAGAGGGAGGGTATGTCAGCCTGTGACTCAAAACCAGAGCACAAGCATGACAGCCAAAATACCATAAACCAATGGTATAGCCAAGATACCACCAAAACATGAAGCTGAGCCAAATCAGCTCAAAAGGTATCAAAGGAAAGAGGAAACTCCCCTCTTTCTGAAAATATAAGTCCCATCATCATAGGACTAGAAATAACAAAGTTATTCCTGCTCAAAGTTATTGCTGAGCATAAACCTTAATTTTCACCTCTCATCTAAATTCTACAAGGAGATGCTTAACCCCATCAAATGGGTACTCAAAATTAAGCTCTAAGCCAGGGCTATCCAATGGTACCAGCCAAACTGAGCTAGCACCAATATTACTGGGGTTATGGTCAATTTCAGGCCAAATAAGGGTGAATAAAACATTCACCTCTCATCTAAGTTCTACAGTTTTAGTGTGGGATACCTGAAGTGGGGTCTTTTTGCAAAGAGCACAATCAGGACTATCGGATGGTGTCATCCACTTCCCCATATCTCAACTACTGCATAGGTTATGGGGCAAAAAAGCTCAATACAGCTTTTTGCCTAAAACACGCAAATGTACAAAAATCTTGTACATGGGATAACTTTGCCATATTTAATGATACGCATATCAAATGAGGTACCATTGTGTAGAGCACATACAGGGCTACACACTAAGCCAATTTTGAGGTTGATATCTCAAGAATTGACAAAGCTATGGCTGTTTTAAGGTCATATTCCCACCTGCTGTCATATACAGCCTTACCATGGGATAATATCCAATAATCATGAATATGAGGTGTCAAATAGATGAATAAGCATGTTTTTACTTCAATACCTCATATTTCAGTCAATACTGGGGTCCCATACAGCTTCTGTACAGCATTCTACGCGTCATACACGTCAGAATCAGGCTGTGAAGTCCCCAGATGAAAATTTTCACCCTGTATTGGTGAGAACCGCCCAGATGTGGTTTCAAAACCACATCTGAGCCCAATACAGGCTATACAGGCTGTTTGCAAACCACAAGCCAGTACTAGAAAGTGAAAAAATCTTCACTTCCTCTATGTGGAAAGGTCTAGCACCCTTTCCACCCCATTTCAGGATAAAAAGGAGGCTTTTCACAGCCAGAATTGTCTCCTCATCCTGCTCTTGAATACCCTACGTAGTAAAACTGTCAAAAAACAGTTTTACCCTTGGGTAATAACCAGGTATACTCCTAATTTAAAAGTATTGTAGTCTTTATTATTGTAACCCAATAGGTAAAGCTGCACCCAGGGCTTTCAACAGCGCTCACCACCACTATATTCCTTATAGTAAAGCCCTCTTATTATTAAATTAAACCATCTTTAACTCTTATAAAATCTTTTAAATCTTTATTTAACCGTGTCACAGTCATAGTTAAGAGTTGTAAATACTTTTTAATACTCTCATTATAGACTCACCCTGACAATGACCAAGTACCCATAGCTTCCATATTTGTTTTTTTAAATTTTTCAAGTGTTCATCACCCTCCTTGATTCTGAGAAGGTTATATGTACCACTGAAATGAATCTTGGAGAAGATAGAAGAAAAACTGAAAACAGTTAGAATCTGATTCATAGTAGGAACGGGATATTTGTTCTTCCTAGTAACAGCACTGAGTTTGTGATAATAAACACACACAAAAAGTCCACCATCTTTCTTTTTAACAAAGAGGACAGGATCTTCTGTTGAGGAGGAGCTTGGCTAGATGAAACCTTTCTCTATATTCTCTGTAATGTTGGCCTTGAGTGTGTCTGAATGTTGATTTGATAAAGAGTAGATGACCCCAAGTGGAGGTAGAGATCCCTGCAGCTTGATATGGTGAGGAGGAAGGATTTCTCCTTTTTGCTTGGAGAATAAATTCATATAGTGGTAACAAGCAGAAGAAAAAACCTTAATCAAAGTTTAAATTTCTGCTGGCCTTCCACTTCATCCCACAACTCCTCAAGGGATTCATGATAAGATGAAGGAGGAAGTTCCACATTCCCATGGAAGAGTTGAATTGAAGATATAGAATTATCTTCTCCAACACCTTTTTATATCTTTGCAGACTTCATCTCTAGAAGTTATCAATGAATGGTGGGAATTGGGAGAAGTAATATGGACAGAAGTCGGAAATGATGGAATTCTAGAATCAGAAATCAGAGCTGCACATCTATTTACAGAAGTAAGGTCATTACTGACATAAATAGAAGGATCATGATAGTCCTTATGATCAAGATCAAAGGTGATACGCCCTTGCCTAAAATCAATAGATGTATTAAAATGAGTAAAAAAATTTAAAGCCCAATATGAGGTCATCTCCCTTAGGAGTATCAGTGACTAAAATGTCCCATTAAAACTTTGGGAAGAATAGTAGTTCAGCCCTATTTTTAGTATGGTGAGTCAAAAATAAGGAAGGGGACTCTGAGGAGTCCAAATTGATAAGGAAAATACTATATGGGAGTTCTGACATTGTCAAAGAATACTTTTGACCAAACATCTTTGTAATAAATGAATTGGTAGCACCAGAATCAATGAGAATACTGTAAAACACATCAGAGAAAGAAGAAGGAACAAAACATTTGAGAGAATTTTTAACACCAGTATTCAGAATTCACAATTGTGCTCTGGGTGGGAAATAATGAAGACCATTGAACACAACATTATCTTGACTCAGGATTTACCCTGGCTAGGAAATCTGCCTGCAGGTGTGGTAAGCAGGTTTTGAGGCCTTTTGAAACAAGCTCAAATAATATTCTTACCTCCACAATAGGCAGATTTGTTTTTCAGAAACCAACTATTTGTGGTCTTTATTCAAGAGGGAAGAATGGGGCTTGTCCCTTTTCTGAACCCTTAAATTTTTCTTGTTATGAATTTAACTTAAAGAATGTTGAGTATGAGAAGAACTTGACTTTGCGGCTTCAGTATTATTGTAAAATTTTTCTATGAAACTCTTGATAATAGTAACAATATCAAGAGTACTATGACTGTCCTCAGTAGAAAAATATACCATAATAAAATATTATAACCACAAATATATATAGTTATTTAAAATAATTATATTAATAGAAAAATAACTTAATTATTCTTAAATAATTTTATAATAGAAAAATCTTAATAATTAGAATAAATTATAATTATTTCATTATTGTTATAGTAAATGACAATTATAACAATAAATTTAAGATGTGTCTATGAAACTGTTGATAATATTATTGTTAATCAACATTACTATGAATGTTCTTATGAAATATAAAAATGAAAATTAATATAACCACAATTAAATAATTAAATAATTAATTATTTCTTTTACTGGTTATACACTACTACTGATTATAGCAGTAAGCTGTAATCGTGTACTAGAATCAATTACAAGAAGTATTTTATAATAATAAAACTTCTTTATTAAAATAATAGAATTATTTCAATATATAATTATCTTATGTAAGAATAACTATAAATATAATTCTTGAAGAAAGGAATTACTAGAAAAAAACTTGAATAATTAAGATAAATCACTGACTATTACTCCAAAGAACATATAAAAGATAAAAGTAAAGAAATTTGACTAATAATTGGGGATTTAAAGGATCTAAAATGCATATATAACAGTATTACAACAATATATAGTTGATTTATATGATTCCACGTCTTCCTGATTGATTCTGAAAGAATAAAACAATTAAGAAAATGTTTCAACTAATACTTACTTGTTGGTAATAAAGGTATAATAGAATAATGTGATAATCTGGAAAAAACAGCAAGAGGAGGCCTCTTTAAAGTCTAGGAGAGCTCACAGAGGCATGCCATGAAGCAAGCCAAAAAATCAGTGGGTGAGAAAACAATAAACCTTTTTGAATTATTGATTGTGTCATATGTTGTCATGGAAGATTATCATAATTACTTAATTGATGCTTTGATGTGACTACCAACCTATTTATGGTCAAGATTAAAAGGAGTAATAACTGTAAATATTCTTTTATTCCAAAATAATCATTTCTTCTTTCAAAGGTATCAATTTTATTGGAAAGTTTATCACAGAGTGTATTTTCTGTGAATTTTGAAAGATTCAGTATTTCCTGCGGAATCATTAAAAATGGACTGTCAGTAAAGCTTTCAGTTTTACTTATAAAAGTATAATTGTTTTTGGTTTTTATATGACTGATCCGGTTCTCAATATATCCTGAAAGATTCAGAAATATTCATTAAGAATTGTATTTTTAATGAATTTTGGAAGTTTTTACATCATTTCTACATAGAATTGCAAATAGCACTATATGGCTGGTTGCTATGAGGAAAATCAATAGATACTGGTCCAAAAAGGATTTTAATTAGTCTTTGGGGTTTATCCATGTAAATTAATTAAGAACTGACATGGTTATAGGAGTCTAAGTTTCCCTTGACCTCCTTGGCATGTCAAAATAGCAGCTTATTTGCTATTTTCTGATGATATAATGAAGTTCTGACTTGGTAACCAAGTTCCCAAAAGGTTTTAGTTAACTAATTTGGCCAGTATCAGCAATGTATACAAGCTTTAGAGCTTCGCACACCTCAAAGTCCTCAGAAGTTGGGTACCCTGGCTCTCTTTGATATCTTTTGTCCCCTTGACTATTTTTTACATCAAAATAGAAATTCAGGCTTCAAGTGAGATATCCACCATAGGTGTACCAAAGATTTATTCAGGAATACCATAATATTAAGTGCCACAAGCATGCATAACACTATTCTTAGTGTATATGTAACATGGGATTTCTCACATTTCCATTATTTTGGTGTGAAATTGAGAAAAACAAAAATTTTCACAGATCTTTTATGTGGATTGATGATGTGTTATTGAAGCATTTTCCATATTACCACCTCAAAGGGTTGATTAAAGCTTATTCACTCTATGGTGCTACCTTAGGTGAACCTTTTTTTAGAATCCAAATCAGGCCTTAAATCCATGGATTTACTTACTCAATAACAAGTTATTCATCTTTTCTGAAATAAAAAAATGATTAATTCTGAATAGATGCATGACTTATGGGTTATGCATAGTTCAGAATTTATTTTTAAGAAAATTGTGGCCTATTTGGGTATGTAAAATATACCTCAAGGCTCACATTCCCTCCCACCAAAAAATTAAATTGTACTACAATTTTATCCATGGTATCAAGAAGAAAAAGGCTCCAAAGGGGGTTAATGTCCACTGTCCAACCTCTTTACATTACTCATATCAAGTAATTTAAAGCACATTTCTACACATATTCAGGCTTGTGGCCTTTTTTCATGTTTAAATATTCTTAAGAGTTTATCTCAGTCAGGTATTTCTGATTCTGCCAGCCATTCATCTTCATGTACTGGATTTCTATATCTGAAAATATATTCTCTTTGACTTTTACCCCTAATATTCCTTTATTTAATGACTTTCTTTATATTTTTGTCTTCACTCTGATCCACTGGTTGTGCAATCAAAGGAGTTGGGTTCCTTGAAGTAAACAATTCTTTGTCAGCTGGTTTATAGGGTTTTATCAAGCTGACTGGAAAAGTGGGGTGTTTGTTTTCCAATTCACCACTCAATTCCACTTGAACTGCATTGGTTCCATGTAAGGAAACAATAACAAAAGGTCCTTCATAAGAATCTTTAAGCCTCTTTGGGCCTTTGATATTATTCAAATTAAAGATTGAAACTCAAACTAAGTCCCCTACTTTGAAGTCTGGTACTTGGTGACTCTTGCCCCACTTTTTTTCATAGTCAAAAGAATCATTAATACTTTGTTTTGCATGATGCTTCACTGTATCAAGCATTATATTGAAGCTGGAAGCTGTAGGATGGATGTCAATAATACCTTTCCTCAGTGTTTCTGCTGGGAGTGTTGGACTTCATCCTTTTTCTAACATAGCAGGATTTTGGCCTGTAGAAGAATGGACTGATGTCTTATATGCCAGTTCCAATGCAGGTATTAGAGTGCACCACTTGTGCATAAAGGCATCTGAGTCTTTGAATTATAACCCATAAGCACAGAATCTCCTGATAATTTCCTCTAAATTTTGAATCATCCTCTATGCTAGTACATCTGTTTGAGGTTGATAGGCTGTTGAGAGTGATACCTTAGTCCCAAACAATCTGTGAATATTGGTCCAAAGTGCAGATGTTAATTTGGGATCTCTGTCACTTATAATACTCTTAAATAACCCCATATTAGAAATAACTATACTCCATAGAAGAAGAGCTTCATCCATAGGAGTGTCATCTTTATGACATGGTAAGAATATGGGAGTTTTGCTATATCTGTGTCCAATAACTAAAAAAGCATTATAACGTTTCTCACCACTTGGAGGAAGTGCTGTGACCCAATCCATGTGAGAAACTTCCCAAGGGGCTTTTGGTTCTTGAATATGGATCATAAGTCCAAATTTCTTACCTGTACTCCTGTTTGCATTTTGGCATCTATCACAAGTATGGCAATATTCAATGGTTTCCTTTCTCCAAGATGGCCACCATGCACAGTTCTTCTCTTTTTCAAGTGTTCTGTCTTCTGAAAGGTGTCCAGAGTAGATGTTATCATGGCATACATGAAGAATGGCATTGATAAGCAATATGCTACACAATGTTATTACACAAGAATGTTTGGCTCTGTGGTAAATTATCCCATCAAAATAGTGAAGTCATCCTTCAGAATAGGAATTCTTCCAAGCTTCATCCAGTCCATTGACTAAATATGCATCTTTGCAGTCTTTATCTAGTAAGGAATTCAGGATATTCCAATTGTTGTCTTGCTTATAAGATTCTATGACCTCTTCACAGAACTAAGTCCCTATATCAGTTATGTTAATTCCTTCAATTGGAATCTGCCGTCCTTCTTCCAAGGGTACATAAGCTTGTTTATCAGGAGTATTGGCTAATTCCCACCTGCTAAGTCCATCAGCATTCTTGTGAATGTTTCATTCCTTATGAGCTATAATCATGTTACCTCTATATTCTTCAATGGCTATTTGCCATCTCAACATATGTTTGTTCGGAGATCTCACTTTAGGAAGTTATTTCACGTAATTACAGTCAGTTATCACTTCAAAACCGCTGCCATCAAGATGATAGTGTAATTTCCCCAGTTCCCATACCAAACATAAGCACTCCATCTGGCTTCTGTTGGTTTGATTTGTCTTGAGATGTAACAAACTGGTCCTTCTGTAGGTTTTTCATCAATAATTTGGACTTTATGTAGGGCTACCCCTAATCCATCTCCACATGAATCAATGTACAATTTAAAAGGTATATTCCAGTCAGGCATGAGGAGTAAAGGTGCTTCTTTAAGACCTTTCCTTATCTTCCCATAAGCTTCAATTCTTTCACGTGTTGTCAGGATGATACTATGATAAAGGTATAACTAGGCTAATTACAACTTTAACTGTGTATGTGACACGGCAAAAAATAATTTAAAAAAGATTTATAAGAGTTTATAATGAGATAAAAGGGTTCTACTATTGAGAAATAGTGGTGGTGAGCGCTATTGAGAACCCTGGGTGCAGGCTTTATCTGTTGGATTACAATAATAAAGTCTACAATAATTAAAGATTATAATTATACCTGATTATTTAACCAAGAGTAAAACTGTTTTTGACAGTTTACTACGTAGGTTATTCAAGAGCAGGATGAGGAGAGGTTTTGGCAGTGAAAAGCCCTCCTTTTATCCTGAAATTGGGGTGAAAAGGCTGTTAGACCTTTTCACGTAGAGGAAGTGAAGATTTTTCACTCCTCATGACAGGCTTGTGGTTTGCAAACAGCCTGTATACCCTGTATTGGGCTCAGATGTTGTTTTGAAACCACATCTGGGCAGTTTTCACCAATACAGGGTGAAAATTTTCATCTGGGGACCTCACAGCCTGATTCTGACGTGTATGACGCGTAGAATGCTGTACAGAAACTGTATGGGACCCCAGTATTGACTGAAATATGAGGTATTGAAGTAAAAACATGCTTCTTCATCTATTTGACACCTCATATTCATGGTTATAGGGTATTATCCCATGGTAAGGCTGTATATGACAGCAGGTGGGATTTTTACCTTAAAATTGTCATACCTCTGTCAGTTTTTGAGATATCAAGCTCAGAGTTGGTTCATTGAATAGCCCTGTATGAGCTCTATACAATGGTACCCAGCTTTACATGGTTATCATTAAATATGGCAAAGTTATCCCATGTACAAGTGTTTTTATACATTGGCGTGTTTTGGGCAAAAGCTGTATTAAGCTTGTTTGGCCAATAACTTCTGTTCTAGTTGCGATATGAGGAAATGGATGACACCATCAGATAGCCCTGATTGTGCTCTTTCCAAAAAGACCCCACTTTAAGTATCTCACACTAAAACTGTAAAAGTTAGATGAGAGGTGAATGTTTTGTTCACCCTTATTTGGTCTGAATTTGACCATAACTCAAGTAATATTGGTGCTAGCTCAGTTTGGCTAGTACCATTGGATAGCCCTGGCTTAGAGCTTCATTTTGAATACCCATTTGATGGGGTTAAGCCTCTCCTTCTAGATTTTAGATGAGAGGTGAAAATTAAGGTTTATGCTCAGCAATAACTTTGAGCAGGAATAACTTTGTTATTTCTTGTCCTATGGTGATGGGACTTATATTTTCAGGAAGAGGTGAGTTTCCTCTTTCTTTTGATACCTTTTGAGCTAATTTGGCTCAGCTCCATGTTTTGGTGGTATTTTGGCTATACCATTGGTTTATGGTATTTTGGCTGTCATGCCTGTGCTCTGGTTTTGAGTCACAGGCTGACATACCCTCCCTCTAAAAAAGGCTCATCATTGATGAGATTGTTCAGTCCTCCTAGAGGCTCTGAATCTCCTTAAATGAAGGTTCCCATCTGGTATGGCATCCTCTGCCAACCATTTGTCTTTGTCAGCTGTCTGGTTCTTGAATCTGACTAGATATTGTCTCTGATCCTTCCCATTAAGTCTGATTTTTCTGGCCCTGATGATTTTACTCACAGGTCCAGGAGAGTCTTCTACTTCCACTATTTCTGGTGGAGTGATGTTTTTCTTCCTGGAGGGGAATTTATCCTCCTCTGTTTGGAAGTATGGTTTGACCAGGCTCACTGGAAAGACTGGGTGTTTCCTAGAAAACTCCTCAGTGAGCTTGACCTCTACTGCATTCTTCCCTATCAACTTAATGATAGTGAAGGGCCCTACAAATGAGTCTCTCATTTTCTTAGGTCCTTTGAGATTGTTAAAGTTCAGTGTAGACACTAACACCTGGTCCCCTTCCTTGAAGTCAGGTTCCATATGTGACTTGTCCCACCTTTTCTTGTTATACTCTTTGGCCTCAGCTATGCATTTGGCAGCAGTATCACAGGCTTTCTTCCACATATCATGGAAGTCTTTGGCTGTGGGGTGGATGGTCAGAAGATTTTTCTTCAAGTGATCCACAGGTAACAGCGGATTCCACCCTTTCTCTACCAGTGCAGGTGTTTTTCCTGTGGTAGAGTGCTGGCTTGTATTATAAGCCAGTTGGACTGCTGGTAAGAGGGTGACCCAATCATGGGTATATCCCTCATGGTCCTTGTATTCCATGCCATAGGCACAGAACCTCCTGAGGATGTCCTCCATTGTTTGGATCATTCTCTCAGCTAGGCCATCTGTTTGTGGATGGTAAGCTGTGGAAAAAGCAAGCTTGGTGCCAAGCATGTCATATAAATTGGTCCAAAATTCAGATGTAAATTTTGGGTCCCTGTCACTAATTATGATCTTAGGGACTCCACAGGTGGATATGATGTTATTCCAAAATAACAGAGCAGTGTCCATGGCTGTGTCCTCTTTATGGCATGGTAGACATCTCATGCTCTTGCTGAACCTATCAACTATGATTAAGCAGGCATTGTAGTTTTCTTTGCCTCCTGGGACAAGTCCTGTGACCCAGTCCATGTTGGTGGTTTCCCATGGGTGTTTGGGTTCTTCTATGTGTTGAAGCAACCCATATTTCTTCCCATGTTTTCTATTTGCCTTTTGGCATCTTTCACAAGTGTTGATGTATTCACTCAACTCTTGCTCCCACTTGGGCCACCAAGCTGTGCTTGCTACCCTCTCCTTAGTCCTGTCCTCACTCATGTGTCCCATGTAGGGGCAGTCATGGCATTCCTGCAGGATTAAAGCGATGTGGTCTCTGTCTATCACTGTGAGTGCACTGGTGTGCTTGTCTCTGTGATAAATCAGGCCATCTATAAGGAAGAATTTATTGTCCTTATAGGCCCTCAACCAGGGTTCCTCCAGCTGGGTTTCCAGTTCTGGGCTCCTGTATTTTTGTTGAAGGAGTTGGAGTAGTATGCTACACTGTTTGTGTTTAGCATAAGATTTCAGTACTGCATTGAAGAATACATTGTGCAGTTCTGAGGAACTTATCCCCAGTATGGGGGTTTCTGTCCCTTCTGAATCAGTGTTTCCACTGTCAAGGGTACCACTCCCTGGTGCCCATTCAGAAAATTTGAAGTTCTTCTTCCTATCTATTTCCATAAAATGGATAGGAATTTTTGCAGCAACTTCAGGGTCATAAGCTGGATTGCTTTTGACATTATTCAGTGGCCATCTGCTAAGGCCATCTGCATTGGTATGGCTTTTACCTTCCTTGTATATGATGGTCATGTTCCCTCTATACTCCTGGATGGCTATTTGCCATCTCAGCATGTGTCTATTAGTAGTCTTCATGTTTAGTAAAGACTTCAAGGCTGTGCAGTCTGTGTAGACTTCAAAGACTGCACCCTCCAAATAGTAATGGAGTTTTTCTAGAGCCCAGACTAGACATAAACATTCTGTCTGGGTGGCCCCATACCCGGCTTCTGAATCTTTCAGCTGCCTGTAGATGTAACATATTACACCTTCTCTTGGTTCACCATCCACAATTTGTCTTTGGTGAAGGGCTGCTCCCAAGCCTTGGCTGCATGCTGCATCTATATATAACTTGAATGGTAGTTCAAAGTCAGGCAAGATGAGCACAGGTGCATTAGTGAGTTCATATTTGATCCTCTCATATGCATCCCTCCTTTCCTTGGTTATTTCAAAAACTACATCCTTTGAGCATAACTTGTATAAACTACTGGTTATGTGGGCAAAGTTTTTGATGTGGTTTCTATAGTGGCTAGCAAATCCAAGGAAAGATTGCATCTCTTTGATGTTCTTTGGTACTGGCTTTTGCAGTACTGCTGCTACTTTGTTCTGGTCAATTGCCAGACTAAGGCCTGAGACTTTGTGTCCTAGAGCTAGTAGCTCTTGTTGGCCAAAATTACACTTTTTGAGTGAAATTTTCAGATTGATGGGTGTACATTTACTTAGCACTCTGTCTATGTATTGTACATGGTCTTCCCATGTCTCTGAGTATATAATGATGTCATCAATGTATACTACCATCCAGCCTTCCATTATTTCTTCTTGAAATATGGTGTCCATCATCCTTTGGAAGTGGGCTGGTGCATTCTTGATGCCAAATGGCATCCTGGTGTACTCATATATGCCCATATGGCATATAATTCTGAGTAATTTCATGGAGTTTGGTTTAACTCCATTTTGGTGGAAGCCCTTCATACAATCCATCTTGGTTATGTATTTGGCTTTGGCCAATTTATCCAAGGCATGAGGTATCCTTGGTATAGGATACCTGTCTGCTTTTGTGTAGTTGTTCAGGGCTCTGAAGTCTCCACACAGTCTAGACTTGCCATCATGCCAGGTGATTAGGACAGGGGTGGTGATTTCCACTATTTCATTATGTCCAATCTTCCTAATAACATCCATGTCCAGGAGTTCATTGAGATGTTTCTCAATCTCTTTCCTGGTCTCCAGACTTGCTGGGTAAGGAGGTCTCCTTAACATGGGTGGATAAGGCCTTTCTACATCCAGATATAGTTCTATATCATGGCCTTTGATCTTGCCTAATGGTTCTTCACCAATGGCAAATGCTGGTCTATTTTTCCTCAGCATCTTCAGTAAACTTAGCTTTTGTTTACTGGTGAGGGTAGTGCTAAACTGTCCCTCTCTGAATTCTTTCAGAAGTTCTTCTAGTGGGTCCTGAGAAGATATCTGGTATATATCAAGAGAAAATTTCTTTTCCTTGTTAGTACCAATGGTAATATGCCTATTTTTACTATTGTAAATATCTATGCCATACATCCTCTGGTAATCTGTTCCCAGTAAAAACCCTTGGATGTGGGCATCTTCAAGCACTACAAACTCTGGGTTGAGTCTGATATTACCTTTTCTGTGGGGTATAATTATCTCTTTGATAATTGTCCCAATAGAGGTCATCTTTCCAGATGCACTCTTAAAGTTCTTTGCCCTGGTGGGCAAGAGTTCTTTTTCCCAGTTTGGGAAGTGGTTATCCAGATAATTTCTGGCCACTATGGAGCAGTGTGCTCCACTGTCAATGATCAGTGGGTTCTGAGCATTGTCAATACATACAGTCATTTTTGTGGCTGTTCCATGTATATATGCCATTCCTTTGGTTGGTGTAACCAGGAATGTTTGTGCATCTTGTGTATGTTTACACAAGTTCTTGTTGGCAGTGTCTTGTGGCATGCCTGCTTCCAACTGTATATCCTGGATTTCTAGTGGGGTTTCCTCTTGGTATTCCACTAGAAATTCCTCTCTTGGGTCTTGATCCTCATCAGATGGTTCTCTGATGGCATCACCCATAGAGTCTGATTCAGAATCCTCTGTTGGAGGTTCTTCTTCAGGAACTTTCTTATAGCATAGACTTTCTTCTTTGCTTTTGGACAGTTGTTAGCATAGTGGTCTGTTGAACCACAATTGTGACAAGAATTCTTCTTCTTTGCCACTTCTGCCACTCTTTCTCTGGGTTTGTCTTTAAACTCTACCCTGAAAAGTTGTTTCTCTTTGAAACTATTGCTTCTATATGGGGTGAATTTCCCTATATTAGTCCTTTTCCTTATGTCTTGTAAGGTATTGGCTATATCATCTAGAGTGCAATTTTGGTTGCATCTGCACTTTACTGCATGCTCTAGTTCTCCTGGCAGTTGTGTCAGAAGTTTATGATTCCTCATTTGAATGTTCATTTGAGGATCAATGGCTTTAAGTCTTTTAGACTGTCTAAGACACCACTCATATGGATCTTTGTCCACAGAGTATTTGTCATTTTCAAATGACATGGTCTTTTGCCATATCCAAGTTCCATTACTGTACTTTTGGATTATTTGACTCTTCCACCATGGCCAATTTCTTCTGCCATGGATTTCTTTCATTTCAGTGTACCATATACTTGCATGACCTCTAAATGCAGTATTCAGTCTAGCAGTAATCCAGTAATCTGGTATGCTTGGTACATCAATGAAGAGTCCATCAATATAATCTATGAGTTCCATATGATCATATTCTCCTGATCCAGAGAATTTGGGCCAGCTTGAGGCCTCAGGAAGCTGTTTCAAGGCTTCCTTCTCTGAATAATACATGCCATCTCCATCCTGGTATTGTGATGGAGATCTTGCCTTATTCAACAACATGGCATCTGGTTTGATGTCATCTGGTTGATATGGATTTTCCATGGCTTGGCCTTGTGGTTGGGGCTTTGAGCTATGGTAGGCATCAAACAATTTGTTGATGTCTTGGTTCAGACACTCCCTGTCCCTGCTACTATGGTGTTGTTCTTCAGAGACTTGATTCAGTCTCTTGTTGGTTTCTTCAGAGGCTTTGCTCAGTTGAGCATATCCTTCCTGAAGGTTTTTAAATATCTGCTCCAATGAGGCTTGAGTTTTTCTCATCCTCTCTTGGGCAGCTGCAAATTCTATAGCCTGCTTTGCAGATTGCTCAGCATATTGGGACATTTGTAACCACAGTGTGTCACTGTTGATGTTACTCTCAGATGTGATAATGTTATTTTCAGTCTGAGTGGGGGTAATGTTTCTATTACTAGGACTACTGATTCTAGAGTGGTTTACAACTACTTCTGGTTCTTGTGTACTTCTTTTACCAAATCTAACAGCTTCTGGATCATGGGGTCTGACTCTTTCCTCCTCTGGTTGAAGGAGGCTTTGTTCTTGCCCTTGTTGCCTTGTCTTCTCCTGGAAACTTCCTGGAATTGTGAAGAATGGTGACTCTTGGCCACTGATCTGCTGGTTTCTGAATGGTGTGAAGCCACTGGAGAGCTGATTTGGCTTGCTCCTTGTGAGCCTGAAGGAATCTGAGTAGGCCCTGTCTGGGTTAACTGTTCTTCTATAGCTTGGATAGTGGCTTGATTCTCCCTTATCCTCTGTGCCCTTGCCTCCAGGAGTCTGTGCTGCCTGGTAGGATTCCAACCCTTGGTGATTACCATAAGGTCTTTGAAGTCTATCTCTTTGAGACAGATCTTCTGGCAACTTGATCCCAGTTCTGCCCAGTGAGTTGCTAGGTTGAACCTCTTGTTGTCCATGCTCCATTGAAACAAATCTTTGAGGAGTTGGTGGATTTGAAGAACTTGATCCATATCCTTCCAGTCCTCTGGTTTGAGGTTTCTGTTGAATTGGAGTGTGAATGGCAAGGTTGATATTATCTCCCTCATTGTTTTGCCATCCACCACTGTGTCCAATGTGTCTTCTTTCAGGTCTTCTGGTTCTAGACATTCCTGCTCTATCCTCTGGCTGGTTCCTTTGGAAGCCAAGGTCTCTGAGGTATGCAGGGGACATATCAGTGTTTGCAAGCAGTCAAAAACTTTATGTTCTTAGGGTATTTACCTTTCACTGTGCCTTGTACAAATTTGTTATCTGCTGATTTGGGAAGTTTGCCTTTGGAGGTTACAACTGGGTTAATAATTGTAATCTTCCCTGTACAAGTGGTTAAGGTTGGTTTACCTTGTATTGAAGCAGAGTTTCGTGGTTTTCTACTCCTCTGAGTGGCTATTGGTGTCCACTTCTTGGCTGCAATGAGGCCTTCACTAAGCCTTTTTCCTTTACCCTTGCTGCCCTCTGGTTCTGAGGGTGTCACTGGTGTGTTGGCCTGTGACTGGGTTTCAAGTGGGATGTAGTTTTCTTCCACTGAATCAAAACAGGAAAAAGAGGGCTTATGTCAGTTAAGACTTCTTAAAAGGCTGGTTTTGCACGTCTAAGAATGGCCTCTGGGCTTGTATATTATTACAGTATGCCCTTGTATAATGACAGTGTATTTGAATTAACAATTTCACGTCAAAAATACAGCTTATGGTGTCCTGTCACACTGTTTGTGTGTCAGTATCCCTCAGATACACTTGTGGTTTGCAAGTGTAATCTGTGAAAGTGGTTTATATACAAATGTTATTGAATTAACAATACACTTGACCACGCCTCAACTGATGGTTTTTCAGTCAGAGGTGTCCTTATTCAGTCAAGAATACAGGACTTTATTAGTGGCTTATGTGTTTTTATATGCAAAACACGCCAAAAATAATAAATTACTGTGGGTGTTAACCACGTAAAAATACTCTTATAATATGAGTATGTGTAAAAAAAAGGTAAAAATATATAAAATATATATTTTTAAACAGAAATTACGCCTAAAAAAGGATAAAACAATGTGTTAATAAGTCATAAAAAGGAGAAAAGACTTACTTGTAAGGTCCAAAAAAGTCAAAAAAACACGGCCAGGCCCCCAAAATGTCAGGATGATACTATGATAAAGGTATAACTAGGCTAATTACAACTTTAACTGTGTATGTGACACGGCAAAAAATAATTTAAAAAAGATTTATAAGAGCTTATAATGAGATAAAAGGGTTCTACTATTGAGAAATAGTGGTGGTGAGCGCTATTGAGAACCCTGGGTGCAGGCTTTATCTGTTGGATTACAATAATAAAGTCTACAATAATTAAAGATTATAATTATACCTGATTATTTAACCAAGAGTAAAACTGTTTTTGACAGTTTACTACGTAGGTTATTCAAGAGCAGGATGAGGAGAGGTTTTGGCAGTGAAAAGCCCTCCTTTTATCCTGAAATTGGGGTGAAAAGGCTGTTAGACCTTTTCACGTAGAGGAAGTGAAGATTTTTCACTCCTCATGACAGGCTTGTGGTTTGAAAACAGCCTGTATACCCTGTATTGGGCTCAGATGTGGTTTTGAAACCACATCTGGGCAGTTTTCACCAATACAGGGTGAAAATTTTCATCTGGGGACCTCACAGCCTGATTCTGACGTGTATGACGCGTAGAATGCTGTACAGAAACTGTATGGGACCCCAGTATTGACTGAAATATGAGGTATTGAAGTAAAAACATGCTTCTTCGTCTATTTGACACCTCATATTCATGGTTATAGGGTATTATCCCATGGTAAGGCTGTATATGACAGCAGGTGGGATTTTTACCTTAAAATTGTCATAACTCTGTCAGTTTTTGAGATATCAAGCTCAAAGTTGGTTCATTGAATAGCTTTGTATTAGCTCTATACAATGGTACCCAACTTGACATGGTTATCATTAAATATGGCAAAGTTATCCCATGTACAAGTGTTTTTATACATTGGCGTGTTTTGGGCAAAAGCTGTATTAAGCTTGTTTGGCCAATAACTTCTGTTCTAGTTGAGATATGAGGAAATGGATGACACCATCAGATAGCCCTGATTGTTCTCTTTCCAAAAAGACCCCACTTTAAGTATCTCACACTAAAACTGTAAAAGTTAGATGAGAGGTGAATGTTTTGTTCACCCTTATTTGGTCTGAATTTGACCATAACTCAAGTAATATTGGTGCTAGCTCAGTTTGGCTAGTACCATTGGATAGCCCTGGCTTAGAGCTTCATTTTGAATACCCATTCGATGGGGTTAAGCCTTTCCTTCTAGATTTTAGATGAGAGGTGAAAATTAAGGTTTATGCTCAGCAATAACTTTGAGCAGGAATAACTTTGTTATTTCTTGTCCTATGGTGATGGGACTTATATTTTCAGGAAGAGGTGAGTTTCCTCTTTCTTTTGATACCTTTTGAGCTAATTTGGCTCAGCTCCATGTTTTGGTGGTATTTTGGCTATACCATTGGTTTATGGTATTTTGGCTGTCATGCCTGTGCTCTGGTTTTGAGTCACAGGCTGACACGTGTCATCTCAAATACTGTCTGTTGATCACAGATTCTATAGAGTGACTTGGCTAGAATTGAAAATTATTTCAGGTGTTGCCTGTAATAGCTGGAAGATACAAGAAAAGACATCATTTCTTTCTTATTCTGGGGTATTGGATTAAGTAACACTGCACCCACTTTATTTTTGGCAATACCCAAGCTAAGACCAGAAACAGTATATCCTAAAGCTTTAGGTTCTTCAAACTGAAGTTACATTTCTTGAGTGAAATCTTCATATTCACTCTTTTAGGTTTTTCAAGTACTCGTGCTTGCCTTTCAAGGTGTAAAGACCATGAGTCAGAACATATGATAATATCATCAACATAAATGATGAGACATCCTTCAGATAACTCTGTGGGGAAGACGGTGATCATCATTCTTTGATAATGAGATGGTGCCTTTTTAATACCAGATGGCATTCTAAGATACTCATAAATAACACAGTGAGTGATAATTCTCAGTAATTTCCTATTTTAGGGCATCAAAAAAGTTTCATGAAAGCCTTTTAATGCATCCATTGATGTTATATACTTGGCTTTAGACAATTAGATCAAGGTTTCTTGAATTCTAGGAATTGGATACCTATCTGGAGCTGTGTAGGTATTCAATGCTCTAAAATCTCCAACCATCCTTGATTTATCATTATGCCAAGAAATAATAACAGGTGTTGTCACTTCAACTTCCTCATTATGGCCTACCTTCTTTAGTACACCAAGTTGGATCCACTGATGGATATGTTTTTCCAAGGCTTCTCTAGCTCTGGGACTGGCTGGATAAGCTGGTCTTCTAAGTAGCGGAGGGTATGGTCTGTCAATATTAAGAGTAATATCCACTTCATGCCCTTTTATAGTGCCTAATGGTTCATTATCAGAGGCAAATGCATTATTATATGTGCATAACACATCAATAAGTTCATGCCTCATGCTTGGTGATAATAATGGATTAATTTGTCCCTCAACAAGTTGATTATCCACAAATTCATTCTTATAAGTGTTTTTAACAGAAGATATCATAGATATTTGTTTTGGCATATTAGAAAAAGAAAATTTTTGTCTTTTATTTTCTACAATTGTGAAATATCTGTCTTTATGGTTATTAATGTCAATACCATAAATGTTCAAGTAATCATTTCCAAGAATGATATGCTGAGATGGGCAATTTTCCATTACTACTATTTCAGTTTTGATTCTTACACTTCCTGTTGTATGTGGAAATCCAAAACTAGTGTCCAATATGCCTAAAGGGTACATATTATTACTGGCACTACTAAATTGTACATCCTCTAGTGGTAATAGAGGGTCCTTCCATCTAGGGAGTATGGCGCAAGGATAATCTTGGCCTACACAACTACAAAATGCCCCTGTATCCAAATTTACTTTGGCTTCAGTATCATTCTTTAGGATTGATGTGATACAAGATTCTCCAGAAGTGTATCCTTTACCTCTAGCAGGTTCAGGTTTACACATTCTGGCATTCTGGATATTGATCAGGCTATGAAAATACTCACTGTACTGTGGCAAGTGAGTTTGGATTTCCCTGACCTCAAAGAAAGCTGTAATATTTTCAATTGGATAGTCCTCTACTGGTGTATCCTCAGAGACTGCAGAATCTATGTCAGATTCCTCTTTCTCTTCAGTACACTGAACTTCTTCAATGACTTGAGCTCCCTTAATCTTTGTCTTTTTGGTGCAACTGTTGGCCAATTGTGAGGTGCTTCCACATTTATGACACTTCAAGACCAGTCTTTCAGGCTTCTTATCTTCTCAGAAAGTTTTAGAGACCATTTTGGATTCCATAGGGACTCTAACCCAGGTTTTACCAATTCTTTTCCTAGTAATGATATCTTCCATGGAATTGATGTAGTCTTCTGTTGAACAGGGTTCTACACAGCTGCACTGATAGCATGTTCTAGCTCTTCTCCACATTTTCTTAATATTGTTATATGAATCATAGAGTCAGACATATCTGGGTGTAAGGCATATAATCTGTCTTTCTGTTTGAGGAACCAAGTGAGTGGTTTATCCCCTTCTGAGTTAAAAATGTCACTTTAAAAAGAATTTTCCATTTTAAATCTCCAATAATTATTTGCCCATTTGCTGATTATTTTGGATTTCCACCAAGGCCAATCATGTTTACCAGGATCCAGTCTCATTTTGAAATACCATTTCTTTTGAGTTCTTGTAAACAAAGAGTTTAGCTTGCCTACTAGGACTTCATCAGGAATTTGAAAATATTCTTGAAACATATCAAATTTTCTGATGAACCCAATATGATTGTATTTTCCTTCACCAGAGAATGTTGGTGATTCTTCCAGTTTTGGAATATCTCTTAAAAGTGGGGTCAAAAATCCTTTTACAGAAAGATTTTCTTCAGTCAAAGGTGTAGAATGTCTTGGCATATGTGGTTCATAATTCTTATGAATTTGCTCCAAATTTACAATGATTTCATCTTTTAACTTCTGCCTTTCACTGTCACTTTCTGCCAAATGTGTGGAAAACTGATTTTTATTATTAATTAGTTTCAAGACATGATCTTTTAGAGTTCTAAGCTCATCATTAATGTTTAAAACGGAAATATCTTCCATTTCATAATTTTGGGCTTGACATTTACTTCCAATTCTGTCAGATGTAGCAGTAATTGAATGAAGTTTAACATTTTTCAACTTATACCATTCAGTATAATTCTTTTCATATTGTTTTAATTCACTTATATCTGATGTCATTTTATTTAACGTTTCATCAAATTTACCAAGTTCTAAATCAATACTATATTTAACACATTGTATTTCTTGTACTATTTGCATGGAAACGTCCTGTTCATCCTTTCCTTCTCTTTGGATGTGAGTTTCATAAGAGTCCTGGACATATTGAAGACAGTTTCCATGGCTGAAGGTTTTAATTTGGGATCCTGTACCTTTGCTGGTAAGGTCTGTGCCAAATTTCTTTGCCTTTGCCCTTTCCCTGATGGTTCTTGGGATTTTTCGTATTCTTCTGAGGTCCTTTGGGCTTCTCTTTGGATGTTTCTGGAGCTGGTAGATGCCACTGGGTGTCACAGGGGCTCTAGTGGAAATACAAGAGTGGCCTGGCACTCAGCAATCAGGGAACTCACTTGGAAGACTCCAAAAGAATAAAGAATAAAATAATAAGAATGAATTCCTCTAAAAGATATGTAGGTACAAGATGAGATGCAAAGGAGGAAAGGGAAGCCAAATGGCCAAAGAGCCAACCAAGTAAGTCCTTAATCACTGTTTCAACCTGCCAAAATGAATAATGGAATTAGTAAGGATATGACCACCAAATATCCATTGACAGGCGAAGAAAGAGAAAGAGAAAAAGTGCTGAATGACTGACTTAATAATATCAGTATTTGCTTAACTAAAAATGAAAAGAAAATAAAGATAAAATAAAATCAAAGTATATTAATTAACTGGGGAAAAACCCCCCAGGGTGGAAAGGGTAGCCGGTATATGTGAAAAGTTGGGAGCTTGAGTTCTTCAGGCTGAAAACTGATCTGTATTGATCCTTGAGGCTGTATTGATTGTTTTGGGAATTGATACAGCTGGCTAATATTGAAATTGAATTGGGTTGAATGAACTTCCGATGCTTGAAAATGAAATACAGTTCTTGATGGATCCAGACTGTATTGAAATGAATATGGTTGCCAAGATGGATTGAGTGGAGCTTTGACACTTGACAACTTCTTTTGGAATTGCCTCTTGAATACACTTTGAGAATGAATTGAAAATATTCCCTTGGAAGGAATACTTGGAGTGAGAATAACCAATGATTGCTGGATGGCGTCATTGGTCTTTGACACTGAAACACTTGCTCTTGAGCCTTGATGATTCCTCTGAATGATTGGGTGCCTTGATGACGTGATGAGATGTTGGAATGTTGAAATGACCATTTGATATTGCCATCATTGAATTGCTGTTGAAAAATGATGCACAATGATATATAACATCATTTATGGCATATTGGTTCATTGGCAAGAAGATTACGTCCAAAGGTCTTGAGATGGAAAGGCAGAGGGGAAAAGGATGGATGTGATGGCTTCAGAGCTTGGAAAGGTGTTTCTGGGCCCTTTGAGGTTTTTGGCCACTTTTGGGTTCTGAGCCAAAAACTGGCCCAAAAGGCGGGAAAGTGTCTTTTGGACACTTTGCGTCAAAGTGCGCAAAAATGCGCAAAATGCGCAAATGTGCGCAAATATGGGCAAATGCGCAAAAGTGCGCAAAAAGTGCGCAAATGCGCAAAAGTGCGCAAAATGCGCAAAAGTGCGCAAAATGCGCAAAAGTGTGCAAATGCGCATTATGAGCCCAAATGGCCAAAAACAGCCATTTGGGCCATTTCCCCTGGTTTTGAGGGAAATGACCAGCAATACCCATTTGGCCATAAATTGCTGCTATGGGTTCTGGATTGAGGTGAAGGGCCATGAAGGCCCCAAAACACAAATGGCCATAAATGGACCATAAGATTATGACATGGCCATATTGACCACTGGTGATGGATATGGCCAATTGGCCATAAAAGAACTGTGGCTTGATATGCCATATGGGGATCCAAGGAGGTGAATTGCCATGGTTGTGACACTGGGCCTTCTTCCAAGGCTGGAGTCATTTCCAATTCCTTCTTCTGGTCAACAGATAAAAGGCTTTGGTTCTTCAACCAATTCTTTTTCTTTTTGACCTTTTCTTTGCAAGACAATGGGCTCCACCATCCTAAGAGTTCTATGGTCTTCTCCTGACCCAGAAAGCTATTGATATGTAAGTAGGAGCTCGTGGCCCCCTGCCAAAGGCTTGGGCATATTTCCCACCCCTCTTCTTTTGCTGCTCTGATCCGATTTTGGTATTGGGACTGATATATTTCTATGGCTGCCACTCGAAAGTGGTTCAGCCCTTCAAACATTACCTTCAATTAGTTCAGGCTCAGAGTTCACATTGAAGTTTGTTGGTACAGACATTGGGGAATGGGGGGCAGTTCTGGCATCCTCCAGATGTGTCTTTCTTGAGGAAGACTTGGCAGACCTTGTTCTGGTCTTACCTCTTCCTTGTCCAGGTCCATCTGGTTGAAATGAATAGCTGCTTCCATTTCTGGTATGCACAATTTTTCACAACAATGCACGAGAAAATAAGAATTGAAAACAGAAAACACACACCTTTTGGTGGTTGTTTGGCTTGTTCTGTCTTAAATAAAGTGCCGTTTTTAGAAATTTTCACTTCAATACTCTCTTCAGATTCTGGACTGGTAATGTATCTTTTACTGAGTCTGTTACCATCTGCACAGTATTTGTTCAAAGACAATAGAGAAACATTTGATAAAAGAAAATTATTTTTCATACTTTGAAATATTTTTAAGATTTTTTATTAGTTTTCATTTTTTAATATTAAAAAAATTGTTCTTTTTAAAGAAATTAAAATTGAAGATTTTGAATCAAAATTAATTCTGAGTAACTCAAAGGATAATTGTATAAGTTTTTTGGATGTGGAAAAGACACATGTAAATACAGTATAAAATTGAACCAAATTTCTCAATGAAGAAGATTTTAAGACAATTTCCAAATTGAAAATTTTTTTAACTTTAAATTGAAAGAAAAAAAAATTAAATTAATGAATCTTAAAGCTTAAAAATAGATTAATTAAGGGTACAAGGTTCAAAAACCCCGGCCAGGCCTCCAAATGTAAGATGTGTCTAAGAAACTGCTGATAATATCATCATTAATCAACAGTACTATTACTTTTCTCATGAAATATAATAATGAAAATTATCATAACCACAATTGATTAATTAATTAATCAATTATTTCTTTTACTTGTTATACACTACTAGTGATTATAACAGTAAACAGTAATTGTCTACTAGAATCAATTACAAGAAGTATTTAATAATAAAACTTCTTTATTCAAATAATAAAGTTATTTTAATATATAATTATCTCTTGTAAGGATAATTATAAATATAATTCTTGGAGAAAGCAATTACTAGAGAAAAACTTTAGGAATTAAGATAAATCACTCACTAATACTCCAAAGAACTTGTCACAGATAAAAGTAGAGAAATTTGACAGATAATTGTGGATTTAAAGGATCAAAAATGGATATATAACAGTATTAAAACAATATATAGTTTATTTCTATGATTTTACGTCTTTCTTATTGATTCTGAAAGAATAAAACACTTAAGAAAATGCTTTGACTAATAATTACGTGTTGGTAAGAAAGGTGTAATAGAATAATGTGATTATATGGAAAAAACAGAATCTAAGACAGCTCACAGAGGCATGGCATGGAAAAGGCTAAAGAGCTAGTGAGTGAGAAAACAATAAACCTTTTTGGATTATTGATTGAATCATCTGTTGTCATGTAAGATTATCATAATTACTTAATGGCTGCTTTTACATGACTACCAACCCATTTATGGTTAAGAATAAAAGGAGTAATAACTGTAAATATTCTTTGATTCCAAGATAATAATTGATTTCTCAAAGCTATCAATGTTATTGGAAATCTCATCACAGAGTGTATTTTCTGTGAGTTTTTAAAGATTCAGTATTTTATGTGGAATCATTAAAAATGGACTGTAGGTAAAACATTGAGTTTTACTTATAAAAGTATGATACTTTTTGGTTTTTATATTAATAATACAGTTCTCAATTGGTCCTGAAAGCTTCAGAAAGATTCTCTGGGCATTGTATTTTTAATGATTTTTTGGATTTTTTACCTCATTTCTACATAGAATTGCAAATAGCACTATATGCCTGGTTGCAATGAGGTAAATCAATGGATACTAGTCCAAAAAGGGTTTTAATTCCTCTTTTGGGGTTCATCCATGGAAAGGTATCAAGAATTGACATGGTTAAAGGATTCCAAGTTGCTCTTCACCTCCTTGGCATGTCAAAATAGCACCTTATTTGCTATTTTCTTATGATATAATGAAGGTTTGACTTCATAACCAAGTTCCCAAAAGCTTTTACTTTACTAATTGGGCCAAGATCATCCATGGAGCCAAGCTTTAGAGCTTTTCATCACTCAGAGGCCTCAGAAGTTGGGTACCCTGGCTCTCTTTGATGCCTTTTGTCCCCCTTGACTATTTTTCATGTTGAAATAGCAATTTAGGCTTCAAGTGAGATATCCACCATGGGTGTACCAAAGGTGTATGTAAGAATACCATAATATTAATTGCCACAAACATGCATAACACTATTCTTAGTGTATATGTAATGTGAGATTTCTCACATTCCCATTATTTTGGTGTGAAATTGAGAAAAAAAAATTTAACAGATCTTTTATGTGGTATTGATGATGTGGTATTGAAGCATTTTCCATGTTACCACCTCAAAGATTTGATTTAAGCTTATTCACTCTATGAAGAGACCCTAGGTCAAATTTTGTGTAGAATCCAAATCTGGCCTTAAATGCATGGACTTACTTACTCAATAAAAGCTATTCATATTTTCTGAAATAAAAAATGATGCATTTCAAATATATGCATGACTTATGGGTTATGCATAGTGCAGAATTTATTTTTAAGATAATTGGGGCGTATTTGGGTATGTGAAATATACCTCAAGGCCCACAATAAAAAGAATAAGGCTCTTAATGAGACAATTACTGTGAGGCTTGAGGTATATTTTACATACCCAAATAGGCCACAATTATCTTAAAAATAAATTTTGAATTATGCATAACTCATAAGTCATGCATATATCCAAAATTCATCATTTTTTATTTCAGAAAAGATGAACAACCTTTCATTGAGTAAGTAAGTCCATGGATTTAAGGCCAGATTTGGATTCTACACGAACATTCACCTAGGGTAGCTCCATAGAGTGAATAAGCTCAAATAAACTCTTTGAGGTGGTAATATGGAAAATACTTCAATACCACATCATCAATACCACATGAAAGATCCGTGAAAATGTTTGTTTGTCTTAATTTCATGCCAAAATAGTGGGAATGTGAGAAATCCCATATTACATATACACTAAGAATAGTGTTATGCATGTTTTGGGCACTTGATATCAGGGTATTCTTACATGGACTGTTGGTACACCCATAGTGGATATCTTACTTTCAGCTTAATTTACTATTTTGACGTGAAAAATAGGCAAGGGGGACAAAAGACATCAAAGAGAGCCAGGGTACCCAACTTCTGAGGCCTCAGAGGCGTGGACATCTCCAAAGCTTGGATCCATGGCTGATCTTGGCCCAATTAGTACACTAAATAGTAAAATTAAAAGTGTTACTTACAGTCCATTTTTGATTATTCTATGTGAAACACTGAATCTTCAAATATTCACAGTAATTAAAACCTGTCATGAAATTGGAAATAATATTTATAAATTTGAGAAATAAATGATTATTCCAGAATATAAGAATATTTACAGATGTTCCTCCTTTTATTCATAACCATATTGGGGTTGGTAGTCACGTAAAAGCATCAATTCAGTAATTATGATAATCTTACGTGACAACAGATGATGCAATCAATAATCCAAAAGGGTTTGTTGTTTTCTAACTCACTGTTTTTTCAGTTTGCTCCATGGCACGCCTCTGTGAGCTGTTTTTGACTTAAAAAGAGACCTTCTCTTGCTGTTTTTTCCATATCATCATCTTATTATCATTTATATCATTGTTACCAGCAAGTAAGTATTAGTTAAAGCTATTCTTAAGTGTTTTAATTCTTTCAGAATAAATCACCAAGATGTGAAATCATAGAATTCAACTATATATTGTTGTAATAATCTTATAAATTCATTGTGATCCTTTAAATCCACAATTATATGTCAAATCTCTCTATCTTATCTTTCAGTAAGTTCTTTGGAATATTAGTGAGTGATTTATTTTTGATTCTTAAAGTTTTTCCCTAAAATTAGTCTTCTTCAAGAATTACCATTATAATTATCCTTGCAAACGATAATTATATATGAAAATAATTTTATTATTTTAATAAAAAGAAGTTTTATTATTTAAATCTTGTAATTGATTCTTGTAGACAATTACTTGCTCATTGTTAAAATCACTAGTAGTGTTTAATATGTGAAAGTAATGATTCTTGAATTATTTAATTGTGGTGATAATAACACTTTGTTATTATATTTCATAAGAACACTCATAGTACTGTTGATTCATAGTAATATTATCATCAGTTTCATAGACACATCTTACATCTGGGGGCCTGGCCATGTTTTTTGAACCTTGAACCCTTAATTAAAATATTTTTAAGTTCTAAAATATATTAATTTAATAATTTTTTCTTATATTTTGAAGTTAAAATAATCCTCATTTTTTGAAATCGTTTTTGAAATATTTTCATTGAGGAATTTGGTTTAATTTTATACTGCTTTTACACATGGCTTTTAAAATCCAAAAACTTATAATTTTTTTTTTGAGTTACTCTGTCTTAATTTTCATTCCAGATCTTGAATTTTAATTTTTTTCTTTGAAAAGAATAATTTTTTTAATATTAAAAAAAAATATAAAACTTATAAAAAATCTCTCAAAAATATTTTAAAAAGTATAAAAAATAATTTTTTTTCTTTTATAATTTTTTCTAGTGTTTTTAATCAAATACTGTGCAGCTGGTAACAAACTCAGTAAGAGATATATTACCAGTCCAGAATCCTCAGAAGAAGAATCTGAAGCCAGTATTGAGGTGCAAATTGCTAAGAGAGGCACCTTATTTAATGCAGAAAAGAATAAATTACCACCAAAAGGTGTGTATTTTATCTCATATTTTCACCTTTTATCTTCAAATTGACATGAAAATGGTGCATAACAGGAATTGAAGCAACTATTCAGTCCAACCAGATGGATGTAGACAAGGAAGAGGCAAGACCAAATCCAGAAGTGCCAAGTCTTCCACAAGAAAGACCCATTTGGAGGATGCCAGAGTTGCCCCCCATTCCCCAAGGTCTGTACCCACAGAGTTTGACATGAATTCTGAGCCTTAACTGATTCATGATCATATCTTCAGGGCTGAACCATTTTCAAGTGGCAGAAATAGAAATATATCAATGCCAATACAAAAATTGGTTCAGAGAAACCAAAGAAGAGGAGTGGGAAATATGCCCAAGCCTTTGGCAGGGGGCCATGAGCTCCTACTTACACATGAAGGGTTTTCTGGCTCAGGACAAGACCATAGAGCTCTTAGGAGGATGGAGCCCCCTGTCTTGCAAAGAAAATGTCAAAAAGATCAAGAACTGGTTGAATAACCAAAGTCTTTTATCCATAGACCAGAAGAAGGAACTGGAAATGACTCCAGCTTTGGAGACAGAGGCCCTGGTGGCGTCTACCAGCTCCAAACCAGCTCCAGAAGTGTCCAAAGACAAGCCAAAAGGACCTCAGAACAAGCAGAGAGGTCCCAAGAACCATCAAGGCAAGGGAAAAGGCAAAGCCAATTGGCACAGACCTTACCCACAGGGGTACAGGATCCCCAAATTGGAGCCTTCAGCTGTGGACAGTGTGTTCAACATGGCCAGAACTCTAATGGGATTAACAGCCAAGGAGCAGGAGAGGATTAACAGGACCTTTCCATGCAAATAAATCATGTACAAAGAAGTATTAATGTAGAAATTGTCAAACTTGATACAAGGTTAACTAAAATAACATTGGATATTAATGATTTGAAAAGACATGACAAGAAATATACTGAATGGTATGAATTGACAGATGCCAAATTTGATTCAATTATCAATGCTTGTAGCAGAATTGAGAGTACATGTAAAGTTCAGAATGATGAAATGGAATATCTTTCCATTTTTAAAATGAATTATCAGCTTAAAATTCTGAAAGATCATGTCTTAGAAATAGTTGAGAATACCAATCAGTTTGCTACAAATTTAGCAAAAAGTGACAGTGAAAGGCAGAAGTTAAAGAATGAAATCGTTGAAAATGTAGAACAAATTCATAAAACTTATGTACCACATATACCAAGACATTCTAAATGTTTGACTGAAGAAAAACCTTCCTTTAAAGGAAGTTTTACATCACTTCTAGGAGAAAATGTTGTCTCTGGTAAAGATATTCCCAAATTGGAGAAATGGCCAACATTCTCTGGTGAAGGAGAATATAACCATATTGAGTTCATCAGGACTATTGATATGCTGCAAGAAGACTTTCATATACCTGATGAAATCATAGTGGGAAAATTACACTCTCTTTTTACCAGAACTGCAAAGAAATGGTATTACAAGATGAGGATAAATCATGGGAAACATGATTGGTCTTGGTGGAAATCTGAAGTGATTACAAAATGGGCCAATAATTCTTGGAGGTTTAAAATGGAAAATTCTTTTGAAAGTGCCATTTTTAACTCAGAAAAAGATAAAACACTTACTTGGTTCTTCAAGCAAAAAGGCAGATTATCTGTCTTACACCCAGATATGTCTGACACTATGATTAATATGAAATTATTAAGAAAGTTTGGAGGAGATCTGGAACATGCTATCAAGAGCAGATGTGTAGAACCCTGTTCAACAGAGGACTACATTAATGAAATGGAAGATATCATTACCAGAACAAGAATTGGTAAGACTTGGACTAGAATCCCTATGGAATCCAAAATGGTCCCAAAGATTCCCAGAGAGGATAAAAGACCATAAAGACCTGTCTTGAAGTGTCATAAATGTGGAAGCACCTCACAATTGGCGAACAGTGGCACCAAAAAGACAAAGATCAAGGAAGCTCAAGTCATTGAAGAAGTTCAGCGTACTGAAGAGAAGGAGGAATCTGATCAAGATTCTGCAGTCTCTGAGGATACACCAGTGGAGTACTATGCCATTGAGAACATTACAGCTGTCTTTGAGGTCACAGAAGTCCATACCCACTTGCCACAGTACATTGAGGATTGCTGAAACCTGATCAATATCCAAGATGTCAGAATGTGTAAAAGAAAACCTGCTAGAGGTAAAGGTTACACTTCTGGAGCATCCTGTATCACATCAGTTTTGATGAGTGATATTGAAGCAAAAGTAAATTTGAATACAGGGGCATTTTGCACTTGTGTGGGCAAAGATTATCTCCAAATTATACTTCCTGAATGTAAAAACCATCTATTACCAATAGAAGGTGTGCAATTTAGTAGTGCCAGTAACAATATGTACCCCTTGGTTATATTAGACACTAATCTTGTATTTACATACCCAGTAGGAAGTGTAAGGATGAAAACTGAGGTTGTGGTAATGGATAATTGCACATCTCAGCACATCATTCTTGGGAATGATTACTTGAATATTTATGGTATTGACATCAACAACCCCAAAGACAGATATTTCACAATTGTGGATAACAAAAGACAAAAAATTGCTTTTTCCAATATGCCAAAACAAATATCTGTGGTATCTTCTGTCAAGGATACTTATAAAGATGAATTTGTGTCTAATCAACTTGTTGAAGCACAGATTAATCCATCATTGTCACCAAAACGGAGGAATGAACTTGTTGATGTGTTATACACATAAAATAATGCATTTGCCTCTGATAATGAACCATTAGGTGCTATAAAAGGACATGAAGTTGATATTACTCTTAATATTGACAGACCATATCCTCCAGTACTTAGAAGACCAGCTTATCCAGCCAGTCCCAGAGCTAGAGAAGCCTTGGAAAAACATATCCAAGAGTTAATCCAGCTTGGTGTACTAAGGAAAGTAGGCCATAATGAGGAGGTTGAAGTGACAAAACCTGTTATTATTGCCTGGCATAATGATAAGTCAAGAATGGTTAGAGATTTCAGAGCATTGAATACCTACACAGTTCCAAATAGGTATCCAATCCCTAGAATTCAAGACACCTTGACTCAATTGTCTAAAGCCAAGTATATAACATCAATGGATGCATTCAAAGGATTTCATCAAAGTGTTTTGATGCCTAAAGCTAAGAAATTCCTTAGAATTATCACTCACTGTGGTATTTATGAGTATCTTAGGATGCCATTTGGTATTAATAATGCTCAATCCCATTATCAAAGGATGATGAATACCATTTTTCCCACGGAATTGTCTGAAGGATGGCTTATCATTTATATTGATGATATTCTCATATGTTTTGATTCATGGTCCTTACACCTTGAAAGACTTGCAAGGGTACTTCACAAAGTTGCAGAAGTGAACATGAAAATTTCACTTAAGAAATGCAATTTTGGTTTTGAAGAACTCAAAGCATTAGGACATGTTGTTTCTAGTTTAAGCTTGGGTATTGACAAAAACAAAGTAGCAGCAGTGTTACTTAAGCCAAAACCCCAGAATAAAAAAGAAATGATGTCCTTTCTTGGGTTTGCTAGTTATTATAGGCAACACTTGAGAGACTTTGCAATTCTAGCCAACGCACTATATAGAATCTGTGATCAACATACTGTATTTGAGATGACACAGGAGAGAATTAAAGCTTATGAGAAGATAAAGAAAGCTCTTACAGAAGCACCTTTACTCCTCATGCCTGACTGGGATATTCCTTTAAAATTGTACATTGATGCATGTGGAGATGGATTGGGGGAAGCCCTACATCAAGTCCAAATTATTGATGACAAACCTACAGAAGGACCAGTTTGTTACATCTCAAGACAAATCAAACCAACAGAGGCCATATATGGTGCGGGCCAAATGGAGTGCTTATGTTTGGTATGGGCACTTGAGAAATTACACTATTATCTTGATGGCAGTGTTTTTGAAGTGATAACTGACTGTAATGCAGTAAAATCACTTCTTAACATGAAAACTCCCAACAGACATATGTTGAGATGGCAAATAGCCATTCAAGAATATAGAGGAAACATGACTATAGTCCACAAAGCAGGAAACATTAATAAGAATGCTGATGGACTTAGCAGGTGGGCATTACCCAAAACTCTTGATACCCAGCTTATGTACCTTTGGAAGCTGAACCACAGATTCCAATTGAAGGAATTAACATAACTGATATTGGGACTGAATTCTTTGAAGAGGTCAGAGAATCTTGTAAGCAAGACATGAATTGCCATATATTGACTTCTTCATTAGATAAAGACTGCAAAGATACATCTTTAGTCAATGCACTAGATGAAGTTTGGAGAAATTCATATTCTGAAGGAAGATTTCACTTGTTTAGTGGGATTATTTACCACAGAACCAAACATTCTTGTGCAATGACATTATGCAGCAGATTACTTATCAATACAATTCTTCATGAATGCCATGATAGCATCTACTCTGGACACCTTTCAGAGGACAGGACACTTCAAAAAGTGAAGAACTGTGCATGGTGGCCATCTTGGAGAAAAGAAACCATTGAATATTTCCATACCTGTGACAGATGTCAAAAAGCAAATAGGAGTACAGGCAAGAAATTTGGACTTATGATCCATATTCAAGAACCAAAATCCCCTTGGGAAGCTGTTCACATGGATTGGGTCACAGCACTTCCTCCAAGTGGTGAAAAATGTTATAATGCTTGTTTAGTCATTGTAGACAGATATAGCAAGACTCTCATATTCTTACCATGTCATAAAGATGACACTGCTATGGATACAGCTCTTCTTTTATGCAGTAGAGTTATTTCTCATACAGGACTATTTAAGAATATAATGTGTGACAGAGATCCCAAGTTCACATCTGCACTTTGGACCAATCTTCATAGATTGTTTGGGACTAAGTTATCATTCTCTACAGCATACCACCCTCAAACAGATGGGCTAGCAGAGGGGATGATTCAAACTTTAGAAAACATGATCAGGAGATTTTGTGCTTATGGGTTAGAATTCAAAGACTCGGATGGCTTTACCCATTACTGGTGCACTCTGATACCTGCATTAGAATTAGCATACAAGATATCAGTCCATTCTTCCACAGGACAAACTCCTGCTATTTTAGAAAAATAATGGAATCCAAGACTCCCAGCAGACACACTGAGGAAAGACTTGATTGAAATTCATCCTACAGCTTCCATTTTCAAGATAATGCTTGATAAAGTAAAACATCATGCAAGACAAAGTATGAATGATGCTTCTGATTATGCGAAACAGAAGTGGGACAAGAGTCATAAAGCACCAGACTATAAAGTAGGGGACTGATTTCGAGTTTCAACCTTTAATTTGAATAATATTAAAGCCACAAAGAAACTTAAAGATTATTATTTAGGAACTTTTATTATTGTTGCCTTACATGGAACCCATGCAGTTCAAGTGGAATTGAGTGGTGAATTGGAAAATAAACACCCAACGTTTCCAGTCAGCTTGATAAAGCCTTATCAACCGGCTGACAAAGAATTGTGCCCTTTAAGGAACCCAACTCCTTTAACTGTGCCACCAGTGGAACAGAAGGAAGACAAAAAAGATAAAGAAAGTCATTAAAGAAAGGAGACTTAGGGGTAAAAATCAGAGAGAATATCTTTTCAGATATAGAAATCCAGTACATGAAGATGAATGGCTGGCAGAATCAGAAATACCTGACTCAGATAAACTTTTGAGAAGATTTAGACATGAAAGAAGGCCACAAGCCTGAATATGTCTATAAATGTGCTTTAAATCTACTTTATCTGGGTGATTTAAAGAGGTCGGACAGTGGACATTAACCCCCTTTGTGGCTTTTTATTACTTATACCATTGATAAAATTTTAATACAATTTTATTTTTTGGTGGGAGGGAACGTGAGCCTTGAGGTATATTTTACATACCCAAATAGGCCACAATTATCTTAAAAATCAATTTTGAACTATGCATAACTCATAAGTCATGCATATATCCAAAATTCATCATTTTTTATTTCAGAAAAGATGAATAATGTTCTATTGAGTAAGTAAATCCATGGATTTAAGGCCAGATTTGGATTCTACCCAAACATTCACCTGGGGTAGCTCCATGCAGTGAATAGGCTCAAATAAACTCTTTGAGGTGGTAATATGGAAAATACTTCAATACCACATAAAAGATCCATGAAAATCTTTTTTGTCTTAATTTCATGCCAAAATAATGGGAATGTGAGAAATCCCATATTACATATACACTAAGAATATTGTTATGCATGTTTTGGGCACTTGATATCATGGTATTCTTACATGGACTTTTGGTATACCCATAGTGGATATCTCACTGTAAGCTTAAATTTCTATTTTGACGTAAAAAATAAGCCAGGGGGACAAAAGATATCAAAGAGAGCCAGGGTACCCAACTTCTGAGGCCTCAGAGGCGTGGACGGCTCCAAAGCTTGGATCCATGGCTGATCTTGGCCCAATTGGTGAACTAAAACCTTTTGGGAACTTGGTTACCATGTTACAACTCCAGTAAATCTTAAGAAAATAGCAAATAACCTGCTATTTTGACATGCCAGAGAGGTAAAGAGCTACTTAGACTCTTGTAACCATGTCAATTCTTAATGACTTTCCATGGATAAACCCCAAAAGAGTAATTAAAACCCTTTTTGGACTTTTATCCATTGATTTACCTCATAGCAACCAGTAAAAGACTGATATTTGCAATTATACTTAGAAATGAGGTAAAAACTTCGAAAATTCATTAAAAATACAATTCTTCATGAATCTCTCTGAAACCTTCAGGACCAATGGAGAACTGTATCATTTATGGTACAACCAAAAAGAGTTATGGCTTTACTAGTAAAATTAACTGTTTTACCTACAGTCCATTTTTATTATTCTATATGAAACACTGAATCTTCAAAAATTCACAGTAAATACAACCTGTGATGAAATTGCCAAAAACATTGATAACTTTGAGAAATCAATGATTCTTTTATAATAAAAGAAGATTTACAGATGTTCCTCCTTTTATTCATAACCATATTGGGGTTGGTAGTCACGTAAAAGCATCAATTAAGTAATTATGATAATCTTATGTGACAACAGATGATGCAATCAATAATCCAAAAGGATTTATGGTTTTCTCACTCACTGGTCTTTCAGTTTGCTCCATGGCAGGCCCCTGTGAGCTGTTTTTGACTTAAAAGAGGCTTCCTCTTGCTGTTTTTTCCATATCATCATCTTATCATCATTTATATCATTGTTACCAACAGGTAAGTATTAGTTAAAGCTATTCTTAAGTGTTTTAATTCTTTCACAATCAATCAGAAAGACGTGAAATCATATAATACAACTATATATTGCTGTAATAATCTTATAAATTTATTTTGATCCTTTAAATCCACAATTCTACATCAAATCTCTCTATCTTATCTTTCAATAAGTTCTTTGGAATATTAGTGAGTGATTTATTTTTAATTCTTCAAGTTTTTCTCTAAAATTAGTTTTCTTCAAGAATTACCATTATAATTATTCTCTCAACAAATAATTATATATAAAAATAATTTTATTATTTTAATAAAAAGAAGTTTTATTATTAAAATCTTCTTGTAATCTATTCTTGGAGACAATTACTTGCTCACTGTTAAAATCACTAGCAGTGTTTAACACGTGAAAAAAAATTCTTTAATAATTTAATTGTGGTGATAATAACACTTTGGTATTATATTTCATAAGAACAGTCATAGTACTGTTGATTAATAGTAATATTATCATCAGTTTCTTAGACACATCTTACAATTACACATGGAAAATATCAATATTTAACCACTTATAGATACTATAGATATTCTTTAGAAGAGAACTATCACACACACTGTGCAGAAGTAATTCTTATAAAAAAATTCTATTCAAAAAAACTAATAATAGATAAAAAATATAGAACTCGAGAGAGAAAACTTAGTCATAATAGATGTTTAATATAGCATGTTAAAAACAACAGTTATGATATTAAATAATTATTGTAAGTTAAAACCACGCCAAAACTCAATCTTTTAAAGATAAAACAAACTTTTTATAACACAAAATATGATTAAAGAGCTTTTAAGACGAATTTGCTGATTTTGAAAGATATTTAAGATGAAAATTTTATAAAATAAAATATATTATTGGCCATTACAACAATAATGTTAATTCTATTATTTCAATTTTTTTAATTTAAAATAAATCAAGAATAAAATAACTCAAGAATTACTTTAATAATAAGATGTTATATGTAATAAAGCTTTACCTGTTTAAATGTCTAATATTTTTGGATTGATGATGATTTATGGTCAAAAACACTGTTGAATAGAATCATTTTATGTCTGAACAGAATCTCTCATGATTAATAATGGATATAGAGGGCATGCTAAGGTCAAAACTGAAAACAAATCTTAGAAATAAGTTTCTTAATGTAAGGTAACTTATTTTTAATTCCAATTTAAAGTTACCAGTGTTATTCTTAACTCAAAGACATTTTAACCCTCATTTGGGTTAATTTTTTTAATTTTTCATATAAAATGAATTTATTTATATTAAAGTTAATCACATGAACAACTTAAAAATAGAGGCTCAAGCCAAAATCTGTTAAACTCAATTTCTAATTAATTTTTGAAGAAATCTTAATTTTCTTCAAGTATAATTAAAGAGTAAATTTCCAGGCTAAGTATCAACAAAACCCTTGTATAAAAGATACTTGAAATTTAATGTATACATAGATAACATTAAAATGAAAGCTGCCTTCAAGGTTCAGACAAATCCATTAAGAATTGTATTTTTAATGAATTTTTGAAGTTATTACTATTTTTCCACAAGAATAGCAATACTCACTAAACCTTAACTTTATATAAGTTTTTAATCCTTGTGACTTTAAATTTTAAGCCTATTTAAGTTCTTTAAGCTTAATTAAGCTTTGACAGTTATTGAAACCTTAGCTTCAAGCATGCATGTTGGGATTTACCATTTGGAAGCTTGAAATTCCTGTCCAAATTGGGATTAAACCAGTTTAAACCCTAAGGTTGGATCAAAGGCTAATCTTAAAGTTTAAATAAGGTTGAAAATCCACCAATACTGGTGGAAAGCCTTAATTGAATCCTTGCAAATCCAACATAGTTGGGTACCCCAGCTCTGTTTTGTCTTTTTTGATTGTCCCACCTTTTTTGTGTGGATTTTCCCATTTTGTTTATTTAAAGCTATACTATGGCCTTAAGCCCTTTCACATTGAGCCCATGCAGGATTTACATCCTTTATGGCAAATCCTTAGCCAATTCAGTAAATATAACCAACACCTTAATTTTAACCAAAATTTTGGTATGTTTGTATAAACCTTATGCAACTTTGAATTTGAGCTTATTTGAGTTTAATTTTAATTTTTTTTTAAGAAATATTAAAAATGTTGCAATTGTACTATGAGTTTCTTAAATCTTCTAATAACATAAGAAATAATCATTTTTGGTTATGACATCCTATGGGTGTACCCTAGGTTATTTTTGGCGTAGAATCCAAAAATGACATAATAATTATAGCTTTAGCTTATCCAAAAAACGTTATACTTATTTTTTGTAATTTTTTTATTTTAAATCAAATTGAATAGTCTCTTCAAGACTAAATTAAATGTATATAATGTTCTTTTTGGCCTTATGGGTATGTCATACATACCTCAAGGCTCACATTCCCTCCCACCAAAGAAAATTGTACCACAATTTTTCCTTTGTAGTATACCCCCAGTATTTTTGAGTATGTAAAACACACAATACAGACCATTTATTGAGGAATTGGTCTTCTCTTATGTCTAAATATTCTGAGAAAAGTTTCAGAATCAGGTATTGTCCTCTCTGCAATCAATTCATCTTTATGTTGTGAATTCCTGTACCTGACTAAGTATTCTATTTCATTTTTTCCCCTAAGTCTTCTTTCTTTCAAGACTTTCAGTACTTTTTTTGCCTCACTTTGATCAAGTTGGTGTACTTCTAAGGGTATTTTACTTCTCAAAGGAAATAATACCTTATTGCTTGAAGTGTAATTCTTTATTAGAATGACAGGGAAAGCTGGATTTTTGTTTTCCAATTCTCCTGAAAGTTGTACTTGTACTGCATTTTTCCCATGAAGGGCTTTAATAATAAATGGTCGGGCAAGGGAATCTTCTAGTTTCTTTGGGCCTTTAATATTATTAAAATTGAAGGTTGAAACTAGTATTAAGTCCCCCACTTTGAATTCTGGGGTTTTAGAACTTTCATCCCACTTCTGTTTAGCATATTCCAAGGCATCATGCATACTTTGATTTTCATGATTTCTCACTTTATCAAGAAATAGTTCAAACCTTGAAGCATTTGGATGAATATAAACTGAAACTTACTTCAGAGTATCAACTGGAAGTTTAGGGTTCCATCCTTTTTCCAACATTGCAGGAGTTTTGCCTGTTGAAGCATGGATATAAGTCCTATAGGCTAGTTTAAATCCTGGTATAAGAGTACACCAATAATGGGTGAAGCCATCAGAATCTTTGAACTCCAGGCCATAAGCACAAATTCTTCTGATCATGTCCTCAGGGTTTTGAATCATTCCTTCTGTTAACCCATATGTTTGTGGTGGTATGCTGTTGAGAATAATACTTTTGTACTCAAAAGCGTATGTAAATTAGTCCAAAAGGCTGATTTAAACTTTGGGTCTCTATAACTCATGATATTTTTAAAGAGACCAGTATGGAATATGACTCTGTTACAAATCCAAAGAGCTCTATCCATAGCTGCGTCATCTTCATTACATGGTAAAAAAATTGGAGTTTTTCTATATTTGTCTTAAATAACAAGACAAGAATTGTAACTTTAATCACCTCTAGGTTGCAAAGCAGTTACCCAATCCATATGAACCACTTCCCATGGGGTACTTGGCTCCTGTATATGAATAATTAAACCAAATCTTTTACCAATAGCTTTATTGGCTTTCTGGCATCTATTACAATTATGAAAGTACTCAATGACATCTTTTCTCCAAGATGGCCACCAGGCACATGTCTTAATTCTTTCCATTGTTATCTCTTCAGAGAGATGTCCAGAATCAATTTTATCATAGCATTCTAGTAGTATTGTATTGATTAACATTCTACTACGTAAGACCATGCCACATGTGTGTTTAGATCTATGATATATGATACCATCAAATGAATCGAATCCTCCATTGTCATAAGATGTTTTCCAAATATCATCAAGAGAATTAGCCAACTCTGCATCTTTGCAATCTTTGTCAAGAAGAGCAGTAAGAATATGACCATTTTTATCTTGCCTATAGCTTTCTTCAATTTCTTCAAAGAATTCTGCACCCAAATCTGTGATGTTAATTCCTTCAATTGGAATCTGAGGTTCTGCAATTGAAGGAATATAGGCAGGACTTTCAGGTGTATTAGGTAACTCCCATCTACTCAAGCCATAAGCATTCTTATGAATATTCCCAGCTTTATTTACTATGGTCATATTGCCTCTATACTCCTGTATTGAAATCTTCCATCTTAACATGTGCCTGTTTGGAGTTCTCATGTTAAGAAGTGATTTTACTGCATTAAAATAAGTAATTACTTCAAACAAACTAGCATAAATATAATAATGAAGCTTTTCTATAGCCCAAACAAGGGAAAGACACTCCATTCAGCTAGCTCCATATCTGGCCTCGGTAGGTTTTATTTGTCTTGAGATAAACCAAATTGGACCTTCATAAGGCTGGTCCTTGACAATTTGAACTTGATGAAGAGATGTACCTAGACCTTCACCACATGCATCAATATACAGCTTCAAACAAAGTCTCCAGTCTGGAATCAATAATAAAGGTGCATTAGTCAAGTCATACTTGATCTTTTTATATGCTTTAATCCTTTCCTGTTTCATCTCAAAGACAGTTTTCTGATCACAAATTCTGTACAATGATTTGGCATGGATTAATGAATCTTTAGGGTGTTTCCTGTAATAACTATAAGATTCTAAGAAATACATCATTTATTTTTTGTTATGCGTCATTTGTTTCAGTAAAGCTGCAGCCACTTTTTTATTATCAACACCAAGGCTCAGCGCTGAGAATACATGTCCTAGAGCTTTCAACTCATGAAACAAAAAATTAAATGTTTTAAGAGATATTTTCATGTTCATTTGAAGAATCTTCCTAAGTACTAATTAAAGTCTATCTAAATGCAATTGCCAGGTTTCTAAAAAAATGATAATGTAATAAATATAAATTATCAACCATCCCTCTGATAATTAATGTGGGAAATGGTATTCATCATTCTTTGATAATGAGAGGATGCATTCTTAATACCAAAAGGCATCCTCGAGTATTCATAAAGACCACAATGAGAAATTATTCTCAAAATTTTCCTAGCATGAGGTGTCAAAAAAATCTGATGAAAACCTTTAGGGGAATCCATAGAAGTGATAAATATTGCTTTCCTTGTTCTAGAGAAAAAGCAAATTTTTGCCTTTTATTTTCCCCTATAGTGAAATATCTGTCTTCATGATTATTGATATCAATACCATAAATATTAAGATAATAATTTCAGAAAATAAAGTGTTTTGAAATACAATTATTTATTACCAAAAATTCAACTTTCAATCTGATACTGCCTGCAGGATGAGGGAATATCATTTCTGCTTCAAGAATGCCCAAAGGGTGCATATCTACGCTAACACTGCTGAATTTTGTTCCCTCAATTGGAATTGGATTTTCTTACCAATAGGTATAGGTCATCCCAACATGATCTTGTCCAACACAAGTACAAAAATCACCTGATTCAAGATGTATCTTGGCTTCTTTGTTGTTTATCACAATATTAGTGATACAAAATGATGCAGATGTATAACCTTTTCCTCTGGTAGGTTTGGTTTTCTGCATATTACCATCTTGCACATTTATGAAATCCATACATTCATCACTATACTGTGGTAAGTGAGTGTGCACTTCTGTGACTTCAAATGAAACATTAATTTTTTCTATACTAAGTTCATCTGGAATCTCCTCTTCTTCAGAAGGCTTAGAATCACTTTCATTTAAAGATAAATTATTTGTTTCTTTTGTGTATTCAACTTTATCAATTTGTATCTCATTGATTCTTGTCTTTTTGGGACAAGTATTTGCTAAATGAGATGTACTTCCACCTTCATGAAGCTTTAAAGGAGCTTTTTCATGTGGTTTATTTGGCTTTAAAATTGGATTCCCACTAGTCTGGTTGTTTATCGGGGGTTTATACCAATTTCTTCCAATTTTTTTCTTGTTGTCATGTCTTCCATGGTATCAATATAATCTTCTGTAGAGAAAGGCTCAATACATCTTCTTCTTATAGCATTCTCAAGGTCACCACCACATTTCCCTATATCCTTTCATCTATCATTGTTTCAGACATATCAGGATGAATGGTGGTTAATCTGTCCTTCTGCTTAAGAAACCAGGACATGGGCCTGTCCCTCTCAATATGAAATATGGATTCCTCAAAGGAATTTTCCATCTTAAGTATCCAGGAATCATTTGCCCATTTGGAAATGATTTGTTCTTTCCTCTAAGGCAAAGAATGTTTACCATGGTCTTGTCTCATTTTTAATACCATTTCTTTGCTGATTTGGTAAACAATGAGTGTAATATGGAACTTATGTATTCATCTGGTATGTTAAAGTCTTCTTTGAAAATATCAATTGTTTTCATAAATTAAATATGATTATATTCTCCTTCACCACTGAAGGTTGTCCACTCCTCTAATCTTGGAATTTATTTAAAATTACAAGCAGTCTTCACTTCTTCATTACTTGAATTGTATTATGTAAGTCATTGTTCAAGTTCAGCACATTTCTGTCAAAAATTGTTGTGGACTGTCTTGGAAATTAATTATTCAGTGATATATTATTAATACTCAATTGAATATCTTCTTTCAATTCAAGTCTTGCTTTATCACTTTTCTAATTGTTCTTGGAAAAGAACTGCATTTTGAGGACTTCAATTTTCCAAGTTCTGGACTTGTATTCTTAATTCTCTTGATTTTTTAGTAATAAGAGAAATAGAATTGTCATCTGGTTGATTGAGTAAGGTAACTTTAGACTCAATTCTTGCACAAATTTGTGTCAAAGACAAAATTTTGTCCTTATTCAGATTTTTCAGACCAATAATATTCCTTTGTGACTCTTTTACCTGTAAAATCTCTCTACCCAACTTCTGTTGGATATACTCAGAATTGTTTAACGTTGCTCAAATCTCTTCAATACAAGTTTTGAAATGATTTGAAAGCTTTAAAAGGTCTATTTCTTTGGAAATGATTTGTTCATTCTTTCTTCCTCCTTGTTTTTGAATTCCATCAGATTCCTTTCCATATTGAACACATTGTCCATGGCTTTCTTCTCTCTTGTGGGAATTCTGTAGTTCTGTGGGCAAGGCTTGTTCCACTTGGGCTTTGCTTTTACCTTCTGATCCTTCTTTGAGTCTTTCTTGCCCTTGTTTGGCACTTTTTGATGCACATTTTTGCTTGTGGAGGCTTGGGTAGCTTCCACTAGGTTGTTGTCCTTTCCTTGGGCAAAATTTTTCTTCTGGTCCTCTGGAAACATGCTTTGGGTTTTTAGCCAAGCTTTTATATGTTGGACTTTTCCTTTGCAAGACATGGGTGTCCAACCCCCAGAAGATCTTCTGTCTTTTCTGGGCTCATGAGCTTCTTCACTTGAAGGTATGAGTTCATTTTATCTATCCAAAAACTTGGAAGAAGTTCCCACTCCTGATTCTTTGCCTCCATAAAGAAATTCTTTTACTGAGACTGGTATATTTCTATTGTTTCCTGCTGGAAATGGTTCAGGTCTGACGACAGGAATAGCAGTTAGGACAGCTTCTGCACTGCCAATAAGATTTTAAAAGGTGCTGGCTAACATTTGGGAGCTGAGAGAAATTCTGGCATCTTCCATTTGTGCCTCTTCTCTGGGTTAAAAATCTTGTCCTTTCATTTTATGACTTGAATGTCCTGGTCCAGATCCATTTTATTGAATGGAGTAGTTACTTCCACTATATAAAGAAAAATGGACTTAAGGAATTTCTTTAATTCACCTGCTGGACCTTTACATGGTTCCTTGGTAATTCAACCCCTTTTGTGAGCGTGTGAAGTATGTAGAACATACCCATAAGGCCACAAATGATTGTATATACAGCTGATTTAGTCTTCAACATATCTTTCAATTGAATTTAAAATAAAAATAATAAAAAATAAATATAGCTTTTTTGGATAAACAAAGTTATAAATAATATTTCATTTTTCAATTCTTCACCAAAAATGACCTAGGGTACACCCATAGGGTGTTATACCCAAAAAGGCTTATTTCTTATGTTATTGGAAGATTTAAGAATCTCACAGTACTAATGTAGCTTTTTTAACATTTTTTTGAAATTATTAAATTTCAGCTTAAAAAAGCTTAAATTTATAGTTGCATAAGATTTATGCAAACTTACCAAAATTTTAGTTAAAATTGAGGTGTTGTGTATATTTACTGAAATAGCTAAGGATTTTCCATACAGAATGTAAATCCTGCGTGAGCTTCATTTAAAAGCTTTTACGGCCATAGTATGGCTTTAAATAAATAAAAGGACAAAATCCACACAGAGAGGTGGGACAAAGGAAAAAGAGCAAACTGAGCTGGGGTACCCAGCTTTTTGAATCTGCAAGGATTCAATTAAGGTTGTCAACCCATATTGGAGGATTTTCAACGTTATTTAAATATTAAGATTAGACTTTGATCCAACCTTAAAGTTTAAACTGGTTTTATCCCAATTTGGACAGGAATTTCAACCTGTCAAAGGGTAAATCCCAATAAAAAGCCTTGAAATTAAAGTTTTCAGACCTGCCAAAGCTTAAATATGCTCAAAAACCTAAGTTTACAAGCATTAAACCCCTATTTAAAGTTGGGTTTTAGTGTGTATTGCTATTTTATGTAGAAAAAAAGTAATAACTTCAAAAATTCATTAAGAATCTAATTCTTAATGCATTTGCTTAAAAACTTCACACAGCTTACAATTTTATATTATCTATATATAAATTAAGTTTTAGGTATCTTCTATAAACAAACTTTGTGGTTAATTAGCCTGGAAGTATTCTCTGTTAATTATACTGAAAGAAAATTAAGATTTCTTTAAAAATTAATTAAAAATTGAGTTTACAAGACTTCTGCTTGAAACATTATTTTTAAGGCTCTCATGTGATTAACTTCAATATAAAGAAACTTATTTTATATTAAAAATTGGAATAATTAATTTAAATGAGGATCAAAGTTACTTGGAGTTAAGAATAACACTGGTAACTTTAAAATGGAATTAAAAATAACTTACCTTAAGTTAAGAATGTTATTTTTAAACATGGTTTTTCCATTTTTACCTGAGCACGCCATCTATATCCATGATGAATCATGAGAGCTGCTCTTTAAACATAAAAATAGTCTTTTGATAACTGTTTTTGTCCATCATCAATTATCATCCAATCATAATAGACATTTAAACATGTAAAGTTGTATTATATATAAAATCTTATTATTGAAGTATTTTGTAAGTATTTCATTCTTTATAAATCTTGAATTAATGAATTGAAATCATAGAAATTAGATTATTGTTGTGATCACCTATAATATATTTTATTTTATAAAATTGTTGTCTTTAAAATATCTTTTAAAATCCACAAATTCCTCTCAAAAACTCTTTAATCATAGTTTTTATTATGAAAAGCTGTTTTCTCTTTGAAAATATTGATTCTTGGCATGTTTTTAACTTATAATAATTATTTAATATAATAACTGTTGTTGTTTGACTTTTTGTATTAAATTTATATTATAAGTAAGTTTTCTCTCAAACTTTATATCTTCTTTATACATTATTAGTTTTTTTATATATAAAATTTTTCTATAAGAATTATTTCTACACAGTGTGTGTCTTAATTCTCTTAAAAATAATTTTTATATACTATCTATAAGTGGTTAAATATTTATATTTTCCACATGTAATTGTCTTGTTAAGAGCTCTACACTTCTTATTGTTATAATTGTCAGTGACTATAACAATAATAGAATAATCATAATTTATTAGAATTATTATATTTTTTTTATTATTATTTTATATAATAATAATTAAATTAATTTTTTTATATATGGTTATTTTTAATAATTATATTTGAATTTGTGGTTATAATATTTCATTAAATTATATTTTTCTACTGAGGACAGTCATAGTACTCTTGATATTGTTACTATTATCAAGGGTTTCATAGACAAACCTTATATTTGGGGGCCTGGCCATGATTTTAACCAAGTTTTGGGACATAAATCATATTCTAGACTTTATTTTACTATTTTTGACGTAAAATTGCCATATTTACTGTAATATTGTCCTTTTTGGGACTTATCTCTTATAAATAATATTTATAATGTTAATAAAGTTATTTCTTCTTGAGAATATTGTTTGAAAGAATATACTATTGAGTTACTTGGAGTAAATTTCTTTTGTCTAACCAGTGGCTTTTTCACATCACAGAGTTGAAATTTATCATTTGAGTTATTCTAGTATAAAGTGAATAATAATACAATTTTGATTAATAGCTTATTAATTGCATAATTATTATTTCTTTGAGGAAAATATAATATCAAATAAATAATTTCAAAATCAAAAATCTTTACTAAACAGATTTTTTTCCTTAATGTTAGACATTTTTTCTTTATTTTTGACATAATTTGCCATAAATTACATCAAAACAATTTTATCCAATAATCTGAGCTTATAAGTTATTTTTATTGTTTGATAAAATAACAAATTTTTTTTTTCTCTAGTGTCATCCATCAGAGAAAGCTCTTCAGACTGTGAAGCCTTGGATTCTAGTATTTAAATTCAAACTAGCCCATCCCCAAGGAGTTTAATTACCCAAGAGCCCTTTAAAGGTCCAGCAGGCAAATTCAATCCATTTCTTAGTCGTAATAGCTTTATATTGACGTGAAATGACTCCTACTAGAAGTGGAAGTAACTACTCCATCCAATCAAATTTTTCTGGACCAGGAAATTCAAGTCATAAATCCAAAAGACAAGAATGTCATCCCAGAGAAGAAGCACAAATGGAGGATGCCAGAATGTCCACTAGTTCCCAAATGTTAGCAAGCACCTTTGAAAATCTTATTGAGAGTACAGAAGCTGTCATAACAGCTATTCCTGTTGTTACACCTGAATCACTTTCAACAGGCAACAAGAGAGATATACCAGTCTCAGTACAAGAACTGGTTTATGGTAGCAAAACAGCAAGAGTGGGAACTTCTACCAAATCTTTGGATAGGCACCATGAACTCATATCTTCAAGTGAAGAAGTTCATGGGGCCAGAAAACACAGAGGAACTTCTGAAGTGTTGGACACCCATGTCTTGCAAAGGATAAGTCCAACAGATAAAAGCTTGGTTTAAAAACCAAAGAATGTTATCAGAGGGCTAGAAGGAGAATTTGGCCCGAGGGAAGGAAAACAGCCCAGTGGGAGCTCCACAAGCTCCACAAGCAAAATTCCGCATCAAAAAGTGCCAAACAAGCCAAAGTAAACCCCAAAGACCAACCAGAAGGGAAAGGCAAAGGCCCAGTGGAGCAAGCCTTTCCCGCAGAATTACACAATTCCCAAGACAGAGAAGACAGCCATGGCCAATGTGTTCAATATGGCAAGAACTCTTTTGAATTATAAAAACAAGGAATAGGAAAGATTGAAACAATCTTTTCCAAAGAATTAGATCTTTTAAAGCTTGTAAACCAAATTGAAACTTGTCATAAAGAAACTATAACAAATTCTATAAAATTTGAGTATATCCCACAAAAGCTGGGTAATGAGATATTACAAGGAAAAGAGTCACAAAAGACAATTATTGGCCTTGAAAATGTTAATAAAGACAATATTTTGTCTTTGGAGCAAAATTGTGCAAGAATTGAGTCTAGGGTTACCTTACTCAATCAACCAGATGACAACTTTATTTCTTTTTATAACTAGACAGTTAAAAAAATTGAGAATACAAGTTCAAAACTTGGAAAACTCAACTGGGCACAATGCAGCTCTTTTCCAAGAACAATTGTAAAAAAGTGATAAGGAAAGACTTGAATTGAAAGAAGAGATTCAATCAAGTATTAATAATATATAACTGAAGATTTATTTGCCAAGACAGTCTACACCAATTCTTGACAGATATGTGCTAAAATTGAATAATGACTTACACCATATGATTTCAAGCGATTCAGAAGTGGAAACTGCTTGCAATTTTAAAGAAATTCCAAGATTAGAGAAATGGTCAACCTTCAGTGGTGAAGGGGAATACAATCATATGGAATTTATGAAAAAATTGATATGTTTAAAGAAGACTTTAACATACCAGATGAATATATAAGTTCCAGATTACATTCATTGTTTACCAAATCAGCAAAGAAATGGTATTACAAAATGAGACAAGACCATGGTAAACATTCTCGGCCTTGGTGGAAAGAACAAATTCTTTCCAAATGGGCAAATGATTCCTGGAGATTTAAAGTGGAGAGTTCTTTTGAAGAAGCCATTTTCAATATTGAGAGGGACAGGCCCATGTCGTGGTTTCTTAAACGAAAGAACAGATTAACTTCCCTTCATCCTGATATGTGTGAAACAATGATACATAAAAGGATATTAAGAAAGTGTGGTTATGACCTTGAGCATGCTATAACAAGCAGATGTATTGAGCCTTGCTCTATAGAAGATTAGATCAATTCTATGGAGGACATCACTACTAGAACAAAAATTGGAAGAAATTGGTATAATCCCCCAATGGACAACAAGACCAGTGGGAAATCAATTCCAAAGCCCAATAAACCACATGGCAAAGCTCCTTTGAAATGTCATAAGTGAGGAAGTACATCTCATTTGGCTAATACTTGTCTCAAAAAGACAAGGATCAATAAGACAGAAATTGAAATATACAACACAAAAGAAACAAATGATGTCCCTTTACATGAAAGTGACTCTGAGACTTCTGAAGAGGAGGAATTACCAGATGAACTTAGTATAGAAAATATTAACGTTTCCTTTTAAGTCACAGAAGTGCATACTCACTTACCACAGTACAGTGATGAATATATGGATCGCATACATATGCAAGATGCTAAAATGCAGAAATCCAAGCCAGCCAGAGGTAAAGGATATACAGCTGCATCATCTTGTATCACTAATATTGTGACAAACAACAGAGAAGACAAGATACATCTTGTGTTAGCCTGGGGACTCTAACGTGGTTTCCAGTCTAATTATTAGTAATTTTGATAAACTAAGTAGGTAGTGGAATACTATTATTATAAGTAATAGATGTGTCACTCTTGTTTATAATGAAGTACTGTTGGGATTTTAAGATTCAACGGTACTATAATAGGGTAAAGTGAATTGAATCACTTTTAAAAGTGAGAGCACTAATTTTTTCTAAATTAAAAGTAAGTAATCTTAATTGTAAGAAAATATATTGATAAGAGCTCTGAGGAATCATTCTCAAGAATAATTTTCCTCTTCAATGCTGTAGGTACAAAATCAAAATGAAACACAAATAGAATAATACACTTTTTATTATAAAGGGTATTGTTATAGTAACAACATATGAAGAAAAACAGTAGGTGGTTGTTATAGAAGCAAAGACACTATCTCAACAAGGTAGAAGGGTGTTATAGAAACAAGATGAAACAATTTTTCTATAACTACAAAAATTAAATGAGTGACTTGTAAATAAGATCACTATAACAACTCATCTTAAATGAGTGACTTGTAAACAAAAAATAGAAGAAAACAAAATTAAAAGTGAATTTACACAGATGAATTGATATAATTCAAACAAAATTTAATGAAAGTGTTTGGAGTTTGTGTAGCATGTAATTCTTTTCATGCTTGCAGGCTCACTTCTTGACTGAGGTGCTTTTTGTACTTGTGTTGGAAATGATTATCTTGATAAGATTTATACCAATTGGAAAGACAAGTTAATTCCAATTGAAGGTATAAAATTCAGCAGTTCCAGCCCAAATATGCACCCCTTGGGTATATTTGAAGCAGGAAGGATATTCCCTCATCCTGCAGGAAGTATCAGATTGAAGGTTGAATTTGTTTTTATGAATAATTTTACTTCACAACACTTTATACTTGAAAATGATTATCTCAATATTTACCGTATTGATATTAATAATCACAAAGACAGGTATTTCAATATAGGGGAAAATAAAAGGCAAAAATTTGCATTTACTCCAGAAAAAAGAGAAATAAATGTCATTAGACAAGTAAAGATGTTAATAAAGAGGAATTTGCGTCAGATCAATTAATTGAAGCACAAATTAGTCCTGAATTAACACCAGAGATGAAGGAAGAACTTATTGAAATTTTATTTCAATACAGGGAAGCCTTTGCCTCTGATAATGAACCACTTGGGGCTATCAAAGGCCATGTAGTGGAAATTATGCTTAATGTGGAAGGACCTTAACCTCCACTTTTAAGAAGACCAGCTTACCCAGCTAGCCCTAGGGCCAGAGAAGCATTGGAGAGTCATATTAATGAACGAATGAAACTAGGAGTTCTTAGAAAGGTTGGACACAATGAAGAAGTAGAAGTCACAAGTGCTGTAATAATTACTTGGCATAATGATAAATCAAGGATGGTTGGTGATTTTAGATCATTGAATACCTACACTATTCCCAATAAGTATCCAATTCCTAGAATCCATGAGCCTTTGACTCAATTATCCAAAGCAAAGTTAATCACTTCTATCAATGGTTTTAAAGGTTTCCATCAGAATGATTCAACACCCCATGCTAGGAAATTATTGAGGATTATTGCTCATTGTGGTATTTATAAATACTTGAGGATGCCTTTTGGTATTAAAAATGCACTCTCTCATTACCAAAGAATGATGAATACCATTTTCCAACATAAATTATCAGAGGGATGGTTAATCATTTATATTTATGAAATTATCATTTGTTCAGAAATCTGGCAATTGCATATAGAGAGACTTTCATTAGTACTTAAGAAAATTCTTCAAGTGAACACAAAAATATCTCTTAAAAAAATGTAATTTTGGCTTTCATGAGCACAAAGCTCTAGGACATGTAGTCTCAGGAATGAGCCTTGGTGTTCATAAAAATAATTGGCTGCAGTGTTACTGAAACAAATGCCCCAGAACAAGAAAGAAATGATGTCTTTCTTAGGGTTTTCCAACAAATGCCCCAGAAAAAAATGGAAATGATGTCTTTCTTAGGGTTTTCCAGTTATTACAGACAACACCTTAAAAATTTTGCAATCCATGCCAAATCATTGTACAGAATTTGTGATCAACAAACTGTCTTTGAGATGACACAGGAAAGAATTCAAGCATATGAAAAAATCAAGTATGCCTTGACTAGTGCACCATTACTACTGATGCCAGATTGGAAACTTCCTTCCAAGCTGTATATTTATGCATTTGGTGAGGGCCTAGGTGAGGCTCTTTTTCAAGTTCAAATTGTCAATGAAAAACCTTATGAAGGTCAAATTTGTTTGATTTCAAGACAAATCAAACCTACTGAGGCCAGATATGGAGCTAGCCAAATGGCGTTCCTTTGCTTTGTTTGGGCTCTGGAAGGGCTTCATTACTATCTTGATGGTAGTTTGTTTGAAGTAGTTACTGATTTTAATGCAGTAAAATCACTTCTTAACATGAAAACTCCAAACAGACACATGGTAAGATGGCAGATTACTATAAAGCGGTATAGAGGTAATATGACTATAGTACATAAAGCTGTAATTCTTGACAAACTGCTGATTGCTTAAGTATATGGACATTACCCAATACACCTGACAATCCTACCTATGTTCCCACAGGTGGAGACCCTCAAATTCCAATTGAAGGAATTAATATCACAGACGTTGGAACAGAATTGTTTGAAGAAGTTAGAGATAGCTATAAGCTTGATACGAATTGTCATATTCTTCCTTCCCTACTTGACAGCGATTGCAAAGATGCAGCTTTGGCTAATTCTCTGGATTATATTTCGAAAACATCTTATGACAATGGAAGATTCAATTTATTTGATGGTATCTTATATCATAGATAAAAACACACATGTGTCATGGTCCTGTTTAGTAGAGTCTTAATTAACACAATACGGCTAGAATGAAATGATAACATTTATGCAGGACATCTGTCTGAAGACAGAAAAATGGAAATAATTAAGACATGTTCCTGGTCGCCATCTTGAAGAAAAGATGTCATTGAGTACTGTCATAATTGTGATAGATGCCAAAAGGCCAATAAAACTACTGGTAAAAGATTTGGTTTGATGATTCATATCTAAGAACAAAGTACCCCGTGAGAATTGGTTCACATGGATTGGGTAAATGCCTTACCACCTTGAGGTGATAGAAGTTACAATGCATGTCTTGTCATGGTAGATGGTTCTAGCAAAACACCAATCTTTTTACCATTTCATAAAGATGACGCTGCTATGGATACAGCTCTTTTGATTTGTAACAGAGCTATATCTCATACTGCTCTCTTTAAAAATATCATTAGTGATAGAGACCCAAAATTCACATCAGCCTTATGGACTAATTTACATAAGCGTTTGGGTACAAAATTATTATTCTCAACAGCATACCATCCACAAACAGATGGGTTAGCAGAAAGAATGATACAAACCCTTGGGGGCATGATCAGAAGATTTTGTGCTTATGGCCTGGAATTTAATGATTCTGATGGCTTCACCCATGATTGGTGTACTCTTTTACCAGAATTGGAATTAAACTACAAGACCTCCATCCATTCTTCAACAGGAGAAACTCCTGAAATGTTGGAAAAAGGATGGAACCCTAAGCTTTTGGTTGATACTTTGAAGAAGGATTTAGTTGATATTCATCCAACTGCTTCAAGATTTAAGGTATTGCTTGATCAATTAAGGCATAATTAAAATCAAACCATGGATGAAGCCTTTGAATATGCTAAACAGAAATGGGATAAAAGTCATAAAACCCCAGAATTCAAAGTAGGGGACTTAATACTAGTTTCAAGCTTTAACTTTAATAATATTAAGTGTCCAAAGAAATTGAAAGATTCCTTTGCAGGACCATTTATTATGAAAGCCCTTCATGGGACAAATGCAGTACAAGTACAACTTTCAGGGGAATTGGAAAACAAACATCCAACTGTTCCAGTTGGTCTGGTAAAGCATTAAACTTCAAGTGATAAGGAATTATTTCCTTTGAGAAATGAAAAAAGCATAGAAGTACCTCCACTTAGTCAGAGTGAAGAGAAAAACGTACTAAAAGTCTTGAAAGAAAGAAGACTTAGGGGAAAAGATGAAAGAGAATACTTTGTAAGGTACAGAAATCCACAACATGAAGGTGAATGGATTGTAGCAGGAAAGATACCTGATTCTCAAAGATTGTTAGAAGATTCAGACATGAGAGAAGCCCAATTCCGCAATAACACATCTTAATTGTGTGCTTTACATACTTGAAAGTATAAGTAGAGAGGTTAGACAGTGGATAATACCCCCCCAATTGAGTTGGGGGTATACTACTTGTGAGCCTTTGAGATATGACCACATATCCAAAAAGGTCACAACAGAACTTCTGTAATAATTATACTTATGATAATTGTCTCAAAAATTAGTAAAATACCACAAAGAAGTACAAGCTCTGAATTAACTCATAATCTAATGGATAAACGTGTGAAATGAATTGCGCCATTAGATTCCCCATGCTAAAATATAAATATGCCATTTTTATCGCATATCTGAAAAGTCAATAATTACTGAAGTACAAGTAAAAATATCTTAAAAAAGGTACAAAACCTCATTTATCTCAAATTCCAATGAAAAAACATGTAAATTGAATTTTACCATTAGATTCTCCATAAATTTCTACACATAAAAAAATTATAAAGCTAATCTCTAAAGTCAATACTTGAGGAATTAAGCTGAATATATGCACTTTTTTGGTCAACACATATATTCATGGTTTTTAGCTAGTATCTCTTGAAATATACAAGATAGAGAGATAAACCAAAATAAAGTCACCATTTAATAACTGTAGGAATACAGATATGAACTTTATTTCACAAGTTCTAAACAAGGTTAAAAATTGTAATGGATTATTGAATAAAATCAATAGAGCTGTTGACCACTTTGTTGTAAAAATGATCCAAACTTACAAATAAGTAGAGAGTTAGATTCTACTAGCTCATTTGTGAAGAATGATGTAATTTTTATTACAATATTGAAGGTATAACCCCTTGAAATCATGGCTTGAAGTTTAAAATATTAAATTTTGACAGAAAAGATGAGTTACAACAAAAATCATCAAAAAAAGGGTTTTGATGATGTAATGCAATCCTCTTGGAAGTGTACGAAGGACATGCCAAGCTATCTGAATCCACTCTCAGAATAGCTGTAACATGTATAATGTAAAGGTTATTAATGATCAAAGTTTAAGCTTAAATTTGATCATTTATGATCACTCACTGTAATCTTATTTTAAGCTTAAAAGTCATATAGGTGATTGAACTGATAAATACTACTATATTATAGTTAATTCCAGCAAAGAACACAAAGTTTAGGCTTCTTCCAAGCCTATGACGTCATCAAACTTAGAGTTACAGTGATAACTCTAAATAATGGCGTAATAATGAGGTAAGATGGTTTGATCATGATGTGATCATCACTAAGCCTCAAAATATTGATCAATTCTAGTAGAAAGCATCAGTAAATGTCTAATAGAAGCCTGATGGACTCTAGAAGGGAGGTATTTACTATAAATAGAGCTCTTTTTACTCTATTTTCCCCTCAGAAGCTTACAAAACACTAAATAATTCAAAACTAATAGGTAATTTCTTGATTCTTTGTATATAAAACTCTTATATTATTAAATACCAAAGATCATCTTTATTATAATCAGCACTCTTGATATGATTACTTCAATTATTTAACTGTTTTGTTTAACTTTCTCTTAAAAACCTCAATTCCACGTAAAATCAAGATAAATTGTAATTTCTCTTAATTTTATTGTAAATACAACTTAAATAAGTTGCATTTATATTTTTTTGGCGTAAAATCATTCAAAATTATTACATTAAGTGTTAAAAGTAGGTTATTTCCTCTTTTGTAATAATTTTTACTCTATTATTACTTTAATAGTTCTTTAATTAATATAATAGTATTTATATTAATTTATAACTTTAATATTAGTGATATTATTGTTATTAATTGTTTTTTAATAATAAAAAATAATTTTTTACACCTTTATTATTTGTTGGTAACAATAATAAAGTTCTTTTAAATATATTAATTATCTTATATTAATATATTTAGGGTGTTGGTAAAAACACATAAGCAAATTGGTAAGAACATGTAAGAGCTTACGTGTTTTTACTAAAAACTTACAGGTTTTGGCCATGAATTGGTAAAAACATGTAAGCTTTTAGTAAAAACACGTAAGGGGTGCTCTGGGCCCATTTTTAAATAAAAATGAAACACAATCACACCTGTATTGGGCCAAAACATGCCCAAAACAGGTTTTTTCCCCACAAAACCTCTCTAACTCCAAATTATTTCAGATTTTTTTGCCCAGCCCCCCCAAAAAAAGAGCCCAAACACCCCAATAATCCACATTATCCCCACCCCAAACCATTGTTTTTTTTTTGAAATAACAGCATTACCAAAGCCATTTTGCAAAGCCTTTCACACTTTTCTTTCTTTTTTTCACCCAAAGACTGCATTTTCCACCACAACCAACTCCTTTCAAGCCTCCAAATTTCCAATTTTTTACCTTCCCTCATCCATCAATCCCACATTTCAACCACTTTCTTTCACTCTTAACCCCTTCTGTTCATTTTTCACACCTTTTTAACCTCTTTTTCACATTTCAAAAGGTTCTTACCCCATTCCAAATCCCGCAATTCCCCCTTTTTTTCGCTTTTATACATAATTTTCATTAGGATAATGCTTCAACCCCCCACTGAAGGTGAATTTCAGACCCTTGAGCTTCTTTGGCAACAGGTGCATAATGTTTCCAGGTCTCAGGGGTATGCTGTGTCCACCTTGAGGTCCAATATGACCCACAACCAAATTGAAATATGTTGTGACAGGTCTGGAACCCCAAATCCCAACAAAAGCCCCTCCAAAATAGTCACCACAAGAAAGCTTTACTGTCCTTTTAGAATTTATGCCAGGAAATATGCCAAGAGTACCACTTGGACTCTTAAAGTCAGAAGTCCTGAACATAGCCATGATGCCACTGAAAATATCATGGCACATCCTGCTTTCAGGAAATTCAATGAGAAAGAAACATCCCAAATTGCTCAAATTTCTGAATCACTGCTCATGCCAAGGCAAATTCAGGCCCAATTATGCAGCCAGAGGGAGTCTGACAGGCCTGTAACGCTTCAAGACATTTACAACCAAGTGGGGAAAATCAAAAAAGACAAACTGCAAGGTAGAAGGCCCATTGATGCTCTTATTGACACTCTCAAAGAAGAAAATCTTGTCTGGTCCTCTGCAAGGGATTCTGAGGGACACATTACCTCCTTGTTTTTTACTCACCCCCTGGCCATAAAACTTCTTCATGGCTTTCCTCATGTCATTCTTATGGATTGTACTTATAAAACCAATAAGTACAAAATGCCCCTTTTTCATATTTTTGGATTCAGCTCAGCCAATAAGACCTTTTCTGGGGCTTTTTGTTTGATGAAGAATGAAAATGAAACTTCATATTCTTGGGCATTACATCAATACATAGAAAAGGTCCTCAACAACACCAATCTTGTTCCCCCTCCAGTTATTGTTATTGACAGGGATCTGGCCTTAAAAAACTCTATTCAGAAGCTCTTCCCAGACTCCAAAGTCATGCTATGCATTTGGCAAATCAAGAAGGATGTATCTGCTCATTGCATGAAGAAAATTGGTCATGGAACTGATTTTGAAAATTTTATGGGCCTTTGGAATCAAGTAATATACTTCTTCACTTTTTTTCTTATTATTGTCTTTATTAATGACTTTGGGATTCATTTCTCAGCTTATGTATTCACCCACTGAAAAGTCTTTCAAAGAAAACTGGAAGAAGCTTCAAAAGCAAGTTAAGAATCCTGAGGTCTTGCAGTATTTGGAAAATACCTGGCTTCCTCTAAAGGAGTATTATGTGACAGCCTGGACCAACCACCATTGCCACCTGGGTGTGGGCTCCACCTCCAGAGTTGAAGGTGCCCATGCCATGGTTAAACTTTTGCTCCAAAGGTCCACTGGTACTCTCCTGGAGGTAGTCAGGGCTCTCCACATGGCATTCAGAAAACAATTTATTAAAATTATCAACAGAATTTCCAAAGAAATGATTGTCCATGTCAAGAATTTTCCTCCACACATCTGTGCCCTCAATGGCAAGGTGTCTAATTATGCTCTTCAGATTGCCTTTGAAAATTTCAAAGCAAAATTTCCTCCAAATGAAAAATGCACCAACAAATACGACAATTATAAAGGAATTCCTTGCAAACATAAGACCCAAAAGGCATTTGCCAAGTGCCTAAGGCTTGAATTATCAGACTTCCATCCGCAATGGCATTTGAATTTGCCTGTGAGGGTTTCTTAATTTCTTATTATTATTTTATTCTTACTAACTGATTTTATTTGTCATATTCTTCTCAGGCTGGTTTTCTAGGTGATGATCAAAGTGTTGAAAAAGAAAGAAAGAATGAAGCCAAGAAAATATTTGAAGACATTGGGGAAGACCTGTTTCAAAGACCAATGGCAGACTTCACTCCAATACTTCAACATTTTCAAGATGTTTTGACTGGAAAAGTCCCATTTGATCAACTTCCCAAGAGTCAAGAGGATGATCAATATTATGAAGACCCTCTATAATGCAAGAATATCCGTGGAAGACTCCAAGGATCCAAGAATAAAAACAAAAATCAAAACAAAAGAGAACCTTCAAGATTTGAAATTATTGAAAGTCAATCCAAGAGAAGAGGAAGACCCCCATCAAAAGTGACCAGCACAACATCATCAAGATCCCAGTCAAATGTCCCCTCTCCAATTATGGAAGGGGACTCATCTGAAGATTCTGAAGATTCTGAGGACTCATTATCTAAATCCATCAGGTCATCAGATTCACTACCCTCAGCAACTGAATTAAATAAATCAGAAGTAACCCTTAGAAGGTCCAGAAGATTGGCAATTGGAAGCAAAACCTCACAAAGAAAATCACACAAGCCTGCCACCAGTTTGAATATCTATGATGCAATTGACTTGACCTGTGAGCATTGTCAAAGCAATCATCACACAAGTGATGAATGCTCCAAGCTGTTTGTGAGTTTCTGATTCTTTTCAATGTAATTTTCTGTTGTTTATTTTGATATTTATTCATTTTTTGAACTTATTTTATCAGATAACTGGCTCAGACAGCTTGCCCAAGCTTATATTGAAATACACCTTCAAGGCCATCAATGTCCAGGGTGATGGAAACTGTGGCTACAGAACAGTATCCCACTTCATTTACAAGACTCAAGATCAATGGGCTGATGCCAGAGGTGACTTGACTGAAGAAGTTCACCAAAACCAAGACCTTTATGAAGGCATGAAAACCTTAATTTCCTCAGTATCCTCTTATTTGGAAAGAATTGAATGGTATGAAGATGTCGGCCAGGCTCCAAAAAGAAAGTGGATGTCCATGCCTGACATGGGGGATCCAATTGCAAATTAGTATAAAAGACCAGTTTTCTTTTATTCCACAGCCCAATCTTTTTCTTTTTTCCCTTATTTCTGTCCTCCAAATGATAATCCCCCATTTTCACCTGCTTCTTGAATAATTGTGCTCATTTTGTTCCTTTAGACATCATCATTTCTAAAGTTTATCCGGTCCCCTCCATTACTGTTAACTGGGAGATTCATGCCCAAAAACAAGCCCTGCGGTGGGCTGATAAATTTAAGAAACACAGAATGTTGTATTTGTCCAATCTTCCTCCCCCCTCTCAGAAAAAACCCACTATTTTGGAGGTTGATTCTGATTGAATGATTTTTGTATATACAATTTATGCCAATTATCTCCCTCCTCAGTCATTTTTATTTCTTAAATCCCACCTCAGTCTCCTTTTTTTATCAAACATGTGGAATTTTTGTACTTCAAAATAGTCATATTACACACAAGAAAAAAAACAGTTGAAAAAAAACACTCATTGTGCCTTCACTTGTTGTCCCACCAAAAAGAATTTCCCAATTCATGAGCTTCTGGTTCTTTATTTTCCAGATTGAACCCTTTAATTTAAAAAAATGAAGGCAATTCATAAGTGGGAAGTTATTAAATTCACTTTTTAAAAATAGGCATATTACAATGATGGGAAAAAACATTTGAAAAAAAAACCCTTTTTGTGCTTTCACTTGTCCCACCCAAAAAAATTCCCAAAATTATGGGATTCTGGTGCTTTATTCTTCACATTGAACCCTTCATTTTGAAAAAAAATCAAGGAAATTCATAAGTGGGAAGATTTTAAATGAATTTTTGAAAAAAATATGTCATTTTAGCATATTGGCCAAATTTGTGAAATTTGGCAAAAAAAATAATTTTGAAACAATTTGTGCTTATTGACATGCCAAGTCGGAAAAAATATGGCAAAAAAAACTTGAAAAAATCCTCAAAACTGAGCCTGAGGATTTTTTTTGAAAAATAAGTTTTTACCATAAATTGGTAAAAGCACATAAGGGCTTACGTGTTTTTACTAAAAGCGTATGTGTGTTTACCAACACCCTATATTTATTTATTATATCATTGTTTTTATAATCTAAATTATATTATTATATTTATTTAATAATATAATTATTTTACACCATAATTATAATAATTCTTCATTATTATAATCATTTTTTATCTTATTCATTTTATTCATAAGGACATTCATAGTTCAATAAGTAAAATATTAGTAATCTTTCCTTATTGTTTCATAGTCAACCCTTACACTACTAAATGAAAATTGTGGTACAATTTGTTTTTGGTTGTAAGGAATATGAGCCTGTGAGGTATGTATAGCATACCCATAAGGCCACAAATGATTTTATATACAGCTAATTTGGTCTTCAACATACTTTTCAATTCAATTCAAAATAAAAAATTATAAAAAATTAATATAACTTTTTTTGGATAAACAAAGTTATAAAAATTATGTCATTTTTCAATTCTACACCAAAAATGACCTAGGGTACACCCATAGGATGTTATACCCAAAAAGGCTTATTTCTTATGTTATTGGAAGATTTAAGAATCTCACAGTACTAATGTAGCTTTTTTAACATTTTTTTGAAATTATTAAATTTAAGCTTAAATAAGCTTAAATTTATAGTTGCATAAGATTTATGCAAACTTACCAAACTTTTAGTTAAAATTGAGGTAATGTGTATACTTACTGAATTAGCTAAGGATTTTCCATACAGAATGTAAATCCTGCGTGAGCTCAATTTTAAAGTTTTTAAGGCCATAGTATGGCTTTCAATGAATTAAAGGGAAAATTTGATGAGGGGGGGAAAAGGAAAAAGACCAAACAGAGCTGGGGGGGCCCAGGTTTTTGGATCTCCAAGGATTCAATTAAAGCTGTGGACCTATATTGGAGGCTTTTCAACTTGATTTAAACTTTAAGATTAGACTTTGATCCAACCTTCAAGTTTAAACTGGTTTTATCCCAATTTGGACAGAAATTTCAAGCTGCCAAAGGGTAAATTCCAATATGCAGGCTTGAAATTAAAGCTTTGAGACCTGTCAAAGCTTGAATAAGCTTCATAAGCTTAAATAAGTGTAAAGCCTTAAGCTTACAAGCATTAACCCTTATCAAGAGTTGGGGTTTAGTGTGTATTGCTATTTTATGTCAGAAAATAGTAATAACTTGAAAAATTCATCAAGAACCCAATTCCTAATGTATTTGCTTGAATATTTCACACAGCTTACAATTTTATATTATCTATATATTAATTTTGTTTTAAGTATCTTTTATAAACAAACTTCCTGGGTAATTAGCCTGGAAATTTACCCTTTTAGTTATACTTAAATAAAATTAAAATCTCTTTAAAAACTAATTAAAAATTGAGTTTAAGATATGTCTTCTTGAAACTCTATTTTCAATTTTTTCATGTGATGAAATTCAATATAAATAAAATTCTTTTATATCAAAACCTAAAAAAATTAACTTAAATGAGGATTAAATGTACTTGGATTTCAGAATAACACTGGTAACTTTAAATTGGAATTAAAAATAAGTTACCTCAAGTTAAGAACCTTGTTTTTAAGCATGGGTTTTCGTGGTTGACTTGAGCACGCCCTCTATATCCAGTATGAATCATGAGAGCTACTCTGTAGACATAAAAAGAGTATTTTCATAGCTTTTTTTGTCCATCATCAACTATCATCCAATAATATTAGACATTTAAACAGGTAAAGTTTTATTATATATAAGATATTATTATGAAGGTATTTCTTAAGCATTTTATTCTTTATGAATCCTAAATTAAAGAATTTAAATCATAGAAATTATATTATTGTTGTAATCACCTATAATATATCTTATTTTATAAAATTATTGTCTTTCAAATATGTTTTAAAATTCACAAATTCCTCTCAAAAACTCTTTAATCAAATTTTTTATTATAAAAAGCTGTTTTATCTTTTAAAATATTGATTTTTGGCGTGTTTTTAACTTATAATAATTGTTTAATATAATAACTGTTTCTTTTCGACTTGTTGTATTGAATTTATATTACAAGTAAGTTTTCGCTAAAATTCTATATCTTTTTTATCTATTATTAGTTTTTTTATATATAGAATTTTTATATAAGAATTATTTCTACACAGTGTTTGTTTTAATTCTTTTATAAATGATATTTATATATTATTTATAAGTGGTTAAATATTTATATTTTCCATGTGTAATTGTTTCATTAAGAGCTTTACACTTCTTATTGTTATAATTGTCAGTGACTATAACAATAATAGAATAATTGTAATTTATTATAACTATCACATTTTTTTATTATTATATATAAAAATAAATAAATTTATTTTTTATATATAATTCTTTTTGTTAATCATATTTAAATTTGTGGTTATAATATCTCATTATATTATATTTTTATACTGAGGACAGTCATAGTACTCTTGATATTTTTACTATTATCAAGAGTTTCATAGACAAACTTACACCTTTGGTGCTGGGCTGGTTTCAATTTCAATGCTAGACTCTGAGACCTCAGGGTCTGAAGAATATTCTCCAATGGATGAAACTAGAGAAAATAATAAAAAAAATAAGTTATTTTATTAAACAATAAAAGTAACTTATAAACTCAGCTTATTGGATGAATTTGTTTGAATGCAATTTATGGCAAATTGCGTCAAAAATAAAGAAGAATTTCTGAAGAATAGAGAAAAATGTTTTGAAGTAAATATTTTTAACTTATTAAATTCTTGTATTTGATTTTATATTTTATTTAAAGAAATAATAATTATGAAATTAAAAACTTATTAATCAAAATTGTATTCTTATCCACTTTATACTAGAATAACTCAAAGAATAAATTTCAAGTCTGTGATGTGAAAAAGCCATTAGTTAGACAAGAGAACTTTATTCCAAATCCATAAATAGTATATGTTTTGAAACAATATTCTTAAGAAGAAATAACTTCATTAATATTGTGAAGATTATTTATAAGGTAGAAGTCCCAAAAAAGCTAAAATTATAGTAAATATGGCAATTTTATATCAAAAAAGTGTAAAATAAGGTCTAGAATATGATTAATGTCCCATATATTGGTTAAAATCATGGCCAGGCCCCCAAATGTAAGGTTTTTCTATGAAACTCTTGATAATAGTAACAATATCAAGAGTACTATGACTGTCCTCAGTAGAAAAATATTATAGCCACAAATTTATAGAATTATTACAAATAACTATATTAAAAAAGGGAATTCAATTGTTATTGAAAAATTTGATAATAAAAAGCCTCAATAATTCTAATAAATCATAATTATCCCATTATTGTTCTGTTCACCGACAATTATAACCATAAGAAGTGTAAGGCTCTTAATGAGACAACTACACATGGAAAATATAAATATTTAACCACTTATAAATGATATAAATACTACTTATAAAGGAATTATCACACAAACTGGGCAGTAATTATTGTTATAGAAAAATTTCATATAAAAAAACTAATAATAGATAAAAAGTATAGTACTTTAGAGAAAAAACTTACCCATAATATATATCTAATACAACAAGTCAAATACAACAGTTATAATATTAAATAATAATTATAAGTTAAAAACACGCCAAAAATAAATAGTTTGAAGAGAAAAAAACTTTTTTATAACAAAAAATATGATTAAAGAGTTTTTAAGAGGAATTTCTGTTATTTAAAAGATATTTAAGATGATAATTTCAAAAAATAAAATATATTATTTATGATTACAACAATAATCTTAGTTCTATGATTCCAATTCTTTTAATTTAAAATTGATAAAGAAGAAAATAACTTGAGAATTACTTCAATAATAAGATTTTATATGTAATAGAACTTTACCTGTTTAAATGTCTAATATGATTGGATTGATAATGATTGATGGACAAAAACACTGATGAATAGACTTCTTTTATGTCTATGGAGCAGCTATAATGATTCATAATGGATATAGAGGGCGTGCTCAGGTCAAAACTGAAAACACATGCTTAAAAATAAGGTTCTTAGCTGAAGGTAATGTGAGCCTTGAGATCTATTTTACATACCCAAATAGGCCACAACTACCTTAAAAATAAATCCTGAACTATGCATAACCCATAAGTCATGCATATATTCGAAATTCATCACTTTTTATTTCAGAAGAGGTAAATAACTTCTTATTGGGTAAGTAAACCCATAGATTTAAGGCCAGATCTGGATTCTACAAACATTTCACCTAGGGTAGCTCTGTATAGTGAATATGCTCAAATCAACTCTTTGAGGTGGTAATATGTAAAATACTTGTAAGGTTTGACTATGAAGCAATAAGTATAAATTACAGATATGTTACTTATTGTACTCTGAATTTTGTTATAAATGAAGTAAATAAGATAAAAATAATTATAATAATAAATAATTATAATAATAAATAATTATTATAATTAAGGTGTAAAAAAGTATTATATTATTAAATAAATATCATAATATAATAAATAAATATATTAATATATCATAATTAATATATTTTAGAGCACTTTATTCTTGCTGCCACCAAATAATAAAGGCGTAAAAAAACTGTTTTTTATTAATCAAAAAAAATTAATAACAATAATATTACTAATATTATGGTTATAAATTCATATAAAAACTATTTATATTAATCAAAGAATTATGAAAAGAAATAATAGAGTGAAATTATTATAATAAGAGAAAATAACCTACTTTTGACACTTAGTATGATAGGTTTGAATTATTATATGTCAAATAATATAAATACAACTTATTTAAATTGTATTTACAATTCAAAATGAGAGAAATTACAAATTTTCTTGATTGTATGTGGATTTGAGATTTTTTAGAGAAATATAGCAAAACAGTAGAACAATTGAAGTCATAATGTCAAAATGGATGAATCTAATAAAGATTACCTTTGGTATTTAACAATATAAAAGATCTATATATAAAGAATAAAGATTTTGCCTTTTGATTTAATTCTTTTAATGTTTTGATGCGTCTGAGGGGAAAATAGATTAAAAAGAGCTCTATTTATAGTAAATACCTCCCTTCTAGATTTCAGTAGACTTCTAGTAGACGTGTACTGATGTTGTAAGGTTTGTCTATGAAACCCTTGATAATAGTAGCAAAATCAAGAGTACTATGACTGTCCTCAGTAGAAATATATAATATAATAAAATATTACAACCACAAATTTAAATATAATTATTAAAAAGAATTATATAAAAAAAAGAACTTATTTATTATTCTAAAAAAAATATAATAATAAAAAAATATAATAATTATAATAACTTATAATTATTCTATTATTGTCATAGTCACTGACAGTTATAACAATAAGAAGTGTAAAGCTCTTAATGAGACAATTACACGTGGAAAATATGAATATTAACCACTTATAAATAATATAAATATGATTTATAAAAAGAATTAAACACACACTGTGCAGAAATAATTCTTATAGAATAAAATTATATATAAAAAAACTAAATACTAGATAAAAAAGATATAGAAATTTAGAGAAAACTTACTTATAATATTTATTTAATACAACAAGTCAAACAACAAAAGTTATTATATTAAATAATAATTATAAGTTGAAAAAACGCCAATAATAAATATTTTTAAAGATAAAACAACTTTTCATAATAAAAACTATGATTAAAGAGTTTTTAAGAGGAATTTGTGGATTTTAAAAGATTTTTAAGATGATTAATTTTATATAATAAAATATATTATAGGTGATTACAACAATAATCTAAATTCTATGATTTCAATTCTTTAATTTTAATTAATAAAGAATAAAATAACCTAAGAATTACTTTAATAATAAGATTTTATATTTAATAAAACTTTACCTGTTTAAATTTCTAATATGATTGGATTGATAATGAATGATGGACAAAAACAGTGATGAAAAGACTCTTTTTATGTCTTCAGAGCAGCTCTCATGATTCATAATGGATATAGAGGGCGTGCTAAGGTCAAAACTGAAAAACCATGCTTAAAAATAAAGTTCTTAGCTTAAGGTAACTTAATTTTAATTCCAATTTAAAGTTAACAGGGTTATTCTTAACTCCAGGTAGCTTTAATCCTCATTTAAGCTAACTATTTTAAGTTTTTAATATAAAGAAACTTATTTATATTAAAGTTCATCACATGAACAACTTAAAAATAGACTTTCAAGCAGAAGTTTCTTAAACTCAATTTTTAATTAATTTTTAAAGAAATTATAATTTTCTTTGAGTTTTAATTAAAAGAGTAAATTTCCAGGCTAATTACCCAGGAAATTTAGTTATAAAAGATACTTAAAATTTGGCTTATATGTAGATAATATTCAATTGTAAGCTGTGTGAAATTTTCAAGCAAATCCATTAAGAATTGGATTTTGAATGAATTTTTGAAGTGATTGCTATTTTTCCACGTAAAATAGCAATACACACCAAACCTTAAGTTTTGAGAAGGTTTTAATGCTTGTAAACTTAAAGTTTTAAGCTTAATCAAGCTTTGATAGTTCTTCAAGCCTTGAATTAAAGCTTGCATATTGGGATTTACCCTCTGGAAGCTTGAAATTCCTGTCCAAATAGGGATAAAACCAGTTTGAACCTTAAGGTTGGATCAAAGTCTAATCATAAAGTTTAAATAAGGTTGAAAATCCTCCAATACAGGTGGGCAACCCTAATTTAATCCTTTCAGATCCAAAAAGTTGGGTAGCCCAGCTCTATTTGGTCTTTTTCCTTTGTCCCACCTTTATGCATGGATTTTGCCCTTTTATTTATTTAAAGCCATACTATGGCCTTGAATCTTTTTAAATTGAGCTCAGACAGGATTTACATTCTGTATGGCAAATCCTTAGCCAATTCAGTAAATATACACCACACCTCAATTTTAACTAAAATTCTGGTAAGTTTGCATAAACCTTATGCAAATTTAAATTTAAGCTTCTTTAAGCTTAAATTTAACAATTTTAACAATGTCAAAAAAGTTACATGAGTACTGTGAGATTCTTAAATCTTCTATTAACATAAGAAATAAGTGTTTTTGGGTATAACACCTTATGGATGTACCCTAGGTTATTTTTGGTGTAGAATCCAAAAATGACATAATATTGATAACTTTGTTTATCCAAAAAAAGTTATACTTATTTTTTGTTATTTTTTATTTTAAATTCAATTAAAAAGTCTATTGAAGACAATTTTAACTGTGTATAAAGTAATTTGTGGCCTTATGGGTATGTTATACATACCTCACAGGCTCACAGATTGTGAGCCTCAGAGGTAATTTCATATACCCAAAAGACCACAAATACAAAAATAACATATTAATATAAATAAAATAAATTTATTTATATTATTAAAATAAAAATCAAAATATAAATATAAAATTATATTGAAAATAAAAAATTAATTACAATTTAAAAATAAAAATACATTAAATTTTGTAAGTATAAAGTTACATTTATACTTGAAAAAATTAAGTAAAAATGAAATTTTAACAAAATTGTGAAACAATAAATAAATTTGGAAAAAAGTTAATTAAAAATTATTATAACTTTTTATCCAATAAATAAACACATAAAAATTATTTCACCATTGGATTCCTCATAAAAAATCAGGTGGGGTCACCTCTGAGTGAAATTCTTGTAAATCAACTCTAAATAAGCTTAAATTAAGTTTTTAGTATTTTCAATACAAAAGTTGAAAATCCTCAAAGCTTTAATTTAATTCACACCACATGTGGTGTTAACCATCAAATTTTGTGTTAAAATTGAGGTGTTGTGTTTAGTTTAGAAGTTATGAGGAATTGAAGTATTTTCAATTGAATTCAATTGAAATGTCAAAATGTGCGCATGTATTACATAAGTGAACTTTGATTTACATATGAGGTGTCAATTATTACTGTATTGTACTGTACAATTGAATTGAATTACATATGTAAATTATAAGTATAATACATGATGAGGAATTAAAGGAAAAATAAATTGGAAAGATTAAATTTGGGGTGGAAAAGGAATCCAGCTCTAAGGGGGAGCTTGACCCCCAAAATCCTTGCTGACAGGCGTGGGATGTCAAAATTCACGCAAAAGTTCATCACTTTTGGCCTGGAATTGAGTTACAGGGTCTGTGAACTCAATTGATGATGAGGTTTTGATACCAACTGGGGTAGTTTTAGCTGTTGCCAAGAGGGTAAAACTACCCTTAATATAAAACAATCATAGTAAAAGCAGTTTTAACTGGTTTCTGCGCCTCTGACACACATTCTGACGTGCTTTGAAGGCTCTAGGCCTGGTATTGCTATAGTAATGGCTGATTTAAGGGTCTAAAATGGCTAAAAATGGCTAAAAATGGCTTAAACCAGCCCTTTGTCACAGGGGCTCTTGGAAGAAGAGGGCCTGGCACTCAGGAATCAAGAACTCACTTGGAGGGCTCCAAAGATAAAAGAATAATAAGAATGAATTTCTTTAAGAAAGAATATGGGAGAAAACAAGTATGCCAAAAGATGAGATAAGAAAAGGATGAAGCCAATGGCCAAAGATAATAAAGAAGCCAAAAGCCAAGAAGCCAACCAAGTGAATCCTCAATTCACTGTTTCAACCTGCCAGAAAAGGAAATGGAATTAGTATAAGGATATGACCACCAATATCCACTGGACAGGCGAGGAAAAGTAAAAGAAAAGGGTGCTGAATGACTGACTTAAGATTATCAGTATTAACTTTAATAAGGTAAAAGAAAATAAGGATAAAGATAAATCCAGTATATTAATTAACTGGGGAAAAAGTCCCCAGGTGTTGAAAGGTGGCCAGTATATGTGAAAAACTGAAAGATTGATCCTGGAAGGTGGATCAATGACTGTATTGTCCGAATCGGGAAATACAGTTCTGGCCATCTTGAAATTTGAACTGTGTGATGGAATTCCCACAGTGGAATAAGAAATGGCCCAATTGGGCCAAGGCCATACAGATTGATTGAACAAGGCCTGTACGGATGAATTGGGTTGTCCAAGGAGTATTGAAATACTTGATACCTTGACAACTGATCGAAAAGATGTAATACCTTTGAGAATTGCCCTTAGAATAACCCTGAATGAAATTGCCGACCCAACTCCTGCTGAGCCAGGTGGTTGGAGTCCTTGAATGGTCTTCTGATTGCCGCCATGGATTACTAAACTGATGAGTCCAAAAGTCCTCCTTCGGAATGGGCGTTGGATCTTGGTACCTTGAGTTAAGAAGGTTGATTTGGGTCCTGAAAACGTCACCATTGAATTGCTGAGCAAAAATGGTGCATAATGGTATATAACACCATATATGCACCACTCCTGCAACCTTGAGTACAAGGTTCATGGAGGAATGAAGCAATCTTCCCTTAAGTTGAGGGAAATGCTTATTGAGATGATTTGGTGGCCTCTGGTGGTTGCCAGAGGCCATGACGGTGAAGTTGGTCCATGGTGGTCCAGGGCCAAAAATGGGCCCTACGGGATTTATGGCCAAAAATGGATCCAAGGTGTTTTTGGTCCAATTTGGGTCCAAGGGATTGGTGGCCAAAAGATGGCTCAGGTGGGCCCAATTGTGGTTTGGGACCCACCTGGCCTTGGGGGCTAGGTGGCTGCCCCCTTTGGCCCCTTTTGGCCTCATTGGATTAGGCCAAAAGGGGCCTAATCCGCCTACGGACCGTACGGACCGCGTATTACGGCCCGCGGACCGTAGAACCCGTGGGGGGCCTAAATGGCCCAAAAAGGCCATTTAGGCCAAAACCCCCATAATGAAAGGGGTGGCCAGGAAACCAATGAAGGTGGCCATGGGGCCTGGAAGCCCCTAGAAGACAAAAGGACCCCCCAGGCCCAAAAACAGTGATGGAGGCCTGGGGGTTGGTGAGATGGGAATTGGCCAAGAGGGCCAATGACGCAGGATATGGCCTGAGGCCATAAAAGATGATGGTGGCCATACGTGGCCAATGGAATGGGTTATGGCGTAAGAGCCATGGAACACCCAAAAGGGGTCAATTGGCCATAAATGATATGACATGGCCAATTGGCCCCAACTTGGCTCCAGGTTGGATTGCCGCCGCCATCAAGGAGGAGGGTCAAAATACGTGGTTGTGACAGTACCCCCCTACCTTGAATGGTGAGCTCCTGAGCACCAAGATAAGGTAGAGGCCTGTTGAGGCTAATGAGACGGATTTGACGTAAGGATTCCAGAGGTATTGAATCTTGAAAAGACGAATTGAACTGATAAGCTTGTTGGCATATGAATTGAGGTTGACTTGATCTTCTCTTGACATTTGGCTTTGACAAAGTTGAAGACATGGTTTGACGTAAAGATTTTGGTGTTAAGAGTTATAAGAAAAGAAATTTTAAAAGAATATAAAGAGTGAATGAGAAAAGAAAACAGATGTAAAGAGAGAAACAGAAAATAAAGAAAATGAAATTTGAGGAGGCATCCAATCTTCATCACGGATTACGACAATTGATTATGAAAGTGACCAAGGACCTGGATAAAAGAATTTGATGCCAGGTGCTCACAGAATGGCCAAGGTGATGTTTTGACAGATTGTAGACCCCTCAGGGAAGTGCACACCAGGAGAGGAACTTACTTTTAGTAGTTGCCACTCCCGCCAGTGCCATAAATAAGAAAGATCTTGATAAATGAATGTGTTGAAAGAATAAAGTCTTGGGAAGGAGAATAAAAAAGGAATGGTCCATTTGCCCAAGTGTAAATGGCCATAAATTTGGAATTCGGGTGTTGAAAGCCGGGCCAAGAAGTCTGTGTCCAAATTGAAAAGTGCTCACAGAGTGGCCAAGGTGATGCTTACAACAAAGAAGAGTAGAATACCCCTAAAGGTGCATACCAGGAGTGGGACTTACTTTTGGTAATTCCTCTCCCCACCAAGCACCATAAAAATTCAAGCCATTGAAGAATTGGGTCCTGGCTTGTCCGGATATAACGAATGAAAATCTTTGACAAGTTCAGGACAATTCTGGAGGTTTTCAGCCGGTTCCCATGTGGATCTTTCTGAATCTTGACTGAAACCTTTCCATTCCACCAGATACCATAATTTTCTTCTCTTGAGCTTTGAATCCAGTACTTGTGAGACTTCCCATTCCTCTTCTTCTTCAATAATGATTGGAGGAGGAGGCTCTTGATGCCGATTTGGGATTGTTGATGTCTTGACTGGTTCCAAGAGTGAGATATGGAAGACTGGGTGGATGGATTTCCATTGAGATGGAAGCTTGAGGTGGTAAGCATGAGTACTGACTTTCTTCAAGATTGGAAAGGGACCCAACCATCTTTCAGACAGTTTCTTGGTGGGTCTAGTTGATTTGATATTCTTGGAAGAAAGCCATACCATGTCACCAGGATTAAAAACAGGTGGACTTGCTCTACTTTTATCTGCATACCTCTTAAACCGGTTTATGGCAGCTTCAAGTTCTCTCTTGACATCTTGCTGTACTGATTGGATTTTTGTTGATAACGTTCCAGCAGGAGTATCTTGAGTGATGTGAACTGAATCAAATTGAGGATCTCTTCCATAAACAGTGAAAAATGGTGATTGCTTGGTTGAAGAGTGGTCAGAGTTATTGTAAGCAAATTCAGCCAGAGGGAGCCAGGTGTTCCAATCATCTTGATGATAACCGACATACATCCAAAGATACTGTTCTAGTATCTGATTTACCCTCTCTGTCTGTCCATCAGTTTCTGGATGGTAAGCAGTTGACAAGTCTCTTGAAATCTTGAGCTGCTGACAAAGATTGGTCCAAAAGGAAGAAACAAAGAGTGAACCTCTATCACTGACAATGCTTGATGGGAGGCCATGCTTTGAGAAAATATTCTTGATGAATAAATGGGCCAAATCCAGTGAGGTGATTGAAGACATTGTTGGAATAAAAACCACCATTTTTGAGAATCTGTCCACTATGACGAGGATTGAGTCAAAGGAATTGGACAGTGGCAGTTGAGTGATGAAATCCATCGAGAGACAAATCCAAGGACCATTTGGAATTGGAAGAGGTTTGAGGAATCCAAACTTCTTATGGTGAATATTCTTGTTTCTTGAGCACTGTTGACAGGATGAAACATAATCCTTGATGAATTGAGTCATGCCGGACCAGTGGAAATCCCGCTTGACAAGTTTGAGAGTCTTCTCTTGGCCAGGGTGTCCAGCTAGAGGAGAATTGTGATGCTTTTGAAGAATGCTGAGCTGAATTGTGGAGTCATTTGGGACTACCACCCGATCTTTGAAGAGAAGAAGTTGGGAGGAGGAATCAAGAGAATAATCTTGGACAGATTTACCTTTACCCAAATCTTCAAGGATACTTCTGTACTGAGGATCTTGCCATACTTCCTTCTGAATTGAATCAATCAAATTTGAAAAAGAATCCACCTTGACTGCAAAAAACTTTGAGGGTTGAACTTCATCTTGCTTAATGAGTTGTTGAAGATTCATTGGATTCTTGCTGATGAAATCCTCCCCCCTCTCCGGATAGACGTTGTCCCGACGTGATAAGGCATCTGGAAGAGTTGCTAGGCGGCCAGGGCGGTAAGTGATTGAAAAATGAAATTCAGATAAGAATTCAGCCCAGCGGGCTTGACGGCGAGTGAGTACTTTTGAGGACATGAAGTATTGAAGGGAACTGTGATCGGTGAGAACTGCAAAAGGAGAGGACAGAGAAAGAAGAAAAGCCCTCCAGCGCTTGAGAGCCCAGACTATACCAAGGAGTTCCTTGTCATGAATTTCATAGTTGAGTTCTGCTGGAATAAGCTTGCGGCTTTCAAATGCAATGGGATGTTTTCCTGAGTCAGAGACCTGACTCAGTACAGCACCCAAAGCATAATCAGATGCATCGGTCTCTACAATGATGGGTAGAGACGGATTGAAGTGGGAAAGGATTGGAGCGGTAGTGAAGGCCTCTTTGAGTTGATGAAACTGGCTAAGAGCTTCCTCATTGAGGGGGAAACAGGAATCTTTCTTGAGGAAACTGGTGAGTGAACTGATTTTCTTTGAATAATTCTTGATGAAACAGCGGTAGAAGTTGGCAAAGCCAAGGAATGATTGAAGAGCCCTGAGGTTTCTTGGAGGAGGCCAATTAAGGATCTGCTGGACTTTTGCTTGGTCCATATTGAGGCCTTCAGAAGAAACAACATAACCAAGATATTCTACACTAGAAACATGAAAAAGGCATTTAGAAGCCTTGGCAAAAAGGTTATGGGCTCTGAGTCTGGAAAGAACAGTGGACACATGAGTGACATGTTCTTCCTCAGATTTGGAAAAGACCATAATGTCATCCAAATAAACCACAACAAAAACATCAAGAAGATCTTGGAATATATCATTGACAAGATTCTGAAAAGAGGCAGGAGCATTGGTGAGCCCAAAAGGCATAACCAAGTACTCAAAACTGCCATATTTAGTTCTGAAGCATGTCAAATGTTCATCACCCTCCTTGATTCTGAGCAGGTTATATGCACCACGCAAATCAATCTTGGAGAAGATAGAAGAATCATTAAAGACATTAAGAAGCTGGTTCATAGGAGGAACAGGATATTTGTTCTTCCTAGTGACGGCATTGAGTTTGCGGTAATCAACACACAAACGGAGGCCACCATCTTTCTTTTTAACAAAGAGGACAGGTGCTCCTGTTGAGGAGGAGCTTGGCCGGATGAAACCTTTCTCTACATTCTCTGAAATGTAGGCCCTGAGTGTATCTGACTCTTGTTTGGATAAAGAGTAGATCACCCCAACTGGAGGTAGAGACCCCTCCAGTTCAATATGATGATCACAGGCACGGTGAGGAGGAAGTTTCTCTGCCTTCACCTTGGAGAATACATCCAAGTATTGGTGATAAACAGAGGGAACAACCTTCATCACGGTTTCTACTTCTTCTGGCTCTTCCTCTTCATCCCACAACTCCTCCAGGGAGTCATGATAAGATGAAGGAGGAAGGTCCATATTCCCAAAGAAGAGATGAAGTGAAGATACAGAATTATCTTCCCCAACATCTTGAATCTCTTTGAAGACTTCATCTCCAGATGATGGTAATGACAGATGGGAATTAAGGGAAGGAATATGGACAGAAGATGGAACTGATGGTGTTCTAGAATCACCAACCAGAGCTGCACATGATTTGGCAGAAGATGAGTCATTACGGAAGGAAGTGGAAGGATCAGAATAGTCCTTTTGATCAGTATTAAAGGTGATCAGCCCTTGCCTCCAATCAATAGAAGGATTAAAATGATTAAGAAAGTCAAAGCCCAATATGAGGTCTTCTCCCTTGGGAGTGTCAATGACTAAAAAGTCCCATTCAAAGCTTGGGAAGGAAGGGAGCTCAACCATATATTTAGTATGGTGAGTCACAAATAAGGAAGGGGACTCAGAGGAGTCCAAAATGATAAGAGGAATCTTCTCTGGAAGTTCTGACGTAGTCAAGGAGTACTTGTGAACAAACTGCTTTGCAATAAATGAGTGTGTAGCACCAGAATCAATGAGAATACTGTAAAAAACATCAGAAAGAGAAGAGAAAACAAAAAATTTAAGAGAATTTTTGACACCAGTATTCAGAATGCACAATTGTGCTCTGGAAGGAAAACGGTGAAGACCATTGAACACAACATGATCTTCACTCAGGCTTTTCCCTGGCTGGGAAAACTGCCTGACGGTTGGGTAAGCTTGTTTTGAGGCCTTTTGACACAGGACTCAAGACTATGCTTCCCACCACAATAAGTACACAAGCCCTCCTTGATTTTTCTTTCTTTTTCAGAACCTTTCAACTTGAAGTCCTTATTCAACAATGAAGAATGGGGCTTGTCCCGCTTTTGAGAATGAAATTTCTTCTTTGGTCTTGAACTTGAAGAAACTTGATGATGAGAAGAGTGAGACTTTGAGGCTTCAGACTTCTTCTCTTGATGATGATTCTTTTCCTTCTGCCTCTCATGGTACCTGGTATCAAGTTCCAGGCTGACGTCCATCAAGTCTTGAAGAGAATCAATGTTTGAAGGATGGGAGGCCAATTGATCCAGAATCCTGGAGGCCAAGCCCTTCCTGAAATGATGAATAAGAGCCCTTTCACCCCAATCCCCAATTCTTGAAACCAAACTCCTGAAATCGGCAATATACAAAGCAACATGCCCACCTTCTTTCATCCTAAGGCCATCCAATTCAGCTTCTGCTTTTCTAACTTCATTTGGGTCACCAAATAAAGTGAACAATTGTGATTCAAATAATGGCCAGGAATTGAGGAGATAATTTGAGTCTTGATTATTGAGGTTGGAAAGATAAGGCTCAATCCATTTTGCAGCCCTGCCAACTAAGAATGAAGTGGCATAAAGAACCTTCTTTCTGTCTTGAGAGAAGTTTGCCGGATCATTATGAAAAATGAGTTGACAAGATTGAATAAAGCTTCTGACTTTGAAGGGCTGAGTCCCATCAAAGAATTCTGGAGCCTTCATAGAGGGAGTCTTGAAGGCTGGTGGTCTTGATGATTCAGAAGAAGAAGCTGCTTGAAGATTGGCCATAATCTGAGTCATTTGCTGCATAATGGCCAATAAAGACGGTTCAGACTGATGAGAGGCAGGCTGATCAGACTGGGATAGAGTTGGTCCTCTGGTGCCCTCAGATGCTCCCACAGGAGCAGGAGCAGCCTCAGTGCCATTAGACTCTTCCTCTTCCACAGAATTCTCCTCCTCCTCTTCACCATCTTCACCTTGAACCTTGGGACTGGTTCTTGAAAATCCTGGGAATCCGCCAACCACTCCTGATAAAGACATTGATCTTCTTGGCCCTCTTCCTTCCTTCCTGGATGGTGCTGCTCCTTCCATAATGGGTCCTCTGTCCAATCTGGCCCTCAGTTGAGAAACTGCTGGGGTACCGTCAAGAGGAGCCCTTGGAGTTGGAGTCAGAACAGCTTGAGCTCTGGCCTGAGATCTGGTCTGTCTTGCTGGAGGTGAATGTTGAACTGGCATGATTTCAGGAATAATCAACCAAAATAAATGAAATAAGATCAAAATTTTCTTGAAGTGCGAAATCAACAATCAAATCTTGAGGAAATCGGATAATCAATGAATCAAAATTCTTCAAATACGTCAATCAATCAAATCAAATGAGTCTTGAAGTAAAAATCAATGTCAATGAGAATCTTGAAATCAATAAATCAATCAATCAAACAATCAAAATCAAATCAAATCAAAATCTTGCAGAAAAATTCAATCAATCAAAATGAATTCTTGAGTCAAAATCAATTTATGTCAAAAATCTTGATGGGAATAATCAGCAAAATCAATAAAATCTTCAGGGCAATCAATTATCTTGAGATCAATTTCAATTATGTCAAATTAGTCAATCAAATCAATTTTCAAGTGAATTCTTCCAGAAAATCAAAAATTCTTGAGGAATAAATCAAAGTGAATCCTGATATGAAGAACGTGTCTGAATAACCTGATGAATAACTTGAGAACCAAAGATAAAAATGCCTGAATTATGGATAAAAATAGATTGATTAAGATTGAGAATGAGATTGAAAAGATAACAAAAAATAGAAACTGGGTCAGCTTTCAATTTTCAGAATGAAGAATGAATGAGAGAAAATTGAGAGGTGACGAAGAATCATAAGATCATAAAATGTTAAAGAATCATAATTTTGATGAAATGATTGAATGAATTTAAAATATAAGAATAAAAGAATGAATGAATGAAGAAGAATTATGAGTTAATTAATATAATGTCACAGGGGCTCTTGGAAGAAGAGGGCCTGGCACTCAGGAATCAAGAATTCACTTGGAGGGCTCCAAAGATAAAAGAATAATAAGAATGAATTTCTTTAAGAAAGAATATGGGAGAAAACAAGTATGCCAAAAGATGAGATAAGAAAAGGATGAAGCCAATGGCCAAAGATAATAAAGAAGCCAAAAGCCAAGAAGCCAACCAAGTGAATCCTCAATTCACTGTTTCAACCTGCCAGAAAAGGAAATGGAATTAGTATAAGGATATGACCACCAATATCCACTGGACAGGCGAGGAAAAGTAAAAGAAAAGGGTGCTGAATGACTGACTTAAGATTATCAGTATTAACTTTAATAAGGTAAAAGAAAATAAGGATAAAAATAAATCCAGTATATTAATTAACTGGGGAAAAAGTCCCCAGGTGTTGAAAGGTGGCCAGTATATGTGAAAAACTGAAAGATTGATCCTGGAAGGTGGATCAATGACTGTATTGTCCGAATCGGGAAATACAGTTCTGGCCATCTTGAAATTTGAACTGTGTGATGGAATTCCCACAGTGGAATAAGAAATGGCCCAATTGGGCCAAGGCCATACAGATTGATTGAACAAGGCCTGTACGGATGAATTGGGTTGTCCAAGGAGTATTGAAATACTTGATACCTTGACAACTGATCGAAAAGATGTAATACCTTTGAGAATTGCCCTTAGAATAACCCTGAATGAAATTGCCGACCCAACTCCTGCTGAGCCAGGTGGTTGGAGTCCTTGAATGGTCTTCTGATTGCCGCCATGGATTACTAAACTGATGAGTCCAAAAGTCCTCCTTCGGAATGGGCGTTGGATCTTGGTACCTTGAGTTAAGAAGGTTGATTTGGGTCCTGAAAACGTCACCATTGAATTGCTGAGCAAAAATGGTGCATAATGGTATATAACACCATATATGCACCACTCCTGCAACCTTGAGTACAAGGTTCATGGAGGAATGAAGCAATCTTCCCTTAAGTTGAGGGAAATGCTTATTGAGATGATTTGGTGGCCTCTGGTGGTTGCCAGAGGCCATGACGGTGAAGTTGGTTCATGGTGGTCCAGGGCCAAAAATGGGCCCTACGGGATTTATGGCCAAAAATGGATCCAAGGTGTTTTTGGTCCAATTTGGGTCCAAGGGATTGGTGGCCAAAAGATGGCTCAGGTGGGCCCAATTGTGGTTTGGGACCCACCTGGCCTTGGGGGCTAGGTGGCTGCCCCCTTTGGCCCCTTTTGGCCTCATTGGATTAGGCCAAAAGGGGCCTAATCCGCCTACGGACCGCGGCTTACGGACCGTGGCGTACGGACCGTAGAAGCCGTGGGGGGCCTAAATGGCCCAAAAAGGCCATTTAGGCCAAAACCCCCATAATGAAAGGGGTGGCCAGGAAACCAATGAAGGTGGCCATGGGGCCTGGAAGCCCCTAGAAGACAAAAGGACCCCCCAGGCCCAAAAACAGTGATGGAGGCCTGGGGGTTGGTGAGATGGGAATTGGCCAAGAGGGCCAATGACGCAGGATATGGCCTGAGGCCATAAAAGATGATGGTGGCCATACGTGGCCAATGGAATGGGTTATGGCGTAAGAGCCATGGAACACCCAAAAGGGGTCAATTGGCCATAAATGATATGACATGGCCAATTGGCCCCAACTTGGCTCCAGATTGGATTGCCGCCGCCATCAAGGAGGAGGGTCAAAATACGTGGTTGTGACACCCTTTTTGGTGTGAACCAGGGTTCAATGATGCCATAATTGGCTTTTCTGTTATCAGACTTTTTTTCACGACTGACAAGAGTAAATTCTACTTTTGGAGTAAGAGAATTGGTGGCTATAAAAGAAGTTTTCTTTGCCCCACTTTTCTCTTGATGTTAGAATCTTTTCCTTTTATTAATTAGTTTAAACACTGTTAAACCAATCAATAAAAGATTCCAACCACCTTTTTTAAATCATTTTGAACCTTTTAACCACGTGGAAAATAATTATAATCATTGTTTGTAACTCTTATAATCATTTTTACCCCTGAACCACCCCAAAAGTGAATTAAAGCATCTTTCATCACTGTAAACTTTGTCACTTTGTTTCCAAATTCACTCTGGTCACTTTTGGGCGTGTTTTCTCTTTAATATTCTTTTTAAAGACTTTGTTCTTTAATGAATTGCTTGCAGTTCTTTGCTCAATAAATTCCAATTGAAATTTCTCTTGAAGAAATTTCTTTTGTAGCCCTAAAATATCTCTTGTAGAGTATTTTTTGGATAAATTTTTATTGTTGGTAAAACAATAAATTTTTATAATATTATTGTTTTATACTAATAAAGTTCTAAACAATAAAATTGGCGTGTTTTCTCTTAAAAATAATATTTCTTACTATTTTTAATTGATTTTTACCTTATACAAATTTTGAGGACAGGAAAAGTACTTGATTTTTAATCAAAGTTTCATATCCACACCTTACATTTGGGTGCCCAGCCGTGATATTTTACCTGTGACATACTTTTTTACTCTTTTTTAATCTTTTTATTATATTGAAAAATTCAAAAACATAAAAATACTTATAATTCAAAAAATCCATAAAAAATAGTTTTTTTCATATTATAAGTGAGGCTTATATTTTTATTTCCTTTTTGAAATATCCTTTTTTTTACTTAATCAATTGGTTTTTTCATTGATTTTAGTGTCTGACAACGTGGTAAGACAAGAAAACATTGAAACAGCCTCAAGAGTCACCAGCATTATTCCTGCCAGTACTATTAATTCAGACCATAATAGTACTGCTATTGTGACTCATAATAACCAACCTGAACCAATATCTTCTGAATTGATTACCTTGGACATAAGTAATACTCTTCAGAAAGCAAAAGATTTGGCCAATAGTAAGTTTTTTGAAGTAAAATTACTATTTTAAGCCTTTTTAACCATAATTATGCCTTCAACCAGGTCAGGAGCCTGCTATAACCCCTCAAGCAGCTCCCAGAAAGGTAATAGACGTGATTATGGCAAAGGCCAATCAGGTACAGAAGGAAAAGGGTCAGTTTATGACTTTCAAACAACTAAAATGGGTCATTCTGAAGCTGATAATACCATTTTACCTTCAAAAAGAGCTGACACCGCCACAACAAGCCTCTGTGGACATATAAAAAGCCAGCCACAGTGCATAAAAGAATGCACTTCAATTCAAAGAGTACCAGATCCTTGCAGACCTGTGGAAGAATTGCATGAATTCTTACCTGACAGTAAGGAAATTCCTGGGCCATCCCAACACTTGCAAATTGCTCAATGGATGGCATCCATTGATGGAGAAGAAAAACATGATGCTGTTGACACTAGAATGGAGGAAAAACAACCCTCCACCACCCAAACCAGTGCCCAAAACAGCACCAGCAATTCCAACGTGAAAAAACAGCCACAAGTTTCAAACAAGGGCAAAGGGAAGGCACCAGCCACAAAAACCTACAGCCAGGGCTACAGAATCCCAAAGATTCAACAGGATGCCATGGAAAATGTATTTCAGATGGCCAGAACCATGATGGAATTACAGAAGAAGGAGGAAGCCAGATTAAGATTCCAGAAATGATTTCTGATATATTTGATTCCATCCCAGAGTTGTATGATGCTATAAATGACATGAAAAAACATCTTTCTGATAAAAATGAAACCATTTGTAACAACATTAAAACAAACAACCTGAGTCTTTGCCAAATTAATGAAACACTTATGTGTTTTGAAAACGTTTTAAGAACAATTAATATTTCCAATAATGATAATTCTTTTGGCAATAAAATAAATGAACAATCTGCCATTATAAAAGAATTAACAGATAAATATTCTAAATTCAATATTGATTACATAATTGAAACAAGAATTAAACAAGCCATAAATATTATCAAAACAGATAACAAGAAAGTCCTTGATGATATTTCAAATTCATTTACTGAAGTAAAGACATATACCATTGCCTTGAAAAAGTGTTTTGATGCTTCACAAGAAGAAGTATCAAAATTATCAATGAAATTGAATCAAGTCACTGCTGATAACACAAGACACACAGAGTTATGGCAAGAACTAACACATAAGGAAGACATGTATAAAATTGAAGTAATAAATTTAATACAAAGCTTCCAACATGAATACAGAAATTCCCAAAGGTGTAGCAACAGTAAAATAAATGACATTGAACAAATACTGAACACCTTACCAAGAATGTCTACACCTTTAAATCAAAATGAGGGCACAAGAATTCCAAATCCACAAGTATTGGATCCTGATAATTTACAATTAAAAAATGAATTATCCACTTCTTTTCATAACTTGGAACCATCAATGGGCCAAGCACTCTTGAAAGAAGTTCCAAAACTTAAAGAATGGCCTCACTTCAGTGGTGAAGGAGAGTATGACCATATGGAATTCATTAGAGGTATTGACATGATCAAAGAGGATTTTGAATTACCAGACAGATTTGTAACAGCCAGGTTTAACACCTTGTTTACCAGATCAGCTCACAGATGGTACATCAAAATAAGACAAGCACATGGACACCAGAGTTGGACTTGGTGGAAAGCCCAAATCATCAACAAATGGGCAAATGATGCTTGGAGGTTTAAAGTTGAAACAGCCTTTGAATCTGCCAAATTTAATGCTGATAAAGACAAAGGTTTACCATGGTTTTGCCAACAAAAAGACAGATTAACAGAATTATATCCTGACATGTCAGAATTTATGATCCATGGAAAAATTCTGAGACAATGTGGAGGTGGCTTGGAGAATGCTGTCAAAAGCAGGACTACTGAAAAATCTTCAGCAGAAGATATTATCAATATATTAGAAGAAGTAACCACCAGAACCAAAATTGGTTCTAGTAGGGTGAATCTCAAAACAAGGTTTAATACACCTTGGAATGATTCTGTGGACAAAAACCCCAAAGAAAATTCTAGTAATATGAAGTATAAATCTGCCGATACAGTCAGAAAGTGCCATATTTGCCAAAGCACCACCTATTTATCCAATACATGTCCAAAAAGGGGAAAAATAAATGAAATTGACATTGAAAAGGAACCAGATGTTGAAAAAGAAGACATAATTGAAGAAAATTCAGATGATAAGTCATCCATATTTTCTTAATCTTCAAAAGATATAGAAAATATCAATGCAACCTTTGACATTATGGAATCTTATTACCACTTGCCACAATTGAGCAATGGTCAAGTTGATTTAACAAAAGTTAAAGATGCACAACTTATGAAGACAAAACTAAACAGAGGGAAAGGTTATAAAGCTGGTAACTCCTGTATAACAGAAGTGGTGATGGACAACAAGCCCACCAAGCTTTTACTTGACCCAGGAGCCTTCTACTCTTGTGTTGGAAAATCTTTTCTTAAGACTTGTGTACCACATTTTGAAGACCAGTTGTTACCAATTGATGGTATAAAATTCAACAGTGCAAGTAACCCAATGAAAGCATTAGGAATCTTTGAGACCAATGTCATATTCCCACACATCAATGGGAATTTAAGAATCACAGTTGAATTTGTTGTTATGGAAAATTGCTCTAGTACCCATTTTATATTGGGAAATGACTATTTAATCATGTATGGGATAGATTTACATAATAACAAAGACAGATACTTTACAATTGGGGACAATAAGCGGCAAAAATTTGCCTTTTTACCATTTAAAGACAAATTACAGTAAACAAAGTATCACCAGTCAACTTAGAGTTAGAGAAATTCAAGTCTGAACAGTTAAATAAGGCTGGAATAAACCTTCATCTGACTGATAAACAAGAAAATGAACTTTTTTCCCTTTTGTATGACCACAGAGGAGCATTTGCTACAGACAAAGGACCTCTAGGAGCAATTATTGGTCATGAAGTTGACATCATTCTGAACATTGAGAGACCTTATCCACCACTCCTAAGAAGACCTGCATATCCAGCAAGTCCAAAATCAAGAGAAGCTCTGGAAATTCATATCAAAGAACTTCTGGACCTTGGTGTAATACGAAAAGTAGGCCACAACGAAGAGGTAGAAATAACTACACCAGTCATAGTGGCGTGGCATAATGGAAAATCCAGAATGGTTGGGGACTTTAGAGCTCTGAACAATTACACTGTGCCTGACAGATACCCAATACCAAAAATCCAAATTGCCCTTCCTCAAATATCTCAAGCAGTGTATATAACCACTATGGATGCCCTTAAAGGATTCCATCAAAATGTGGTGACACCAAGAGAAAGAAAATACTTGAGAATTATTGTTCATTGTGGAGTGTATGAATACTTAAGAATGCCCTTTGGTAATAAAAATGCACCTTCACACTTCCAAAGAATGATGAATGAAGTCTTCCCTGACGAACTCTCAGAGGGATGGTTAATCATTTACAATGGTGACATTATTGTCTGTTCCAAAACTTGGGAGGAACACATGTACAGATTGTCCAGAGCTTTGACAAAAATTTAATCAGTGAACATGAAAATCTCCTTGAAGAAATGTCATTTTGGATTTAAAGAACTTAAAGCACTAGGACATGTTGTATCTGGTTTGTCCCTTGGAATTGACAAAAACAAAGTTGCAGCAGTATTGCTAATACCCATGCCTCAGAATAAGAAGGAAATTCAGTCATTCTTAGGTTTTGCAGGATATTACAGGCAACACATTAAAGATTTTGCATCCATAGCAAGACCACTTTATAAATTGTGTGACAAAGACACAGTATTTGAAATGACTGTTGACAGAGTCAAAGCTTTTGAGTCTCTAAGAGAAGCCTTGACCACTGCTCAACTCTTACTGATGCCAGACTTTAAATTGCATTTTGGATTGTATATTGATACATCAGGGGATGGGCTGGGTGCTGCACTTCACCAAGTTCAAATCATAAATGATAAACCTGTAGAAGGACCCATATGTTTCATATCCCGGCAGATCAAACCAACTGAAGCCAGGTATGGAGCAAGTCAAATGGAATGTCTATGCCTTGTCTGGGCCTTGGAAAAATTGAACTACTTTTTGGAGGGATGTGTTTTTGAAGTGATAACAGATTGTACAGCTGTCAAGTCACTTTTAAACATGAAAACACCCAACAGACATATGCTCAGATGGCAAATAGCCATACAGGAATACAGAGGCAATATGACTATTGTTCATAAGGATGGGAATATTCATAAGAATGCAGATGGACTAAGCAGATGGCCATTACAAAATAATAGTGATAATCCTGCTTATGTGCCAGAAGAAGCTTCACCACAAATCTCAATATAAGGAATAAGTGTTACAGACTTGAACACCACCATCTTTGAGGAAGTCAGGAATAGTTACACTCAAGATAAGAATTGTAGCATCTTATGCCAATTACTTAACAAAGACTGTAAAGAAAACTCTCTAATACATGCCTTGGATGAAGTATGCAAAAAATCTTATGATGAAGGAAGATTTCACCTACTGCATCGTATAATTTACCACAGAACCAAGCACACATGTGTCATGATAGTTGTAGACAGGTCATTAATCAATCTTGTACTGAAAGAATGCCATGATAGCCCCTTTTCAGGACATCTGTCTGAAGACAGAACAAGAGAGAAAGTAAAGGCCTGCATATGGTGGCCAATGTGGCAAAACAATGTTGCAGAGTATTGCAAAACCTGTGACAGATGTCAAAAAGCAAATAAATCCACTGGCAAAAGACTTGGAAATATGATCAAAATCCAAGAACCCAGCAGACCTTGGGAAATTGTCCATATGGATTGGGTAACTGGCCTACCACCAGGGGGTGACAGGAGTTACAATGCTTGCCTAGTAATTGTGGACAGATTTAATAAAACTCCAATCTTTTTGCCATGTCACAAAGATGATACAGCCATGGATACAGCTCTTCTGATATGGAATGGAGTAGTATCATGGACTGGAATATTTACAAATATCATTAGTAACAGAGATCCTAAATTCACCTCAGCACTGTGGACAAATCTTCACCAGCTATTTGGGACAAAATTATCCTTCTCCACAGCCTACCAGCCACAAACTGATGGCCTGGCTGAAAGAATGATTCAAACCTTAGAAGATATGGGGAGAAGATTTTGTGCATATGGCCTTGAATTTAAAGATAGTGATGGTTTCACCCATGATTGGTGTACTCTTCTACCCGCACTAGAACTGGCATACAAAACCTCCATCCATGCCAGTACCAATGAGACTCCTGCTATTTTGGAAAAAGGATGGAACCCCAAATTACCCCAAGATTCTTTAAGGAAAGATTTGGTTGAAATACATCCTACAGCTTCCAGCCTCAAAGGAATGCTAGACAGAGCCAGAAAGCATGCAGTAAGGTGCATGGAAGACTCATTTGCATATGCTAAAGATAAATGGGACAAATCTCATGCCACTCTAGATTTCAAGGTAGGGGATTTAGTACTAGTATCCACTACAAACTTCAATAAAATCAAAGGATGTAAAAAGCTCAAAGACTCCTTTGAAGGAGCTTTTGTCATTAAAGCCCTCCATGGGGAAAATTCTGTTGAAGTAGAATTATCTGAAGAACTTAGCAATAAGCATCCCACATTTCCAGTGAGCTTGATAAAGCCATATAAATCTAGTGATGCTCAGAAATTCCCCTTGAGGAATAAGATTCCCCAAGTTATACCTCCTACTGAGTCATCTGGTACTAAGAAAATTACCAAAGTTCTTAAAGAAAGGAAATTAAGAACCAAGAAAGTAAGGGAATACCTTGTTAGGTACAGTGACCCAACTTGTGAAGATGAATGGTTAGAAGAAAAAGATATACCAGAAGCTACCAAACTCCTCAGGAGGTTCAGACACACTAGAAATACCAATATTAAAAAGGAATATTCCTTTTTAGGGGGAGGGAATGTGAGCCTTAGAGGTAATTTCATATACCCAAAAGACCACAAATACAAAAATAACATAATAATATAAATAAAATAAATTTATTTATATTATTAAAATAAAAATCAAAATGTAAATATAAAATTATATTAAAACTAAAAGATTAATTACAATTTAAAAATAAAAATACATTAAATTTTGTAAGTATAAAATTACATTTATACTTGAAAAAATTAAGTAAAAATGAAATTTTAACAAAATTGTGAAACAATAAATAAATTTGGAAAAAAGTTAATTAAAAATTATTATAACTTTTTGTCCAATAAATAAACACATAAAAATTATTTCACCATTGGATTCCTCATAAAAAATCAGGTGGGGTCACCTCTGAGTGAAATTCTTGTAAATCAACTCTAAATAAGCTTAAATTAAGTTTTTAGTATTTTCAATACAAAAGTTGAAAATCCTCAAAACTTTAATTTAATTTGCACCACATGTGGTGTTAACCATCAAATTTTGTGTTAAAATTGAGGTGTTGTGTTTAGTTTAGAAGTTATGAGGAATTGAAGTATTTTCAATTGAATTCAATTGAAATGTCAAAATGTGCGCATGTATTACATAAGTGAACTTTGATTTACATATGAGGTGTCAATTATTACTGTATTGTACTGTACAATTGAATTGAATTACATATGTAAATTATAAGTATAATACATGATGAGGAATTAAAGGAAAAATAAATTGGAAAGATTGAATTTGGGGGGGAAAAGGAATCCAGCTCTAAGGGGGAGCTAGACCCCCAAAATCCTTGCTGACAGGCGTGGGATGTCAAAATTCACGCAAAAGTTCATCACTTTTGGCCTGGAATTGAGTTACAGGGTCTGTGAACTCAATTGATGATGAGGTTTTGATACCAACTGGGGTAGTTTTAGCTGTTGCCAAGAGGGTAAAACTACCCTTAATATAAAACAATCATAGTAAAAGCAGTTTTAACTGTTTTCTGCGCCTCTGACACACATTCTGACGTGCTTTGAAGGCTCTAGGCCTGGTTTTGCTATAGTAATGGCTGATTTAAGGGTCTAAAATGGCTAAAAATGGCTTAAACCAGCCCTTTTTGGTCTGAACCAGGGTTCATTGATGCCATAATTGGCTTTTCTGTTGTCAGACTGTTTTTCACGACTGACAAGAGTATATTTTACTTTTGGAGTAAGAGAATTGGTGGCTATAAAAGAATGTCTTCTTTGCCCCACTTTTCTCTTGATGTTAGAATCTTTTCCTTTTATTAATTAGTTTAAACACTGTTAAACCAATCAATAAAAGATTCCAACCACCCTTTTTAAATAATTTTGAACCTTTTCACCACGTGTAAAATAATTATAATCATTGTTTGTAACTCTTATAAGCATTTTTACCCCTGAACCACCCCAAAAGTGAATTAAAGCATCTTTCATCACTGTAAGCTTTGTCACTTTGTTTCCAAATTCACTCTGGTCACTTTTGGGCGTGTTTTCTCTTTAATATTCTTTTTAAAGACTTTACTCTTTAATTAATTGCTTGCAGTTCTTTTCTCAATTAATTCCAATTGAAATTGCTCTTGAAGAAATTTCTTTTGTAGCCTTAAAATATCTCTTGTAGAGTATTTTTTGGATAAATTTTTATTGTTGGTAAAACAAGAAATTTTTATAATATTATTGTTTTATACTAATAAAGTTATAAACAATAAAATTGGCGTGTTTTCTCTTAAAAATAATATTTCTTACTATTTTTAATTGATTTTTACCTTATACAAATTTTGAGGACAGGAAAAGTACTTGATTTTTAATCAAAGTTTCATATCCACACCTTACACAGATGGTATCCACTTGAAATGATCAATAATTTAAGTTTTAATGATGATTACGTTGTGATCAAACCATCTTATCTCATTATTACACCATTTTTTAGAGTCATCACTAGAACTCTAAGTTTGATGACATCATAGGCTTGGAAGAAGCCTAAACTTCGTGGATTTTCTTAGTATGAATAATAAGCTAATATTAGTCACCAGTTTTATTACTTAAATGACTTTTAAGCTTTAAATAAGATTACAGTGAGTGATCATATATGATCAAATTTAAGCTTTAGCTTTAATCATTACTCACTTTTGAATTATACATCCTACAGCTATTCTGATAGTGGATTCTGATAGCTTGGAATGTCCTTATTAAGCCTTCCAGATCATTTACTTACATAATAAAAACTCTCCTTTTCATGATTTTTCTTGTAACTCATCTTTTCAGCCGAAATTTTATGTTTTAAACTTCAAAACATGATTTCAAGGGTTTATACCTTTAATATTATAATAAAGGTTACATAATTCTTCATGAATGAACTATTAGAGTCTGACTGTCTACTATTCTCTAAGTTTGGACCACTTTCACAACAAAGTGGTCAACAGCTCCATTGATATTAATGAATAATCCATTACAAGTTTTAACCTTTTTTATAACTTGTAAAATGAAGTTCATATCTGTATTCTTACAGTAATTAGGTTGTGCCTTTATTTTGGTTTATATTTCTATTTTGTATATTTCAAGAGAAATTAGCTAAAAACCATGAATATATGCATTTACCAAAAAAGTGCATATATTCAGCTTAATTCCTTAAATATTGACTTTAGAGATTAGCTTTATAATTGTTTTCGGTGTAGTTCTTTCTGGAGATTCCAATGGTACAGCTTATTTCACATGCTGCTGCATTGGCTTCTGAATTAAATAAGGTGTTATACCTTTTTTAAGGTATTATTACTTATTCTTCAGTGATTCTTGACTCCTCAGGTATTGTAAGATTTGACTATGAAACTGATGATAATATTAATATTAATCAACATTACTATGTCTGTTTTTATGAAATATAATAATAAAATATTATTATAACCAAAATTAAATAGTTAAGGAATTATTTCTTTCATGTGTTAAAGACTACTAGTGATTTTAACAGTGAGCAGTAATTTTCTACAAGAATCAATTAGAAGAAGATTTTAAAACTCCTTTTATTAAAATAATAAATTTGTTTGAATATATAATTATCTTTTGCAAGAATAATTAGAAAGATAATTCTTGAAGAAAACCAGTTTTTATAAAAAAAAATTAAGAATTAAAGATAAATGACTCACTGCCACTGCAAAGAACTTATTGAAAGATATCAGTAGAGAAATTTGACGTAGAACTGTGGATTCAAGGGATAAAAATCATTTATAGCATGATTACAGCAATATATAGTTTGATTCTATGATTTCACGTCTTTCTGATTGATTCTGAAAGAATTAAAACACTTAAGAATAGTTTAACTAATGCTTACTTGTTGGTAACAATGATATAAATGGATAATAAGATGATTCTTGGGAAAAAACAGCAAGATGAGGCCTCTTTCAAATTAACAAAAGCTCACAGAGGCGTGCCATGGAGAAAACTGAAAACCAGTGAGTGAGAAAGCAATAAACCCTTTTGGATTATTGATTGCATCATCTGTTGTCACGTAAGATTATCATAATTACTTAATTGATGCTCTTACGTGGGTACCAACCCCAATATGGTTAGAAACAAAACAAGTAAAATATGTAAATCTTCTTTTGTTTCAAAGTAATCATTGATTTATCAAAGTTATCAATGTTATTGGCACTTTAATCACAGGTTGTAGTTACTGTGAATTTTTGAAGATTCAGTGTTTCACATAGAATGGTCAAAAATGGACTGTAAGTAAAACTTTTAACTTTACTAGTAAAACTATAATTATTTTTGGTTTTACCATAGATAATACAGTTCTCCATTGGTGATGAAAGGTTCAGATAAATTTGATAGGAATTGAATTTTTAATGAATTTTTGAAATTTTTACCTCATTTCCACGTAGAATTGCAAATATCAGTGTTTAACTGGTTGCTATGAGGTAAATCAATGGATACAAGTCCAAAAAGAGTTTTAATTACTATTTTAGAGTCTATCCATGGAATTTCATTAAGAATTGACACTGTTACAGGAGTCTAAGTAGCTCTTTACCTCCTTGGCATGTCAAAATAGCAGGTTATTTGCTATTTTCTTATGATTTACTGTAGTTGTAACATGGTAACCAAGTTTCCAAAGTGTAATAGATTAATAATTGGGCCAAGATCGGCCATGGATCCAAGCTCTGAAGCTGCCCATGCCTCTGAGGCCTCAGAAGTTGGGTACCCTTGATCTCTTTGATGTCTTTTGTCCCCCTTGCTTATTTTTCATGTCAAAATAGAAATTTAAGCTTAAAGTGAGATATCCACTATGGGTGGACCAAATGTCCATGTATGAATACCATGATATAAAGTGCCCAAAACATGCATAACACTATTCTTAGTGTATGAGTAACATGGGATTTCTCACATTCCCATTATTTTGGCGTGAAATTAAGAAAAACAAAAATTTTCATCGATCTTTTATGTGGTATTGATGATGTGGTATTAAAGTATTTTCCATATTACCACCTCAAATAGTTAATTTGATCTTATTCACTATATGGAGCTACCCTGAGTGAACTTTTGTGTAGAATCCAAATCTGGCCTTTAATCCATGGATTTACTTACTCAATAAAAATTATTCATTTTTTCTGAAATCAAAATGATGAATTTTGGATATATGCATGAGTTATGAGTTATGCGTAATTCTGAATATATTTTTAAGATAATTGTGACCTATTTGGGTATGTAAAATATACCTCAAGGCTCCCAGGTATTCCATAAAAATGACATATGTTTATTTTACCATGGGGAATCTAATGGTGTAATTTATTTCACAAGTTTACTCATTAGATTCTGAGTCAATTCAGATTTTGTACTTATTTATGGTATTTTTACTAGTCTTTGAGATAATTGTTATAAGAATAATTATTACAGAAATTTGTTGTGACCTTTTTGCATATGTGGTCATATCTCAAAGGCTCACATTCCCTACCAAAAAAAAAGATTGTACCACAATAGGATATAGTTAATGAAGGTAACATACACTGTCCTATCTCTTCAATAGACTTTGTTAGTCTTGAAGCTCAATAATGCTTGATCTTTCTATTCTTTAGGCTTTCTTTCATGTCTGAACCTTCTTAATAGTTTATCAGCAGTTTTTATATCCTTTGCAAGTAGCTATTCATCTTCTTGAGTTGGATTTCTATACCTTAAAAGGTATTCCCTTTCTTTGTTGTTTGTTGTCCTTCTTTCTTTAAGGACTTTTACAATTTTCTTTTCTTCTCCATCCTCTACAGGGGGTATTTCAAGTGGGGTTTTATTTCTTAGTGGAAATAATTCCTTGTAACTTGAGCTGTAAGGTTTTATCAGACTTACAGGGAAAGCTGGGTGTTTGTTAATGAGCCCACCTGTGAGCTCTAATTGCACAACATTAGGTCCATGTAGGGCTTTTATCATAAATTTTCCTGAAAAGGAATCTTTAAATTTTTTTGGGCCTTTTATATTATTGAAATTTAGAGTTGACACTAGGACCAAGTCTCCTATTTTGAAGTCAGGTGGTTTATGACTTTTATCCCATCTTTTTTTTTGGATACTTGAAAGAATCTTGCATACATCTGTTTGCATGGTGTCTTGCTTTGTCAAGCATTAACATGAAGCTACTTTCTGTTGGGTGTTAATCTACTAAGTCCTTTTTGAGGGTATCATAAGGGAGTCTTAAATTCCAGCATTTTTCTAGCATTGCAGGTGTCTTGCCAGTTGAAGAATGGATTGATGTTTTCTATTCCAGTTCAAGAGCTGGTATTAATGTACACCAATCATGGATAAAACCATCAGAATCCTTGAGTTCTAGGCCATAAGCACAGAATCTTCTGATCATGTCTTCTAATTTCTGTATCATTATTTTTGCTAGACCATTAGGTTGGGGGTGGTAAGCTGTTGAGAATAATAGTTTTCTTCCAAAAACATTATGGAGGTTTTTCCATAATTCTGAAGTGAATTTTGGGTCTCTATTAGTTATGATGTTTTGGAATAAGCCTGTGTGGCTAATAAATTTATTCCATGTCATTATGGCTGTGTCCATAGCTGTATCATCATTGTGACATGGTGAAAACATTGGGGTTTTTCTGTATCTGTCAACTAATACTAGGAAAGCATTGTAACTTGTGTCTCCTCCTGGAGGTCATGCTGTTACTCAATCCATATGAACTATTTCCTAAGGGGATTTTAGCTCTTGGATTTGGATCATCATTCCAAATTTCTTAGCTGTGGCTCTGTTTGCTTTTTGGTATCTGTCACAGGTTTGGCAGTATTCTGCAACATCTTTCTTCCAATTTGGCCACCAAGAGCAGGTTTTTACCCTCTCTAGTGTTCTGTCTTCTGAGAGATGTCCAGCTGCAATGCTATCATGAAATTCATGTAGTATAGTGTTTATTAGAGGTATATCTGTTAAAGCCATAACACATGTGTGTTTAGTTCTATGGTAAAGAATTCCATCAAGGAGGTGGAATTTTCCTTAATCATATGCTTTTTTCCATGTTTCATCTAGTTTGGATGAAAGTGAGGGGTCTTTACAGTCTTTCATTAGAAGTTGGAATAGGATATGGCAGTTTTTATCCATTTATAGCTTTCTTTAGCTTGGTTAAAGAATTCTGTGCCTATATCTGTTATGCATATGCCTTCTATATGGTGCTCTTCCTGTGGTACCCATACTGGATTTTCAGGTGTATTTGCTGGAGCCCATCTGCTAAGACCATCTGCAGTTTTATGAATATTACCAGATTTATGAACTATAGTCATACTTCCTCTATATTTTTGGATGGCAATTTTCCATCTTAACATATGTCTATTTGCGGATTTCATATTTAGTAAGAATTTGACAGCATTGCAATCTGTAATTACATCACACACTGTCCCATCTAAATAGTAGTGTAATTTTTTTAAAGCACACACTAAACAGAGGCATTCCATTTGGCTTGCTCCATACCTTGCTTCTGTTGGCTTTATTTGTCTTGAAATGAAAAAAATTGGTCCTTCAACAGGTTTGTCACTGATGATTTGTGTCTGGTGTAGTGCAGCACATAGTTCTTCTCCACAAGAATTAACGTATAGCTTGAAGTGTAGCTTCTAATCTGGCATTAGAAGAAATGGGGAATTTGCTAAGCAATTTTTCAATTCTTCATATGCCTTGACTCTTTCTTCAGGCATTTCATAGACTGTCTCTTGGTCACAGAGCTTATACAATGACTTAGAAATTCTTGCAAAATCTGTTATATGTTGTCTGTAATAACCAGCAAATCCTAGAAATAATTGCATTTCTTTCTTAGTTTGGGGAATTGGTTTCAATAATACTGCTGCTACTTTTCCCTTGTGTATGCCCAAAATTAGTCCAGATACAACATGTCCTAGTGCTTTCAGTTCACTGTATGCAAAGTGACACTTTTTCAGAGAGATTTTCATGCTTACTTGGACTATTCTTTGCAAGACTCTTTCTAGTATTGATAAGTGACTGTCCCAAGTCTTTGAGCAAATTATGATATCATCAATATAAATAATCAGCCATCCTTCTGATAATTCTTCAGGAAATAGGGTATTAATAATCCTTTGGTAATGGGATGGTGCATTTTTTATACCAAATGGCATTCTGAGATATCCAAAGATTCCACATTGGACTATTATCCTTAGTAGTTTCTCAGCATCTTCTGTTAAGAAATTTTGATGAAAACCTTTGGGAGCATCCATGGCTGTGATGCGCTTAGCCTGAGATGATTGGGTTAATGTCTCATGGATTCTGGGTATTGAGTATATGTAAGGGATATTATAGGTGTTTAGAGCTCTAAGGTCCCCTACCATCCTTGATTTTTTCTTATGCCAGGTTATAATTACTGGGGTAGTTACCTCTACCTGTTCATTATTTCCCACTTTCCTTAATGCTCCAAGGTCCATTAGTTCTTTAATGTGTACCTCTAAAGCTTCTCTAGCTCTTGGGCTGGCTGGATAAGCTGGTCTTCTTAATAGAGGTGGATAAGGTTTTTCTACATTAAGGATTATGTCTACCTCATGTCCAATTATGGCGGCTAGTGGTTCCTTGTCAGTTTCAAAGGCATTTTCTATTTAAATAAGAGGTCAATCAAGTTTTCTTTCTTTTTTACTGTCAATTCATGATTGAATTCTGCCTCTTTTAGCTGTTCAGTTATGTAAAATCCATTTCTGGGCTTTTTTCTTCATTCTTGACAACTGTAATTTGTCTTTTTAATTAAGAAAGCCAAATTTTTGTCTTTGCTTGTCCCCATTAGTAAAATAACTATCTTTTTGGTTAGAAATATTCATGCCATAAATTGACAAGTAGTCATTTCCAAGTATAAAATGGTTACTAGTGCAGTTGTCCATTACTACAAATTCTACTTTCAATCTGATACATTGTGAAGGATTAGGGAGAATGAGTGTTAAGTCAATTATTCCAAGGGGCTTCATGCTTTCACTTGCACTACTAAATTTGACTTCTTGTATTGGTATAGGTTTTCTGTCCCAATCTGGTACAATTGTTTCCAAAAAACCTGTAAGGTGTGGATATGAAACTTTGATTAAAAATCAAGTACTTTTCCTGTCCTCAAAATTTGTATAAGGTAAAATTCAATTAAAAATAGTAAGAAATATTATTTTTAAGAGAAAACACGCCAATTTTAATGTTTAGAACTTTATTAGTATAAAACAATAATATTATAAAAATTTATTGTTTTACCAACAATAAAAATTTATCCCAAAAATACTCTACAAGAGATATTTTAAGGCTACAAAAGAAATTTCTTCAAGAGCAATTTCAATTGGAATTAATTGAGCAAAGAACTGCAAGCAATTAATTAAAGAAAAAAGTCTTTAAAAAGAATCTTAAAGAGAAAACACGCCCAAAAGTGACCAGAGTGAATTTGGAAACAAAGTGACAAAGTTTACAGTGATGAAAGATGCTTTAATTCACTTTTGGGGTGGTTCAGGGGTAAAAATGATTATAAGAGTTACAAACAATGATTATAATGATTTTTTCACGTGGTTAAAAGGATTAAAATGATTTAAAAATGTTGGTTGGAATCTTTGATTGATTGGTTTAACAGTGTTTAAACTAATTAATAAAAGGAAAAGATTCTAACATGAAGAGAAAAGTGGGGCAAAGAAGACATTCTTTTATAGCCACCAATTCTCTTGCTCCAAAAGTAAATTTTACTCTTGTCAGTCGTGAAAAACAGTCTGAAAACAGAAAAGCCAATTATGGCATCATTGAACCCTGGTTTAGACCAAAAAGGGCTGGTTTAGGCCATTTTTAGCCATTTTTAGCCATTTTAGACCCTTAAATCAGCCATTACTATAGCAATACCAGGCCTAGAGCCTTCAAAACACGTCAGAATGTGTGTCAGAGGCGTAGAAACCAGTTAAAACTGTTTTTATTATGATTGTTTTATCTTAAGGGTAGTTTTACCCTCTTGGCAACAGCTAAAACTACCCCAGTTGGTATCAAAACCTCATCATCAATTGAGTCCACAGACCCTGTAACTCAATTCCAGGCCAAAAGTGATGAACTTTTGCGTGAATTTTGACATCCCACGCCTGTCAGCAAGGATTTTGGGGGTCTAGCTCCCCCTTAGAGCTGGAGTTCCTTTTCCCCCCCAAATTTAATCTTTCCAATTTATTTTTCCTTTAATTCCTCATCATGTATTATACTTATAATTTACATATGTAATTCAATTCAATTGTACAGTACAATACAGTAATAATTGACACCTCATATGTAAATCAAAGTTCACTTATGTAATACACGCGCACATTTTGACATTTCAATTGAATTCAATTGAAAATACTTCAATTCCTCATAACTTCTAAACTAAACACAACACCTCAATTTTAACACAAAAATTGATGGTTAACACCACATGTGGTGTGAATTAAATTAAGGTTTTGAGGATTTTCAACTTTTGTATTGAAAATACTAAAAACTTAATTTAAGCTTATTTAGAGTTGAGTTACAAGAATTTCACTCAGAGGTGACCCCACCTGATTTTTTATGAGGAATCCAATGGTGAAATAAATTTTATGTGTTTATTTATTGGATAAAAAGTTATGATAATTTTTATATAAATTTTTTCCAAATTTATTTATTTTTTCACAATTTTGTTAAAATTTTATTTTTACTTAATTTTTTCAAGTATAAAAGTAATTTTATACTTACAAAATTTAATGTATTTTTTATTTTTAAATTGTAATTAATTTTTTATTTTTAATATAATTTTATATTTATATTTTGATTTTTATTTTAATAATATAAATAAATTTATTTTATTTATATTAATATGTTATTTTTTATATTTGTGGTCTTTTGGGTATATGAAATTACCTCTAAGGCTCACAAAACCCTTACAAACACAGGTACAATATGCTCCTGTTTCTAAGCTCACTTTTGCGTCTTGGTTTCCCACCATGAAAATACTTATACTTGATTTGCCAGCTGTAAATCCCATCCCTTTTGCTGGTCTGGTTCTATACAATTTGGCATCTTGTATGTTTGTGAGGTTTGTATCAGATGTTCCAACTTGTGATGGGTTTGAATTGACATCCAATACTTCATATATTAAATCAATATTAATAATTTGTGCATTAATTATATTAATTTAGTCACTTTCAGAAATTTCTGATTCTTCAGTGTCCTTTTCAGAATCAGATTCCTCTTCTTTTCCATTGTGGTCCTCTGTTTCCACAATTTCATTGATTTTTGCTTTTTTAAGGCAATTATTGGCTAAGTGTCCAATAACTCCACATTTGTGGCATTTTCTTTGCTAATTAATGTTGGATGTATTGGGCTTGAAAGCTTCTCTTGATTTAAACTTTTTGATAAATGGATTATTTGGACTTTTAATGTCCAATTTCTTCCACTTTTTGTCCTTGTAACTATGTCTTCTAGTGCATTGATATACTCTTCTGTGGAGCATGGCTCTATACACCTTCTTCTCAGGAAATTCTCCAATTCTCCTGCACATTGCTTAAGTATTTTCATGTGTACCATTTTTTGTGACATTTCTGGTTAAAGTGCATTCAATATTTCAGCTTGTTTTAAGAACCAAGTAAAAGGTTTATCTTTGTCTGGGTCAAAGAAGCAGTTTTCAAATCCATTTTCTATCTTGTACCTCCAGGAATCATTAGCCACTTGGTGATTATTTCTTGTTTCCACCAAGACCACACCTTTCTTCCATTTGTCTGTCTTATGCCATAATACCATCTTTTTGCAGAGTTCTCAAACAGTGAGTGTAATCTGGCAGTGATCAATTCATCTGGTATGGTGTAATACTCTTGTAACATGTCAATTGTTTCAATGAATGACATATGGTCATATTCACCTTCTCCTGTGAATTTTGGCCATTCTTTTATTGGACGTTCTTCTTTCATTAAGAGTTTGTTATTGTATTGGTGACTAAAGTCTGTTATGGATGGATTTTGATTTCCTCTTTTGGTATAACAGCGCTTCTTATATGAGAAAATGGGGTTGAGAAATTTGGCATATTTAAGTTAGCCTCATTAATTTTATCCATTTTTTCTGTAATAAGCCTTATTTCATTTTGAATATCATCTTTCAGATGCATTCTTTCTTCATCACTTTTTTCCACATGGTCTAAAAGTAATTTTTGGTTTTATGAAGTTTTTTCTTCAAATTGTTCTACAGAAATACTTAATTTGTTCAATTTTTATGCAAGATTATCAATACTCACATCATAATTGATTGTCAAAGTTTTATCTTTGATATCTTTTATGTATTTATACAATTATTGTTGGCCTTGTATTAAATTTTGAGTATTGTCAATTGAAACCTTTGGTTTATTATTTTCAACTATAAACTTATTGTTGTCGATTTCATTTTTGTTCTGTACAACACTTTTTGTTAAAGAAGATAAATTATTATTCATTTCTTATAATGATAGTAAACTATTTTTAATTTCTTTTAGAGGTAAAATACTTTTTTTAATTTCTGTTAAAGTATTTACAGCATCTGAGGACAAGGTTATTTCTTTGGGAAATGAGGTTGTCTCATTCTGTGCTCCTCCTTGTCCTTGAATTCCATCAAGGTTGTGGCCCCTTTGAAGAAATTGCCCATGTCATCTTTTTGGATTTTTGGAATCCTGTAGCTTGGGGAATATGGTTTTCTCCAGTTCTTTTTCTTTTTCTTCCTCCCTTTTTGGGGAGGTGGGTTGGCTTGGGGCTTGCTGGTAGAAGCTATTGGGGCTTCTTCCTTGGTTGCCTCCTTTTTTTTGGCATGGCACTCCTTGATCCTTTGTATTTGAGGTTTGGATGATAGTGGATTCCATCCATTGGAGTATCTCACCATTTCCTCCTCTTTGAGGGACTTTTTCAGGATGTGCCAGGAGTTCATCACTCCTTGGTGTATTGGTGGCAACATTTCCCAGTCCTTGTTTTTGTACACTGTGTAGTACTTCTTGTACTGGCTCATGTAAATGTCTATCTGAGCCCTTTGAATGTGATTTGTACCTATTTGAGCTAATCATACTTATTTCTAACTCTGGTTCAGATATCATGGGCATTTCTGGGACTTACCTTTGGGATAAGGAACTTCTTTGTGTGGATTCTGTTCCACTGGGGATATTGCCATTTCTTTTCCCTTTTGAGGGATCAATTCTACGTCTGAGTCCAGCTCCATCTGATTGGATGGAGTATTGGGAGCCTCTTCTGATAGTCATAATCTAAGAAAGGAGAAATAAGAAGATCTCAGGACAAGAATTCTTCTTATGGAAATTCATAAAGGAGGTACTCACCTTCAGAGTCCTGAATAGTGGGTCCTGGAAAGTCTAATTTCTTAGCTTTCTTTTTCTTAATGACAATTGGTGTTGGAGAACTTGGGCAAGTTTCTTCCACCAATCTTTCAACAGTGGCTTGGTTGTCTTCTGTTGGATTTTCTTCAAACACGGAAAAAGACAAATAAATATAAGTCTCTTATATAAGAAGTGTTATTTTTGGTAAGAAATGGCAATTTTCCACGTAAAAATTGCTTTTATTCCTTTGAATAAATTAAGTGGATAAAGAAATGAAAAAATTAATAAAAATAACTTGTTTTATTGGTTTTATTATTGTTTATTAATTTTTTAAATTTTCATTTTCAAAGAATAAAATAAAAATGAAGATGATTCTTTTATGAAATTAATTTATAATATAAAGTTATTTTTAATTTATAAAATATCTCTTTAATCACTAGAGTCACTCAAAGAAAGTTCTTGCAAGTCTAAGGATGTGAAAAACCTTGTGTAAGACAGTACAATTGCTTTCCAAATGCCTCAATAGCTTTTAAAATAGATAAATATAAAATTATTATATGATTTTGCGATTATAATTATAATTTACATTGGATAAATCCAATTAGAACCTTTTTAAAGGTCTTTTAAAGTAAATATCATGGCCAGGCCCCCAAATGTAAGGCTTGAATATGAAACAATAAGTAAAAATTGAAAATATTTTACTTATTGTACTCTGAATGTCCTTATAAATAAATTAAATAAGATAAAAGTAATTATAATAATTGAAAATTATTATAATTAAGGTGTAAAAAATTATTATATTGTTAAATAAATATAATAATATCATTTATATTATAAAGAAATAATATAATAAATAAATATATTAATATATAATAATTAATATATTTTAAAGCACTTTATTAATGCTACCAACAAAAAATGAAGGCATAAAAAGAAATTTTTTTCATTAATAAAAAACAATCAATAACAATAATATTACTAATATTAAAGCTCTAAGTTAATATAAATACTATTTATATTAATTAAAGAATTATGAAAAGCAATAATAAAGTGAAATTATTATAATAAGAGAAAATAACCTACTTTTGACACTTAGTATAATGATTTTGAATTAATATATGCCAAAATATAAATAAAACTTATTTGAATTTTATTTACAATCGAAAATGAGAGCAATTACAAATTTTCTTGATTTTACATGGATTTGAGATTTTTGAGAGAAATATAGCCAAACAGTAGCACAATTGAAGTAATCACGTCAAAATGGATGATCATAATGAAGATTACCTTTTGTCTTTAACAATATGAAAGATATATATATAAAGAATAAAGATTTTACCTTTTGATTGAATACTTTTAATGCTTTGATGCTTCTGAGGGGAAAATAGATTAAAAAGAGCTCTATTTATAGTAAATATCTCCCTTCTAGATTTCAGTAGGCTTCTAGTAGACACTTACAGATGGTATCCACTGGAAATGATTCATAATTTAAGGTTTAATTATGATTACATTGTGATCAAACCATCTTATCTCATTATTATGCCATTATTTAGAGTGATCACTATAACTCCAAGTTTGATGACATCATAGGCTTGGAAGAAGCCTAAGCTTTGTGGTTTTTATTATTATTAATCACAATCTAATGTTATTAACCAGTTTTATCACTTATACAACTGTTAAACTTAAAATAAGATTACAGTGAGTGATCATAAATGATCAAATTCAAGCTTAAGCTTTAATCATTACTAACTTTTAAATTATACACGCTACAGCTATTCCGAGAGTGGATTCTGGTAGCTTGTCATGTCCTTATTAAACTGCAAAGAGAATCTCATTACATCATCAAAAATCTATTTTTGATGATTTTTCTTGTAACTCATCTTTTCTGCCAAAATGTGATATTTTGAACTTCAAACCATGATTTCAAAGGCTTATACCTTAAATATTATAATAAATGTTACATCATTCTTCATGAATTAACTATTAGAATCTGACTGTTTCCTTTTTTTAATTTTGGACCACTGTCACAACAAAGTGGTCAACAGCTCCATTGATTTTAATAAATAATCCATTACAAGTTTTAACCTTGTTTATAACATGTAAAGTAAAGTTGATAACTGTATTTTTACACTAATTATGTGGTGACTTTATTTTTGGATTATCTCTCTGTCTTGTATATTTCAAGAGATATTAACAAAAAAGCATCAATATATGCATTGACAAACAAAGTACATATGTTCAGCTGAATTCCTTAAATATTGACTTTGGAGATTAGTTCAATAATTGTCTTATGTGTGGACGGTTCTAGAAAATGCAATGGTACAATTCATTTTACATGTTGTTTCATTGGTTTCTGAGTTAAATAAGGTTTTCTACTTTTTTTAAGGTATTATTACTTATTCTTCAGTAATTATCGACTTTTCAGATATGCCATAAAAATGACGTATGGGTATTTTACCATTATGAATCTAATGGTTTAATTAATTTTAAATGTTTACTCATTAGACTGTGAGTTAATTCAGATTTTGTACTTATTTATGGTATTTTTACTAGTATTTGAGATAATTATTATAAGTATAATTATTACTGAAAGTTGTTGTGACCTTTTTTGATATGTGGTCATATCTCAAAGGTGCACAATAATTCAAATTTTTGTTTTTCTCAATTTCACACCAAAATAATAGGAATGTGAGTAATCCCATGTTACATATACACTAAGAATAGTGTTATGCATGTTTGTGCCATCTAATATTATGGTATTCCTACATGCACCTTTGGTACACCCATGGTGGATATCACACTTGAAGCTTGAATTTCTATTTTGATGTAAAAAATAATCAAGGGGGACAAAATACAGAAAAGAGAGCCAGGGTACCCAACTTCTGAGGCCTCTGAGGCATGGACAGCTCCAAATCTTGAGTCCATGGCTTATCTTGGCTCAATTAGTAAGCTCAAACATTTTGGGAACTTGGTTACCATGTCACAACTTCAGTAAATCATAAGAAAATAGCAAATAACCTGCTATTTGGATGTGCCCAGGAGGTAAAGAGCAGCTCAGACTCCAGTAGCCATGTAAATTCTTAATGAATTTCCATGGATAAACCCCAAAAGAGTAATTAAGACACTCTTTGGACTATTATCCATTGATTTACCTCATAGCAACCAGCCATATAGTGCTATTTGCAATTCTAGGTAGCAATGAGGTAAAAACTTCAAAAATTCATTCAAAACACAATTCTTAATGAATATTTCTGAATCTTCCAAGACTCATTACGAGCTGTATAATCCATATAAAAGCCAAAGAAACTATACTTCTATATGTAAAATCAAAAGTTTTACTTACAGTCCATTTTTGATGATTCCGCATGAAACACCAAATCTTTAAAACTTTACAGAAAATACATTCTGTGATGGGATTTCCAATAACATTGATATCTTTGAGAAAAAATGATTATTTTGGAATAAAAGAAGATTTACAGTTGTTACTCTTTTTATTCTTAACCATAAATCGGTTGGTAGTCACATAAAAGCCTCAATTAAGTAATTATGATAATATTACATGACAACAGATGATGAAATCAATAAATCCAAAAAGGTTTATGTTTTCTCTAAAAAGTGGCCTCCTCTTGCTGTTTTTTCCAAATCATCACATTATTCAATTATACCTTTATTTCCAACAAGTAAGTATTAGTTAAAGATTTTCTTAAGTGTTTTATTCTTTCAGAAATCAATCAGAAAGACTTCAAATCATAGAGCTCAACTATATATTGCTCTAATATTGTTTTAAATCAACTTTAATCCATTAAATCCACAATTCTACGTCAAATCTCTCTACTATTATCTTCTAAAAGGTTCATTGGATTAATAGTGAGTGATTTATCTTAATTCTCAAAGTTTTTCTCTAGTAATAGTTTTATTCAAGAGTTATCTTTATAATTATTCTTGCCAAAGATAATTATATATTAAAATAATTTTATTATTTTAATAAAAGAAGTTTTTATTATTAAATTCTTCTTGGAATTGATTCTTGTAGACAATTACTGCTTACTGTTATAATTACTAGTAGTGTATAACACGTAAAAGAAATAATTCTTTAATTATTTAATTGTGGTTATAATAATTTTTATTATTATATTTCATAAGAACAACCATAGTACTGTTGATCAATAGTAATATTATCAACAGCTTTATAGACACATCTTACATTTGGGGCCTGGCAGTATTTTTTGAACATTTTACCCATAATTGATATATTTTTAAGTTCTCAAATATATTAATTTGATATTTTTCTTTCAATTTGAGGTTAAGATAATCTTTATTTTTGTAATGGTTTTTAAAAGCTATTTCATTGAGGAATTTGGTTCAATTTTATATTGTTTTACACATGGCTTTTTCACATCCAAAAACTTATAAAATCATTCTTTGAGCTACTCTGAATTCATTTTAAATCAAAATCTTAAATTTGAATTTTTTCCTTTGAAAAGAAAGGTTTTTTAGTATTACAAAAGAATAAAACTCATAAAAATCTTTAAAAATATTTTGAACAGCATAAAAATAATTTTTTTCTCTTTTATAAATTTTTCTACTGTCTTCAATAAAATACAGTGTAGCTGGTAATAAGCTCAGTAAGATATATATTACTAGTCCAGAATCTTCAGAAGCAGAATCTGAAGAGGGCATTGAAGTGCAAATTGCTAAAAGAGGCTTTCTATTCAAAACAGAACAAGCCAACTTACCACCAAAAGGTGTGTGGTTCTGTCTTTTTATTTCACTTTTTCTCTTGAATTGATGTTAAAATGGTGCATACCAGAAATGGAAGCAACTATTCAGTCAAACCAGATGGATGCCAATAAGGAAGAGGCAAGAACAAATCCAGAAGTTTCAAATCCACCTCAAGAAAGACACATAGGGTGTCAGGATGAAACTATGATAAAGGTGTAAAATAGACTAATTACAACTTTAACTATGTTTTTGACACAGAAACAATTTTACAATGAAGATTTTAAAGATACTAAGGCTATTCAATAAAATAGAAAGGGCTTAACCATGAAGAGATAGTGGTGGTGAGCACTGCTGGAAGCCCTGGGTGCAGTCTTACCAGTTGGATTACTATGATAAGAGCTACAATACTAAGATTTATAGTATAACCTGATTCTTTTCCAAGAGTAAAACTGTTTTCGACAGTTTACTACATAGGAATTCAAGAGCAGGATGAGGAAAGCTTTTCTGGTTGTGAAAAGCCCACTTTTTATTCTGAAATGGGGTGAAAAGTTTGCTAGACCTTTCCACTTAGAGGATGTAAGTTTGACTATGAAACAATAAGTAAAAATTACTAATATTTTACTTATTGTACTATGAATGTCCTCATAAATGCAATAAATAAGATAAAAATAATTATAATAATAAAGGATTATTATAATTATGGCATAAAATAATTATATTATTAAATAAATATAATAATATAATTTATATTATAAAACAATAATATAATAAATAAATATATTAATATAAGATAATTAATATATTTCAAAGCACTTTATCATTGTTACCAACAAATAATAAAGGCGTAAAGAATTGGTTTTTTATTAATAAAAAACAATTAATAACAATAATAATACTAATATTAAAGTTATAAATTAATATAAATACTATTTATATTAATTATAGAATTATTAAGGTAATAATAGAGAAGAATTATTATAATAAGAGAAATAACCTACTTTTAATGATTATTATAATAATTTTGGATAATTTTACGCCTAAGAATGTAAATACAACTTATTTAAATTGTACTTAGAATAGAAATTAAGAGAAATTACAGTTTTTCTTGATTTATGTGGAATAGAGGTTGTTAAGAGAAATTGAAACAAAACAATTAAATAATTGCAATGATCACCTCAAAGATGATGATTATAATAAGATTACCTTTGGTCTTTAATAATATAAAAAGTTTATATATAAAGAATAAAGAAATTACCTTTTTATTTAATGATTTAATGTTTTGTAAGGGTCTGAGGGGGAAATAGAGTAAAAAGAGCTCTATTTATATTAAATTCCTTTCTCCTAGAGTCCAACAGGCTTCTAGTAGACGTGCACTGATCATATCCACTGGAATTGAGCAATAGTTTAAGGCTTGGTGATGATTTCATCATGATCAAACCATCTTATCTCATTATTATGCTATTATTTGGAGTTATCACTATAACTCTACGTTTTGATGCCGTCAAGGCTTGGAAGAACCCCAAAATTTTTGGGTTTTATTAATTTAATCATAACCTAACAGTATTCACCAGTTCTATCATTCATATGACTGTTAACCTTAATTTAAGAATACAGTGAGTGATCATAAATGAGCAAATTAAGCTCAAACTTTGATCCTTAATACCTTTTAAGTTTTACACGCTACAGAAATTCAGAGAGTGAATTCTAATAGCTTGGCATAACTGTAGTATTCTTACAAGAGCATCTTATTAAATCAACAAAACTCTATTTTTGATGATTTTTCTTGTAACTCATCTTTTCTGTCAAAATTTAATATTTTAAACTTCAAACCATGATTTCAAAGTGTTATACCGTGAATTTTATAATAAGAATTAGGTCATTATTCACAAATGAACTAGTAGAATCTGAATGTCTACTTATTTTTAAGTTTGGACCATTTTCACAACAAAGTGGTCAACAGCTCTATTGATTTTAATCAATAATCCCTTACAGCTTTTAACCTTGTTTATAGCTTGTGAAATAAAGTTCATTTCAATATTCCTACAGTAGTTACGTGATGACTCTACTTTTGGTTCATCAATCTATCATGCATATTTCAAAAGATATTAGCTAAAATCCTTGAATATATGCGTTGACCAAAAAAGTGCATATATTCAGCTTAACTCCTTAAGTATTGAGTTTGGAGATTAGCTTCTTAATTGTTTTACTTACCATGGGGAATCCAATGGTATAGTTTCTTTCACATGTTTATTCATTTGTTTTTAATTTAAACCAAGCTTTATGCCTATTTGTGGCATTTTTGTAGCTTCAAGGTAATTATTTTTAATGTATAATTATTTCAAATATTTCTTGTGACCTTTTTGGGTATGTGGTCATATCTCAAAGGTTCACAGAGGAAGTGAAGATTTTTCACTCTCTAGGACAGGCTTGTGGTTTACAAAAGGCCTGTACAGCCTGTATTGGGCTCAGATGTGAGTTTGAAACCACATCTGAGCAGGTTTCACCAATAAAGGGTGAAAAGTTTCATCTTGGGACTACACAGCCTGATTCTGATGTGTATGACACATAGAATGTAGTACAGAACCTGTATGGGACCCCAGTATTGAATGAACTATGAGGTATGGAAGTAAAAACAAGCTTCTTTGTCAATTTGACACCTCATAATCATGGTTATGGGATATTATCCCATGATAAGGCTGTATTGGTCAAAGTTTGGGATTTTGACCTAAAAACAGCTATAAATTTGTCAGTTCTTGAGATATCAACCTCAAAATGGAATCCGTGTGTAGCCCTGTATGTGCTCTACACAATTGTACTCTATTTGATATGGCTATCATTAAAGATGGAAAAGCTATCCCATGTACAAGTTTTTTGTACATTTGCATGTTTTAGGCAAAAAGCTTTATTGAGCTTATTTGCCTCATAACTTTTTTTCTAGAGGAGATATGGGGAAATGAATGGCACCATCAGATAGCACTGATTGTGCACCTTCCAAAAATACCCCACTTTCAGTATCTGACACTAAAACTGTAGAGGTTAGATGAGAGGTGAATGTTCTATTCACCCTTATTTGGCCTGAATTTGACCATACCTTCTGTAATACTGGTGCTAGCTCAGTTTGGTTGGTACAATTGGATTGCCCTGGCTTAGAGCTTCATTGTTCATACCCATTTAATGGGGTTGGGCCTTTTACTCTGTATTTCAGATGGGAGGTGAAAATTAAGGTTATTTCTCAGCAACAGCTTTGAGCAGGAATAACTTTTTTATTCTTTGTCCTATGATGATGGGTCTTGTATATTTAGAAAGTGGTGAGTTTCCTCTTTTGGGTTATACCTTTTGAGCTGATTTGACTCAGCTCCTTGTTTTGGTGGTATTTTGGTTATACCATTGGTTTATGGTATTTGGCTGTCATGCTTGTGCTCTGGTTTTGAGTCACAGCCTGATATATGGAGGATGCCAGAGTTTCCCCCATTTCCCAAGGTCTGTACCCACAAACCTTGAGGTGAATCCTGAATCTGGACTGATTCATGATAATATTTTAAGGGCTGAACCACTTTCAAGTGGCAGAAATAGAAATTTATCAATGCCAATACAAAAATTTGCTCAGAGTAGCCAAAGAAGAGGAGTGGAAAATATCCCCAAGGCCTTGGAAGGGGCCATGAACTTCTACTTACACATCAAGAGCTTTCTGGGTCAGGAGAAGACCATAGAGGTCTTAGGAGGTTGGACCCCATTGTCTTGCAACGACAAAGTAAAAAATATGAAGAACTGGTTGAAGAACAAAAGTCTTTTGACCATAGAGCAGAAGGGGTTGGAAATGACTCCAGCTTTGGGTACAGAAGGCCCAGTGGCGTCTACCAGCTCCAAACCAGCTCCAGAAGTGTCCAAAGACAAGCCCAAAGGACCTAAGAAGAAGAAGAATGGTCCCAAGAGCCATCAAGGGAAGGTCAAAGGAGATGCCAATTGGCACAGACCTTACCCACAAGGCTACAGGATCCCCAAATTGGAGCGTTCAGCCATGGACAGTGTGTTCAATATGGCCAGGACTCTTATGGAATTCACAGCCAAGGAGCAGGAAAGGAGGAAAAGAACCTTTCCATGAAAATAATACAAGAAATACATTTTGTTAAAGCTAGTATTAACATAGAAATTGGTAAAACTGATGCAAAGTTAACCAAAATAACTTTCAATATCAATGACTTTAAAAAGAATGACAAAAATTGTGCTGAAATGCATAAGTCTGTAATTGCCAAACTGGAATTACTTACCAATACATGTAACAGAATTGAGAGTATACATCATGTTCAAGATGATGAAATGGGAGATTTTTCCACAAGAAACATCAATGATCAACTGAGAGTTCTGAAAGATTATGTTTTGTCAGGCTGAAAATACAAGTCAATTTGCCACACATTTGGCAAGAAGTGACAGTAAAAGGAAGAAATTAAAAGAGGAAATACTTGCACAAGTGGATCAAATTCATAATAATTATGAATCAAATCCACATATGCCAAGAAACTCCACAACTATGAATTAAAAAAAGATTTCTGTGAAAGAAAGTCTGACCCCTTTTCTAGGATAAAATTTTATCTCTGCAAAAGATATTCCCAAATTGGAAGAATGGCCAACATTCTCTGGTGAAGTTGAATATAACCATATTGAACTCATCAGAGCTATTGATATGTTGCAAGAATATTTTAATATACCTGATGAAATTATAGTGGGCAAATTACACTCTCTGTTTACCAGAACTACAAAAAAATGGTATTATAAGATGAGACAAGATCATGGAAAACATGATTGGTCTTGGTGGAAATCTGAAGTGATTACCAAATGGGCCAATAATTCTGGGAGGTTTGAAGTGGAGAATGCTTTTTAAAGTGCCATTTCCAACTCAGAAAAAGATAAAACACTTACTTGGTTCTTCAAGCAAAAACACAGATTATCTGCTTAACACCCAGATATGTCTGAAACTATGATTAATATGAAAATATTAAGAGAATGTGGAGGAGAAGTGGAACATGCTATCAATTGCAGATGTGTAGAGCACTGTTCAACACAGGACTACATTAATGAAATGGAAGATATCATTACTAGAACAAGAGTTGGTAAAGCTTGGACTAAAATTCCTATGGAGTACAAAATGGTCCCAAAGATTTCCAGAGAGGACAGAAGACCTGAGAAACCTTTCTTGAAGTGTCAAAAATGTGGAAGTACTTCAAATTAAGCCAACACTTGCACCAAAAATACAAAGATTAATGAAGTTCAAGTCATTGAAGAAGTTCAGTGTACTGAAGAGAAAGAAGAATCTGACCTAGATTCTGCAGTCTCTGAAGACACACCAGTCAAGGAGTATCCCATTGAAAACATTTGAGCTTTCTTTCAGGTCACAGAAATCCATACCCACTTGCCACAGTACAGAGAGGATTGTCATAACCTAATCAATATCCAGGATGCCATAATGTATAAAACCAAACCTGCTAGCAGTAAAGGATACACTGCTGGAGCATCTTGTGTCACATCAATCCTGATGAATGATATTGAAGCCAAAGTAAATTTGGATACAGGGGCATTTTGTAATTGTGTAGGAAAAGACTATCCTCAAGCCATACTCCCTGGATGGAGAAACTATCTATTACCAATAGAGTGTGTACAATTTATTAGTGCCAGTAATAATATGTACCCTTTGGGCATATTGAACACTAATCTTGCATTTCCACATCCAACAGGGAGTATAAGAATGAAAATTGAAATAGTAGTAATGGACAATTTCACATCTCAGAACATCATTCTTGGAAATTATTACTTGAATATTTATGGTATTGACATCAATAACCATAAAGAAAGATATTTCACAATTGGAGAAAACAAAAGAAAAACATTTTCTTTTTTCAATATCCCAAAACAAAAATCTGTGATATATTCTATTAAAAAGGCTTATGAGGAAGAATTTGTGGCTAATCAACTTTTTAAAGCACAAATTAATCCATTATTATCTCCAAAGATGAGGCATGAACTTATTGATGTGTTATGCACATATAATAGTGCATTTGCCTCTGATGACGAACCATTAGGCGCTATAAAAGGGCATGAAGTTGATATTACTCTTAATATTGACAGGGCATATCCTCCAGTACTTAGAAGACCAGCTTATCCATCCAGTCCCCAAGCTAGAGAAGCCTTGGAGAAACATATCAATGAGTGGATCCAACTTGGTGTACTAAGGAAGGTAGTCCATAATGAGGAAGTTGAAGTGACAACACCTGTTATTATTGCTTGGAGTAATGATAAATCAAGAATGGTTGGAGATTTTAGAGCATTGAATACCTACACAGTTCCTGATAGGTATCTAATTCTTATAATCAAAGAAACCTTGACCCAATTGTCTAAAGCCAAGTAAATAACATCAATGGAAGCGTTGAAAGGCTTTCACCAAAGTTTTTTGATGCCTAAAGCTAAAAAATTACTTAAAATTATCACTAAATGTGGTATTTATGATTATCTTAGGATTCCATTTGGTATTAATAATTCTCCATCTCATTATCAAAGAATTATCAATACCATCTTCTCCACAGAATTATCTGAAGGATGGCTTATCATTTATATTGATGATATCATCATATGTTCTGACTCATGGTATTTGCCGTTTGAAAGACTTGCAAGAGTAATTTCCAAAGTTGCAGAAGGTAATATGAAAATTTCACTCACAAAATGTAATTTTGGTTTTGAAAAGCTCAAAGCATTAGGACATATTGTTTCTGGTTTAAGCTTGGGTATTGACAAAAATAAAGTGGCAGCAGTGTTACTCAAGCCGATAACCCATAATAAAAAACAAATGGTGTCTTTTTTGGGATTCTCCAGCTATTATAGGCAACACTTGAAAGACTTTGCAATTCTAGCCAAGTCACTCTATAGAATCTGTGACCAACAGACAGTATTTGAGATGACACAGGAGATAATTGAAGCTCATGAGAAAATAAGGAGAGGTCTTACAGAAGCACCTTTACTCCTCATGCCTGACTGGAATATACCTTTTAAATTGTACATTGATGAATGTGGAGATGGATTGGGGGCAGCCCTACATCAAGTCCAAATTTTTGACGACAAACCTGTAGAATGACCAGTTTGTTACATCTCAAGACAAATCAAAGCAACAGAAACAAGATATGGTGCAAGCAAGATGGAGTGCTTATGTTTGGTATGAGCACTTGAGAAATTACACTATTATCTTGATGGCAGTTTTTTTTGAAGTTATAACTGACTGTAATGCCGTGAAATCACTTCTCAACATGAAAACTCCCAACAGACATATGTTGAGATGGCAAATATCCATTCAGGAATATAGAGGTAATATGACTATAGTTCATAAAGCAGGAAACATTCACCAGAATGCTGGTGGACTTAGAAGGTGGGAATTAGCCAATACTCCTAATAACCCATCTTACATGCCTTTGGAATCAGAACCACAGATTCCAATTGAAGGAATTAACATACCTGATATTGGAACTGAATTCTTTGAAGAAGTCGGTGAATCTTTCAAGCAAGACAATAATTGCCATATCTTGACTTCCTTATTAGATAGATACTGAAAATATACATCTTTAGTCAATGCACTAGATATAGCTTGGAAGAATTTTTATTCTGAAGGAAGATTTCACTTGTTTGATGGGATTATTTACCACAGGACCACACACTCTGGTGTAATAAAATCATGTAGCAGACTGCTTATCAATACCTTTCTTTATGAATGCCATAATATCATCTAATCTGGACACCTGTCAGAAGACAGAATGTTTGAAAAAGTGAAGGACTTTGCATGGTGGCCATCTTGGAGAAAGGAAACCATTCAATATTGCCATACCTGTGATAGATGCCAAAAGGAAAACAGGAGTACAGGCAAGAAATTGGGACTGATGATCCATATTAAAGAACCAAAATCCCCTTGAAAGGTTTCTCACATGAATTGGGTCACAGAACTTTCTCCAAGTGGTGACAAAAGCTATAATTCTTGTTTAGTCATTGTAGACAGATATAGCAAAACTCCCACATTCCTACCATGTCATAAGGATGACACTGCTATGGATACAGCTCTTCTTCTATTGAGTAGAGTTCTTTCTCATACAGAGTTATATAAAAAATATTGTAAGGTGTGGATATGAAAATTTGATAAAATAGCAAGTACTTTTCCTGTCCTCAAAATTTGTATAAGGTAAAATTACTTAAGAATAGTAAAAAGTAGTATTTTTAAAGAGAAAACATGTCAATTTTATTGTTTTTAACCTTTTAAGTATAGAAAGATAATATAATAAAAATTTATTGTTTTACAAACAATAAAGATTCATCCAAATATACTCTACAAGAGATATTGAAGGCTACAAAAGAAATTTCTTCAAGAGAAATTCCAATTGGAATTAATTGAGAAAAGAAGCGAAAGCAATTAATTAAAGAAAAAAGCCTTTAAAAACATATTTAAAGAGAAAACACACCCAAAAGCAACACAAGTGAATTTGGAAACAAAGTGACAAAGTTACCAGTGATGAAAAATGCTTTAATTCACTTTTGGGGTGGTTCAGGGGTAAAAATGATTATAATGATTTCTTAAAGTGGTTAAAAGGTTCAAAATTGTTAAAGAAAGGTGGTTGGAATCTTTTATTGATTGATTTAACAATGTTTAAACTAATTATAAAAGGAAAAGATTCTAACATAAAGAGAAAAGTGGGGCAAAGAAGACATTCTTTTATAGCGATCGATTTTCTTACTCAAAAAGTAAAATTTACTCTTGTCAGTCGTGAAAAACGGTCTGTTACCATAAAAGCCAATTATGGCATTATTAAACCCTGGCTTAGACCAAAAAAGGGCTGGTTTAAGCCATTTTTTGCTATTTTTAGCCATTTTAGACTCTTAAATCAGCCATTACTGTAGCAATACCTGGTCTAGAGCCTTAAAAACACGTCAGAATGTGCTACAAGGCGTAGAAACCAGTTAAAACTGCTTTTACTAACATTGTTTTAACTTAAGGGTAGTTTTACCCTCTTGGCAGCAGTTAAAACTACCCTGGTTGGTATCAAAACCTCATCATAAATTGAGTCACAGACCCTGTGACTCATTCCAGGCCAACAGTAATGAACTCTTCTGTGGATTTTGACATCTCACGCCAGTCAGCAAATATTTTGGGGGTCTAGCTCCCCCTTAGAGATACAGTGTCTTTTCCCCCCCAGAATTAATCTTTCCAATTTATTTTTTCTTTAATTCCTCATCATGTAATACATTTATAATTTACATATGTAATTAAATTGAGTTTTTAATTAAACATCTGTAATAATTGATACCTAATATGTAAATTAAAGTTCACTTATTTAATACACGCGCACATTTTGACACTTCAATTGAAAATACTTCAATTCCTCATAACTTCTAAACCAAACACAACACCCCAATTTTCACATAAAAATTGATGGTTAACACCACATGTGGTGTGAATTAAATTAAGGTTTTGAGGATTCTCATATTTTTGTACAAAAAATACTAAAAACTTAATTTAAGCTTATTTAGAGTTGAGTTACAGAAATTTCATCCAGAGGTGACCCCACTTTATTTTTTATGAGGAATCCAATGGTGTGATAGTTTTTTTATGTTTATCATGTATAAAAAGTTATAATATATTTTATATAACTTTTTACCAAAAATATTTTAATTTCATAATTTTAAATTTTATTGTCATTTTATTTTTAAATTATAATTAAATTTTGATTTTGAAATATGAATCTGTATTTATATTTCAATTTTTATTTTTATAATATAAATAAATTTATTTTATTTATATTTGTATCTTAATTTATCATTTGTGGTCTTTTGGGTATATGAAAATACCTCTAAGGCTCACATTCCCTCCCCTTAAAAAAAGGAATATTACTTTGTAATATTGTTATTTCTAGTGTGCCTGAACCTTCTGAGAATTTAGTAGCTTCAGGTATGTCTTTTTCTGGCAATCATTCATCTTCACAAGTTGGGTCACTGTATCTAACAAGGTATTCCCTTACTTTGTTGGTTCTCAACTTTCTTTCTTTGAGAACTTTGGTAATTTTCTTACTTCCAGATGACTCATTAGGAGGTATAACTTGGGGAACTTTATTCCTCAAGGGAGATTTTTCAGCATCACTAGATTTATATGGCTCTATCAAGCTCACTGGAAATGTAGGATGCTTATTGCTAAGTTCTTCAGATAACTCTACTTCAACTTCATTTTCCCCATGGAGGGCCTTAATAACAAAAGGTCCTGAAAAGGAGTATTTCAGATTTCTACATCCTTTGGTGTTATTGAAGTTAGTGGTGGATACAAGAACTAAATCCCCCACCTTGAAATCTGGAGTTGCATGTGATTTATCCCATTTGTCCTTAGCATATGCAGAAGAGTCTTCCATGCACCTTACTGCATGCTTTCTGGCTTTTTCTAGCATTCCCTTGAAGCTAGCAGCTGTGGGATGTATTTCAATCAAATCTTTCCCCAAGGAATCTTGGGGTAATTTGGGGTTCCATCCCTTTTCTAGGATAGCAGGAGTTGGATTGGTACTGGCATGGATTGTTGTTTTATATGCTAATTCCAGTGCTGGCAATAGAGTGCACCAATCATGGGTAAATCCATCACAATCTTTGAATTCAAGGCCATATGCACAAAATATTCTTACCATGTCCTCTAAGGTCTGGATAATCCTTTCAGCTAGACCATCAGTTTTTGGGTGGTATTCTGTAGAGAAGGACAGCTTAGTGTCAAATAATTGGTGAAGATTTTTCCATAGTGCTGAAGTTAATTTGGGATCCCTGTCACCAATAATATTTGTAAATATGCCAGTCCATGACACTACTCTATTCCATATCAGAAGAGCTGTATCCATGGCTGTATCATCTTTGTGACATGGTAAAAATATTGGAGTTTTATTGAATCTGTCTACAATCACTAGGAAAGCATTATACCTTCTGTCACCTCCTGGTGGTAGGCCAGTTACCCAATCCATATGGACAATTTCCCAAGGTCTGCTGGGTTCTTGCATTTTAATCATATTTCCAAGTCTCTTTCCAGTGGATTTATTTGCCTTTTGACATCTGTCATAGGTTTTAAAATACTCTGCAACATTGTTCTGCCACATTGGCCACCATATGCAGGTCTTCACCTTTTCTCTTGTTCTTTCTTCAGACAGATTTCCTGAAAAGGGGCTGTCATGGCATTCTTTTAGTACAGTTTTGATTAATGACATGTCCACAACTGTCATGACACATGTGTGCTTGGTTCTGTGGTAAATTATACCATCTAGTAGGTGAAATCTTCCTTCATCATAAGATTTCTTCCATACTTCATCCAAGGCATGTATTAGAGAGTTGTCTTTGCAGTCTTTGTTGAGTAATTGGCATAAGATGCTACAATTCTTATATTGAGTGTAACTGTTTCTTACTTCTTTAAAGAAGGTGGTATGCAAGTCTTCAACACTTATTCCTTCTATTGGGATCTGTGGTGAATTTCCTTCTGGAACATAAGCAGGATTATCAATATCATTTGGTAATAGCCATCTGCTTAGTCCATCTTCATTTTTGTGCAAATTCCCATCTTTATGAACAATAGTCATATTGCCCCTGTATTCTTGTATGGCTATTTGCCATCTGAGCATATGTCTGTTAGGTGTTTTCAAGTTTAAAAGTGATTTGAAAGCTGTAAAATCTGTTATCAGTTCAAAAACACATCCCTCTAAGAAGTAGCTCAATTTTTCCAAGGCCCAGACAAGGCATAGACATTCCATTTTACTTGGTCCATATCTGGCTTCAGTTGGTTTTATTTGCCTGGATATGAAACATATGGGTCCTTCCACAGGTTTATCATTTATGATCTGGACTTGGTGAAGTGCAGCACCCAGCCCATCCCCTGATGCATCAATATAAAACTTAAAAGGCAATTTAAAGTCTGGCATCAGTAAGAGTGGAGAAGTGGTCAAGGCTTCTCTTAGAGACTGCAATGCTTTGACTCTGTCAACAGTCATTTCAAATACTGTGTCTTTGTCACACAATTTATAAACTGGTCTTTCTATGGATGCAAAATCTTTAATTTGTTGCCTGTAATATCCTGAGAAACCTAAAAATGACTTAATTTCCTTTTTGTTCTGAGGCATGGGTTTTAGCAATACTGCTGCAACTGTGATTTTGTCAATTCCAATGGTAAAACCAGATACAACATGTCCTAGTGCTTGAAGTTCTTTAGATCCAAAATGACATTTCTTCAAAGAGATTTTCATGTTCACTGATTGAATTTTTGTCAAAACTCTGGAAAATCTGTACATGTGGTCTTCCCAATTCTTGAAACAGATAATAATGTCATCAATGTCAATGATTAACCATCCCTCTGAAAGTTATTCAGGGAAGATTTAATTAATCATTCTTTGGAAGTGTGAAGGTGCATTTTTAATACCAAAGGGCATTATTCAATATTCATACACTCCACAATGAAGAATCATTCTCAAACATTTTATTGCTATTGGTTTCACCACATTTTGATGGAATCCTTTAAGGGAATCCATAGTGGTTATATACACTGCTTGAGATATTTGAGTAAGGGTAATTTGGATTTTTGGTATTGGGTACCTATCTGGAAAAGCGTAAGTGTTTAGAGCTCTAAAGTCTCCAAACATTCTGGATTTTCCATTATGCCATGCCACTATGACTGGTGTGGTTATTTCTACCACTTCATTGTGGCCAACGTTTCTTATTACACCAAGGTCTAGAAGTTCTTTGATGTGAGGTTCAAGAGCTTCTCTTGACTTAGGACTTGCTGGGTATGCAGGTCTCCTTAAGAGCATTGGATAAGGTCTTTCAATATTAAGAATGATGCCAACTTCATGACCAATAATTGCTCTTAGAGGTTCTTTGTCTGAAGCAAATGCTCCTTTGTGGTCATACAAAAGGGAAGAAAGTTCATTTTCTTGTTTATCAGTCAGATGAAGGCTTCTTTCAGCCTCCCTCAACTATTCAGATTTGAAGTTTTCCAATTCTAAGCTGACTGGTGATACTTTATTGACTGTAATTTGTCTTTTAAGTGGTAAAAAGGCCAATTTCTGATGCTTATTGTCTTCAATACTAAAGTATCTGCCTTTGTTATTATGCAAATCTATCCCATACATGATTAAATAGTCATTTCCCAATATAAAATGGGTACTAGTGAAGTTTTCCATAACATCAAATTCAACTTTGATTCTTAAATTCCCATTAATGTGTGGGAATATGACATTGGTCTCAAAGGTTCCTAATGTGTTCATTGGATTGCTTGCACTATTGAATTTTATACCATCAATTGGTAACAATTAGTCTTCAAAATTTGGTACACAAGTTTTAAGAAAAGATTTACCAACACAAGAGCAGAAGGCTCCTGGGTCAAGCAAAAGTTTAGTGGGCTTATTGTCAATCCCCACTTTTGTTATACAGGAGTTACCAGCTGTATAACCTTTCCCCCTGTTTGATTTTGTTTTCATAAGTTCTGCATCTTGAGCTTTTGATAAATCAAGTTGACCATTGCTCAATTTTGGCAAGTGGGAATAAGATTCCATGATGTCAAAAGTGGCATTAATATTTTCTATATCTTTCAAAGATTCAGAAAATATTGATGACTTATCATCTGAATTGTCTTCAATTATGTCATCTTTTTCAACATCAGATTCTTTTTCAATATCAATTTCATTGATTTCCCCCCTTTTTGGACATGTATTGGCTAGATGGGTGGTGCTTTGTCAAATATGGCACTTTCTGACTGTATCTGCAGATTTATACTTATTATTAGAATTTTCTTTGGGGTTTTTGTCCACAGAATCTTTACAAGATGTAATAAACCTTTTTTTGAGATTCACCCTACTAGAACCAATTTTGGTTCTGGTGGTTACTTCTTCTAATATATTGATAATATCCTCTGCTGAAGATTGTTCAGTAGTCCTGCTTTTGACAGCATTCTCTAAGTCACCTCCACATTGCCTCAGAATCTTTCTGTGGATCATAAACTCTGACATGTCAGGGTATAATGCTTTTATTCTGTCTTTTTGTTGGCAAAACCATGGTAAAGTGTTGTTTTTATCAGCATTAAATTTGGAAGATTTAAAGGCTGTCTCCACTTTAAATCTCCAAGCATCATTGGCCCATTTGTTGACAATCTGGGCTTTCCACCAAGTCCAACTTTGGTGTCCATGTGCTTGTCTTAATTTTATATACCATCTGTGAGCTGATCTGGTAAACAAGGTGTTAAACCTTGCTGTTACCAATATTTCTGGTAATTCAAAATCTTCTTTAATCATGTCAATTCCTCTTATGAATTCCATATGATCATATTCTCCTTCACCACTGAAGTGAGGCCATTCTTTAGGTTTTGGTACTTCTTTCAAAAGTGCTTGGCCCATTGATGGTTCCAAGTTATGAAAAGAAGTTGATAATTCATTTTTTAACTTTGAATTATCAGGATCCAATACTTGTGGATTTGGAATCTTTGTGCCCTCATTTTGATTCAGAGGTGTAGACATTCTTTGTAAGGTGTTCAGTATTTGTTCAATATCTTCATTTTACTGTTGCTACAGCTTTAAGAACTCCTGTATTCATTTTGGAAGGCTTGTGTTAAATCTATTACTTCAATTTTATACATGTCTTCTTTATGTGTCAGCTCTTGTCATACCTCTCACCAGGGCGAATCTCGCGTCAATCGTCGGCGATTGACTTCACGTCGCACCGCGGTCAGTATAAAATCTTGCTTCAGTCGCGTTAGTGTCACTTTATAGTCACTGGATTTAGTGGGTCACGTCACGTCAGCGTCAAGACAACGTCAATCGTCACATGTGTCACATGAGAATGTCAGTCAAAGCCCAAAGCCATTTCAACACTATGCGCAACGTTCGTGTAATTTCACCTCATTGGCTTCCGCCTCCCCGACGCTTAGCATGCTTACGCACCCGCACCGCCCTCCATCCGGATGAGACTCCGACACTGCCCGCCCCTCTCCGTCCTCACCACTCCTTACGCTTTCACACCCCCGCCCCTACCATCCTCACGCTTGTGTAGTACCCTCCCGACATGCCTCCGACAACGCTTACCATCCTTACGCTCATGTAGTGCCCTCCCGACATGCCTCCGACACCACTGATGACCCTTACGCTTGTGTAGTGCCCTCCCGACATGCCTCCGACACAGCTTACCATCCTTACGCTCATGTAGTGCCCTCCCGACATGCCTCCAACAACAGTTACCCTCCCTCCCGACATTCTCCCGACACTGCTTACCATCCTTACGCTCATGTAGTGCCCTCCCGACATGCCTCCGACAACAGTTACCCTCCCTCCCGACACAGCTTACCATCCTTACGCTCATGTAGTGCCCTCCCGACATGCCTCCGACAACAGTTACCCTCCCTCCCGACATTCTCCCGACACTGCTTACCATCCTTACGCTCATGTAGTGCCCTCCCGACATGCCTCCGACAACAGTTACCCTCCCTCCCGACATTCTCCCGACACTGCTTACCATCCTTACGCTCATGTAGTGCCCTCCCGACATGCCTCCGACAACGCTTACCCTCCTCACGCTTCCGTATTACATCCATAGTGTACAGTACGGTGGCTTGTTGGCGTACACGATGAACGCAATTGCCGAAATATGCTGAGTGGCCTTCTCTGCCAACAGGACCTAAGGGGATATTGGTCAGTATATTCACCATGTTGTGGCTAGGGTTTAAATCATGAGACTCACAAATTAAAACCTAATAAGTGGACTATTTAAGACAAGAATTGTGTCTCCTGTTTCGCCGACAAAACCATTTTATTTCATATCAATCAAATGAACACTTTGCTTAGTCCTTACCTCATGAGCATTGAATAGTTCAAAAGTTGACTTTAGTAGGTTTCTCACTAGTCAACTTTATTCAATGTCTCACAGGGAAGTGATTTCATTTGCATGATATGAAATAATTTGCAAAACATCGCCTCCTTCAATTTCCCGACAAATCGCATTTGCACCTTTTTTCTTGAATTTGGATCTTTTATCAAAAAATTTTCAAACAAGTTAGCAATCAACTCGTCACCATCTATTTGCTTAATAAACTACCTCCGCTATGGCCCGAACCCCGGGAAATTCAACAGAATTCAATGAACGACCAACTTCAGCCCCAGAGAGTGGAAGTGAAATCTCTGATATCGCCAGTAGTCGTGAATTAGGCATTGAAGTAGAGAGCCAGTCACATGAAGATAATCAAGATCCACCAGTTCTTCCGGAATGTGAGTATGCATCCATCTTTAATATTTCAAATCTCTCAAAACCTGATATTGTGTCATAGCCTTTATTTCAGGGCAGCCTCCAAGCTCTCAGAAACCGAATTTTAAAAGTTATGAGAAGGAAAAGACTGTTGAACCTTGTGCACCGACAGAAGATGATGGGCAAGATGATGTAATTTTCAGTGGGGAGGTGGAAATTATATCCAAGGAACAATTTGTCTCCAACATTGCTCAAACAATCCCAAGGCTCGAAAAAATCCAAAATGATAGTAAAATTCCAGATTATGTGCGTCAAAAGATTGCTGAAGCGATGAGCCTGCTCAAAATGGATTTGAACCGTAAGTCCATTACTAATTCAAAACAAAATTGATAAAAATAGCTGCTTACAATATATGGGCAGGTGTGGAGGTGGGAGAATCTCTACCTGAAGGATCTCGAGTCGTAATTGGATTTCCAGGCAAAGGATTAGGAAAAAGACCAAATATACATGCGACCAAAAAAACAAACAAAAAACGCCGTACCTTTGAAGCCGCAAACGATTCTCGCGATCAAGGTGATGAAATTATCAATGTTGAAGGGGTCCATATTGATAATGAACCTCCGCATACTGAACCCCCCCAATACTCAATGAAACAATCCATGATGAAGCTCCACATACTGAAAGTCCCCCGATACCCAATGAAACAATGCATGATGCAACCCCTCCCGCCTCTCCTCGGAATATTCAAGCCTTTCAAGAAAGGGAAACAATTAAACATGATACAATGGGACGAGATATGACTGATATAATTCCCGACGCTGAGCCCGAAGTGTCATCCGCTGCGAATTTTCAAGGAATATTTTTATCCCGCATGGAAGAGTTTGCAGGCGTTTTGAATTATCATTCCAATATTACTCAACAATCATGGAAAAGGGGGCTTGATAATATCAATAGGATTTACAAAAATAGATGGGACAATTTACCAACAAAGGATGCTCATACATTCCTGCCCGTTGGTATTAAGGTGATCAGTAACTGAGATCTTAAAATGTCGGCTTGGCTGCAGGACCTTGAGATGGCAGGTGAGTTTTTTTTTATCTTTGTGCATGATACTTGATTATTGGCTGTTGACTGGTGATATAAATTGCAATATACAGGGTTAGATTTTTTTAAGCCAACCGAAACAGAAGCGTTTTTTGATCACAACATTTGGAATCTCAAATTGATGAAGGAATCAGCTAAACCTCCAGATAATCTCCCAAAATCTGAACACTCCTTCTTCAAAATGGTTCAGAGCCTTCTTTACCCCGCCAATCCAGTTAAACATTTTTGGGCAAATGTTATGTTTGAATCCATTAGTTTAGTCTCATACGATGTGATTGCACCAACATCAAATTCGACCGATCCTCTTGGACTCGAACGCGGAGCAGTTGAATACCTTGCCTCCTGCTTGAGTAAATCGAAGCAACGTGCAACCCAACTCAGCATTGAAGGTGGCGGGGCTGACAATGAGATATCCACAAAGCCGCACAAGAACCTGGAGGATCTAATGGATACAGTTATCCATTTGATGATTGCGTACAACATGGTACGTGCACATACAAAGGTCGAAGTTAATGGCATCAAAGGCAAACTCACAAACTCAAAAAAAATGAGGCCATCAAAGATCTTTTGGCGTGTCACAAGAATCTTGGAATAAATCGAATTTGCTATGGTATATTAGCGGCATTCTGTGCGGCGGGGGTTCGTGGTTTGATGGTATGCTCAGATGACTGGAGAACAAGCTCAGTTAAAGGGGCTTTAGCACTAATTGACATTTCCGCAAAACTTTCAGAGGGTAAAAATCTAGTGGAGCCAGTGTGGCTACGTACTAATAAGTATATATGTAATTTACTGAATAAAAGTTTCTTCTCCTCAGAGTCTTTTAACCCCACTGTACCTCTTAGATTTGATTTTGCACGATGCTTAGTATTAGACTTTGGTGATGCCTGGGTGGCGAATCGCGGGCTTGGTTCAAGTGATGAGGTCACCTTGACGGTACCCAGGTCAGCTAAACTCACAACCAGGATTGACCCGTTTTAGATTAGCTTTGTACTAGATAGATTGTAATTGAATTTTGCAAAGTTATTTATGAATTTAATAATCATGACTTCCTATCCTACTACTTCCCGGATGCCACAGTCTGAGTACCAATAGTAATTGTACGGCGGCATGCCTCCGTACATCATTGCGAAGACTCCGACAAGACGCAAGCTGAGTCAGGCGTTGTGCCCGCGAGTAGCACACGCGGGGGCATTGCGGGAGGTCGTGTGTATCACTTCACGCCAGCCCATAATAGGCAAAAGGTTCCTGTGTCTTTCAAGAGGAGTGGGATAACTAGGGATCCGCAGCAGGATGCATATTGCATTTGTGTGTGCTTGCAATATTCCAAATTGCTGGATTGGAAAGTGATTGCATGGGAACATCAATGTGTAAAATTGAATAATGCACTATCCACTGCAATTTTCAGGTTCAGGTATTTGAGATCGTGAATTTGCCAAGGTCAGGCGTGAGCTTTCTTTTTAGCCGCAATTAAAAAAGATTCATCCATCGCAATCCAATTTAGGTGATATTAAGAAATCAGTAATCATTCGGTTTCATTTCATTTTCTGCTGAAAGCATGCCATTCACGAAAAAAGGAAAAGAGCGTAAAAGGGAACTCGCGAGAAAGCGTCGGGCTGAGGAAGGAAAGTGTGAGTTACTCGCTTAATCTCAGTGTATATATATAGATATATATATATGCTTCCACATTTATGTGGCACCCTCATTGGGCCCCACTGAAGAACATGGGCTTTAGTCGGTTCAGATTGTGCCAATGTCATGTGGGCTCCAACAGGGAAGTCAAAGGATGTGTGCCGAAGAAAGCTCCTTGGCAGTATCTGATATCTTGTGTGCTTCAACACATAGTGATCCCTCAACCACTCGGGAATAGTGGGAGATCCCAAAAGACAAATGAGCCCAAAACGACCCGAATGAATAGGTTTTTTTCCTCCTCTCGCCCAACAGCACAAATATCAATGCCAGTATCAGCAAATATCACCCCAAGTGAAATTCGGAGGGTGGTGGATGTCAATCAGATCAAACGCATTCACTTTGGCCGTGTGGCAATTTTCTCTTCAACCGGATTACTCATTGCCCTTGTTGAATTCCGACCATTCACAACAATGAGTGAAGTCGAGGTCAATCAATGGGATGAATTATCACAATTCTTATTTCGCGAAAAGAGGTTCACTGACCCTATTGCAACAAATGGAGCATTACTGGAGGGATTTATGTTCGCGATTGGGTGGCGCAAATGCACCACGAAGAATGAACAATTTGGTCTGTATGGTAGTGCTGGCAAAATTGAAAATGCAAAAGATGAATGGCGGGACCGAGGTGCCAATCTTAGCTCGGTGGGTCGCATTCTAGGTCAATCCTTACGATATGTTGGGGATAATTTATTTCAGAAGATTCAAAATTGCTACAACTCGTTGGGGGTTCCGTCTTTTGATCAAGTCAACTATGAAGGCGATATTCCGGCAAATCAGGGTGCATTCGAGTTCGCTTCCGCACTCACTTTCACCATGAATGGATTCAAAAACGCACCTCATGTTGATAAGGATGCATCGCTGTATGCTTCAGGATGGTGGTTTCAAGCTGATAAGCGGACCGGCCAAATTCAAAGAGATGCGTCAAAGCGGTGTACAGGGGGAAAATTGATTTTCCCAAATGAGCATTTTTGGATTGATCTATCCACATGTCATGGGCTCATTCAGGTAGTGTGGGCCAGTAGTACATTTGTTCATTATACTGATCCAGCACAGGACAACGAAAGCACGACACTAGTGGGTATGTCCGCACAATGCTCAAGCAGGTTAGCAAAAACAATGCGGCAAAAAAGCAATGGCTATTATGAGATTGGCGAGAGAGCGGGCTATCAAATCAGGGATGGTAATACAATCTCATGCCGATTCAAAGAATGAGGAGATTTGCAAGTGGGTTGGGTAAGTAATGGTGAGGTAAGGCAGAGGACAATATACACCAGGATTGGATGGATTCAAGTGCGGGAGATGGGGTGTCTCACATGAAAAAGGGGTGAAGTGGATTATGTACGGTGGCATGCCATCGTACATCGGTCCTGGTTTGTTGCTATTGTCCAGGATGCCAATGCTTCACACGCGAATCCTCATGCTTGTGCAGGTTCTGACAATGCTAAAAGTTCCTTACGCCTATGCGGGGGGCCATCGCTACACACGCCAATCCTTATGCCTGTGCAGGCTCCCAAAAGTTTACACGCCAATCCTTACGCCTTTACAGGCTTTCGACGATTCACACGCCAATTCTTACGCTTGTGAAGCTTCCCCACAATGCTGAAATTTTCTTTAGCCTGTGCAGGATCCGAAGAATTCACACGCCAATTCTTACGCCTGTGCAGGCTCCCAACAATTCACACGCTAATCCTTATGCTTGGGGAGGGTCCCAAAAGTGCTAAAATTCCTTACGCCTGTACAGGCTTCCGACGATTCACACGCCAATCCTTACGCATGGGAGGGTTGCCAACAATGCTGACAAATTCTTACGCCTGTGCAGGCTCCCAACAATTCACACGCCAATCCTTATGCCTGTGCAGGCTCCCAACAATTCACACGCCAATCCTTATGCCTGTGCAGGCTCCCAACAATTCACACGCCAATCCTTACGCCTGTGCAGCCTCCCGACAAGTCACAAGCCAATCCTTACGCTTGTGAAGGTTCTAGCCAATTTAAACAATTCAATACATGAGTAAGACTAATAGCGTGTGACCATAGGAAAGGCCATGTTTCACGAATCTGGACTCGATTGCTCACATACGGGAACCTCCCGCTTTTTTACAGTTAAGAATGGGTATGGCTCTAAACCATGGGAGAAGAAAATATAGGAGAGGATAACGGCAACTATTGGCGCATTTTGAGAAAAAGAGGTTCACGAAAACAAATACTCACTCAAACTCTTGGTGGGGCACTTACAAAAATAATTCTCATGCAATCAGGGTTTTTCTCTAAGGAGGAAATAAGTAATTTTTACGTGAACAAAGAATGTAATAGAATTTGAACATAACAATAATTGATTACAAATGATAATTTATTTAAAAGAAAGTATTACAAATGATAAAAAGTTGAAATAATGGGATTTTTTTTTAATTTTTTATTTTTTGAGGAATTTGGAGACTATCCCGGTTATGTCCTCCTTTGGATAAGCCTCCAGTGCCTGGGCAAGGAGGGAGTTTAGTTCCTCCCGGAATTCCCGGTGCATCTCATTTCGATGAGTTGCATCCACGAAAGGAATCATGTGGAGCAAGCAACGATGCTCCAACAAGATTCGGTTGATCGAATCGTGGACGATGGCTCGAGGAATCATTAGGGTCGGTCGCAGGTCGGTGAATTCCTGGCGAGCGTCATCGTGGGAATGAGACGAGCTTGGCACCGGGGGGGAGGAGGCGTTGGGGTTCTCGGGGGCACTGGAAGGGATCTCTGGGGAGGGAACCGGGGTTGGAGTGGAAGGGGAAGATGGTGGAGTCGGTGAAGAAGAAGGGGGAGGGGGATGGGGTGATCCCACGGGCGTATTGTCGATGATGATGATCGAGCGAGGAGTGGCGGGACAATCTGGAGACGGTCGAAGAAAAAATGAGGAAAGGTGAATATGGATCGAAGAGAAAGAAGGGGTGACTTACCATAAGGTTCCTCCGTGGATTGCGTAGGAGCCACCTCAGGTTCTGGCTCACGAGTCGTATCGTCCTCAGGTGGTTGGGACGATGGACTCGGGCCAGGAATAGGTGGCTCTTCGGTTCGGGGGGTTCTAAAAAAGGAGTAAGAGTCAGTTCACTCGACTCGAAAGTGAAAGTGAAAATGAAATGAAACTTTGGCTGCTTACCACGGAATAATTCCTCAGACCATCGGGTGCCACTCGGGACTGGAGTGGGTTGCCGGGGGGTTTGCTCGCGAGGCAAACTGGGAACGGGAGAGTCGTGTCAGGGGGGATTCGGGGGGTTTGGTTCTATGAGTAATGGAAAAAAGTCAGTATTATTGCGTGAAGAGAAATGAGATAAAGAGGAGAAATAAAACTTACTTTGGCATTTGAATCCCATTGGTGACAAGACATGGTGACGATCAGCCCAAGCTCGAATGTCCTCTCGCCATCGCCATCCTTCATCGGCCGGATAATCACTTTGCTCCGGTCGAGGAGTGAAGTGACCATCGGATGGTGGCCTAGGAGGGGGAGTGGACAAATCGATACTGGAGGGGACAGGGCTAATCGTCCGGAATCGTTCCCGTTGGCCTGTTTGGGGGCCCGGCGTCCATTCACGCTCGGAAATGGTTTCATCATCGTCGACCACAAAGGAGTCCTCGCGAGGGCGTCTTGGGCGAGAACTCGTCTGGCCTCGTAGTCGGAAGGGGCGGACAACGAACGAACATTTCTTGTGTGCTTGTCGGCAAGCATCACAAGCGTCGTTCGTCGTCGAGGAGCGAATGCAGGGGATACCCCGCTTGGTGCATAACGTGCACGACATCTAAAAACAAAACAAAACAGGTTAGTAACTGAATAGAAAGTAAGCAATAAAGAAAGAAAAGGAAGACATACGATGATATATATAAATTTAAAACGGAATCAATATAAAAACGCTCTAGTCGGAAGTTTTTAAAAGTCTGGAAGGAAGTCGTGAAGAAAGAAAAATATTAATATCGGTACATAATGTTGACGAAAGTTTAATTGGAGAAAACGTACAAAGTAGATAGAAGTGGGGTTCTGAAAGTATTAGCAGGAAAAACAAAAAGCGAGCAGGAAGGGGAGTGGGGTTAGTCGAGTGCGAAAGAAAAGACTGGAAAGGCAGGAAGACGAGGGGGAATACGCACAAGAAGGACAAACGCGGGTGAGGTTGAGCGAAGTGGAGCGGGTGAGAAAGAAAGTGAAGTGCGTGTCGTGTGAAGATGGTCTTTTATACCAAGGTGAAGCTGAGACGATCTCAGCAGTTGCAGCACCCGCAAAAGTCTCAGCTTCAAGGCGTGTGGGCAAAATTGAAGCTGAGTCTCAGCGAATGCTGCAACTGAGAAGTGAAATGCTCGCGTGAGGCAGAAGAACAATGGGGGTCTGGCTGAGTATTGCAATTTATTGAATTGTCAAGCTGAGTATTGCAATTTATTGAATTGTCATGCTGAGTCAAATCCCCTTTGTTTCCTTAAATTGCCACCCGATCACCCAGGAGGGTGGTCGTGAGGCCCTTATTGATTGTGCATTGTGGGTGCAATGCACAAGTGACCGCGGCAAGATCACCGGCCTTATGGCCTGGTGATAGTCTTTGAAAAAAGGGGGGGGCTGTAAGACAAGTGAATACAGCGTGAGCTTGCCTCGACCCATTGCTCAGGTTTGCTTTTGGGTCATAATTGAAATGCTCAGTGGCTGAACATTTTAATTGCACAGTAATTGAACAATTGATATAACAATATCAAATGCACCGCTGAGTATTGCAATTTATTGAATTGTCAAGCTGAGTCAAATCCCCTTTGTTTCCTTAAATAGCCACCCGATCACCCAGGAGGGTGGTCGTGAGGCCCATGTTGAATGTGCATTGTGGGTGCAATCCACAAGTGACCCATGCAGAAAAGCACCCGGTGCATTTGGTCACAAGTGACCGCGGCGAGATTACCGGCCATATGGCCTGGTAATAGTATGTGAACAAAGGGGGGGGCTGCAAGACAAGTGAATACAGCATGAGCTTGCCTCGACCCATTGCTCAGGTTTGCTTTCGGGTCATAATTGAAATGCTCAGTGGCTGAACATTGGAATTGCACAGTGATTGAACTATAGATATAACAATATCAAATGCACCATGCTGAGCCATTGCTCAGTCGTTTTTGTATGCGCGCACTCTGAGCATTTGGCACAGCATCGGATGACATTTCAGCCAGGTGCAGCATTTCACACGCTTTGGTGAAGTGCTCCAAACTGAGCCTTCCAATGAACTATTGCAAAAAAGTTCATTCCATGGCTTTACTGAGCACTTTCTCACGGTGCTTTTGACCATGACATGCTCAGCTTGCGTGTGCAAATAGGGTGAAACGCAATGCTGAGCATGTGGCACATGAGCTACGTAAATGCAAACGATCGGAAGGTGCATGCACATTTGCTAGATGGATGCAGGCTCAAGTAGTATTACACCTTCCTGATCTGTACAGTACAGTCGACACTGTAGTACGCAGTACACCTTTGTAAATGTACTGCGGGGCAGAGCAAAAAGCTGTTCAACAATGTAACATGCAATAACGTCAAGCCATCGAGTCATATCTCTCACCTGCATCCCTTTGATGCACCTTGTTGGACAGCTCTGCCTAACTACGGCACAGATGCGCATGTAATCCAAATTAATGTAAGTGGGTCTTAATGGGATGACTTAATATTTGGGTCTAACACAAAGAGTTGATTCACTCCGGTGCCATTGTTGGGGCAAACAATGACTGGCCCGCTTGTTCATTGTCGGGCAGCCACACGCTTTCATACGCACCCCCGATGGGTCATACGCAGGCAACTTTCACACGCCTGGAAGACATTTTACTGCCAGTCTTCCAGCTGCCTATTTTCTTGGTCGGGTTGTCAGCTTGACTGCAGACGCTCACCCGCTTGCGCGTGGAAACCTGAGGCCAATCAGTGTGGATTCGCTTCAGCCTCATCCACATTAGAATAACAATCCCAGCCTATGATTGCTGAGGCTGGTCATGTTCGCGTGGGTATCTCCCACCGCGGGTCATTTTCTTCACGTTCTCACACACCCCGCGCAAGTTGTGGCACCTGGCTTGCAGCCAAAAAATTCCTCGGGCGTGTGGCCTCTTTCTCCGGAGTTCTGTACGCCCGTGAGGCAAAGAGGCCAATGCCAATCTCGGTGGATTAGTACTCGCCTCAAACGCCATAGGGGTGAATGTATATGTGGATCACGGCTCACGGCTGGCGCCCCCTTTGATCATCCCAGACATTCCCCCCTGAAAGTCCAGTATGCATCAGTCAGCAAAAAACTTCAGGCCAAACCAAAGTCATGTTCGGTGGCATGCCACCGAACATATCTCACCCCCCCACACACAAACATCCCCACAGTGAGATTGCCCTTTAAAACTGCCAACATTGCCCAGTAGGTCCCTGTGAACAATTAACCTGGGGAGGATACGCTCATTGTTCGCTGTCACACCAGCGAACATGACTGCATGCCTCTAATATGCCCTCCACAATAAGCTGCTACAACCCACCCAATTTCGGATGTGCTAATGTCAGCCTTGTTCCACCAAAGGTTTCGTAACTCGCTGCAGATCCAGCAGTCAAATGGTGCACCCACATTTTGGCCACCTTGCCTTGATATATGCCCCAAATCGGATATGAAAATTATGAGCCCAAGAGGCCCACCTCCATCAAGACCATGCACGTAACCACAGGCCATCCCCCTTTTGGCCTGTTGCTGCCACTCATATAAGTTCCCCACCTGCGCTTATTCCTCTTCATTCCCTTTAGCTAACCCTTCCCGATCATATAATTCCCAACTGTCCCCAAATAATTCAAAATAGCCATCATGTCAACCCCTTCACAACCACTTTGCATTGGGATGATTAATATTCGTATTCAAATAAATAGTGATATAACCTTAAAGCCTGAGAATTCCCACTTAGGTTCTTGGATTATCCTATGGCACAATCAACACAACATATTCGTATATCTCCCCAATCACCAGCATGCTATTGGCTCTCTCCCAGGAACCCTTTCCCAAACGTTGATACCATTCCTTGGGGCACCCAAAACGTTCATGCACTGTGGTCCTGGTGGGGCATGGATTGAAAATTGCCAATCCAATCCTACTCAAATATTATTCGTTGAGGGAGTATTTATGACTGATGCCAATGATCCCTCCTCATCTCAGAAACCCAATCTAGCATTGATGTTCTTCACATGGTATCCAAACGTTCTATTCATAATGGAAAGCTTTCGAACACAAGATTTCAAGCTTAAAATGCCCAAAGAATATGACTGTACTACTCATTGTCAATGTCAACTCTTTACTCCGACATTTCCCGCTTCAAACTCGACGCCTGCTTCATATCCTGCTGTTTCATCATTGATTTCCAAGCAAAAACTGATACAATTACCCAGTGGATCAGACCTCCCCATGATGACCCTGCCCCATTCCATTATTCAAACCCCCCTCCTCCCTCATCAAAAGACCGGACTAGCTTTTCTCTGGGATCGAGAAATCCCCAATGGCCAATCAGCCCGTAACCTTTGGGCAACCTCACCCCCAGGATCCACTTTTAATGCCAGGCACATCATTACAAACAAGGTCGTTAGCTCATTTGAATCCCTTTCGACCAATACCCCTCTTGGAGGACTGCTTGCGGATGATATGGGATTAGGTAAAACCATTCAGGCCATTGCTCTAATTGGTACCTCCAAGGAGCGGATGATTGCAAACCCCCATCGCTCCACGCCCACCATGATCATCTGCCCCCCTCGCTTAATTACCAACTGGCAATCAGAAATATCCAAGCATGCTCAGGCTGGAGCACTGCATGCCAAAATCTACCATGGTCCCACTCGTCACTCATTATCCCAAGCCGACATCTTAAAATATGATATCATCATCACTTCTTACAATACTATCACCCAAGAATTTAAGCAAACCAATCCCTCTACATCATTCATTTTTCAAATCAATTGGCATCGTATAATCTTGGATGAAGCACAGTGAGTGGCTGAGCTTAAATGATTCAAATTACCTTTTATATCCAATAACCCTTGCCCCCTCTTATAGCTATATTCGCTCTCAATACACTGCCACTCACCGTGCCATTAATAGCCTCCTTTCATCCCGTCGAATATGTTTAACGGGCACACCTATTCACAACACCATTTATGACCTTTTGGGCATAATATCCTTCATCACTCAACCCCAGAGCGCCGATCAAGATAATTGGTCACCATTCATCCTGAGTAGTCTTTCAAAAGGTTGCAATGATATTTTGCATTTGGCATTGCGGCATTTAAGTTTGCGCCGCACCAAAACCACACATCTCGAATCTCTCCCCACTATTAGCCATCATTATGAGCTGCTCCCACTCAACCCGACCATGCAGCAAGAATATTCCACATTATATGAAGAATTTCTATCATCCAAAAGCAAAGGACCAGGAGAGTTTTTCAGAAATATTAATAAGCTGCGAATATGTTGTAACCATCACATCATGCTTAACACAATTGCGGAGGCGGAGCTGGAAGACCCCGAGGGCAGGAGCACTCAGGATAACTCCCCAAGAATCACACGAACTATTGTGGATGTGGAAACATGCATGATGAGTAGTAAAATTGCACACCTCCTACAAAGCTTAATGAAGAACAAACAAACAAGGTGTGGTCCAACGAAATCGGTGGTTTATACCCAATGGACCCAATTTCTAGATTTGTGCGTTAATTCTAATATGCATCCATTACCAATTGACTCCATCTGACTTTTTTATATTGTAGAATTGGTATTGCTCTTGCCCATCACTCTATCCTTTCAGCACAAATTGATGGAACAATTACACCACGAGCGCAGGACAAGGCGCTTGAGAATTTCTTCAATAATCCTGAATGTGAAGTACTCATTGCATCCATTGCCGCGGCTGGAACTGGCCTCAATATAACTTGTGCTAATGTAGTCTATTTAATGGTGAGGGGCCCCCCAAAATTCTCCCCTGATTTTCGGACCCTGACATCCACATTTCCAGGAGCCCAATTGGAACCCAGCCATTGAGGCTCAGGCTGTTGATCGTCTACATCGTATTGGCCAACAACGACCTGTACAGGTCATCCACTATATCACTCCTCATTCAGTTGAGGTCAACATGCGGAAGGTACCTTTCAAGCTCATCTTTCACTTGATTGTATTACTATTCTGAAATCATTCCTTATGGGAATGCCATATTCCAATTACCAATAGGTCCAAGAAAAGAAAAAATCATTAACTGCGTGAGCCTTACTGATATTATATAATTTGTGATTGACAAAGTTGATAACTCCTGTTGACTCTGGCACAGGTCCACAATTATGAACACCATGAGCTGGATCGAACTTCTTCAATATTTCCTCAATGAAAATGAGCAATAGAGTATTATTGCAAGGGAGACGGTGATACATTTCAATTCATATTGTCTATATTCTAACATATTTAGCAAGTTGTTGCATCCTTAAGAGATAATAATCAGATTTTATTACACCTGCACAAATAATTCACAAAATTTTAATTTGTCACAGTGCTATACCGTGACCAATTACTAAGTTATTGCAGAGCATCACCATTAGGCCTAATAACTGGCATGTCAAGTATCTTGAGGGCGCTAGTCTGCATCTTACTACAGCCTTTGAGCCAATCTTGATCAAATACCTGAAATGATAGGCCTTCCGGAATATCACCATCATCTGTCGATCGTAATTCTGGCAATCTATCAATAGTTTTTTTACCCTTTTTTTTAATCCGATTACAAAACTCTATGTCTCTATCCATTTTCAATACCAAATCATTAAATAACTGGGAGCGCCAGCGTAATCCCACTTTGCGGTAAACTTGACGGCCATTTTCCAGTACCTCCTCAGTATCTGAGCATACTCGAGGGTCATTGAATTGTGATGCTAGGATGGGAAATTTAGCCGTATCACACCATTCACGACGGCGCTCACAGGTCTGCACATAATCAAGTAGATCATCATCAGACTTGGTCCACAATGAAGAAGAGATACAGTAACTAACTCTTTGACGAATCTTTGCGAGCTTTTGATTCTCTTTCTTTTTTACCAAATACTCGGCATCCTTTTGAATAGACTTCCATTCTCTTTTCAAATAAGTGAAATATCGCTCCATTAAAGCCGCCACGACCCCATAGTTGTTATGATCCTTGTTCCAACAGTAGTGATGATACTCAGTGCTGACAAGTGCAAGACGGAATGTACGGTAAAACACCATAGACATCAGCTCGTTGAACGGATGTTGCCATGAGCTCTCCCAGTCCCAAGTGAATCGCTTTAGTCCTAGCTTGTGGAGCTCATTTTCGCAGTAGCTTTGGAAACCCTGAGACTGAACCTGTGTTGATGGCTCATTGAACACATCCTCGGGGACATAACCGAGATGACCAGCCACTTGAATTGCAATTTCACGCTCTTCTGTGCTGGGTGGTGTTGGTAGTGAGGAAAAATCCTTATCCCTAACTTTGAGTAGGAACAGGCAATGTGCGTGTACTGCTGATCTCATTCCATGGACATTCTCTGGAAGTTCTGCCTTCAGCCATTTTTGTTGCTCCTTCTGGCTTGCACGTTTCGCCACATTGTGAGCTTTGCGGGCCTGGTTCCTTTGCTGTCTGACCTCGGATTGTTCAAGCATACTCTGGGCGAGGCCCAGCTGAGGATGGGTGAACTCACTATTTGATTGAGTGCCTTGCTCATGCGCTGTGAAATTGTCCCTCGTTGGTTCATCATTTCTTTCACTTTGAGTCGGAGACATGTTCTCATCCTCATCATCCACCATTGTTTCTCTTGATGTACTGGCATGACCCGTTCTTGGTTTGGAGGCATATGGATGATGACGTCCACTGACTTTCTCTTTATGGACCAGAGGTGAAGACGCATAAAGTTCATCCCCTGCTATGCAAATCATCAGTTAACACATCAAAACATTAATGAAGACTGGTCATCCTCACGATCTTCAATTGGCTCCTGAGATCGGACTGACTTGCCTTTAGGTGCCATATCTAACCCATGAAACAAACATATCAAATTGTGAATAAGTTTCTACTCCAAAATTCAAATGACTTACTTTGATGAAGCGTCAATACTGGATTTCCCTCCGACAGACCGCTCCACGATACATTTTCCAAAGGTCTTTTTCGTCGCCCCCCATCCACGCGCCTTTCATCACCCACATGAACCTGCGATCCTGATGGAATATTGAGGGTTGGCTGTTTACTTTGGCCAAAGGGATCCTGGGATGCGACTGGACTCCGACCGGGATTAAGGAGGAACTCACGTGGAAATTTTGATTGGGGATTAGCGTGTGAGGAGATTTGAGGTGTGCCTTCTGGCCCCTGAGACACATGAATTTGTGTATTAGTGGGATTCGGGGGAATTGGAGTGACAGAAATATTTGGGATCGACCAAGTGCTTGAAGTTGGAGCCTTTGGATTGCCCACATCAATGTTAAGACCTGATACATTCATTGAGGATGCGATAGGGGTTGTGAGAGGAATGTTGGGACTCAATGGTGACTGTGTTTGAACATATTCTATGCTAGATTCACTATTTGAGTCATGAACAGAACCTGAACGGGATTTATGTGACTTGAAAGATGACATAAGGGCCGAAAAAGTACAGTAATATTTTTAACTAGATAAAACACCTCAGTATTATGATAAAATAGAGTGATATGAGATGAAATCTTTTGAAATTTAGAATAGAGAAATTCTATGAATAGTTGGAACTAAGTGTTGTGTGGAAGTCGGATAAGACTCTTTTGAGGAGAATCCTCCCTGCCTCCTCTTGAGCTCCTCCGCTTTTGTCGGAAACCACCCTGCACGGCCTACCAGCATATAATGTGATATTTCCTTGATCTGAAAGGGGACCCATCATCCATAGGTAATCATATTTGGTAACATTTCCGCCTCCCCATTGTCACATTTTGTGAATTATCCAAACTGCCAATATATGCATTGAAATTCCCCAACATTGTACATCTGTAAAGGGGTATATTCATGAAGGATTTACCCACAAAAGAGACATCACCTTTTCACGAAAGGCAAGACAATCCAAATCACATTCCAACTGATTCAAAGCCCGCCGTACTCAAACCAAATACCAAGACTTTAGCTGCACTCCAACCCCTTATGTAATAGAGTTATATAGTTATGTCTGTAATAAGGTTTAAACCATGTACGATGGCGTGCCAGCGTACATGGATTAAATGTTAATCCCCTCAATTCAATGGTAACACTTCACTAATGGAACCCCCTCAATGGTCAAACCCGCACTATCACAATGTGTAAATAAACTAGAATATGTATGAGCATTGAGCAGCATGGCATTTTACCCAATTAAAAGCCTAACCAATTCCGCCATCCAGATGAGACATGTTAAACTTTATCCACTGCAGCTCATGCTCCATTACAAATGGGATAAAATCCTCAGCTGGCTCAAATCATCTCCCCCTTCATAAATAATCACTGAATTTTATTTCCAATTAATAACACTCCTAAACACTTTCACATCAACCATAGATATTTATACACAAACCAACCGTACTCCCAATTCCTGCAACAATGACAACCCGGCCATATTCCTCAATGCGTATATGCATGTGTCAACACTGCTCAACTCAAACACATTCTTCCCCTGAGGGTGATAGGCAAGGAGTTGCCTTCACACCTTTCCAATATAAACAGCACATTAAAAAGCTCAAATCAACCATTGCACCCAAATCTCTTCCAAACATCCCTACTTCTGCATCAGGATCTGGGTGCCCACAAATTCTATTGGATCAAATCTTCCCAGCTGATTATTCACGTTTGACCCAAAGCACTTTCCCAACTCCAGCGGGTCTCAATTCAACTGCACAGAAACCATATAGTGGCAGTCAAACCCTTCCCCCACAAGACCTAGGAATGATAATATCTGCCATTCTATCATTAAGGTATAATTTACCCCGCAGGGCTTCACGCATACTCAACCCCGCCCTGAACCTGCTGATCAAGTCCAGTATCTCAAGCTCAGCTGGTCCCCCCGCTCCTGCATTCCATATACCTCAAGATCTGAGTACCATATTTGAACATCTCCAATTGGAGCCAGTGATTCAAAACTATATATGTTGTCCTCAATGTTTCTCTCTTAATGGCCTTACTGAATCAGTCACAACTGACCAACCCCACTGTCAACGCCATAATGACCCAAATGATCATGATCCCCCTTGCACACAATCATTAGGCAAATTCATCTATTCATCTGAACCCCACACCCAAAACACAACCAACATGAAGCAAAAATTTATACCAACAAAACATTTCATTTATCAACCATTCAAAAATTGGCTTGCCAGATTCCTCCAGCGGGCTGGAATTATGGACATTCTGCATCAACATCAACAATCCCAAACTCCCGAAGATTCCCCAAAACGTGACGTCTGGGATGGATTGGTCTGGAGACGCTTCACTGGCACTAGAAATATCCATGACCCCCCATTCATGTCCATTCCTGGTGCATTGGCCTTCTCCATATATGTGGACTGGTTTAATGCACATGGAAGGTCAACCCGGTTGGCTAGCATTGGACCTATCATGCTTATTTGTCTTAATCTCCCCCCAAGTGAAAGATTGAAGCCCGAGAATGTCTATGTTGCAGGAATCATCCCTGGTCCGAAGGAGCCAACTGCGCTTCAATTGAATTATCTATTAATGCCACTCATCAAAGAGCTCAAAGAGCTATGGCAAGGTTACCATTTTGCACCCACCTCAACAGGTCCATCAGGATCCTTTATCCGTGTTGCCATCCTCACAGCCATTGCGGATGTGGTTGCCATGCGCAAGCTTACTGGATTTATTTCCCATTCAGGAAACCACTTTTGTAATTTTTGCACCATTCACAAAGCTCAAATTGAAGAAATTGGTCCTCAATCTCACTACACGCGCTCATACCAAAGTCATAAATCAACCATTGCCAAATGGCTTCGGGCAACCCCACAACAAAGACAAGCAATTTTCTCTGAGTATGGAGTGCGATATTCAATTTTGGAAGACCTTCCGTATTGGGATGCAACCAGAATGGTTAATCTTGACATAATGCATAATTTAATACTTGGAATTTTGAAGGATCATGCAACTTTCAAATTGTGCATTCCAGAGGCGAAATCAAAAATTTACTTCAGGTCCCGCAGGAAATCCAATGACACCAACAGTTCAGACTCAGATTCCATGACCTCCAACAGCTCTCTTGATAAAATCACATTGAGAGAGGCCCGCTCCCTGAGAAGAGACGCAGCAAAAATAATAAATGAGCCACTCCCCACTACTTCCACCCGAAAAAACTACTTCCCAATGCCCACCCCTAACACAGAACATCCATCTAGTGGTTCTGCGGAGATTCCTTCATTTGATGCCGATTACATCCCCACTTCTGAAATACCCTCTGAATTGGATATCACTGCACTGAGTGATCACCAGATCAAGGGTGAGGCTCTTGAGCATCTCCGACAAATCATATCTGAGACCATAATTCCCTCATCATGGACAAGAGTTCCCCGCAAAATGGGTTCCCCCTCTCATGGTAGCTTAAAAGCCGCTGAATGGGCTCTCTTATATAAGGTCTATATTCCATTTCTAATGCTCAGTCAACAGATGTCATTAGATGCACACCAATCTGCCAACACTCAAAGAAAAATGGGTCAGTCAGAAGAACTTGCAAATGAACTAGCCAAGAATACATTCCATTTGATTAGTGCTATCAACATTGCCACAAGCTGGACTGTTTCAATAGATGATGCGACTGCATTTGCTGAACATTGGAAAAAATTCCGCCTTTCCAATCAACACCTGTTCCCAAAACAGAAAAGTAAACCAAATCATCATTTTGCTGATCATATTCCCGAACTCTTCCAACGTTGGGGCCCAGCACAAGCCTCAGCCACATGGGGCTATGAGCGCTTGATTGGAGTATTTGCAAAGATGCCAACAAATAACAAGATATGTAAGTCAATTAATAAGATCAATATATTCACATTGATTAAACACCTGAACTGAATAAGACTAACTTTTTGCAACTCTGAATAGATGATATAGATAAAACCTTACTTCAACATATCTGTCGATGTTCCAACCTTTCCGTTCTCCTGAAATCCCCATCTGTGCCATGTGAAATAAAACAGCTTTTCGAATCACAGCCACCTGCCGTGTTCAATCACCATAAATATAACAAGCCATCCCGCCATGACCAACAAAATTATGATTGCCTGGTTGAGTACTTACAGACTTTTCATGCAACAAGGGAAATAGTTGATTGGATCAGCTTAGACACTACCGTGCAATCCACAAGTCCTCCCACTTCAAGGATTGTCTCACCTTGGTATTTTCCAGTTTCAAACATTAATATTGGGAACAATATATTTTCAACTGAATCCAAAAATATCAGCAACAGTGTGATATGTTTTCTGAGGGGCAACTCACGACAATTTGGTATTATTGATAGCATTTTCAAAGTCTCTGAGCCATCTAGCATACTGAACAATAACTTTCTGATTTTAAAACCTTTGAAGATTGATGTGAATTTCCTACCAGATTGGCCACATCTGAATATTTATAAAGCTGTTGGTTTTGATGATGGACACTTGATTATATCTGAAGAAGAAATAGAAGGTAACTGTGGATTGTATGATAACAAAGCTCTGTCATGTGGACTGCTTGTAATGATAAAGCCGTTATTTCATGATATTTAGTCTACTAAAATGCAAATCTCTCAGATTCATTAGCAATTTTGCTAGTGAAATAATTGCCTCAAAATTTAGTGACAGAGACATTCCATTGTGACAAGCAAAGCCCATTATTTCACATTGCCACAAAGAAGTTACTATTTTGACATTGGGTACAGTGTGAATAAGCCAAGTCCAATGATCAAATGACCCACACACTCACCTTTCACAGCATCCAAAATTTCTAACTGCGCCATCATCATGTTGGAAGCGGAATCGGCGTTTGCGTACCCACACCCGCATGTGCACCCGCACGCGCCAATGCACACGCACACCCACCGGCACGCGCCAATGCACACGCCCACGCACCTGCACATGCTCCCGCACACGCCAATGCACACGCAAACCCACCCGCACACGCCAATGCACACGCAAACGCACCCGCCCCCACGCATGCACACACACACTTCATGGATGACCTGGTGAAGTCAAACCCCCCGCCTACATCAAGACTGGCTGAAGGACATCTTTGATGTGTGTGTGTGCAAACAGGCGGGTCTGGTGTAATTTTTACCAATCATCGGACGGTTGTGGGATGATCAGGCGGTGAGGAATCTGAGTTGAAGGCACAGGGGAACCAATATTATTGGATGTCACAGGATTTGGTGTAAGACCAGAGTGTGACGTGTGCTCGACGTTCACTTGATTTTCGCTTGACGTGAGCTCGACTTTTATCCTGCTTGACGTTTGCTTGACGTGAAGTCAATCGCCGACGATTGACACGAGATTCGCCCCGGTGTCTGTCTGTCTTGTATTATCAGCAGTGACTTGATTCATTTTCATTGATAATTTTGATACTTCTTTTTATGAAGCATCAAAACACTTTTTCAAGGCAATGGTATATGTCTTTACTTCAGTAAATGAACGTGAAATGTCATCAAGGAATTTCTTGTTATCTGTCTTTATAATATTTATGGCTTGTTTAATTCTTGTTTCAATTATGTCATCAATATTGAATTTAGAATATTTTTCTGTTAACTCTTTAATAATGGCAGATTGTTCATTTAGTTTATTGCCAAAAGAATTATCATTTTTGGGAGTTTTAATTGTTCTTAAAACTTTTTCAAAACACATAAGTGTTTCATTAATTTGGCACAGACTCAAGTTGTTTGTTTTAATGTTGTTTCAAATGGTTTCATTTTTATCAAAAAGATGTTCTTTCATGTCATTTATAGCTTCATACAACTCTGGGATGGAATCAAATATTTCAGAAATCATTTCTGGAATCTTAATCTGGCTTCCTCATTCTTCTGTAATTCCATCATGGTTCTGGCCATCTGAAATACATTTTCCATGGCACCCTGCTGAATCTTTGGAATCTTGTAGCCCTGGCTGTAAGGCTTTGGGGCTGGTGCCTTCCCTTTGCCCTTGTTTTGAGCTTGTGGCTGCTCTTTCACGTTGGAATTTCTGCTGATGGCCACTGGGGCTGGTCTTGGCACTTGCTTTGGTGGTGGAGGGTTTTTTTTCCTCCATTCTTCTGTTAAAAGAATCATATTCTTCTTCTCCATCAATGGATGCCATCCATTGAGTAACTTGCAAGTGTTGGGATGACCCAGGAATTTTCTTACAGTCAGAAATGAGTTCATGCAGTTCTTCCACAGATCTGCAAGGATCTGGTACTCTTTGTTCTGAAGTGCATTGTTGTAAGCCTTCTGGCTGGGTTTGTAAATGTTCACTGAGGCTTCTTGTGGAAATGTCAGCTCTTTTTGAAGGTGAAATAGTGTCATCAGCTTCAGAATTGGACAATTTATGGCTGTGGAAGTCTTTTACTGACCCTTGTCCTTCTGTATCTGATTGGCTTCTGCCATAATCACGTGTATGACCTTTTTGAAAGCTGCTTGAGGGCTTATAGCTTGCTCCTGATCTGGTTGAAGGCATTTTTAATGATTAAAAAGGTTTAAAATAGTAATTTTACATCAAAAACTTACTATTTGCCAAATTCTTAGCTTTCTGAAAAGTATTACTGATATCCAAGTTGATCAATTCAGAAGAAATTGGCTCTTGTTGGTTATTCTGAGTTATAATAACACTGCTTGCAGGAATAATGCTAGTAACTGTGGAGGCTGTTTCAATATTTGCTTGTCTTGCCACATTGTCAGACACTAAAAGTAACTAAATAAGCCAACCAATTAAGTAAAAAAAGGTTTTTCAAAAGAGAAATAAAAAATAAAGCCTCACTTATAATTATAAAAAGAAATTATTTTTAAGAATTTTTTTTGAATTATAAGTATTTTTTATATATTTTGAAATTATTCAATATAAGAAAAAAGATTAAAAAACAGTAAAACATTATGCCACAGGTAAAATGTTATGGCTGGGCCCCCAAATGTAAGGTGTGGATATGAAACTTTGATAAAATATCAAGTGCTTTTCTGATCCTCAAAATTTGTATGAGGTAAAATTATTTAGAAATAGTAAAAAATAGTATTTTTAAAGAGAAAACACACCAATTTTATTGTTTTTAACCTTATAAGTATAAAACAATAATATAATAAAAATTTATTGTTTTACAAACAATAAAGATTTATCCAAAAATGCTCTACAAGAGATATTTAAGGCTACAAAAGAAATTTCTTCAAGAGAAATTTCAATTTTAATTAATTGAGAAAAGAACTGCAAGCAATTAATTAAAGAACAAAGTCTTTAAAAAGATATTTAAAAAGAAAACACACCCAAAAGTGACCAAAGTGAATTTGGCAACAAAGTGACAAAGCTAACAGTGATGAAAGATGCTTTAATTCACTTTTGGGGTGGTTCAGGGGTAAAAATGATTATAAGAGTTACAAAAAATGATTATAATGATTCTTTAACATGGTTGTAGGGCCAAAATGCTTAAAAAACAGTGGTTTTAATCTTTTATGGATTGGTTTAACAGTGTTTAAACTAATTATAAAAGGAAAAGATTCTAACATAAAGAGAAAAGTGGGGCAAAGAAGACATTCTTTTATAGCCATCAATTTTCTTACTCAAAAAGTAAAATTTACTCTTTTCAGTCGTGAAAAACGGTCTGATACCAGAAAAGCCAATTATGGCATTATTAAACCCTGGCTTAGACCAAAAAAGGGCTGGTTTAAGCCATTTTAGACTCTTAAATCAGCCATTACTGTAGCAATACCTGGTCTAGAGCCTTAAAAACACGTCAGAATGTGCTACAAGGCGTAGAAACCAGTTAAAACTGCTTTTACTAACATTGTTTTAACTTAAGGGTAGTTTTACCCTCTTGGCAGCAGTTAAAACTACCCTGGTTGGTATCAAAACCTCATCATCAATTGAGTCACAGACCCTGTGACTCATTCCAGGCCAACAGTAATGAACTCTTCTGTGTATTTTGACATCTCACGCCAGTCAGCAAGGAATTTGGGGGTCTAGCTCCCCCTTAGAGCTACAGTGTCTTTTCCCCCCCAGAATTAATCTTTCCAATTTATTTTTTCTTTAATTCCTCATCATGTAATACAATTATAATTTACATATGTAATTAAATTGAGTTTTTAATGACACATCTGTAATAATTGATACCTAATATGTAAATTGAAGTTCACTTACTTAATACACGCGCACATTTTGACACTTCAATTGAAAATACTTCAATTCCTCATAACTTCTAAACCAAACACAACACCCCAATTTTCACATAAAAATTGATGGTTAACACCACATGTGGTGTGAATGAAATTAAGGTTTTGAGGATTCTCATATTTTTGTACAAAAAATACTAAAAACTTAATTTAAGCTTATTCAGAGTTGAGTTACAGAAATTTCATCCAGAGGTGACCACACTTTATTTTATATGAGGAATCCAATGGTGTGATAGTTTTTTTATGTTTATCATGTATAAAAAGTTATAATATATTTTATATAACTTTTTCCCAAAAATATTTTAATTTCATAATTTTTATTAAAAATTCATTTTTACTTAATTTTTACAAGTAAAATGTGTTTTCATAATTTTAAATTTTATTGTCATTTTATTTTTACATTATAATCAAATCTTGATTTTAGAATATAAATTTGTATTTATATTTCAATTTTTATTTTTATAATATGAATAAATTTATTTTATTTATATTTGTATCTTAATTTATCATTTGTGGTCTTTTGGGTATATGAAAATACCTCTAAGGCTCATAAATATCATAAGTGACAGAGATCTCCAATTCACATCTGCACTTTGGACCAATATTCATGGATTGTTTGGGACTGAGTTATCATTTTCTACACCAAATAACCCTCAAACAGATGGGCCAACAAAGAGAATGATTCAAGCTTTAGAAGATATTAACAGGAGAATTTGTGCTTATGGATTAGAACTCAAAGACTCAGATGGCTTTACCCATGACTGGTGCACGCTGATACCTCCATTTGAAATGGCATACAAGACATCAGTCCATTCTTTCACAGGTCAAACTCCTGCTATGTTAGAAAAAGGATGGAATCCAAGACTCCTGCATACGCACTGAGGAAGAACTTCATTGACATTCATACTACAGCTTCCAGCTTCAAGATAATGCTTGATAAAGTGAAACATCATGCAAAACAGAGTATGCATGACGCTTTTGACTATGCAAAACAGAAGTGGGACAAGAGTCACAAAGTACCAGACTTCAAAGTAGGGGACTTACTTCATGTTTCAACCTTTAATTTGAATAATATCAAAGGCCCAAAGAAACTTAAAGATTCGCATGTAGGACCTTTTGTTATTGTTGCCTTACATGTAACCAATGCAGTTCAAGGGGAATTGAGTGGTTAGTTGGAAAGTAAACACCCCACCTTTCAAGTCAGCTTGGTAAACCCTTATCAACCAAGTGACAAAGAATCGTTTCCTTTAAGGAACCCAGCTCCTTTGACTGTACCGCCAGTGGAACAGATTGAAGACAAAAAGATAAAGAAGTTCATTAAAGAAAGGAGACTTAGGGGTAAAAATCAAAGAGAATATCTTGTCAGATATAGAATTCCAGTACATGAAGATGAATGGCAGGCAGAATAATAAATACCTGACTCAGATAAACTCTTAAGAAGATTTAGACATGAAAGAAGGCCACATGCCTGAATATGTCTATAAATTTGCTTTGAATTATTTAATCTGAGTAATGTAAAGTGGTTGGACAGTGGATATTAACCCCCTTTTGGGGTCCTTTTCTTCCTTATACCATTGATAAAATTGTACTACAATATTCTCTTGGTGGGAGGGAATATGAGCCTTGAGGTATATTTTACATACCCAAATAGGCCACAATTACCTTAAAAATATATTCTGAAATATGCATAACCCATAAGTCATGCATATATTAAAAATTAATCATTTTTTATTTCAGAAAAGATGAATACCTTTTTATTGAGGAAGTAAATCCATGAATTTAAGGCCAGATTTGGATTCTACACATAACTTCATTTAGGGTAGCTCCATAGAGTGAATATTCCAAATCAACTCTTTGAGATTTTAATATGGAAAATACTTCAATTCCACATCATCAATACCACATAAAACATCCATCAAAATGTTTGTTTTTCTCAATTTCATGCCAAAATAATGGGAATGTGAGAAATCCCATGTTACTAATACACTAAGAATGGTGTTATGCATGTTTGTGGCACTTAATATTATGGTATTTTTACATGCATGTTTGGTACACCCATAGTGGATATCTCACTTGAAGCTTTAATTTCTATTTTGACGTAAAAAATAGTCAAGGGGGACAAAAGAAATCAAAGAGAGCGAGGGTACCCAACTTCTGGGGCCTCTGAGGCGTGGACAGCACCAAAGGTGGATAAATGGCTGATCTTGGCCCAATTAGTAAACTTAAACCTTTTGGTACCTTGGTTACCATGTCACAACTTCAGTAAATCATAAGAAAATAGCAAATAACCTGCTATTTTGACATGCCAAGGAGGTAAAGAGCAACTCAGACTCCTGTAACCATGTTAATTCTTAATGAATTTCCATTTATAAGCCCCAAAGGAGTAATTAAAACCCTTTTTGGACTAGTATTAATTGATTTACCTCATAGCAACTAACCATATACTGCTTTTTGCAATTCTATGTAGAAAAGAGGTTAAAACTTCAAAAATTCATTCAAAATACAATTCTTAATTAATATTTCTGAACCTTTCAGAACCAATTTAGAGCTGTATAATCCATATGAAAACCAAACATAATTATACTTTTACATTTAAAATGAAAAGTTTTACTCACAGTGCATTTTTGATCATTCCACGTGCAACACAGAATCTTTAAAAATTTACAGAAAATACAAATAACCTGCTATTTTGATGTGCCAAGGAGGTAAAGAGCAGCTCAGACTCCGGTAACCATGTCAATTCTTAATGAATTTCCATTGATAAACCCCAAAAGAGTAATTAAGACACTCTTTGGACTATTATCCATTGATTTACCTCATAGCAACCAGCCATATAGTGCTATTTGCAATTCTAGGTAGAAATGAGGTAAAAACTTCAAAAATTCATTCAAAACACAATTCTTAATGAATAATTCTGAAACTTCCAGGACCCATTACAAGATGTATAATCCATATAAAAAACAAAAATAATTATACTTTTATATGCAAAATCAAAAGTTTTACTTACAGTCCATTTTTGATGATTCCGCATGAAACACCAAATCTTTAGAAATTTACAGAAAATACATTCTGTGATGGAATTTCCAATAACATTGATATCTTTGAGAAATCAGTTATTCTTTCGGAATAAAAGAAGATTTACAGTTGTTACTCTTTTTATTCTTAACCATAAATTGGTTGGTAGTCGCGTAAAAGCCTCAATTAAGTAATTATGATAATCTTACATGACAACAGATGATGCAATCAATAAATCCAAAAAGGTTTTTTGTTTTCTCACTGACTAGCTTTTCAGCTTGTTCCATGGCACGCCTCTGTGAGCTGTATTAGACTTAAAAGAGGCTTCCTCTTGCTGTTTTTTTCCAGATCATTACATTATTCAATTATACCTTTAGTACCAACAAGTAAGTACTAGTTAAATATTTTCTTAAGTGTTTTATTCTTTCAGCAATCAATTAGAAAGACTTGAAACCATAGATATAAACTATATATTGCTTTAGTATTGTTACAAATAAATTTCAATCCATTAACTCCACACTTCTACGTCAAATCTCTCTACTATTATCTTCTAAAAGGCTCATTGGATTAATAGTGAGTGATTTATCCTAATTCTTAAAGTTTTTCTCTAGTAATAGCTTTCATCAAGAGTTATATTCATAATTATTTTTGTAAAATATAATTATATATCCAAAGAATTTTTTTTTAATAAAAGAAGTTTTTATTATTAAATTGTTCTTGTAATTGATTCTTGTAGAAAATCACTGCTTACTGTTATAATCACTAGTAGTGTAGAACACATAAAAGAAATAAGTCTTTAATCATTTAATTGTGGTTATAATAATTTTTATTATTATATTTCAGCAGAACAGTCATAGTACTGTTGATTAATAGTAATATTATCAACAGTTTCATAGACACATCTTACACGTAACTTTCTTTTAATTCCAATTTAAAGTAACCAGTGTTCTTGTTAACTGCAAGTAACTTTAATCCTCATTTGCATTAAATATTTTAAGTATTAATATGAAATAAACTTATTTATATCAAATTGATATCATGAAAAGGTTAGAAATAGATTTTCAAGCAAAAATCTCTTAAACTCAATTTCTAATTAATTTTTGAAAAAAATATTGATTTTCTTTGATTATAATTTAAAGAGTAAATCTTCAGGCTAATTACCAATAAACCTTGTTTATAAAAAATTATGATGATTTCTTATATACACCAATAAAATTAAATTGTAAGTTGTGTGAAAGCTTCAGGAAAACTCATTAAGAATTGGATTCTTAATGAATTTTTGAGGTTATTACTATTCCTCCATGTAAAATAGCAATACACACCAAACCTCAAATTTTGATAAGGTTTCAATGCTTTTAGCTTTAATGTTTTAAGCTTATTTAAGATTTTTAAACTTAATTAAGCTGTTACAGCCCTTCAAACCTTAATTTCAAGCTTGCATATTGGGATTTACCCTTTGGAAGCTTGAAATTCCTGTCTGAATTGGGATTTAACCAGGTTAAACCTTAAGGTTAGCTCAAATTCTACTCTCAAAGCTTAAATAACGTTGAAAATCTACCAATACAGGTGGACAACCTTAATTTAATCCTTGCAGATCCAAAAAATTGGGTACCCCAGCTCTGTTTGGTCTTTTTCCTTTGTCCCACCTCTTTCCTGGATTTTGCCCTTTCATTCATTTAGAGCCATACTATGGCCTTAAACCCTTTTAAATTGAGCTCACAGAGGATTGACAGCCTGTATTCAAAATCCTTAGCCAATTCAGTAAATATACACAACACCTTAATTTTAACTAAAAGCTTGGTATGTTTGCATAAACCTCATGCAACTTTAACTTTAAGCTTAATTAAGCTTAAATCTAATTTTTTGAAAAAAAAAATTAAGATAGTTTCAATTGTACTGTGAGATTCTGGAATCTTCTAATAACATAATAAATAATCATTTTTGGGTATAACATCCTATGGGTGTACCCTAGGTTATTTTTGGTGTAGAATCCAAAAATGATATAATAATTATAACTTTGTTTATCCAAAAAAAGTGGTACTTTTTTTTCTAAATCTATTTGAATAGTCTGTTCAAGAATAAATCAACTGTTTATAAGGTTTTTTGTGGCCTTATGGGTATGTCATACATACCTCACAGGCTCACACTTATCTTCTTGACAGTGATTATTCTCCTTTATCCTCTCATGGTAGCTGGTATCAAGTTCTAGAGTAACGTACGTTAAGTCTTGAAAAGAATTAATGATTGAAGGATGGGAGGCCAGTTGATCCAGAATTATGGAGGCCAATTGCTTCCTGAAAATATGAATAAGAGCCCTTTAACCCAAATCCCCAATTCCTGACACCACACTTCTGAAGTCAACAATTCATAAAACAACATGACCTCCTTCCTTCAGTCTTAGGTCATCCAGCTCTGCTTCAGCTTTTCTAACTTTCCATGGGTCCCCAAATAAAGGAAAGAGTTGGTAGTCAAATAAGGCCCACATATTGGGGAGGTAAGTTGGGTCTTCATTGGTGAGATTGGAAAGGTAGTTCTCAATCCATTTTGAAGTTGTGCCAATGAGAAATGAAGGTGTATTAAGAACTTTCTCCCTGTATTCAGAGAAATTTTCCTTGTCAGTATTAATGATAATCTGGAAGTACTGAATAAAACTTCTTCCTTTGAAGGGCTGATTCCCATAAAATAAGGCTGGTGCCTTCATAGAGGATTTCTTGAAGTTTCAGAATATTGAAGATTTTTGATCATTTGGGTCATTTGTTGCATGATGGCCAATAAATATGGTTCAGACTTATGAGAGACAGGATGATTACACTAGGCTAGGGTTTATTCTCCATTACTCTGAGATTTCCCCACAGAATCAGGGGCATCCTCATTACAATAAGACTCTTAATATTACACAGAACTCCTTCTCCTCTGCATCATCCTCACCAGGACCTTTCAGAGTGGTCCTTGAAGTTCCTGGAAAAGTTTCAACTACTCCTGAAAATGAATTTTATCTTCTTATGCCTCTTCCTTCCTTCCTGTATTTTTCTGCTCCTTCCTTTATTACTCTTCTCCTTCCATTATTGGTCCCCTGTGCATTTGCGCCCTCAGTTGAGGAACTGCTGAGGTTCCATCAAGAGGTGCTATTGGTGGTGGATTGAGAACAGCTTGAGCCATAGCCTGAGATCTTGTCTTTCTTGCAAGAGCTGAATTTTGGATAGGAATGACTTTCAGAAGAAAATGAGAAATGAAAAAATGAAATCCAAAATTGAGCATGAAGAACTTGAGGCAATTAAAATGAAATCTTTGAGTCAATATCACAATAAATATTCTTTAGGAAATAAAAATCAATAATATTGAGGAAAATCCAAATCAATAATATTGAGCCAAATCCAAATCAATAATTCCTTTTATATCAGAAAATCAAAAAATGAATCTTGAAGAGTAAGTGGATCAATAAAATCAATAAGTCTCCAGGATAAGGTAAATCAAGAATCAAACAAGTCAATGGAATCTGAAGTTCAATCAAATTCTTGAGGTCAAAATCAATTATATGGAAAATCAAATAAAAATCTTACTTCAAATCAAAATTCTTGAGTAATATTTCAAAATGAGCCTTGATGAATAAAGATCTGTGTCTGAAATAAAATTTGAGACCAATTTAACAATCAAAATAGCCTGGGACCCAAATTAAGATAGAGTGGATTAAAAATTATTAAAGTGGTCAGCCAAACACAATTTTAAAAGAAAGAAAGTTCAATAATTATTGAAAGAGAAAAATATAAAGAGAAATAAATTTTCCAAAATAAAGAATGAGTGGGAGAAAATTCAGAAGAAATGAAAAATGACAAGTTCATAAAGCTGCAAGGAATCATAATTTTGATGAAATGAGTGAATCAAATGATAAAATAAGGAATGAACAGAATGAAAAGAAATTGCATGTTAATTAATCTAATGTAACTGGGGCTCTTGGGGAAAACAAGAGTGTCCTGGAACTCACTTGGAGGGCTCCAAAAGGCTAGAGAAAATAATTGAGATATATATTTATTTAAGGAAAATGAGAGAAAGTAAAAATATGCCAAAGATAGGAAAAGAAGCTGGAGGCCAAAGATACTAAAGAAAATAAAAAGACCAAAAAACCAACCAAATTACTCCTTGATTCAATTTTTCAACCTTCCCGAAGTAACAATGTAATAAGTAAAGGATAAGACCACCAATATCCACTGACAGGAAAAGAAGAAGGTGCAAATGAGTAACTTATGAATATCAGTATTTACTTCCAAGAATGGAAATAATATAATAAATGAAAGAAATCCAATAGATTGCGTAACTGGGGAAAAGTCCCCAGGGGTGAAAAGGTGGCCAGTATATGTGAAAAGTCAAAATACTGATCCTGGAGGGTTGATCACCCAGCTGTATTGACTGTTTTGGCTCAATACAAATCAGGCCCTCTTGAGATTGAAATGTGTGGCTTTAATTCCCACATTGGAAACCAAATTTACAAAAAAGGGTCAATGCCATACAGGTTGCCTGAATCCAGCCTGTATGGACCGATTGAGTGGTCCAAGGAGTTCTGGAGCTCTTTATGCCTTTCCAACTGATTTTGTAATGAAAACCCTTTTTAAACTGCCCTTGAAGAATCCTGGGTAAATTGAAATGACCAACACCTGAAGAGTCAGGTGATTGGTGTCCTCAAATAGTCCTCTGGATACCACCATGAATTACAAGATTGAGTGACTGGAGTCTTCCTTTGAAAGCAAATGTGGATTGGTGACTTGACATAAAATTATGAACTGGATTCTTGAGAGCATGACCATTGGACCTTTGAGAAAAATGGTTTATAATGGTATATAATACCATATATGCCTCATTCTTGTAGGAGGGTTTCCCTTGTCTTGAGGGGAAACCTTTTTAAAGGTGACTGGTGGCCCCTTGTGGCTGCCAGAGGCCATGAATTGCATCTTGAGGGTCCATGGTCAATTATGGCTATTTTGGTCCCTTGATATTTGTGGACCAAAATGGTGCTAGGCAGGTCCACTTGTGGCTTGTGACCCAGTAGTCTGCCCCCTTAGCCCCTTTTGACCTCATTGGACTTAGGGCAAAAGGGGCCTAAAGTGTCCCACAAACCATGGCATATGGACTGCGGGCCAAAGAGTCCATAGGGGGCCTAAATGGTTCCAAAACATCATTTAGGCCAGAAACCCACTAATCAAAGGGGGTATCTTCAGAAGCCCTGGGTATGGCTTAAGGGCCTAAAACCACTGAAATTTTCCTGGGGTGTCAGGCTGAGTCTATGATAGACTAATAGAAAAAGTATATACAGCTCTAACGGTGCCTGTGACAAGGATAAAAATCGATTAAAAGGAGTTTTAAGGAGTATTTAAGGGCTTTAATAAATATTTCTAGTGGTGGAGAGTTCTATTGAAAGCCCTGGGTGCAATAATTATCTGTTGGGTTACAATAATAACTACTACAATACTCCACATTAGAAGTATACCTGATTATGTTCCAAGAGCATAGCTTTTTTGGACAGTTGTACTACGTAGGAATTCAACAGAGGGATGAGGATTCCTCTTTTGGGAGGAGAAAGAGCCCTTTTTATCTTGAAATTGGGTGGAAAGGTCCTCTGGAACACTTCATTTGGGGGAAATGAAGATTTTTTCACTTCAAGGTATTGGCTTGTGGTTTCCACAAGGCCTGTATGCTGTGTATTGTGCTCAGATGGGGCTTTGAAACCACATCTGGGAAGTTTTCCCCAATACAGGGCGAAAATTTTCATCTGGGAACCACACAGCCCTCTTCCAACATGTATGAGGCATAGAATACTGTACAGAACCTGTATGGGACCCCAGTATTGGATGAACTATGAGTTATTGAAGTATAAACATTCTTCTTCCTCTTTTTGACACCTCATAATCATAGTTATGGGGAAGTATCCCACAGTAATGGTGTATTAGCCAAACTGTGGGATTTTGATCTTAAAGCTGCTATAGATTTGTCATTTTTTACGATATTGAGCTCCAAGTTGGTTCATTGTGTAGCCCTGGATGAGATCTACACAATTGTACCTCATTTGGTATGGCTAACATTAAATGTGCCAAAGTTGTTCCATGTTCAATTTTTGTTCTTTAAATGTATGATTGTCTCAAAATCTGTATGGAACTTATTTTTCCCATAGCTTTTGTTCTTCATGAGATATGGGGAAATGGATGACACCATCAGATATCCCTTATTGTGCTAATTCCAAAAATACCCCACTGTGAGTATCTCACACCAAAAATGTGGAAGTTAGATGAGAGGTGAATATTTTATTCACCCTTATTCAACCTTATTTTGGCCATGACCTCTGTAGTTTTGGTGCTAGCTCAGTTTTGCTAGTACCATTGGATATCCCTGCCTTAGAGATTCAGTTTAAATACCTATTCTCTAGGGTTAAGCTCCTTCCTCTGGATTTCAGATGAGAGGTGAAAATGAAGGTTTATTCTCAGGAACTTCTTTAAGCAGGAATAACTTTGTTATTCTTTGTCCTATGGTGATGGGACTTATTTATTTGGAAACATGTGAGTTTCCTCTTTCATTTTATACCTTTTGAGCTTTTTTGGCTCAGCTCCATGTTTTTGTGGTATTTTACTCTACCATTGGTTTATGCTGTTTGGCTGTCATTCTTGTGCTCTGGCTTTGAGTCACAGGCTGAAATGGGGTCTGGTGAGGTGGAGCATTGTCCAAGAAGGCCAATGGCTCATTATATGGCCAGGACAGGTGGTTCTAGCCCAAAGCCCATTTCACACCACCAGGTGCCAATTGGCCATAAATTGGTTCAGGCTATCATCTCCATAAACACCAATTTGGGGGGTTCTTTCCCATGCTTATGAAAAAGATTTGGTCCTGGTTTACAAAAAACAATAGAAACCAATTGTGGCCTTCTATTGAGAAACAAATGGAATGGGCCATACAGAGTAATTGGAAAACTCAACAATGAACTGTATGAACTGGAAGAGCTGAATGCAACCCAATTCTCAAGAAGATTTTCTGCCTCTCAACTCAAGATGTTTTACACAAGATGAAAGTTGATATACACAAAAGAAGACATAGAAGAAAAACAAAGCTAAGAAGATGAATCAATAAATGAGGAAGAGGTATTGGAGGAGACCACAGAATCAGATTAAGAATAGGGGATCTGATATTCCATACCATTTTTTTCACCAGGCTCAAGCTCATAGTATTCCATAACAGCACACAATTTAACCCACAGGTAGACTTAAAGTCAACGTTTACACCAAAAGGTCATATTTACAGCAAGAAGCTGAGGTTAATTTATAATACAATTGCACAGGAACCAAAGGGTGTGTGTGTTTAAATAAATTATACAATTTCAATAGGAATATGGGAGGATCAAGCTACATATAGCAAACTAGCTACACCAAGCAACATACCACTCTGTAAATTACATACCCCACCAGGATTTACTTCTATAGCCATAGGACTCGTGCAGTAGGAAAATGTCACCTGCATGAATTAGACAGCCCCCTTTAATTCAAAATAGGAAATATATGTGATTGAAAGCTGAACCCCATGTAATTCTTGAAAGTCATTCTCAACACAGCCACAGGAGTACCTTATCTTATATCCACAGTAACCACAGTTAAAACAGCCCCAAATTAAGAAGGACACAGCCATCAGAGTATATTCAAGGAAATTAATAGCCTTCTTTGGAAAATAAACAATCAGCTTAAAATTCCTAACACCACATAAGCCCTCATGCAAGTCAAAACTAGCTACAAAAGGCTGCATGCAGTATATACCCTTATTTAAATCTCAAACACATTACTATGCATAGCATGTGTCAAACCAAAAAAATCACATAATCTCATGCACAAAAGTATATAAATAAGTTCAAGAAATTATCACCTGGCCTCACTTTAAATTTCAAAAAGAGAAAACACAGCTATGACACCTGCATAAATTACATAGCCATTTCTACAAAGCCTAGAGCAAATGACATATGGAAGGAAAATTCAAATTCATCATGTGATACTTCCCCCACCAAAAGCATATCATGTGACAGAAAGCAGGCTGTGCACAAGAAAAGTACCCAGCCAAAATGAAATCACCTCATGCATGCAAGAAAAAACCCAGAGTATCATGTCATAACCACCTCTCCAAAAGATCATCATGTGATAAATGGAGGATGTGTAGAATAGAAATTACCACCAAACCTTAAATCACCTCCTACTTTCAAGAAGGGTCCTGATAAAAACCAAACTCACATGATGGAATCAGGAGGAATTGAAGTCAAAAAGGACAGATTTCATGGAGGGCCCCCTGGATTCCTGAAAGATATAAATAAAGGGTCTCTCTCCCCTGTGCAAATTATAAGCACAGGAATAATTAATAACCAACCTGGGAGGTAGTCAAGTATATTATTTTGAATATACTTTCCCAGTAGCTAGGGTCAGTGGAAGTATAGTGTTGAGGATTTCCCAGTAGCTAAGCTTGTCAGGTTTGACTATGAAACAATAAGTAAAAATTACTAATATTTTACTTATTGTACTATGAATGTCCTTATAAATGAAATAAATAAGATAAAAATAATTATAATAATGAAGAATTATTATAAATATGGCGTAAAAATAACTATATCATTTAAAAAATATAATAATACAATTTATATTATGAAACAAATAAGATAATAAATAAATATATTAATATAAGATAATTAATATAATTAAAAGCACCTTATTATTGTTACCAACAAATAATAAAGGCGTAAAAAATTGTTTTTTATTAATAAAAAACAATTTATAACAATAATTTTACTAATATTAAAGTTTTAAATTAATATAAATACTATTTATATCAATTATAGAATTATTAAAGTAATAACAGAGAAAAATTATTATAATAAGAGAAATAACCTACTTTTAATGCTTAATATAATAATTTTGAATAATTTTGCACCAAAAAATGTAAATACAACTTATTTGAATTGTAGTTACAATACAATTTAAGAGAAATTACAACTTTTCTTGATTTTACGTGGAATAGAGGTTTTTAAGAGAAATTTAAACAAAACAATTAAATAATTGCAATAATCACGTCAGAGATGATGATTATAATACGATTACCTTTGGTCTTTAATAATATCAAAGTTTTATATATAAAGAATAAAGAAATTACCTTTTGATTTAATGATTTAATGTTTTTGTAAGTGTCTGAGGGGAAAACAGAGTAAAAAGAGCTCTATTTTTAGTAAATACCTTCCTCCTAGAGTCCAGAAGGCTATCATTAAACGTGTACTGATGCTTTCTACTAGAATTGATAAATATTTTAAGGTTTGGTGATGATTACATCATGATCAAACCATCTTACCTCATAATTACGCCATTATTCAGAGTTATCACTATAACTCTAGGTTTGATGACATCATAGGCTTGGAAGAATCCTACACTTCATGGATTTTATTATTATCAATCATATTCTAATATTATTCACCAGTTTTATCACTTATATGACTGTTAAACTTAAAATAAGATTACAGTGAGTGATCTTAAATGATCAAATTCAAGCTTAACCTTTTATCATTAATAGCTTTTAAGCTATACACGCCAAAGCTATTCTGATAGTTTATTCTGATAGCTTGGCATGCCCTTATTACACTGCCAAGAGAATTTCATTAAATCATTAAAACTGTATTTTTGATGATTTTTTTTGTAACTCATCTTTTCTGTCAAAATTTAATATTTTAAGCTTCAAACCATGATTTCAAGGGGTTATACCTTGGATATTGTAATAACAAATACATCATTCTTCACGAATGAACCAGTAGAATCCAACTTTCTACTTTTTTTCAGCTTGGACCACTTTCACAACAAAGTGGTCAACAGCTCTATTGATTTTAATCAATAATCTATTACAGGTTTTAACCTTGTTTATAACTTGTGAAATAAAGTTCATTTCTGTATTCCTACAGTAATTACGTGGTGACTTTATTTTTTGGTTCATCACTCTAACATGTATATTGGAAAGGATATTAGCTAAAATCCTTGAATATATGTGTTGACCAAAAAAGTGCATACATTCAGCTTAACTCCTTAAGTATTGACTTTGGAGATTAGCTTCTTCATTGTTTTATGTGTAAAGGTTTATGGAGAATCCAATGGTACCATTTATTTTTCATTTTATTTCATTGGTATTTGAAATAATTATGGATTCATGTTTTTTATAAGGTATTATTACCTATGACTCATTAAATATTGACCTTACAGATATGCCATAAAAATTATATATGTGTATTTTACCATGGGGAATCCAATGGTGTAACTTATTTCACATGTTTATTCATTGGTTTTTAAGTTAAACCAAGCTTTATGCCTGTTTATGGCATTTTTGTAGCTTTAAGGTAATTATTTTTAAGGTATAATTATTTTAAATTTTTCTTGTGACCTTTTTGGGTATGTAGTCATATCTCAAATGTTCACATTCCCTACCACCAAAAAAGATTGTACCACAATCTGATATCTTTAATTGGGGTATCATCCACTGCCCTACCTCTTTAATAGACTTTGTTAGTCTTGAAGCTCAATAATGCTTGACTTTTCTATTTTTTAGGTTTTCTTTGATGTCTGAACCTTCTTAGTAGTTTATCAGAATTTGTTATATCTTTCTCAAGTAGCAATTAATCTTCTTGAGTTTAATTTCTATACCTTACAAGGTATTCTCTTTCTTTTTTGTTTCTTGTCCTTCTTTGTTTAAGGACTTTTACAATTTTCTTTTCTTCTCCTTCTTCCAAGGGGGGAATTTCAAGTGGAGGTTTATTTCATAGTGTAAATAATTCCTTATTACTTGAGCTGTGAGGTTTTATCAGACTTACTGGGAAAGCTGGGTGTTTGTTCATTAATTCACCTGTGAGTTCCAATTGCACAGCATTGGGTCCATGAAGTGCTTTTATCATAAATGGTCCTGTAAAGGAATCTTTCAATTTCTTTGGACCTTTTATGTTATTGAAATTAAGGGTTGATACTAGGACCAAGTCTCCTATTTTGAAGTCAGGTGGTTTATGACTTTTATCCCATCTTTCTTTTGCATATTTGAAAGAATCTTGCATACATCTGTTTGCATGGTGCCTTGCTTTGTCAAGCATTATCTTAAAACTTCTTACTGTTGGATGTATATCCACTAAGTCCTTTTTGAAGGTATCATAAGGAAGTCTTGGATTCCAACCTTTTTCTAGCATTGCTGGTGGTTTGCCAGTAGAAGAATGGATTGATGTCTTATATGCCAGTTCAAGGGCTGGTATTAGTGTACACCAATCATGGGTAAAACCATCAGAATCTTTGAATTCTAGTCCATAAGCACAGAATCTTCTGACCATGTCCTCCAAGGTTTGTATCATTCTTTCTGCTAAACCATCAGCTTGAGGATGGTAAGCTGTTGAGAATTATAACTTTGTCCCAAACAAGTCATGGAGATTTGTCCATAATGCTGAAGTGAATTTTGAGTCTCTGTAACTTATAATATTCTGGAATAAACCTGTATGGCTAATGACTTTTTTCCATATCATTATGGCTGTGTCCATAGCTGTGTCATCTTTGTGACATGGTAGGAACATGGGATTTTTGCCATACCTGTCAACAAATACTAGGCATGCATTATAGCTTCTGTCTCCTCATGGAGGTAATGCTGTTACCCAATCCATATGAGCTATTTCCCAAGGGGATTTTTGTCCCTGGATTTGGATCATTATTCAAAAAAAAGTTTCCTGTGGCTCTGTTGGCTTTTTGACATCTGTCCCAGGTTTGGCAGTATTATGAAACATTTTTCTTCCAATTTGGCCACCACGAGCAGGTTTTCACCCTTTCTAGTGTTCTGTCTTCTGAGAGATGTCCAGCTGCAACACTATCATTACACTCATGTAGAATAGTGTTTATCAGGGTTCTATCTGTTAAGGCCATAACACATGTGTATTTTGTTCTATGGTAAAGGATCCCATCAAGGAGGTGGAATCTTCCTTCATCATATGCCTTTTTCCATGTTTCATCTAGTTTTGATGAAAGTGATGGATCTTTGCAGCCTTTCATTAGAAGTTGGCTTAAGATATGGCAATTCTTTTCTATCTTATAGCTTTCTTTAGCTTGGTTAAAGATTTCTGTGCCAATGTCTGTAACACATATTCCTTCTATATGGTGCTCTTCTTGTGGTACCCATGCTGGATTGTCAGGGGTATTTGCTAGAGACCATCTGCATTTTTATGAATATTACCATATTTATGAACAATAGTCATATTTCCTCTATATTCTTGAATAGCAATTTGCCATCTCAGCATATGTCTATTTGGAGTTTTCAAATTTAATAGAGATTTTACAGCATTACAGTCTGTAATCACATCAAATACTGTTCCATCCAAGTAATAATGTAATTTTTCTAAAGCCCATATTAAGCAGAGGCATTCCATTTGGCTTGCTCCATATCTTGCTTCTGTTGGCTTTATCTGTGTTGAAATAAAACAAATTGATCCTTCCACTGGTTTATCATTGATAATTTGTGCCTGGTGTAGTGCAGCACTTAGTACTTCTCCACAAGCATCAATGTAAAGTTTAAATGGTAGTTTCCAATCTGGAATTAGAAGAAATGGGTCATTTGTTAAGGAATTCTTCAATTCTTTATATGCCTTGACTCTTTCTTCTGTCATTTCATAGACTGTTTGTTGATCACATAGTTTATAGAAGTATTTGGAAATTTTTGCAAAGTCCTTTATATGCTGTCTATAGTAACCAGCAAATCCTAGAAATGATTGCATTTCTTTTTTGGTTTGAGGCATTGGCTTAAGTAGTACTGCTGGTACTTTATTCTTGTCTATGCCTAGACTAAGTTCAGATACAACATGTACTAGTGCTTTTAGTTCACTATATGCAAAATGACACTTTTTCAAGGAAATTTTCATATTCACTTGCACTATCTTTTGTAGTACCCTTTCTGGTCTTGTAAGCTGATTTTCCCAAGTTTCTGAGCAAACTACGATATCATCAGTATAGATAATTAACCATCCTTCTGATAATTTTTCAGGAAATATGGTATTCATCATCCTTTGATTATGGGAAGGTGCATTCTTTCTACCAAATGACATTCTTAAGTATTCAAAAATTCCACAGTGGACTACTATCCTCAGTATTTTCTTGGCATTTTCTGTTAAGACATTCTGATGAAAACCCTTTAAAGCATCCATGGCTGTTATGAACTTAGCTTGTGACAATTGTGTCAATGTCTCATGGATTCTGGGTATTGGATATTTGCCTGGAATGGTATAGGTGTTCAGGGCTCTGAAGTCTCCTACCATTCTTAATTTTCCATTATGCCAAGTTATAATGACAGGTGTAGTGACCTCTACCTGTTCATTATGTCCTACTTTTCTTAATACTCCAAGGTCCATTAATTCTTTAATGTGTACCTCCAAGGCCTCTCTAGCCCTTGGATTAGCTGGGTAAGCAGGTCTCCTTAGTAAAGGTGGGTAAGGCTTTTTCACATTAAGAATTATATCCACCTCATGCCCAATTATGGCCCCTGGTGGCTCTTTTTCAGTTGCAAAGGCATTTTTGTACTTAAATAAGAGGTCAATCAATTTTTGTTTCATTTTTTCTGTTAAATCTTGATTGAATTCTGCCTCTTTGAGTTGTTCAGATATAAAAAGTTCCTTTTCTGGACTTCTCTCTTCATTGTTAATAACTGTCATTTGTTTTTTGCTATTAAAGAAGCCAAACGTTTGTCTTTTGTTGTCTCCTATGGTAAAATATCTATCTTTTTGGTTAGAGATATCTATACCATAAATTGATAAGTAGTCATTTCCAAGTATGAAGTGATTACTAGTACAGTTTTCCATTACTACAAACTCTACTTTAATTCTGACACATTGTGAGGGGTGAGGAAAAACTAGTGTTAAATCAATTATTCCAAGGGGCTTCATGCTCTCACTTGCACTACTAAATTTGACACCTTGTATTGGCATAAGTTTTTCTTTCCAATATGGGACAATGGTTATTAAAATACTTTTACCAACACAGGTACAATATGCTCCTGTATCCAAGTTCACTTTTCCTTCTTGGTTATCAACCATAACAATACTTATAATTGAGTTTCCAGCTGTATATCCCATTCCTTTTGCAGGTTTGGTTCTGTACATTTTGGCATCTTGTATATTTGTCAGGTTTGTGTCATATGTTCCAACTTGTGGTAAGTTTGAGTTAACATCTAGTACTTCATAAATTATATCAATATTATTAATTTGTGCATTAATTATATTAATTTCATCACTTTCAGAACTTTCTGACTCTTCTGTTTCTTTTTCAGAGTTAGATTCCTCCTCTTTGTCATTGTGGTTTTCTGTTTCCACAATTTAATTAATCTTTGCCTTTTTGAGGCAGCTATTGGCTAAGTGTCCAATACCTCCACATTTATGGCATTTTCTTTGCTCATTCTTGTTGGATGTATTGGGCTTGAGAGCTTCTTTTGATTTATCTTTTTTGATAAATGGCTTATTTGGACTTTTAATGTTCAATTTCTTCAAAGTTCTGCCAATTTTCGTTCTTGCCACTATGTCCTCTAGTTCATTGATATACTCTTCTGTGGAGCATGGTTCTATACATCTGCTTCTTAGGGCATGTTCTAGCTCTCCTCCACATTTCCTAAGTATTTTCATGTGGACCATCTTTTGTGACATTTCTGGGTACAATGCATTGAGTCTTTCAGCTTGTTTTAAGAGCCAAGTTAAAGGTTTGTCTTTGTCTGGGTCAAAGAAAGAATTTTCAAAAGCATTTTCTAATTTGTAGCTCCAGGCATCATTAGCCCACTTGGTGATTATTTCTTGTTTCCACCAAGACCAGGTATTTTTGCTATTTGTTTGCCTTATGCCATAATACCATCTTTTTGCAGATTTTTCAAATAATCTTGTACCTCCAGGCATCATTAGCCCACTTGGTGAGTATTTCTTGTTTCCACCAAGACCAGGTGTTTTTGCCATTTGTTTGTCTTATGCCATAATACCATCTTTTTGCAGATTGTTAAAACAATGAATTTAATATTGCAGTAATTAAATCATCTGGTATGGCATAATCTTCTTGTAGAATGTCAATTGTCTTGATAAATGACATGTGGTCAGATTCACCTTCTCCTGTAAATTTTGGCCATTCTTTTAATTGAGGTGCTTCCTTCATTAAGACTTGGTTATTGTCTTGGTGACTTAAGTCTGTTATGCATGGGTTGGTTAATTCCTCTTTTGGTATAACAGGGCTTCTTATGTGAGAAAATGGGGTTGATAACTTTGTCATATTTGAGTTAGCCTCATTAATTTTATCCATTTTTTCAGTGATAAGCCTTATTTCACTTCGAATGTCATCTTTCAGATGCATTCTTGCTTCATCACTCTTTGCCACATGGTCCAAAAGTAATTTTTGGTGTGATGAAGTCTTTTCTTCAAAGCGTTCTACAGAAATACTTAGTTTTTCAATTTTTCTATATGATTGTCAATACCTACGTCATAATTGATTTTCAAAGTTTTATCTTTGATATCTTTTATGTATGTATACAATTCTTGTTGTCCTTGTATTGATTTTTGAGTGTTATCAATCAAAATCTTTGGTTTATTATTTTCAACAATAAACTTAATGTTGTCAATTTCTGTTTTATTTTGTACAGCAATTTTTGTTAGAGAAGATGAGTTGTTGTGTATTTCTTGTAAATATAATAAACTGTTTTTACTTTCTTTTAGAGGTAATATAATATTTTTAACTTCTGTTAAGGTATTTATAACATCCTTGGACAAGGGTATTTCTTTTGGGAAATGAGGTGGTCTCATTCTTTGTTCTTCTTTGTCCTTGAATTCCATCAAGGTTCTGGCCATGTTGAATACATTGTCCATGGTATCCTTTTGGATTTTTGAAATCCTGTAGCTTGGGGAAGATGGTTTTCTCCAATTCTTTTTCTTGTTCTTCTTCCCTTCTTGCGGAAGTGGGTTGACTTGGGGCTTTCTGGTAGAAGCTACTGGGGCTTCTTCCTTGGTTGCCTCCTTCTTTTTGGCATGGTACCCCTTGATCTTTTTGATTTGAGGTTTGGATGATAGTGGATTCCATCCATTGGAGTATCTCACTATTTCCTCCTCTTTGAGGAACTTTTTCAGGATGTGCCAGGAGTTCATCACCCCTTGGTGTATTTGGGGCAACACTTCCCAGTCCTTGTCTTTGTACACTGTGTAGTACTGTTTGTACTGGCTCATGTAAATGTCTATTTGAGCCCTCTGAATGTGATTTGTACCTGTTTGCGTCACTCATACTTAGTTCTAACTCTGGTTCAGATATCATGGGCATTTCTGGGACTTTCCTTTGGGATAAGGCACTTCCTTGTGTGGATTCTGTTCCACTGGGGATATTTCCCTTCCTTTTCCCTTTTGAGGAATCAATTCTACCTCTGAGTCCAGCTCCATCTGATTGGATGGAGTATTGGGAGCCTCTTCTGGTAGTCATATTTCAAGAAAAATAAGAAATAAGAGAATTTTAGAACAGGAATTCTTCTTATGGCAATTTATAAATGAGATACTCACCTTCAGAGTCCTGAATAGTGGGTCCTGGAAAGTCTAATTTCTTAGCTTTCTTTTTCTTAGTGATTATTGGTGTTGGAGAACTTTTACAAGTTTCTTCCACCAATCTTTCAACAGTGGTTTGTTTGTCCTCTGTTGGATTGTCTTCAAACACTAAAAAAGACAAATAAATATAAGTCTTTTATATAAAAAGTGTTATTTTTTGGTAAGATATAGCAATTTTCCACATAAAAATTGCTTTTATATCTTAAAAAATGAAAACAAATAAAGAAATGAAATTAAAATTAATAAAAAATAACTTTTTTTTATTGTTTTTTATTTATAATTTTTTTGTTTTTTATATTTTTGTTTTTAAAATATAAAATAAAAAAATGAATATGATTCTTTTATAAAATTTATTTCTAATATAAAATTATTTTTGATTTATCAAATAGCTTTTTTAATTACTGGAGTCACTTGAAGAAAGTTCTTGCAAGTCTAAGGATGTGAAAAACCACGTGTAAGACAGTACAATTGCTTTCCAAATGCGTCAATAGTATTTAAAATAAATAAATATAAAATTGCTATATGACATTATGATTATAATTTTAATTTATTATTTGATAAGCCCAATTAAAATCTTTCTAAAGGTCTCTTAGAGTAAATATCACAGCCAGGCCCCAAATGTAAGGTTTGACTATGAAACAATAAGTAAAAATGACTCATATTTTACTTATTTTAATATGAATGTCCTTATAAATGAAATAAAGAAGATAAAAATAATTATAATAATGAAGAATTTTTATAATTATGGTGTAAAAATAATTCTATTATTAAATAAATATAATAATATAATTTATATTATGGAAAGAAATAAGATAATAAATAAATATCTTAATATAAGATAATTAATATATTTAAAAGCACTTTATTATTTTTAGCAACAAATAATAAAGGCGTAAAAAACTGTTCCTATGAATAAAAAACAATTAATAACAATAATATTACTAATATTAAAGCCATAAACTAATATAAATACTATTTATATCCATTATAGAATTATTAAAGTAATAATAGAGAAAAATTATTATAATAGGAGAAATAACCTACTTTTAATGCTTAATATCATAATTCTTAATATTTTACACCAAAAAATGTAAATACAACTTATTTAAACTGTAGTTACAATAAAATTTAAGAGAAATTACAATTTTTCTTGATTGTACGTGGAATAGAGGTTTTTAGGAGAAATTTAAACAAAAAAAGAAATAATTGCAATAATAACGTCAGAGAAGATGATTAGAATAAGATTATCCTTGGTCTTTAATAATATAAAAGTTTTATATATAAAGAATAAAGAAATTACCTTTCTATTTAATGATTTAATGTTTTTGTAAGTGTCTGAGGGCAAAACAGAGTAAAAAGAGCTCTATTTATAGTAGATACCTTCCTCCTAGAGTCCAGCAGGCTTCTAGTAGACGTTTACTGATGCTTTCTACTAGAATTGATCAATATTTTAAGGTTTGGTGATGATTACATCATGATCAAACCATCTTACCTCATAATTACACCATTATTTAGAGTTATCACTATAACTCTAAGTTTGATGACATCATAGGCTAGGCAGAAGACTAAACTTCGTGCATTTTATTATTGCTAATCATATTCTAGTAGTATTAACCAGTTTTATCACTTATATGACTGTTAAGCTTAAAATAAGATTACAGTGAGTGATCTTAAATGATCAAATTTAAGCTTAAACTTTGATCATTAATAACTTTTAATTTATACACACTACAGCTATTCTGAGAGTGGATTCTGATAGCTTGGAATTTCCTTATTACACTTCCAAGAGAATTTCATTACATAATTAAAACGGTATTTTTGATTATTTTTCTTGTAACTCATCTTTTCTGTCAAAATTTGTTATATTTTAAACTTCAAACCATGATTTCAAGGGGTATACCTTGAATATTGTAATAACAAATACATCATTCTTCACTAATGAACTAGTAGAATCCAACTGTCTACTTTTTTAAGTTTGGACCACTGTCACAACAAAGTGGTCAACAGCTCTATTGATTTTAATCAATAATCCATTACAGGTTTTAACCTTGTTTATAACTTTTTAAATAAAGTTCATTTCTTTATTCCTACAGTAATTACGTGGTGACTGTATTTTTGGTTCATCACTCTATCATGTATATTTCAAAAGATATTAGCTAAAATCCTTGAATATATGCGTTGACCAAAAAAGTGCATATCGTGAGCCTTGAGGTATATTTTACATACCCAAATAGGCCACAATTATCTTAAAAATAAATTTTGAATTATGCATAACTCATAAGTCATTCATATATCCAAAATTCACTATTTTTAATTTCAGAAAAGATGAATAACGTTTTATTGAGTAAGTAAATCCATGGAATTAAGGCCATATTTGGATTCTACACAAACATTCACCTAGGGTAGCTCCATAGAGTGAATAAGCTCAAATTAACTCTTTGAGGTGGTAATATCCAAAATACTTCAATACCACATCATCAATACCCCATAAAAGATCCGTGAAAATTTTTGTTTTTCTTAATTTCACGCCAAAATAATGGGAATGTGAGGAATCCCATATTAAATATACACTAATAATAGTGTTATGCATGTTTTGAGCACTTAATATCATGGTATTCTTACATGGACGTTTGGTACACCCATAGTGGATATATCACTGGAAGCTTAATTTTCTATTTTTGAGGTAAAAAATAGGCAAGGGGTACAAAAGACATGAAAAAGAGCCAGGGTACCCAACTTCTGAGGCCTCAGAGGCGTGGACAGCTCCAAAGCTTGGATCCATGGCTGATCTTGGCCTAATTGGTAATCCAATACACTTTGGGAACTTGGTTACCATGTTACAACTACAGTAAATCATCAGAAAATAGCAAATAACCTGCTATTTTGACGTGCCAAGGAGGTAAAGAGCTACTTAGACTCCTGTAACCATGTCAATTCTTAATGATTTTCCATGGATAAACCCCAAAAGAGTAATTAAAACCCTTTTTGGACTTGTATCCATTGATTTACCTCATAGCAACCAGTTAAAAACTGATATTTGCAATTCTACGTAGAAATGATATAAAAACTTCAGAAATTTATTAAAAATACAATTCTTAATGAATCACTCTGAAACTTTCAGGACTAATGGAGAACTGTATTACCTATGGTACAGCTAAAAATAATTATTGTTTTACTAGTAAAATTAAAGGGTTTACGTACAGTCCATTTTTGGCTATTCTATGTGAAACCCTGAATCTTCAAAAATTTACAGTAATTACAACCTGTGATGAAATTTCCAATAATATTGATAACTTTGAGAAATCAATGATTATTTCAGAATAAAAGAAGATTTACAGATGTTACTCCTTTTATTCTTAACCATATTGGGGTTGGTAGTCACATAAAAGCATCAATTAAGTAATTATGATAATCTTACATGACAACGGATAATGCAATCAATAATCCAGAAAGTTTTATTGTCTTCTCACTCACTGGTTTTTCAGTTTGCTCCATGGCACGCCTCTGTGAGCTGTTGTTGACTTAAAAGAGGCCTCCTCTTGATGTTTTTTCCCATCATCATCTTATTATCATTTAAATCATTATCACCAACAAGTAAGTATTAGTTAAAGCTATTCTTAAGTGTTTCAAATCTTTCAGAATTAATCAGAAAAACGTGAAATCATAGAATAAAACTATATATTGTTGTAATACTGTTATAAATTCATTTTGATCCTTAAAATCCACAATTCTAAATCAAATCTCTCTATCTTATCTTTCAATAAGCTCTTTGGAATATTAGTGAGTGATTTATTTTTAATTCTTAAAGTTTTTCTCTAAAATTAGTTTTCTTCCAGAATTAACATTATAATTATTCTTTTAAAAGATAATTATACATTAAAATAATTTTATTATTTTAATAAAAGAAGTTTTATTATTAAAATCTTCTTGTAATTGATTCTTGTAGACAATTACTTGCTCACTGTTAAAATCACTAGTAGTTTTTAAAACATGAAATAAATAATTCTTTAATTATTTGATTGTGGTTATAATAACATTTTGTTATTATATTTCATAAGAACAGTCATGGTACTGTTTATTAATAGTAATATTATCATCAGTTTCATAGACAAATCTTACACATATATTCAGCTTAACTCCTTAAGTATTGAATTTGGAGCTTAGCTTCTTAATTGTTTTATGGGTGGAATTTCATTGATAATCCAATTGTACCATTTATTTAACATGCTGTTACATTTGTATTTCAAATATTTAAGGATTCATGTTTTTTATAAGTTATTATTACCTATAACTCATTAAATATTGACCTTACAGATATGCCATAAAAATGGTATATGTGTATTTTACCATGGGGAATCCAATTGTGTAATTTATTTCACATTTTTATTAATTGTAATTTAAGTTAAACCAAGTTTTTTGCCTATTTATGTCATTTTTGTAGTTTTAAGGTATAATTATTTTAAATATTTTTTGTGACCTTTTTGGGTATGTGGTCATATCTCAAAGGTTCACAAAGCTCAGTGAAATATTTGTTAAGAAAAGGAAAGAAAATTATCCAATACCCAATATAAGGTTACTACTCTATTAAAATATTTTATCCAGTAAAACAATAACACCATATCTCAAACTTTTGAATTAAATTACCCTTAAAAATATCCAATATCAAAGAACCTTACCCCTTGAATTTAACAAATGAAATTCTATCTTATTATTAACCACTCTTAAAAAAATAACAAGCCTTTGAAAAAATCTGTTTAATCTATTCCAACTTCACCTTAACAAAGCTACCTTTATCAAGACTAATCAAAATTTCCACAACACCTTGAATAACCCATCTTATCAAAGCTTTATCACCAAGAAGAAAACACTCACCCCAATTTTACTAAAGATAAAAATTATACAGAAAATTATTGCATTAAAATTCAAAAATTAACCAAATTACTGACATCAAATTTCCTATTATATATTGAATAGGTCTTATCTGAGAAAGCTGAAGCTTTTCTTTTGCAGTTGTACAGCCAGCTACTAATTTTATCTTTTTTTTGTCAGCTCCAAGGAGGATTTTGTTCAGTATTTTAGGAGGATAAAGAAATACACCCTTTTCCCCCTTGTCTAAAGCATTTATTATCCATTCAAAACTAGTTACTTGTCATTTCCCCCTCCAGGTACTTCCTCAATTTAATCCCAGAAAAGAGGGGCTCCCACAATGGGAGTTATATTTTTGAAAATGAGTGACTTTCTTGTTTCTTTTTTACCATTTATGAGGTATTTGTGCTCTTTTTGATTTTTGGTGGTATTTTGTTCTACCATTGGTTTATTGTATTTTTCCATCCATGCTTGTTCTCCGGTTTTTAGTCACATGCTGATAATATAAATAATGCAAGGAATAACACTTTTTGTGAAAAATTAATTTTACAGCTGTTTTGGTAATACAGATTGCAAAGAAGGAGATTTTAAATCTGATAGAAAAGATGATATTGGATGCTTATCAGTCTATTCAAAATATCTAGGTTTAAGGCAATCAAACTGTATTTAATATTGCTTAGAAGAAATCTATTTTGCCAGAGTAGATAAACTTACTGAATTGTTTACCAAACAGAATAGGGAATTCTATAAGAATTTAAACTGATACTTTTCAATATAGGGGTTTATTTATTTGAAAACCCTGATTTTCAAATTTTAAAAATAAAGAAAACTATTTCATCAAATTTCTGACTGAACCTCCTATCTCAACTATATAAAAATGATAGAGAGTAGAGGGTTGGGTTTAGCTTTTCCAGTTTATATCAAGATATTCCAATGACAAACTCACCAAGAAATAGTATTTTGGCTATTTCTTTTGAATAAAGTCTCATAATAAGATCTTATTTTGGCTTGAATGTTAAAAAAGAAGTAATTGGGAGAATCACTCTAATAAAAAAAAGCTCAAATTATGTGCCAAATTTAGATATTATAAGGAAATTTAGTTATAAAAAAGGAGGTTCAAAATCTTCAAAATTTCAGCGATGATAACGTTTTTCAAGAAAATTCATCATCCTGATATATAAAATAAACTTCATGATAAATATAGAGCGTTCTAGGCATAAAGTATGTAGATCAAAGTCAATAATACTATCTACTTCATAGTCTCTCAACAGAAATTAATTGAATAAAAAATTTCAAAACAGGGTCTCTTATTAATTTCTTTTGTTTTGAATGCCTTTGTAAGCTGATCATATAAATAAGGGTTCTTTTCAAGAAATATCTCCCTTGAAATAAGATCAATTTGTTTTGGAAAGGAATGTTTAGAAAAGCTACCAGAAATAGTAGAAAGTAGGTGAGAAATGAAGAGTACAATTAATCATGTTTCAAAAACAAAATATAATAAATATTTAAGTCAATTTATAAAAAATATCTAGTTAGTAATAAAATAGGTTACTAAAAAATTAATAATGATGTTTTAAATCACAAATTATAACTCTAAGAGGAGGGGGAATGGGGGGAATTATAAAATACATTTCAAAAAACAAGATAAGACTAATGAGCGAGGAACAAATCATAAATACCAAATCTTTATTCCTTTATGTTGGTAAGGTTTTGGCGGATATGAGATTCTATAACCTCATGTTTTGAAATTTTATAAGAGGTATTTTTAAGAAAATCAAAATATAAATTCTCTTTTTGAAATGACCTATAAGCTTAAATCACACCAATATCTTTTTTCAATATTTATTTAATCATTCAAAGCTTAATTTATTTGATATTGAAATTGATATAATTTAAGGATGCAGTCAAATTATTGAATATTATGAATTATATAGCCATTATATATATATACATTCAAATAACCACTATATTTATGAAATACAATTACATTTAAATTAATTCCCCCAACGCGAATCTATATTAGAAAACTGGAAAGGATAGCTTTGAATAATTCAAACTAGGAATATATTTCTATGATATCAAATATTTTTTTCCTTATTAGTGTTGGATATTCAGTATTTTATAAATAGAATTATTCTTTAAAACCCCTTTCACAGAATTTAACTGAATTTAACTAATCATATATATATTGAATTTCAATTTCTGATGATATTTTAAAATTATTTTCATGCTAATATTCTGTTAAAGCCACAGTTTTAGTGAGATTTATATTTGTTTTAATTTCTCATCCTTCTATTATTATGGGTCATTTATTCAGTTAGATCTTCCAACTTCCCCAATTTCTTAGCAATAAATTCAATCTCGGATTGGTTTCCTATGATTATGAAGCTATAAATAACACTTGAAATATGATATATAGATGGAAGGTTAATTATATAGATTAATCAATATCTCTATTCTATTAGTTTTAGGAATTTTTATTGAGGTCTGTTTAATATCCTAATCATTTCTATCATCAACTAAAAGTTTTTATTCAAAGTTTAATTTTTTCAAAATCTTATTGGAGGGTCAACTTTAATTTTGTAAGATATTAATACTTGATCTTAATTCATTGAAGCAAGATCAAATATAATGGTTTTTTATCTAAGCTTGTTGTAAAAAAATAATATCAGTATTTTTATAATGCAGAACTAAAGTTTTCATTTCATTACTCTGTTTGCAGTAGCTAGAATCACAAAAGTGTTGATATTTGTGGTAAAACCACTATGAGCTAGCAGTTTCGATCAAACACAATTCATCAGTGTGTCTAATCACACATCAGATGACAAATCACGGTCATATCTATCCAACAGCTTAAGACAAAGCTGGAGGAACCCATTTCTTTGTGTGCTATAAAAACCTGTACTACTCATATTCTCCTATCATTTCGTCACATCAATCCTTATATTTATTCTTTTACTTTTCTTATTTTTTTTATCTCTCCTACGACGTGTTGTGTGTCTGTGTTGTGGTAAGACCTCTTAAATCACGCTGTACCATTGTTATCAACCTTCTCGTTAAGTATGTATTCTATTACTAGTATTAAGTCAAGGGATTACCCTGTTATTCTCAGTCTCATTACTAATTATCATAGTTGTACTATCATTTAGGTATTTCTAACAGTCTCTTTGTTCTTACTGATCCTTTGTGACTGAAATATATCTTTAGTTTATACGTTAAAATTTATCAGATTTACAGTCTCAAAATCGAAACATGCAACTTAAACTAAAGGATAGGACAGTTGATAATGACATCAGAAGCTGACAACGAAAATAGAAGTTGACCTCTCCCAACCCTCTCAGAAAACAATTACCCTGAATGGAGAAGGCGGATCGTTATGCTCTTAAAACATAAGAAATTGTAACAACACTGTGTCAATGAAACATTTCCATCCATGAGCAGTGATACCAGGCCTTCAGCAGCTGATAATAAGATCATAGATGCCGATGCAGAAACCTGAAATCTAATAGCTGGAACTCTAGATTCAAATACGTTTACTCAAATTTTCAATGATGATGAGACAATGGAGAATGCTCACCTACTATGGAATAAGCTGACAAAGCACTTTGCATCGTCCAATTTCAATAACCAAGCTAGAATTTGGATGAGATTCTGTAGAATTACTTACAATGGCAGTTTACAAGGCTTTATCTCAGAAGTCAGACAATGTTTGAACAAAGTAATAATTGTCAAAGTCGAAGTTGGTACTCCAACGCTAGCCTTCACTATCCTAACAAAACTTCCAGAAGAATATCACAACATCGTGGAAAAAGTAACAGCAAACACTGAGACGCTGGGGAATCCCAATGCCATCCTGAACCCACTACATGATGTTTCACTGAAAGAAGAAGCTCTCAATCTCCAAAGCACTAAACAGCGAGATATTTTGCTCAAAGAAAATACACTACTGTAGAGATGGGAAACATAACCCACTAGCAAGTCATCCAGCCAACAAGTGCTGGCAGCTGCATCCAAACCTTCAACCAGAAGGACAACACAGAGAACCAAAAAGCAACCTAACAATTGCTCGGGCACTAATGACAACAACAAAATGGGCCAATAAATCCACATGTACTATTGTGTTGGACACTGGTGCTTCCAACCACATGTTCAATGACATGTGGTTCTTCACTGACTTAAGTCATGGGGTAAACATGGCGATGTCAACCAGGTGTGAAAAATCAACCTTGAGAGAAGCAGGAGAAGGGAGGGCTTGGTTAATGGACAAGAATGGAAAGATCCGGTCCTTGAAAATTGCTTGTACATCCCAGATCTGACTACAAATCTGGTGGCACTTTTGCAACTAGCCAGACAAATAACAATCAAAAATGAAGAAAATAGTTACAAGGTCTTCTTAAGCAACGCCAATAAAGCAGCATTCACCTGCAGAACAAACAGCGGAATAATTGAAACATGTGTAACACTGCCGAGGTCAATAAGTCTGTACATGGCAAATGAAGACTGGCACGACTGATTGGGGAACATGCATGAGGAGGGTATAAAGAGACTGATTCCCTCCTTCAAGCAGAAAGAGACCTGTGACATCTGCACTAGGAGTAAGTTCCCAAAACTCCCTTTTCAACACACCTTTCAAAAAGAGACACAGCCACTGGAAAATGTCCATCTGGACATATGTGGGCCAATACAAACCGCTTCAATTGGTGGAGCAAGATATTTCATGATAATTATAGACCAATGCACAGGCTAAATCAACATCAAATTCTTGAAGCTAAAAAACAAGGAATACATGCATTTTTGCAATTTTGAAGAGCAAGCAGAGAATAAGCAGCAAAGAAAAATCCAGAACATCACGACAGACGGAGGAGGGGAGTTTGTAAAAAATAATTTCAGAAATTTAACAGACGAATACGGGATCAACCACATAATCAGCCCTCCATATACCCCCCAGCATAATGGAATAGCGGAAAGGGGGAATTGTTTGATCATTGAAAAGATGCGCTGTCTCTTATTGCAGTCAAAGCTATCTCCACAATTTTGGGCAGAAGCCGCAACAACTGCAACAATGCTGTGAAATGTGGTGCAATGGCAATAGAAGACTCCTTATTAACTGTGGAATAAGCAAGCACCTCCAATCAACAAGCTATGGTAATTTGGGTGTAGAACATGGGTGCTAATACCAGAGGCCAACATAAAAGGGAAATTTGAGCCCGTAGAATGGGAGGGAATATTTCTAGGATACACCAATCAAAGGACAGCATATTGGGTTCTAAGAGTGGGGGATAAAGCTGTAATGATAAGCAGGCATGTCAAATGTTATGAATCTTTCTTTCCTGCTCTCTCTATAAATTCTACAAACACCTCTTTACAGTTGCCATTTTTCAATTTCTCATTTGAAGAAAATCATCAGAATCAGAATCTAAATGCTGACACTTCTGACTTACCCTCTAACAGTGCTACCAAAGGAGACGGCTTTCATGACACTTTGGAAGAGCTGCCTAGGAGGATCAGAGTGATAGGACCTGGAAACCCCACTCTGATCTCCAGTTAAATCAGAACCAATAACATACTTCCATTCAGTAGAAGAGCACACAAAACCAACCTTACAAAGAACACATTGTCCCTAAGCAGGTACAAAACAGCAATAGAGAGCAAAAACAAAGAAGAATGGATGCAAGCAATCAACAAAGAACTACTAAACATGAAGAAACTGGAGCTCTGGAGTATTGAAGACAGGAAAACAAACAATCATCCAATCACGACAACCTGGGTCTTCAAAGTGAAAAGAGATCACAACAATCAGGTGATTGAACAAAAAGCATGGCTATGCGCACAAGGTTTCCACCAGATAGAGGGCCTTGACTGTGAGCCTTGAGGTATATTTTACATACCCAAATAGGCCACAATTATCTTAAAAAGAAATTTTGAATTATACATAACTCATAAATTATGCATATATTCAAAATTCATCATTTTTGATTTCAGAAAAGATGAATAACCTTTCATTGAGTAAGTAAATCCATGGATTTAAGGCCAGATTTGGATTCTACACAAAAATTCACCTATGGTAGCCCCATAGAGTGAATAAGCTCAAATTAACTCTTTGAGGTGGTAATATGGAAAATACTTCAATACCACATCATCAATACCACATAAAAGATCCATGAAAATTTTTGTTTTTCTTAATTTCACGCCAAAATAATGGGAATGTGAGAAATCCCATGTTACATATACACTAAGAATAGTGTTATGCATGTTTTGAGCACTTAATATCATGGTATTCTTACATGGACTTTTGGTACACCCATAGTGGATATCTCACTTGAAGCTTAAATTTCTATTTTGACGTGAAAAATAGGCAAGGGGGACAAAAGACATCAAAGAGAGCCAGGGTACCCAACTTCTGAGGCCCCAGAGGCGTGGATAGCTCCAAAGCTTGGTTCCATGGCTGATCTTGACCCAATTGGTAAACTAAACCTCTTTGGGAATTTGGTTGCCAAGTTACAACTACTGTAAAACACCAGAAAATAGCAAATAACCTGCTATTTTGACGTGCCAAGGAGGTAAAAAGCTACTTACACTCCTGTAACCATGTCAATTACTAATGACTTTCCATGGATAAACCCCAAAAGAGTAATTAAAACCCTTTTTGGACTAGTATCCATTGATTTACCTCATAGCAACCAGTCAAACACTGATATTTGCAATTCTACGTAGAAATGAGGTAAAAACTTCAAAAATTCATTAAAAATACAATTCTTGATGAATCTTTCTGAAGCTTTCAGGACTAATTGATAACTGTATTATCTATGGTACAACCAAAAAGAATAACAGTTTTACTAGTAAAATTCAAAGTTTTACTTAAAGTCCATTTTTGGTTATTCTACGTGAAACACTGAATCTTCAAAAATTCACAGTAAATACAACCTGTGATGAAATTGTCAATAACATTGATAACTTTGGGAAATCAATGATTACTTTGGAATAAAAGAAGATTTACAAATGTTACTCCTTTTATTCTTAACCATATTGAGGTTGGTAGTCACGTAAAAGCCTCAATTTAGCAATTATGATAATTTTACGTGACAACAGATGATGTAAGTACTAATCCAAAAGGGTTTAATGCTTTCTCACTCACTGGTTTTTCAGTTTGCTCCATTGCACGCCTCTGTGAGCTGTTTTTGACTTAAAAAGAGACCTTCTCTTGCTGTTTTTTTCGCATCACCATCTTATTATCATTTTATATCATTGTTACCAACAAGTAAGTATTAGTTAAACTATTCTTAAGTGTTTTAAATCTTTCAGAATCAATCAGAAAGACGTGAAATCATAGAATCCAACTATAAATTGTTGTAATCTTGCTATAAATCATTTTGATCTCTTAAATCCACAATTCTACGTCAAATTTCTCTACTTTTATCTATCAATAAGTTCTTTGGAGTATTAGTGGGTCATTTATCTTTAATTCTTCAAGTTTTTCTCTAGTAATAGTTTTCTTCAAGAATTAGGTTTATAATTATTCTTGCAAAAGATAATTATATATTAAAATAATCTTATTATTTTAATAAAAGAAGTTTTTATTATTAAATTCTTCTTGTAATTGATTCTTGTAGACAATTACTTGCTCACTGTTAAAATCACTAGTAGTGTTTGACACGTGAAAGAAAGAATTCTTTAATTATTTAATTGTGGTTATAATAACATTTTGTTATTATATTTCATAAGAACAGGCATAGTACTGTTGATTAATAGTAATATTATCATCAGTTTCATAGTCACATCTTACATTTGGGGGCCTGGCCGTGTTTTTTGAACCTTGTACCCTTAATTAATATATTTTTAAGTTCTAAAATATATTAATTTAATATTTTTTTTTCTTCAATTTAAAGAAAAAATTATTTTTTAATTTTGAAATTGTCTCGAATCTTATTTCATTGAGGAATTTGGTTTAATTTTGTACTGTTTTTACACATGGCTTTTTCACATCCAAAAACTTATAAAATTATTCTTTGAGTTACTCTGACTTAATTTTTTATTCAAATTCTTAATCTTTAATACTTTTTTCTTTAAAATAATTTTTTTAATATCAAAAAAATAATAAAACTTATAAAAATCTTTTAAAAATATCTTAAATCATAAAAATAATTTCTTTTATCATATTTTTTCTTTAAAAGTGTCTTTAATCAAATACTGTGCAGCTGGCAACAGACTCAGTAAAAGATACATCAATAGTCCTGAATCTTCAGAAGCAGAATCTGAAGAAAGTATTGAGGTGCAAATTGCTAAAAGAGGCACCTTATTTAACTCAGAAAAAGCTAAACTACCACCAAAAGGTGTGTATTTTATCTTACATTTTCACCTTTTTATCCTTAAATTTACGTGAAAATGGTGCATACCAGAAATGGAAGCAACTATTCAGTCCAACCAGATGGATGTGGACAAAGAAGAGGCAAGACCAAATCCAGAAGTGCCAAATCTTCCACAAGAAAGACACATCTGGAGGATGCCAGAGTTGCCCCCCATTCCCCAAGGTCTGTACCAACAGATTTTGACGTTAATTCTGAGCCTGAACTAATTTATGATATTATTTCCAGGGTTGAACCACTTCCAGGTGGCAGCTATAGAAATATATCAATGCCAGTACAAAAATTGGTTCAGAGCAGCCAAGGAGGAAGAGTGGGAAATCTGCCCAAGCCTTTGGCAGGGGGCCATGAACTCCTACTTACACATCAAGAGCTTTCTGGGTCAGGAGAAGACCATAGAACTCTTAGGAGGTTGGAGCCCCCTGTCTTGCAAAGACAAGGTCAAAAAGATAAAGAATTGGTTAAAGAACCAAAGTCTTTTATCCATAGACCAGAAGAAAGAGTTAGAAATGACTCCAGCTTTGGAGACAGAGGCACCAGTGGCTTCTACCAGCTCCAAACCAGCTCCAGAAGTGTCCAAGGACAAACCCAAGGGACCTCAGAAGAAGCAGAAAGGTCCCAAGAACCATCAAGGAAAAGGAAAAGGCAAAGCCAATTGGCACAGACTTTACCCACAAGGGTACAGGATCCCCAAATTGGAGCCTTCAGCCGTGGACAGTGTCTTCAATATGGCCAGGACATTGATGCAATTCACAGCCAAGGAGCAGGAAAGGATGCACAGACACTTACACGCAAATAATTGGTGTACAAACTAGTATTAATGTAGAAATTGGTAAACTTTATGGAAGATTAACCAAAATTGCATCAGATATAGTTGAATTAAAGAAAAATGACAAGAAATACATTGAATTGCACCAAGTGACAAATGCCAAACTCGACTCAATTACCAATTCTTGCAAAAGAATTGAAAACATGTACCAAGTTCAGCATGATGAGATGGAAGATCTTTCCATTTTTAAGGTGAATAATCAACTTACAACTCTACAAGACCAAGTCTTGAAAATAATTGAGCATACCAATCAATTTGCTATACACTTAGCTAAAAGTGACAGTGAAAGGCAGAAGTTGAAGAATGAAATAATTGCAAGTGTGGAACAAATTCATAAGAATCATGAACCACATATTCCAAGACATTCTACACCTTTAACTGAAGAAAAACTTTCTGTTAAAGAAAGTCTCACACCATTCTTAGGAGAAAATGCCTACTCTGCAAGAGATATTCCCAAAATAGAAGAATGGCCAACATTCTCTGGTGAAGGAGAATACAACCATATTGAATTCATCAGGACTATTGATATGTTGCAAGAAGACTTTAATATACCTGATGAAATCATAGTGGTAAAATTCCATTTTCTGTTTACCAGAACTGCAAAGAAATGGTATTACAAAATGAGGATTGATCATGGTAAACATGATTAGTCTTGGTGGAAATCTGAAGTGATCACCAAATGGGCCAACAATTCTTGGAGGTTTAAAATGGAAAATGCCTTTGAAAGTGCCATTTTTAACTCAGAGAAAGATAAACCACTTACTTGGTTCTTCAAACAAAAAGACAGATTATCTGCTTTACAACCAGATATGTCTGACACCATGATTAATATGAAAATATTAAGAAAGTGTGGAGGAGATTTGGAACATGCTATCAAAAGCAGATGTGTGGAACCCTGTTCAACAGAGGACTACATTAATGCTATGGAAGATATCATTGCCAGAACAAGAATTGGTAAAACTTGGTCTAAGATCCCAACAGAATCCAAGATGACCTCTAAGATTCCCAGAGAGGATAAGAGACCAGAAAAACCTGTCCTAAAGTGTCATCAATGTGGAAGCACTTCACATTTAGCCAACACTTGCACTAAGAGGACAAAAATCAATGAGGTTCAAGCCATTGAGAAGATTCAGTGTACTGGAGAGAAGGAGGAATCTGATCAAGACTCTGCAATCTCTGAAGATACACCAGTGGAGGACTATCCCATTGAAAACATCACAGCTTTCTTTGAGGTCACTGAAGTACATCCTCATTTGCCACAGTATAGTGAAGATTGCTACAACCTGATTAATGTTCAGGATGCCAGAATGTGTAAGACCAAACCTGCTAGAGGAAAAGGTTATACTGCTGGAGCATCTAGTATCACATCAATTCTGATGAATGATGTTGAAGCCAAAGTCAATTTGGATACAGGAGCATTTTGCACTTGTGTAGGCAAAAATTATCTCCAGGCTATACTTCCTGAATGGAAAAACCATCTATTACCAATAGAAGGTGTACAATTCAGTAGTGCCAGTACCAATATGTACCCTTTGGGTATATTAGACACTATTCTTGTATTTCCCCATCCAACAGGAAGTATAAGAATGAAAGCTGAGGTTGTAGTAATGGACAACTGCACATCTCAACATGTCATTCTTGGTAATGATTACTTAAGTATTTATGGTATTGATATCAATAACCATAAAGACAGATATTTCACAATTGGAGAAAACAGAAGAAAGAAATTTGCTTTCTCCAATATGCCAAAGCAAATATCAGTAGTATCTTCTGAGAAAGATACTTATAAGGAAGAATTTGTGACCACACAACTTGTTGAAGCACAAATTAATCCATCATTGTCACCAAAAATGAGGAATGAACTTATTGACATGTTATACACATACAATACTGCATTTGCCTCTGATAATGAACCATTAGGTGCTATAAGAGGACATGAAGTTGATACTACTCTTAATATTGACAGACCATATCCCCCAGGACTTAGAAGACCAGCCTATCCAGCCAGTCCCAGAGCTAGAGAAGCCTTGGAGAAACATATCCAAGAGTTAAGTCAACTTGGTGTACTAAGGAAAGTGGGCCATAATGAGGAAGTTGAAGTGACAACACCTGTTATCATTGCTTGGCATAATGATAAGTCAAGAATGGTTGGAGATTTTAGAGCCTTTAATACCTATACAGTTCCAGATAGGTATCCAATCCCTAGGATCCAAGAAACCTTGAGTTAATTGTCTAAAGCCAAGTATATAACATCAATGGATGCATTAAAAGGCTTCCATCAAAATGTTTTGACGCCTAAAGCTAAGAAATTACTTAGAATTATCACTCACTGTGGTATTTATGAGTATCTTAGAATGCCATTTGGCATTAAGAATGCTCCATCTCATTATCAAAGAATGATGAATACCATCTTCCCCACAGAATTGTCTGAAGGATGGCTTATCATTTATATTGATGATATTATCATATGTTCTGCCTCATGATCTTTGCACCTTAAAAGACTTGCAAAAGTACTCCACAAAGTTGCAGAAGTGAATATGAAAATTTCACTTAAGAAATGCAACTTTGGTTTTGAAGAACTTAAAGCATTAGGACATGTTGTTTCTGGTTTAAGCTTGGGTATTGACAAAAATAAAGTGGCAGCAGTACTACTTAAGCCAATACCCCAGAATAAAAAAGAAATGATGTCTTTTCTTGGATTTGCTAGTTACTATAGGCAACACTTGAAAGACTTTGCAATTCTAGCCAAATCACTCTATAGAATCTGTGATCAACAGACTGTATTTGAGATGACACAGGAGAGAATTAAAGCTTATGAGAAGATAAAGAAAGCCCTTACAGAAGCACCTTTACTCCTCATGTCTGACTGGAATATTCCTTTTAAGTTGTACATTGATGCATGTGGAGATGGATTAGGGGCAGCCCTACATCAAGTCCAAATCATTAATGACAAACCTACAGAAAGACCAGTTTGTTATATCTCAAGACAAATCAAACCAACAGAAGCCAGATATGGTGCAAGCCAAATGGAGTGCTTATGTTTGGTATGGGCACTTGAGAAATTACACTATTACCTTGATGGCAGTGTTTTTGAAGTGATAACTGACTGTAATGCAGTAAAATCACTTCCTAACATGAAAACTCCAAACAGACATATGTTGAGGTGGCAAATAGCTATTCAAGAATATAGAGGAAACATGACTATAGTTCATAAAGCAGGAAACATTCACAACAATGCTGATGGACTTAGTATATGGGCTTTAGCCAACACCCCTGATAACCCAGCTTATGTACCTTTGGAAGCTGAACCGCAGATTCCAATTGAAGGAATTAACATAACTGATATTGGGACTGAATTCTTTGAGGAGGTCAGAGAATCTTATAAACAGGACAAGAATTGCCATATCTTGACTTCTTTGTTAGATAAAGACTGCAAAGATACATCTTTAGTCAATGCACTTGATGAAGTTTGGAAAAATTCCTCTTCTGAAGGAACATTTCACTTGTTTAATGGGACCATTTCCCACAGAACAAAACATTCTTGCGTTATGACATTATGCAGTAGATTACTTATCCATACCATTCTTCATGAATTTCATGATAGTATCTACTCTGGACACCTGTCAGAAGACAGAACACTTGAAAAAGTGAAGAACTGTGCATGGTGGCCATCTTGGAGAAAAGAGACCATTGAATATTGCCATACCTGTGACAGATGCCAAAAAGCAAACAGGAGTACAGGCAAGAAATTTGGACTTATGATCCATATTCGAGAACCAAAATCCCCATGGGAAGTTGCTCACATGGATTGAGTCACAGCACTTCCTCCAAGTGGTGACAGAAGTTATAATGCTTGCTTAGTCATAGTAGACAGATATAGCAAAACTCCCATATTCTTACCATGTCATAAAGATGACACTGCTATGGATACAGCTCTTCTTTTATGGAGTAGAGTTATTTCTCATACAGGATTATTTAAGAATATCATAAGTGACAGAGATCCTAAGTTCACATCTGCACTTTGGACCAATCTTCATAGATTGTTTGGGACTAAGTTATCATTCTCTACAGCATATCACCCTCAGACAGATGGGCTAGCAGAGAGGATGATTCAAACTTTAGAGGACATGATCAGGAGATTTTGTGCTTATGGATTAGAATTCAAAGACTCAGATGGCTTTACCCATGACTGGTGCACTCTGATACCTGCATTAGAATTGGCATATAAGACAGCAGTCCATTCTTCCACAGGACAAACTCCTGCTATGTTAGAAAAAGGATGGAATTCAAGACTCCCAGCAGACACACTGAGGAAAGACTTGATTGACATTCATCCTACAGCTTCCAGCTTCAAAATAATGCTTGATAAAGTAAGACTTCATGCAAAACAGAGTATGGATGATTCTTTTGATTATGCAAAACAGAAGTGGGACAAGAGTCATAAAGTACCAGACTTTCAATTAGGGGACTTAGTTTTAGTTTCAACCTTGAATTTTAATAATATCAAACGCCCAAAGAAACTTAAAGATTCTTATGTAGGACCTTTTGTTATTGTTTCCTTACATGGAACCAATGCAGTTCAAGTGGAATTGAGTGGTGAATTGGAAAATAAACACCTCACCTTTCCAGTCAGCTTGATAAAGCCTTATCAACCAGCTGATAAAGAATTGTTTCCTTTAAGGAACCCAACTCCTTTAACTGTACCACCTGTGGAACAGAATGAAGACAAAAAGATAAAGAAATTCATTAAAGAAAGGAGACTTAGGGGTAAAAATCAAAGAGAATATCTTGTCAGATATAGAAATCCAATACATGAAGATGAATGGATGACAGAATCAGAAATACCTGACTCAGATAAACTCTTGAGAAGATTTAGACATGAAAGAAGTCCACAAGCCTGAATATGTCTATAAATGTGCTTTGAATTACTTGATCTGAGTAATGTAAAGAGGTTGGACAGTGGACATTAACCCCCTTTGGGGCTTTATTCTTTTATCACTGATGAAATTGTAGTACAATTTTATTTTTTGGTGGGAGGGAATGTGAGCCTTGAGGTATATTTTACACACCCAAATAGGCCACAATTATCTTAAAAAGAAATTTTGAATTATACATAACTCATAAATCATTCATATATTCGAAATTCATCATTTTTGATTCCAGAAAAGATGAATAACTTCTTATTGAGTAAGGAAATCCATGGATTTAAGGCCAGATTTGGATTCTACACAAAAATTCACCTAGGGTAGCTCCATAGAGTGAATAAGCTCAAATTAACTCTTTGAGGTGGTAATATGGAAAATACTTCAATACCACATCATCAATACCACATAAAAGATCCGTGAAAATTTTTGTTTTTCTTAATTTCACGCCAAAATAATGGGAATGTGAGAAATCCCATGTTACATATACACTAAGAATAGTGTTATTCATGTTTTGAGCACTTAATATCATGGTATTCTTACATGGACTTTTGGTACACCCATAGTGGATATCTCACTTTAAGCTTAAATTTCTATTTTGACGTGAAAAATAGGCAAGGGGGACAAAAGACATCAAAGAGAGCCAGGGTACCCAACTTCTGAGGCCCCAGAGGCGTGGATAGCTCCAAAGCTTGGTTCCATGGCTGATCTTGACCCAATTGGTAAACTAAACCTCTTTGGGAATTTGGTTACCAAGTTACACCTACTGTAAAACACCAGAAAATAGCAAATAACCTGCTATTTTGACGTGCCAAGGAGGTAAAAAGCTACTTACACTCCTGTAACCATGTCAATTACTAATGACTTTCCATGGATAAACCCCAAAAGAGTAATTAAAACCCTTTTTGGACTAGTATCCATTGATTTACCTCATAGCAACCAGTCAAACACTGATATTTGCAATTCTACGTAGAAATGAGGTAAAAACTTCAAAAATTCATTAAAAATACAATTCTTAATGAATCTTTCTGAAGCTTTCAGGACTAATTGAGAACTGTATTATCTATGGTACAACCAAAAAGAATTACAGTTTTACTAGTAAAATTAAAAGTTTTACTTAAAGTCCATTTTTGGTTATTCTACGTGAAACACTGAATCTTCAAAAATTCACAGTAAATACAACCTGTGATGAAATTGTCAATAACATTGATAACTTTGGGAAATCAATGATTAATTTGGAATAAAAGAAGATTTACAAATGTTACTCCTTTTATTTATAACCATATTGAGCTTGGTAGTCACGTAAAAGCCTCAATTAAGCAACTATGATAATTTTACGTGACAACAGATGATGTAAGTACTAATCCAAAAGGGTTTAATGCTTTCTCACTCACTGGTTATTCAGTTTGCTTCATGGCACGCCTCTGTGAGCTGTTTTTGACTTAAAAAGAGACCTTCTCTTGCTGTTTTTTCCGCATCATCATCCTATTATCATTTTATATCATTGTTACCAACAAGTAAGTATTAGCTAAACTATTCTTAAGTGTTTTAAATCTTTCAGAATCAATCAGAAAGACGTGAAATCATAGAATCCAACTATAAATTGTTGTAATCATTTTGATCTCTTAAATCCACAATTCTATGTCAAATTTCTCTACTTTTATCTATCGATAAGTTCTTTGGAGTATTAGTGGGTCATTTATCTTTAATTCTTAAAGCTTTTCTCTAGTAATAGTTTTCTTCAAGAATTAGCTTTATAATTATTCTTGCAAAAGATAATTATATATTAAAATAATTTTATTATTTTAATAAAAGAAGTTTTTATTATTAAATTCTTCTTGTAATTGATTCTTGTAGACAATTACTTGCTCACTGTTAAAATCACTAGTAGTGTTTGACACGTGAAAGGAATAATTCTTTAATTATTTAATTGTGGTTATAATAATATTTTATTATTATATCTCATAAGAACAGGTATAGTACTGTTGATTAATAGTAATATTATCATCAGTTTCATAGTCACATCTTACATTGACTACCTCAATACCTTCTCACCCACTGGGAGAATCAGCTCACTGAGGTTATCAATTTCTCATGCAGCAGCTCATGGATTCCAATTCCACCAGATGGATGTGAAATGCCCATTCCTCAATGCTCCTCTAGACAAAGACCTTACCTGTCAGCCTGTGACTCAAAACCAGAGCACAAGCATGACAGCCAAAATACCATAAACCAATGATATAGCCAAGATACCACCAAAACATGGAGCTGAGCCAAATTAGCTTAAATGGTATCAAAAGAAAGTTGAAACTCACCTCTTTCTGAAAATATAAGTCCCATCACCATAGGACAAGAAATAACAAAGTTATTGCTGAGCATAAACCTTAATTTTCACCTCTCATCTAAAGCCTGAAAGGAGAGGCTTAACCCCATCAAATGGGTATTCAAAATGAAGCTCTAAGCCAGGGCTATCCAATGGTAACAGCCAAGCTGAGCTAGCACCAATATTACTGGAGTTATGGTCAATTTCAGGCCAAATAAGGGTGAACAAAACATTCACCTCCCATCTAACTTCTACAGTTTTAGTGTGGGATACTTGAAGTGGGGTCTTTTTTGAAAGAGCACAATCAGGGCTATCTGATTGTGTCATCCACGTCCCTATATCTCAACTACAGCAGAAGTTATGGGTCAAACAAGCTCAATACAGCTTTTTGCCTAAAACACGCAAATGTAAAAAATCTTGTACATGGATAACTTTGCCATATTTAATGATACCCATATCAAATGAGGTACCACTGTGTAGAGCACATACAGGGCTACACACCGAACCAAAGTTGAGGTTGATATCTCAAGAATTGACAAAGTTATGGCTGTTTTAAGGTCAGATTCCCACCTGCTGTCATATACAGCCTTACCATGGGATAATATCCCATAAGCATGAATATGAGGTGTCAAATAGACGAGGAAGCATTTTTTTACTTCAATACCTCATATGTCAGTCAATACTGGGGTCCCATACAGTTTCTGTACAGCATTCTATGTGTCATACATGTCAGAATCAGGCTATGAGGTCCCCAGATGAAAGTTTTCACCCTGTATTGGTGAAAACTGCCCAGATGTGGTTTCAAAACCACATCTGAGACCAATACAGGTTATACAGGCTGTTTTCAAACCACAAGCCAGTACTAGACAGTGAAAAAATCTTCACTTCCTCTATGTGGAAAGGTCTAGTACCCTTTCCACCCCATTTCAGGATAAAAAGGAGGCTTTTCACAGCCAGAATTGTTTCCTCATCCTGCTCTTGAATACCCTCCGTAGTAAACTGTCAAAAACAGTTTTACTCTTGTTTAATAATCAGGTATAATTATAAATTTAATTATTGTAGATTTTTATTATTGTAACCCAACAGATAAAGCTGCACCCAGGGCTTTCAACAGCGCTCACCACCACTATATCATATATAGTAAAGCCCTTTTAATCTTGAATTTAATTATCTTTAAGCCCTTTTAAATATTTTTAAACTATTCTTACCATGTCACAAACATTGTCAAAGCTGTATTGAACCTATTTTACACCTTTATCATAGTTTCATCCTGACATTTTGGGGGCCTGGCTGTGTTTTAAAACTTTTTTGGACCTTATAAGTAAGTTTTTTCTCTTATTTCCTATTTTCTGACAATTGTTTTATATTTCTTAGGCGTATTTTCCTCTAAAAATATATACTTTATATTTATTTTACTTTATTACTCATATTATAAGAGTACTTACCACATGGTTAATATCCACTGAAACCTTTATTTTTGGCGTGTTTACATATAAAACACATCAGCCATCAATAAGTCCTGTATTCTTGATTGAATAAGGACACCTCTGACTGAAAAACCATCAGTTGAGGCGTGGTTAAGTGTATTGTTAACTCAATTACACTTATACAGAGCCACTTATTCAGATTACACTTGAAAGCCACAAGTGTATCTGTGGGATACTGGCACACAAACAGTGTGACAGGGTACCAAAAGCTGTAATTCTGACGTGGAATTGTTGATTCAATTACACTGTCATTATACAAGGCAAATTGTAGTAACATACAAGCCCAGAGGCCAATCTTAGATGTGCAAAACCAGCATTTTTGAGAAGTCTTAACTGACATAAGCCCTCTTTTTCCTGCCTTGATTCAGTGGAAAAAAATTACATCCCACTTGAGACCCAGTCACAGGCCAACACACCAGTGACACCCTCAGAGCCAGAGGGCAGCAAGGGCAAAGGAAAGAGGAACAGTGAAGGTCTCATCACAGCCAAGAAGTGGACTCCAATAGCCACTCAGAGGAGTAGAAAAACACGAAACTCTGCATCAATACAAGGTCAACCAACCTTAACCACTTGTACCGGAAAAATTACAATTATTAACCCAGTTGTAACCTCCAAAGGCAAACTGCCCAAATCAGCAGATACCAAATTTGTACAAGGCACAGTCAAAGGTAAAACCCTAAGAACATAAATTTTTTGACTGCTTGCAAACACTGATATGTCCCCTGTATACCTCATAGACCTTGGCTTCCAAAGGAACCAGCCAGAGGATAGGGAAGGCTTGTCCAGAACCAGAATACCTGGAAGAGGACACCTTGGACACAGTAGTGGATGGCAAAACAATGAGGGAGATAATATCAATCCTGCCATTCACAATCCAATTCAACAGGAACCTCAAACCAGAGGACTGGAAGGATATGGATCGAATTCTTCAGCTCCACCAACTCCTCAAAGACTTATTTCAATGGAGCATGGACAACAAGAGGTGCAACCTGGCAAGTCACTGGGCAGAACTTGGAGCAAGTTGCCAGAAGATCTGTCTCAAAGAGATAGACTTCAAATACCTTATGGTAATCACCAAAGGTTGGAATCCTACCAGGCAGTTCAGACTCCTGGAAGCAAGGGCACAGAGGATAAGGGAGAATCAAGCCACTATCCAAGCTATAGAAGAACAGTTAACCCAGACAGGGCCTACTCAGATTCCTTCAGGCTCACAAGGAGCAGGCCAAATCAGCTCTCCAGTGGCTTCACACCATTCAGAAACCAGCAGATCAGTGGCCAAGAGTCACCATTCTTCACAATTCCAGGAAGTTTCCAGGAGAAGACAAGGAAACAATGGCAAGAACAAAGCCTCCTTCAACCAGAGGAGGAAAGAGTCAGACCCCATGATCCAGAAGCTGTTAGATTTGGTGAAAGAAGTACACAAGAACCAGAAGTAGTTGTAAACCACTCTAGAATCAGTAGTCCTAGTAATAGAAACATTACCCCCACTCAGACTGAAAATAACATTGTCACATCTGAGAGTAACATCAATAGTGATACACTGTGGTTACAAATGTCCCAATATGCTGAACAATCTGCAAAGCAGTTTTCAGAAATTAAAGCTGGCCAAGAGAGGATGAGACAAACTCAAGCCTCCTTGGAACAGATAGTTAAGAATCTTCAAGAAGGATATGCTCAATTGAGCAAAGCCTCTGAAGAAACCAACAAAAGACTGAATATAGTCTTTGAAGAACAACACCACAGCAAAAGGGACAGGGATTGTCTGGACCAAGACATAAACAAATTGTTTAATGTCTACCATAACTTAAAGCCCCAACCACAAGGCCAAGTTATGGATATTCCATATCAACCAGATGCCATGTTGATGAATAACGCAAGATCCCCATCACAATACCAGGATGGAGATGGCATGTCTTATTCAGAGAAGGAAGCCTTGAAACAGCTTCCTGAGGCCTCAAGTTGGCCCAAATTCTCTGGATCAGGAGAATATGATCATATGGAACTCATAGATTATATTGATGGACTCTTCATTGATGTACCAAGCATACCAGACTACTGGATCACTGCTAGATTGAATACTGCATTTAAAGGTCATGCTAGTATATGGTATACAGAATTGAGAGAAATTCATGGCAGAAGAAACTGGCCATGATCATCCAAAAGTACAGTAATGGAACTTGGATATGGCAGAAGACCATGTCATTTGAAAATGACAAATACTCTGTGGGTAAAGATCCATATGAATGGTGTCTTAGACAGTCTAAAAGAATTAAAGCCATTGATCCTCAGATGAACATCCAAATGAGGAATCACAAACTTCTGACACAACTGCCAAGAGAGCTAGAGCATGCAGTAAAATTCAGATGCAACCAAAATTGCACTCTAGATGAAATTGCCAACACCTTACAAGACATGAGGAAAAGGACTAATATAGGGAAATTCACCCCATATAAGAGCAGCAGTTTAAAAGAAAAACAACCTTTCAGGGTAGAGTTTAAAGAAAAACACAAAGAAAGAGTGGCAGAAGTGGCAAAGAAGAGGAATTCTTGTCACAACTGTGGTTCAACAGACCACTATGCCAAAAACTGTCCAAAGGAAAAAGAAAAAGGTCTATGCCATTGAGAAAGTCCCAGAGGAGGAATCCCCAACAGAGGATTCTGAATCAGACTCTATGGGTGATGCAATCAGAGAAACATCTGATGATGACCAAGACCCAAGCGAAGAATTTCTAGTGGAATACCAAGAGGAAACCCCACTAAAAATTCAGGACATACAGTTGGAAGCAGGCATGCCACAGGACACTGCCAACAAAAACTTGTGCAAACACACACAAGATGCACAAACATTCCTGGTTACACCAACCAAAGGAATGGCATACATACATGGAACAGCCACAAAGATGACTGTATTTATTGACAATTCTCAGCATCCATTGATCATTGACAGTGGAGCACACTGCTCCATAGTGTCCAGAAATTATCTGGATAACCACTTCCCAAACTGGGAAAAACAGCTCTTGCCTACTAAGGCAAAGAACTTTAAGAGTGCATCAGGGAAGATGACTTCCATTGGGACAATTATCAAAGAGATAATTATACCCCACAGGAAGGGTAATATCAGACTCAACCCAGAGTTTTTAGTGCTTGATGATGCCCACATCCAAGGGTTTTTACTGGGAACAGATTACCAGAGGATGTATGGCATAGACATTTACAACAGTAAAAATAGGCACATCACCATTGGTACTAACAAGGAAAAGGAATTTTCACTTGATATATACCAGATATCTTCTCAAGATCCACTAGAGGAACTTCTGAAGGAATTCAGAGAGGGACAGTTTAGCAATACCCTCACCAGTAAACAGAAACTAAGTTTACTGAAGATGCTGAGAAAGAACAGACCAGCATTTGCCATTGGTGAAGAGCCATTAGGCAAGATCAAAGGCCATGATATAGAACTATATCTGGGTGTGGAAAGACCTTATCCACCCATGATCAGGAGAACTCCTTATCCAGAAAGCCTGGAAACCAGGAAAGAAATTGAGAAACATATCAATGAACTCCTGGATATGGATGTCATCAGGAAGATTGGACATAATGAAATAGTGGAAATCACCACCCCTGTCCTAATCACCTGGCATGATGGCAAGTATAGACTGTGCGGAGATTTCAGAGCTCTGAATAACTACACAAAAGCAGACAGGTACCCTATACCCAGGATACCTCATGCCTTGGATAAACTGGAAAAAGCCAAATACATAACCAAAATGGATTGTATGAAAGGTTTCCACCAAAATGGAGTTAAACCAAACTCCATGAAATTACTCAGAATAATATTCCATATGGGCATATATGAGTATACCAGGATGACATTTGGCATCAAAAATGCACCAGCCCATTTCCAAAGAATGATGGACACAATATTTCAAGAAGAAATACTGGAAGGCTGGATGGTAGTATATATTGATTATATCATTATATACTCAGAGACATGGGAAGACCATGTGAAATACATAGACAGAGTACTAAGTAAATTCACACCCATAAATCTCAAAATTTCACTTAAAAGATGCAATTTTGGCCAACAAGAGTTACTGGCTCTAGAACATAAAGTCTCAGGTCTTAGTCTGGCAATTGACAAGAATAAAGTAGCAGCAGTACTGCAAAAGCCAGTACCAAAAAGCATCAAAGAGATGCAATCTTTCCTTGGGTTTGCTAGCTACTATAGAAACCACATTAAAAACTTTCCACACATAACTAGTAGTTTATACAGGTTATGTTCAAAAGATGTAGTTTTGGAAATAACCAAGGAAAGGAGGGATGCATATGAGAGGATCAAATATGAACTCACAAATGCACCTGTGGTCATCCTACCTGACTTTGAACTACCATTCAAGTTATATATAGATGCAGCATGCAGTCAAGGCCTAGGAGCAGCCCTTCACCAAAGACAAATTGTGGATGGTGAACCAAGAGAAGGAGTAATTTGCTACATCTCAAGGCAGCTGAAAGATTCAGAAGCCAGGTATGGGCCACCCAGACTGAGTGCCTATATCTAGTCTGGGCTTTAGAGAAACTCCATTATTATTTGGAGGGTGCAGTCTTTGAAGTCTACACAGACTGCACAGCCTTGAAGGCTTTACTGAACATGAAGACTACAAATAGACACATGCTGAGATGGCAAATAGCCATCCAGGAGTATAGAGGGAACATGACCATCATATACAAAGAAGGTAAAAGTCATACCAATGCAGATGGCCTTAGCAGATGGCCACTGGAGAATGTCAAAAGCAATCCAGCTTATGACGCTGAAGTTGCAGCCAAAATTCCTATCCATTTCATGGAAGTGGATAGGAAGAAGAACTTCAGATTTTTTGAATGGGCACCAGAAAGTGGTACCCTTGACAGTGGAAACACTGATGCAGAGGGAACAGAAACTCCCATACTGGGAATAAGTTCCTCAGAACTACACAATGAATTCTTTGGTGCAGTACTGAAGTCTTATGCCAAGCACAAACAGTGTGGCATATTACTACAACTCCTTCAACAAAAGTACAGGAGTCCAGAGCTGGAAGCCCAGCTGGAAGAACCCTGGTTGAGGGCCTATAAAGATAACAATTCTTTCCTTATAAATGGCCTGCTCTACCACAGAGAAAAACACACAAGTGCACTCACAGTGGTAGACAGGGACCACATCTCTCTGATCCTGCAGGAATGCCATGACTGCCCCTATATGGGGCACATGAGTGAGGACAGTACCAAAGAGAGGGTAGCAAGCACAGCTTGGTGGCCCAAGTGGGAACAAGAGTTGAGTGAATACATCAACACTTGTGAAAGATGCCAAAAGGCAAATAGGAAACATGGGAAGAAGTATGGGTTACTTCAACATATAGAAGAACCCAAGCACCCATGGGAAACCATTAACATGGACTGGGTTACAGGACTTGTCCCAGGAGGCAAAGAAAACTACAATGCCTGCTTAATCATAGTTGATAGGTTCAGCAAGAGCATGAGGTGTCTACCATGCCACAAAGAGGACACAGCCATTGATACTGCTCTGTTATTTTGGAATAACATCATATCTACCTGTGGAGTCCCTAAAATCATCATTAGTGATAGGGGCCCAAACTTCACATCTGAATTTTGGACCAACTTGTATGACATGCTTGGCACCAAGCTTGCTTTTTCCACAGCTTACCATCCCCAAACAGATGGCCTAGCTGAGAGCATTATCCAGACTATGGAGGACATCCTTAGAAGGTTCTGTGCCTATGGCATGGAGTATAAGGACCATGAGGGATATACCCATTACTGGGTTACCCTTCTACCAGCTGTCCAACTGGCTTATAATACAAGTCAGCACTCTACCACAGGAAAAACACCTGCACTGGTAGAGAAAGGGTGGAATCCCTTGTTGCCTGTGGATCATTTGAAGAAGGTTCTTCTAACCATCCATCCCACAGCCAAAAACTTCCATGATATGTGGAAGAGGGCTTGAGATACAGCTGCTAAATGCATAGCTGAAGCCAAAGACTATAATAAGCAGAGGTGGGACAAGACACACATGGAACCTGACTTTAAGGAAGGGGACCAGGTGCTAGTGTCTACACTGAACTTCAATAATCTTAAAGGACCCAGGAAGATGAGGGACTCATTTGTAGGGCCTTTCACTATCATTAAGTTGATAGGAAAGAATGCAGTGGAAGTCAAACCTACAGAGGAATTTTCCAGGAAGCAGCCAGTCTTCCCAGTGAGTTTGGTCAAACCATACTTCCAAACAGAGGAGGATAAATTCCCTTCCAGGAAAGAGAACCCCACACCACCTGACATAGTGGAAGTGGAAGACTCCCCAGGACCTGTGAGTAAGATCATCAGGGCCAGGAAGATCAGACTTAATGGGAAGGATCAAAGACAATACTTAGTCAGATTTAAGCACCAAACAGCTAATAAAGACAAATGGTTAGCAGAAGATGCCATACCAGATGGGAACCTTCATCTAAGGAGATTCAGGGCCTCTAGGAGGACTGAACAGTCTCATCAATGATGAGCCTTTTTTAGAGGGAGGGTATGTCAGCCTGTGACTCAAAACCAGAGCACAAGCATGACAGCCAACATATCATAAACCAATGGTATAGCCAAGATACCACCAAAACATGGAGCTGAGCCAAATTAGCTCAAAAGGTATCAAAAAAAAGATGAAACTCACCTCTTTCTGAAAATATAAGTCCCATCACCATAGGACAAGAAATAACTAAGTTATTCCTGCTCAAAGTTATTACTGAGCATAAAGCTCAATTTTCACCTCTCATCTAAAATCTAGAAGGAGAGGCTTAACCCCATCAAATGGGTATTCAAAATTAAGCTTTAAGCCAGGACTATCCAATGGTACCAGCTAACCTGAGCTAGCACTAATATTACTGGAGTTATGGTCAATTTCAGGACAAATAGGGATGAACAAAACATTCACCTCTCATCTAACTTCTACAGTTTTAGTGTGGGATACTTGAAGTCAGGTCTTTTTGGAAAGAGCACAATCAGGGCTATCTGATGGTGTCATCCACTTCCCTATATCTCAACTACAGCAGAAGGTATGGGGCAAACAAGTTCAATACAGCTTTTTGCCTAAAACAGGCAAATGTACAAAATCTTGTACATGGGATAACTTTGCCATATTTAATGATACCCATATCAAATGAGGTACCATTGTGTAGAGGGCATACAGGGCTACACACTGAACCAATTTTGAGGTTGATATCTCAAGAATTGACAAATTTATGGCTGTTTTAAGGTCATATTCCCACCTGCTGTCATATACAGCCTTACCATGGGATAATATCCCATAATCATGAATATGAGGTGTCAAATAGATGAAGAAGCATGTTTTTACTTCAATACCTCATATTTCAGTCAATACTGGGGTCCCATACAGTTTCTGTACAGCATTCTACGCGTCATACACGTCAGAATCAGGCTATGAGGTCCCCAGATGAAAGTTTTCACCCTGTATTGGTGAAAACTGCCCAGATGTGGTTTCAAAACCACATCTGAGACCAATACAGGTTATACAGGCTGTTTTCAAACCACAAGCCAGTACTAGACAGTGAAAAAATCTTCACTTCCTCTATGTGGAAAGGTGTAGTACCCTTTCCACCCCATTTCAGGATAAAAAGGAGGCTTTTCACAGCCAGAATTGTTTCCTCATTCTTCTCTTGAATAACCTACATAGTAAACTGTCAAAAACAGTTTTACTCTTGGTTAATCATCAGGTATAATTATAAATTTAACTATTGTAGACTTTTATTATTGTAACCCAACAGATAAAGCTGCACCCAGGGCTTTCAACAGCGCTCACCACCACTATATCATATATAGTAAAGCCCTTTTAATCTTGAATTTAATTATCTTTAAGCCCTTATGAATATTTTTGAACTATTTTTACCGTGTCACAAACATAGTTAAAGCTGTATTTAACCTATCTTACACCTTTATCATAGTTTCATCCTGACATTACCCTCAAGATCCTGGACAGAATAGATGAAGACCCAAAGACAAAGGTATCATGACTGCATAAGGCAATCTACGGCTTAAAGCAGGCTCCACTTTCCTGGTACAACTATCTATTGGAGTGGCTAAAAAACACAGGACTCATAGCCGCAGTGTCTGACCGGTTCATGTTTTTCAGAAAGGGAGATTAACCTGTATGGATCTATGTGCATGTTGACTACCTCGCAATATTTGGGCCTGATCTCACCAATTTCAAAATGGAAATAAAGAGGGCTTTTGACATGAAAGACTTGGTTGAAGCTGGTGTACTACTTGGTGTTAAAATTACCCATGAAAACAATGGATTTATCTTATCACAAGAACACTACATCAATACCTTGGCTTGGGAATATGAGCCAGAAAGATACTCACCATTTAACACTCAACTTAAACCAAACCTCCAACTCAATATTTCCACCAAAGAAGAAGAAACAGATTTTTTAGACCTCAACATCAACTATTGAAGCACCATAGGTGCTCTTAACTACATAAGTACCAATACTAGACCTGACATTACATTTGCAGTAAGCCACTTATCCCATTTTTTTGGAAAAACCTGGAATCACACACTGGACTGCGTGCTTACAAGTCCTAAGGTATCTATATCATACAAGAAAGCTATTTCTGCACTATTCCAAAGGGGGTAAGGAGGGCATGGTGGCATATGCAGATGCTGACTTGGGGAACTCAGTAGTCAACATAAGATCAACATCAGGCTACACAGTAACGGTGAACGGACACTTGTTCTCTTGGAGAACTAAGAAACAACCTACCATATCACACTCAACAACAGAAGCAGAGTACAAGGCTCTGTCCGGCATGAAAAAAGAAGTGGAATGGCTGATGCAACTTCTAAAAGAAATCAATTTAAATGAAGGTAATCCTAATCCCAAACTTTTCAACGACAACAAGGGAGCCATTTATTTGGCTTTTTCAAACACAAACCACAATGGATTCAAAACCAAGCATATGGACATCAAATATCACTATATACGCAATCTAATCAAGAACCCAGTAATCAACCTAAAATACATCTCTACTAAGTTCATGGCTGCTGACTTCCTCACTAAGTCAGTCGGCAAAAAATCTTGTTACAATCTCAAAGCTTCCTCAACCTCAAGTAAGTGCTTAATTCCAAAGTTGTTCGCAAGAGGGGCTGTTGATATTTGTGGTAAAACCACTATGAGCCAGCAGTTTCAATCAAACACAATTCATCAGTGTGTCTAATCACACATCAGATGATATTGCATGGTCATCTCTATCCAACAGCTTAGGGAAAAGCTGGAGGAACCCATTTCTTTGTGTGCTATAAAATCCTGTACTACTCATATTCTCCTATCATTTCATCACATCTAGACAATACCTAAAGGTGGATAACAAGTGGATAATTAATAAATGGAAAATTATGAAACAACTTAGAACACAAACATTTAAAACAATAAAAGAAGTTATTTATTATCTTGTAGTTAATAAAGTGATAAAATGATTAGTTGTGACTGTACCTGAACAGCTAATGACAAGTATTTTATTAAAAAAATAAAAGAAAGGAACAAGTGCAAAAAAGTAGAGTAAGCAACAAAAAAGAATGATTTGATAAGAAAGAATAAAACAGAAGTTAGTAAAGAGAAGAGAAGGGTTCAATGATTATTCTTGTCAAGAGCTGAGAGGGATGATTTAAATATTCGTGAGTGTTGGTGGTGGATAGAGTCATTGATCACTGTGGCAGCTATCTGTGTTGGAAAATTGGCAGAAATGAGCCAAGATTAACCATGGCCACATTTAGTATTAATACGCTTAAGTATCCATTGATGATCGAAGACTTGCCATGGATTCCCCACTAAAGGAAATCCATTGGCCCTGAGTAGTAGACATATAAACCACTCCTTACTTCTTCTTTCCTTGTTATCATTTTTCTTTTCCTGGATATTATTTTTCTTTTCTTTTTCTGCTTCTCCATTGTATCTTCTGTTCCAATTTCTCTTAACTTTCTCTTTACCTTTACTTTGTTATACTCTTACTTACTATATCACAAACTATCATAACTAATACTGCTTGTTGTAGCATCAAGAGTAGCTTCTATTATATCTATCTTCATCCATAAAATTTGTATTCCACTGTTTAGTTATCTTAACATAACAGTCTGTGAGTGTGGTCAATCACTGTGGTGGTTGTCCCGCTTTAGTGGTTTGGAGCTTGGACAATTTGTGGCTTAGGAGTGTTGTTTGTCATTTATTTTCAACAAGTATGACAAATTTTTGATACCATACAATAAAAAGAGTCTTTCATAGCCCCTATATCACATGAAGAAATTTAAAAAGTAAATTTATGGATTATATATATATATTGGTGAGATTAATTTTGATAATTTAAATTAAACTTGATTGAACGGGGAAGTTGTTGAAACTGAATGAATTGGACCAAGACGTGCTATCTTGAAATTTATTATAAATTTAGACTAGATACATGAGTCATGGAGACATTCAAAACTCATGATTTAGAAGATAAAATATGAAAATATGAAAATAATTTTACCTTTTGAATTAATGAATTCACAAAGATAGATAGCAATAAAATGTCCCCACCAAGTTGATCAAAATTGGCAATGGATTGCTGATATTGTACAAATTATGCCAAACTTTTTGTAAGGAAGATTGTTGACTCAAAAATTTAGTCCTATAAATTGACATCAGTAACATGTGCTGCGGTGGGAAGTGACGTAATCAAAGGTGATCTTATGGGAGATGACGTAAATCAGGATAAACATGTGAAAGAGTGACATAATCAGTTTTCCGGCCTATATGCGCCATGGTACAAGTATTTAAATGAAGAACCTAAAATGGTAAATAAGGAGGAAGGCAGAGATCTTTCTTTTATCTTAATCTACGAAGTTCATTCAATTATCTTCAGTTTTTACCATTCTCGACTCAAAACTCCCTTGGTTCAAGGGATTGCGATTGACAACATCAAGACCAGGATCAGTGAAGAGGAGACCAGTGGAGGTAACTAACCTATAGCATGTATTGCTTTTATGTTTCTGTGTTTTCTAATGTCATATGTCAGGCTGGTTTTACTCTGTCAAAACAGATTTCTGGCAAAGAGTTGTAATCCAATATGTGATACTAAGCTATTATTTGCTACAAGGTACATCCCGACTTCTGTGACACTATCTTTTAGTGAACTAACTTATAAACTTACAGATGAATTTAGTTCCTGTTACTAGCTATAGCTGCACACTACAAGTGTCAGGTTATCGAAATAAAGCATAAAAAATTAACTCTCTGAAATCCCTACATGGTAGCAAGAGTTACCGCTTGATACGGCACGGCTAGAACAGAACAAGAGCTAAATTAAGATCATGTCAATTCCATCATCATCCGCACTGTTAAAAGGACCATCCGACACTGAAGACAACTGATCTTCTAGAATGAAGATCAAAGTTCTCACTGGCGACAATTGCATGCAGTGGTTTGAACAATGAACATTTCTTTTCACGTAGAAAGGATATGACATGCTTTTTGATGAAGAGTGGGTAAAAACAAACAAACTGAATTCAGATCATAATATAAAATTCTTTTGCAATGTCAACTCTCTATAACACAGTGCATGAAGATCTTCAGCCACTTCTTTACGATCAAAGGTATTTTGGTCAAGCTATCCAATCACTGAAAATGGCCAGTGGGAAGACGTCCGTCATATCTCTATGTGATAGTCTATTTGAAATGGATCTCACTTTTGATCCATCGTCATAACTTCCAGCCCATGTACTGCGTTTCCAGAAGAAATATACAACATTAAAATTCCTAGCTGCTAATACCAATGGTCTTGTACATATTACAGAGGGAGCGGCAGCCGGATTCCTACTAAGAGGCCTCGAACAAGACAGCTCACTGAGTAGTTTGGTTCAAAATCTATATGATATCAAACCCTTCACTATAAAAAGAGTTATAAAACGGCTTCTTGCTAAACATGGTCGGCGAACGTCAGGTGATGAAGATATTATTCTGAACGTCAATAACTCATACAACAACCAACAAAATAAAAAAACAATGAGCCTAAATCATGGAGGAAAAAAGGCAAAACTGCAACATTTGGACAAACGCCTACAAAAAATAACAATGATGACATTGAAAAGAGATTTAAGCAAATTGAATCAAATATTCAACTACTCCTGAAGCTACACAACAAAAATTTGACAAATCAGGTGGAAGAAGATTCACAATCTAGTGTCTCTGATAACGATTTGGATGGGCCCAATGGTTTCCTCACTGTGGAAAATGATGATTATCTCAATGTTGTGTCTGACTCTAAACAAACCAACAGGCTTGTACTAGACTCTGGTGCATCCACTTCAACTGTTTGCAACTACCATCTGTTAATCGATCCAAAACCGGTAAAAATGTCACTGAGAACATTTTGCAAGAGATTTAGTATGTAATCTTTATTGCGCTGATACTAGGTAAAAACAGTAGCAGTAATAGAAACTGTGAGTATGTATATATATGTAAGTGTATATATTAACAACTGTGTCCTCAGGCACAGGTGAGACACGTCTGTAATAGTCATTATACAAAACAATAATGAGCGAATACTCTAGCGGAAGCAAAGCAGATATTAGAGCTACCTGCTGAATCAGCTTCCTGTACAAATTTATTTACTATTGGAAATATCACTGAGTTACTTTAGATAGCTGCGATAAGAGAACTACATCAATATCAACAGTCCTTGGCGACGTTGAAAGACAGTTGCCTCAGATACTCCACCTGAGTATACAAGATATGAGAAAACAATAAGTTGAACACAAATAGAATTTGGAGATGAGGGATTAAACACAAGAGAGTGTGCTTGAGTAGTTTTTATCCTCAACATCTCATCCCTGGATATGATCATGTCATGTAGCATTTGAGACATGTCATCCCAGGGTCCATTCAGCGTGATAGCTAAGCAGGAGAGTAGTTTTAGCAATTTTCCATCTGTAGAAAATCATGCCTCTGTCCCTTACTTCATAACACTCCTCCTTGATCTTAAAGGTGTAATTGCTTTGTCATGCTTGTCATTTTTTGAATTCCCATTGGCTTTGTTAATAAATCTGCAATCATGTCATTCGTTCCCACTTGCCTGACATCCAAAAGCTTCTTCAAAACTATATCTTGTATATACTGATATCTGATCTCGATGTGCTTAGGGTTAGCATTCAAACTAGCCTGGCTTGAAATAGTTGTCGCCCCAGAGTTGTCATTGCATATAACTGGCCTTTCAATGACTTGTCCCAAATCACATAGCAAGTAGGTGAGCCATCGAAGTTGCTTAGCACAAATTTTCATTGATATGAATTCAGCTTCAGTAGTGGATTGTGCAACAACGGACTGCTTCTTACTTGTCCACAGGACAGGATTTCCGCAGTAAGTGATCAGGTTTCCAGAGATAGACTTACGGTCGAACCGGTCATTTGCATAGTCAGCGTCTGCCCAGCCTATCAAGGGAGACTCTATCTTTTCTCTAGGCCTGGAGTAACATAAGCTGAGATCACAACTTGCTCGTAGATAACGCAGCAAGTGTTTGAGTGCCACCCAGTGTTTGGCTGTAGGATGGGTTGAGTGTCGTGATAGAACGTTAACTGTGAAGAGGATGTCTGGTTGGGTGTGCTGAGCAATGTAGTTAAGAGTACCAATGGCTTGTTGAAAATTAGTTACCATGACTGGTTCTCCATGATCTTCCAGTTCTTTTAACAGATTGGAATTGCAGGGAGTTTTGAAGCCACTGCATCTTTCCATGTCATGACTCTTTAGTAGTTGTGGAATTAGATTTTTTTGACTGAGGGCAACACTTCCATCGTGCTTCCAGTTAAGTCGATACCCTAGGTGTTGAGTGGGTTTCTTCTGATACTTGAGTTTCAGTTTCTTATTCAGGTTTTCAAGGAAATTGAGAATGTCATACTCAGACTTTGCAATGAGGAATCCATCGTCTACATGAACATGAAGAAGGAGACTTCCCTTCTCATTCAGATATAGGGAGTCATCGGATCGTGAACGTTTCATGCCAAGTTCTCCAAGACTTTCAACGAGCTTAGTCTGCCACATTCTCGGTGCCTGCTTGGTGCCATATAACAACTTGTTTAGTTGCCACACCCAGCCTTCCTTCCCTGGGATTTCAAATCCCTTAACTTGCTTGACATACACATTGGCATCCATCTTTCCATGTAGAAAGGCGGTCTCAATGTCAAATTGGTAAGGAATATACCCTTGAGTGACTGTAAGGACCAGAAATATTTTGAAAGTCTTGTTTCTTGCTACTGAAGCCCAAGTATCGTAATAGTGGACCATATGTTCTTGATGGTTTACTAGGACAACCCATCTAGCCTTATGTCGATAGACTTCACCAAACTCATTACGTTTATTAGTTAGTCGCCACATACCCCCAATGACCTTAGTCCCATCAGTTGGATAGGGTACCAAGTCACCAATGTGATGACTGGTAAGTGATTCAAATTCTTGCTTCATGGCTGCATACCATTCTTTTTCCTTGGAAGAGTTAGACATGGCTTGTTTGTAAGTAACTACGTCCGCAAGCATTAGTCTATCTGGGGGTTGTTGGCATCGTTTTGTGTTTGGTAAGATGTTCTTAGGGTTCACGGTACTTTTAATGTCCTTTGGGGCAGCTTCATAAAATGGTACATAGGCATAGTTTCCCGATCCTTTTGAGTGATCTTGGGTAACTGAGGCTGGTGCACTATCATTACTTGCTACTCCTTCATTCGGGGGTGATGTCTAGGAGCAAGATTCCTGCCTAACACTGGGAGACTTGTTTCAGTCGGATAGATTTTATTAATAACCTGAGGTAATGACTCCTGAGGCTTTCTCAGGACAACCGCTGTCTCTGATTTCAGCTGAGTATAGTCACGGGTTATTCTAACCCTATCAGTTTCAGGATCATATATTCTTAGTGCGTCGGAATAGGGTTCGAAAGTGAGTGCCTTCACAGCTTGTCCTGTACAACTAATCTTACTGATTGGTCTTTCATTTTTTACCACAACTTTTATTCCAAATGGCAGGAGTCTGTGATATGAGATTGCAGGTTGTATTGTTGAGGATGACTCAGATAGTACTTCGTTTGGCGACTTCATTTTTAGATACTGGTGTGGAAGGAGGTTCAGGAGCAGTGATGCGTGTTTAGACGCTTCATCCCAGTAGGTGATTGGGATATTTGATTGAGCCAGTAGACATCTGATTTTGTTGAGAAGGGTCTGATTAAATCTCTCAGCAACACCATTAGTCTGTGGAGAGTGAGGTGGACCACGCTCCAGACTAATGCCTCTGGTAACCAACTGCTGTCGGAACGAATTAGAGTTGAACTCACCACCCCTATTGGTGTGAATGTAGCCTGGGGTAATATCAAGCTTGTTCTTTAACTCATTTAAGAAGTAAATGATAAACTCCTCTGCATTACCCTTTTCAGTCATAAGGCAGATTTGATTAAAACGACTGAAATCGTCTATAATGACTAGTATGTAATGAAACCCCTGACGACTGGGTGGTGAAATCTCCAGGGTATCCATATGAATCTTCATAAATGGAGAACGAGCAGATGGTAAGTGGTGTGCATGAGGCTGTCTTTTGAGCTTGGAATGAAGACATACCGCACAGCTGCTTCTCGAAGTGAAGTTGCCTGAGATAGCTTTACTTTGAATTAACCTCTTCACATATCTGTCACTTGGATGACCAAGCACTGTGTGCCAATCGTTTGATGGATTTTGATGATGCACAGAGAATACAAAGTGAGTACGGATTTTTGATGAAGAAAGGTTTCCTGTGCGAGAGAACGTGGCAATAATTCTTCCTTCTCTCATTATTAAAAAGCAGCCTCCCTTAAAAACTGGCTTGAGTCCATGATCTATTCATTGCAAAACTGAGAGGAGGTTTACCTTTCCTTTAGGTGCAAAGTATGTTAATTTTTAGAGCTTAAAGGTGGACTGATTATTAGCACAATTATATAAGAAGAAGACTACGAAAGGAGTAATGAGTCTAGTACCTTAAAGGTGGACTGATCAATGTAGTCCTACAGCTAAGTAATGCAGTACAAAAGCTGGATGTTGACTAATACGATAAAAGTAAGAAGAAAATATTGAAGTAAGACAGGACCTGAAAGTCAGAAAGAAGACTCTGTTTTTACACAATGGTTATTTTAATTATAATTACAAGTAGGTCTTTTTATAATGCAATAAGAGCCAGTTTCATCCTTCTTAACTGTGGGAAAAGGAGAGTAATTTTTCTTGCCAATTCACAACAAGTGTTCTTGTGATCATGTGATGTAAGGAGACATGACCATTTTTGAAGATCACGGACCTGTTAATTATTAACAAGGTCAATTGATTATTTGGAAAGTAGGAGAGTAGATTATTGACCTTACTCTTATTGGTAAAGTAAACAATTAGGCTCATTCTGGCCTATTGTTTGACACTCCCTCTCTCTCCTAGTTGCCGTAATCCTAGTAGTTCTAGAGAGTGAGCGAGCTCACCTCTGTTAATTGATTTTGTCAAGAAATTTGCCAACATTTCCTTGGTAGGTTTGTAGTTGAGTATTATTGTTTTGGCCTTGACTATTTCTTTTATGAAATGTAATTGGATATCGACGTGTTTGAGTCTTTTGTTGTTAAAGTTGCAGTCGTTGTTAGCTATGTTAATACAACTTTGATTATCTTCCCAAGTAATGATAGGTTGTGAAGTTTTAAGGATTTTTGCCTCCTCACACCATTGTTTCAGCCAAAGTAGTTCAGACATAAGGTCACATAATGCTTTATATTCGGCTTCAGCAGTTGAGATTGAAACCATAGGTTGTTTCCTTGATTTCCAGAGTACTGTGCAGTCGTTGAATTTAGCCAGATAACCAGTGACTGATCTTCTGGTTGCTCTACAGTTGCCCCAATCAGCATCACTGTATGCTTCAATCCCATTGTGTTTACTTCTTTTATATAGCAATCCAAGTTCTTGTGATCCTTTAAGGTATTTAAGGACATGAAGGAAAGCTGACCAGTGTTTTATACCTGGTTTTTCAAGATATTGAGATAAGGTACTTACTGCAAAACTGAGATCTGGTCGGGTGGCTGTGCTTAAGTAATTTAGACTTCCAATAGCACTTCAAAATTTGATTTTGAAGTTATTGAATTCTTCCATTTTGACTTCAGTGGCAGGAGTAAGATGGGTGTTAGGTACTAACGGTGTTGTCACAGTTTTGCATTGACTCATTCCATAGAGTTCAAGCAGAGCTTTGATGAAGTGATGTTGATCAAGTGAGACACCATCTTTGTGGTGATTTATTTTTATACCTAGAATCAGATCTGCAATCCCAATATCTTTTATGTCGAATTCACTACTTATTTCATGTTTGAAGGTAGTTGCATCTTTGCAGAAAATTGCAATATCGTCAACATGAATATAGATCCAGATTGGATCTGGATCCATTTTGTAGAAGACACACGGATCCAAAGTGCAGGAAGTGTATCCAGAGTGATTGAGCCAGTCCTTGAGTCTCTGATACCAGGCAAGCGGTGCTTGTTTTAGCCTGTAAATTGCCTTGTTGAGTTGTAGGCATTGTTTTCTTGGATCTAGATTCAGTCCTTGTGGAATCGTAAGGTATACTGTTTCTGAGAGAGAGTCATTTAAAAAGGCACTTTTTATATCAATCTGATGAAATTCTAGGTTATTTTTGACGGCATAGGCGATAAGAGTTCTTAGTTAATTGAGCTGACCTGTTGGCGCATATGGTTTGAAGAAGTCTATTCCATTTGTTTGGGTATAGCCTTGAGCACATAGTCGTGCTTTATATTCTATGATTTTGTTTAGGTGATTCTTTTTAATTTTGAACAACCATGTTGTTCTGACTAATTGATATTCTTTTTTCAGTTCTATAACATCCCAAACCTAAAGTTTGTGCATGTTTGATAGTTCTTCGTTGATTGCTGTTGTCCATTCTTCTTTTTGTATCAAAATTAAGGCTTTTCTGTAGGTTTTAGGAGTCTCTTCTTGTTGAGTTATATAGGTTTTAATTCTTCATTGATATGGTAAGATGTTAAGTTTGTCAACATTGGAGTTAATAATGGTTGGATGTCTAGGTCCTACTACCTTAATTCACGAGGTTCTGAATTCTTCCTCTGATGAACTGTTCCTTTCAGGTGTGGTGTTTCTGACTTCTCTTATTTCTGTATTTCCTTTGTTTGTTTCATTGTTGCTGTAATTAGAGTCTTCTACCATAGGATTTGGTTCGACGTTGTTTGTTATTTCTAATGAGCTTTCTATATTCGGCCATATTGTGTAAGGAGTGTGAGTTCTTTCCTCGTTTAGTTCTGGAAAGCATTTTTCATTAAAACTTGCATGTTTTGTTATTATTAACTTTTTTTCTTTTATTCTTAGTATTCTGTATGCGCTTCCTTCGTTCTCGTATCCCACTAGTATGCCAAGTTGACCTGTTTGATCTAATTTCCAGTTTCTTTCTTTGTACAAGCAGTGTATTATGGCCCTACATCCAAATACTCTAAGATTTTGTAAGTTTGTTGTCTTTTTCATCCAAATGGCATGAGGCGATTGATTGTTTCTTGAAGGGGTTGGTAGTAAGTTGGAGATAAAGGTAGCAGTGTTGATTGCTTCAGCCCAGTAGCTTCGCAGTAAGTTGCTACTATTCAATAAGCATCGTGCCTTTTCTAATATAGTATGATTAGCTCTTTCAGCGTAACCATTATGTTCTGGCGTTTCTGTTGGTGCAAAGATGTGTGTAAAGCCATCTTCTTCGGATAGGTTTTTAAAGTCGTTGTTCTGAAATTCACCTCCTTTGTCCGAGATTAATTTTTTTATTTTTCTGTCTTGTTTATTTTCCATGTAGTTTTTTGCTAATACAAAATTTTGAAAACAATCACTTTTTCTTTTTAAGAATTTGATTATTTTGTAGCTTGAGTGTTGATCTACTATGGTTAAAAAGTACTGAAAACCTGATTTTGAGCATGGTTTTATAGGCCCAACTAGATTGATGTGTATACAGTCTAATGGTAGTTCAGCATTTTCAAAGTGTTTGTTGAACGGTTGCTTTTTGCTCTTGTTTATTTTGCAAGTGATACAGTTTGAATCTTTGTTAGGTAAGCTCAAAAGCTTCGATATTTTAGAACTGGGGTGTCCGAGGCTATGATGCCATATTTCATCTTGTTGAATGGTTTTTGATAGTAAGCAAGTTGGGATTTTATAATCAACGTACATGAGATCGTTGTTAATTTTTCCACTCATAAGGATTTTGTTGTGATTTTCTAAAACAAACTTGTTTTTATTACAAGCTATGGAGATCATTTTTTTTGAATAATTCAAGCATACTGAGTAAGTTGCATTTAAGTTTTGGTACGTATAGGCAGTCGTCGAGTCTTAATTTCTTATTATTGCATATTATTTCTATAGTACCTATTCCTTTAGCAAAAAGATTGCTTTTTGCATCCCCGGTGGTTACTGTTAGTGAGATAGTCTTTAGCGAACTCACAAAAGGTTCGATGGAGTTGAACATGTGATTAGTGGCACCACAGTCAACTATGAGTGTGTTCATTTCGTTTGTTTGATCTTTTTGTGATGTTATTAGAGCTTGTGTTTCTGAGAGATGAGCAGATTCTTGATAAAATTTTTGTCTTTTGTTCTTTCTATTGGGTCTGAGGTGTGGGTTTTCAGCCCAACATTCTTCTTTTTGATGACTTGTACATTTCTCGTTATGTTTTCCAAATTTACAAAAATATACAATTTTATGTGGTTCATTGATGTTAGTGAATAGAGCAGTAGAGTTTTTTGTAGAAGGTAAGCTTCTGTCTTTGTAGAGACTAGCATAATCTTGTAGTCTAGTAAGAATGATTTCAGGTCTCTCAATGAGTTCTTTGTTGAGAGTCAGACTGTCTACAAATTGGTGTAGTTCACGATCTCCTCCAAGTTTTCCAAGTAAAGAGAAGGATAGTAAGTCATTTGGTACTTTGATATTTACAGATTCCAACTCCATTGTCATTTTTCTGCAATCGTCAATATAGTTCTGTAGGTCACCATCAAAGAAGAATCTTTGCCATTCCATCCAGATTCTTCCTTTGTTTACTGCGCGTTTTGACGCATATTGTTCTATGATTTTGTTCCAGAGTAGATAAGAGTCGGCAAAGTTTTCTTTGTTGACAACTTCACAAAACACCTTTTCAACCACTCTAGTAGTGATGATGTCAATGGCTTCATAACTGGCTTTTGCCCATTTATTTGCTTGGCTGGTTGAAGCATCTTCAGGCATTCTTTTTTCACATACATCCAGTAGTTCTCTGGATCTCAGGTGAATTTTCATTTTGAGACTCCAGTGCCCAAAGTTACTACCATCTAGGAAGGGGAGTGTTGACACGTCCTTGTTATTGTAAGCTGTGTCTGTTGTTTTGATAGACATAGGGTCACAGTCCACCTTTTGATTTTGAGCTAACCAAGACTGTAAATCTGTTAATTTTTAGAACTTAAAGGTGGACTGATTATTAGCACAATTATATAAGAAGAAGACTACGAAAGGAGTAATGAGTCTAGTACCTTAAAGGTGGACTGATCAATGTAGTCCTACAACTAAGTAATGCAGTACAAAAGCTGGATGTTGACTAATACGATAAAAGTAAGAAGAAAATATTGAAGTAAGACAGGACCTGAAAGTCAGAAAGAAGACTCTGTTTTTACACGATGGTTATTTTAATTCTAATTACAAGTAGGTCTTTTTATAATGCAATAAGAGCCAGTTTCATCCTTCTTAACTGTGTGAAAAGGAGAGTAATTTTTCTTTCCAATTCACGACAAGTGTTGTTGTGATCATGTGATGTAAAGAGACATGACCATTTTTGAAGATAACAGAACTGTTAATTATTAACAAGGTCAATTGATTATTTGGAAAGTAGGAGAGTAGATTATCGACCTTACTCTTATTGGTAAAGTAAACAATTAGGCTCATTCTGGCCTATTGTTTGACAAAGTAGACAGGAGAAATATGTATTCCACGAAACACTAGGGTTCCTAGGTGAGTGATTTTCCCCGGTTCGGAGTATGTATTTACTGATTTTTTGACCTTGACAATGTTGGTGAGAGAGCTGAGGTTATTAACGGTTGATCTTCCTGCTCCTGAATCAAGGTATATTTCTTCTGGGGCTCCTGATCCTAATTTCAGTACTTCATCTTCCATGACATAGGCATCAGAGTCAGATTGTTGGTGATCTCCTATAGGCTCCTTGCTGGATTTGGCTACAACATTAAAATTGTGGTCCTTTGCCTTCATCTCTAGTTTAGCATACAGTTTTTCCAGTTTTTCTGAAATTCCTGAGGAGTCATCTTCTTTTCTTGATTGAGGAGTTGACTTCCCTTTGCCTCAACCCCTAGAGGTACCTTTACCCTGTGTCCGATGATTTCCACATGAGGCAGGTTTTGAGTCATTGGTTTTATCTTGCTTGTCTAGGGCCAAGGCTTCTTCTTGATGCGTTCCATGACAACAGTGCGCAATTGCCACCCGGTTCATCACTAAGCTTAATTTGAATGGTTTGATATTGTAGAGAGTTTGAGATAACCCAGATAGTTCCCGGTTGTGGCTTAGACTGCAGATGAAGAATGCAGCAGCAATGGTTGATGAGATAACCATCTTGTCATCTGAGCCAAGTGTGATAGATTCATAACTGGCATAGGTCTTTTGAGATGTATCAATGTGCTTTTCTAGGGAGGAGCCAGGAGTGTACTGTAATGAAACTAGTTTAAAGAGAGTATCACACATTACAACAATAGAGTTTTTTCCACAGGTCTTTCCAAGAGCATTCCAAAAGTTGAAGAAAGAATCTTTGTTAACCAGAAGTATTCCATGAAGTTCTGGAGTAACACAGTTCCATAGCAGAACTAATGCACTGCTTTTTTGCCTTTTGAAATTAGGGGAGGCTTTTTTGGACTCAGATGGAGAAGATAGGAGGGATTAATGACCTTTTCCAGTGAGGAAGTTTTCAAGTTGACCACTCCACTGGACCCAGTTTTCCCAAGTTAGGGTGATGATCTTGGTTTGATATCCTTCATCATCGGGAAAACTTTGTTCAGCTGGTGGATTTGTTGACATGATCCGTATCTGTTCTGACTCTGTTTTTATCTAGTGCAGTTACAACTAACTCTCGCTACCATGCAAGAGATTTAGTATGTAATCTTTATTGCGCTGATACTACGTAAAAACAGTAGCATTAATAGAAACTGTGAGTATGTATATATATGTAAGTGTATATATTAACAACTGTGTCCTCAGGCACAGGTGAGACACGTCTGTAATAGTTATTATACAAAACAATAATGAGCGAATACTCTAGCGGAAGCAAAGCAGATATTAGAGCTACCTGCTGAATCAGCTTCCCATACAAATTTATTCACTATTGGAAATATCACTGAGTTACTTTAGATAGCTGTGATAAGAGAACTACATCAATATCAACAGTCCTTGGCAACTTTGAAAGACAGGTAAAGAGAGTTACCTCAGATACTCCTCCTGAGTATACAAGATATGAGAAAACAATAAGTTGAACACAAATAGAATTTGGAGATGAGGGATTAAGCACAAGAGAGTGTGCTCGAGTAGTTTTTATCCTCAACATCTCATCCCTGGATATGATCATGTCATGTAGCATTTGAGACATGTCATCCCGGGGTCCGTTCAGCGTGATAGCTAAGCAGGAGAGTAGTTTTAGCAATTTTCCATCCGTAGAAAATCATGCCTCTGTCCCTTACTTCATAACACTTTTTCCGGGAGGACAAATGTTACTCATAAGGGAAAAATCAAACTGGGCAATGTCATTATTGTAAAAAACTCGGTGTCGAAACTCATCATTCAAACCCTGACTCTAATATTGATCTCACTCATCTAACGTCCTCACCACGCTTACGTAATTCCTCAGTCACTGAGACTTAATTTTCTTTTGTCAACTATTAAAACTCATCTCTTTTTCTTTTATATAGTGTCAATCCTTTTGTTTTAATAAAAATATCAATAATAATAAATAAAAATCATTAATAATAAAAATACAAATAATATATCACTCTTTATTTTCTCCATATGTTTTTTTTGTGAACAGTAAGATTGATCTCCCCATACACACATTAAAATATGTTTTAACTCACGATAACTTTGTTCTTTTAGCAATTCATCCTAGTTATAAGAATAGATCTTCATTGTTGTCATAAAATTGTATTATAGGCTTGTCTTTTAGGTATGACATATGTTTTCTTTTTCTTTTATAATACTATGAAAAAGTAGTGAAAATTGAAATGACTCTTTTAGTTCATTTTTGTCTAAAAAAATAGTAGATTTACAGTCTTGATAAACTCAAGAAATATCAAACTAAAAGACCAGACTACAAGATGAATAATAACAATCAAAACAATGACCTACAAAAAATCATTCCAATCTTAACTGAAGACAAATATTCAGAATGGAAGCTTAGAATGATTATATGTTTGAAACAAAGAAGACTCTATCAGTACTGTATCAAACAATGCATTCCAGGAGATGTCAAAACACAAATACCAGCATTAGCAGCAAAAGTAATTGACACCAACATTGAAGCTTGCGGAATAATCACTAATTTCCTAGATTCAAGAACTTTTGCAGCCCTAGTTACCCCTGAAGAAATCAAACAAAATAGTTTCTTACTATGGAATAAAGTCAATAAAAGATTTGAATCTTTGTCATTCAATAGTAAACCTCAAATATGGAGAAGATTTCAAAAATTGATTTATGAAGACAATTCAAAAGATTTTATCGCAAATATTCCAAAATGCCTTAGCAACATAGTATCCATTAGCATAGTAGTAGAAGATGAAATTATTGTGTTCTCAATACTCACTGAACTCCCTGAATATGTTCATTTGTTAATAGAAAAGGTTACTTTAAATGCTGATACTCAAGGAAATCCTGATGCTATTCTCAATTTTTGCATGAAGCTTCTCTCAAAGAAGAGGCATTATCAGCTGACTCAACCAAAGCTCTAGTTCTCAGAAAAGATGCATTCCCATCAAAAATTGTCCATTACTGCAGTAATGGAAGACACAATCCTCTCGTTACCACGCATGGACAAGAGAAATGCTGGCAACTACATCCTGAACTAAAACCAGAAAGAAAACAAAAAGAAAAAGAACAGAAAACCAACCTTACCATATCTTGGGCTCTATTTACGTATAAACATAAGAATATAGCTCATCCCTTAACATTATTCCTTGATACAGGCGCTTCTAATCATATTTTCAACAACAAATCCTTTTTTGAATATTTGCATCCAAATCAGACAAAAGTGGCTAACGGATGTAATAAATCTACATTGATTTCACAAGGAAAAGGATCAGCCGAAGCTTATGATTGACTTGGTAACTTGTGGCTACTGCCAAACAGTTTATATGTACCTGATCTAACGACAAATTTATTAGCTCTCTCTAGTATAGCTAAAAGTGAAACATGAATTAAAAAACCATATTTCACTTTGAAATTTACCTGGACAATAATTTCAAACCATCATTTGTCTTCCCTATCTCAAGTGGCAACTTGGAAACTTGCATCAATATTTCTGATTCTCACTGCTTAAATACACAAATAGAAGAAGATGGTGATCTATGGCATAAGCAATTAGGCCATATGAATAGATACAATATGAAGAAATTAATAAAGACAACTGAAGTTAGTAATGTTTGCAATGAGTGTATAAAACATAAGATAACTCATCTTCCTTTTAAAAATTCACTTAAATCCGCTGACTATCTGTTTGAGAACATTCATCTTGACCTATGTGGACTGTTTGAAACACCTTTCATAGCTGGTGCAAAGTACTTCCTCATCATTGTAGATCAGATGAGTGGTTTTCTGACCACTAAATTTCTCAAGAACAAAAGCAACTGTTCAATCACTTTTGAAACTCTCAGTTACTTGCTGAAAACACTGATGCTACAAAAATTCAAAAAATCACCACGGATGGAGGAGGAGAATTTGTTAACAAGTCCTTCAAAAATAACTGTACAGCGTTAGGGATCAACCATACAATTAGTCCACCATACACTCCTCAACACAATCCCTTCTCAGAAAGAGTTAATCAATCTATTCTAGAAAAAGCTAAATGTCTCTTACTTCAATCTAACTTACCGCTTAAATTTTGGGCAGAAGGTGTATCTACAGCAACATTTTTATTTAATATAATTCCCAAACACGAAAGCTGAATGACACCATAAGAAATATGGTATAAAACTAAACCACTACTACATAAACTTAAAAAATTTGGATGAAACGTTTGGTTGAAAATTCTGACAAAAAACATCTCAGATAAATTTGGACCAAAAGCGTGGGATGGGATTTTCTTAGGTTACAAAAATGAAGCTTCTAGCTATCAAATACTTAGGCTATCAGATCAAAAAATCATCATAAGTAAGCATGTATTATTTGATGAAAGAAAATTTCTGTTGTTACAATATCAAAAACAGATTACTGAAGAAATCTTTAAAACATTCTCAAACTCAACTCCAATAGCAACTGAAGAACCAGCAAATGATTCCAATGGTGAAGAGAACTCTTCAAGCATTGAATTAGTTCCTGAAGAAAATGAAGAAGAAGATATCTTTGTCAAGGCTTTAGAACAACAACCTCAAAGAATTTGGGTGATTGGTCCTAGACATCCTACATTGATATCTAGCAAAATTGATAGTGACAATATTCTGCCATTTCCCAAAAGACAACTCAGAACAAACCTGACCAATTTGATAAATCACACTCCAAAAAACTATAACAAGGCAACAATCAGTCCAAATAAAGAAGACTTGAACCTTGCTATACAAAAGGAAATCCTCAATATCAATAAACCTAATGTGTGGACCCTTTGAGACAGAAAAGAAAGCGATAATCCAATCACAAGCAAATGGGTTTTTAAAGAAAAAACAAATGACTCAGGAGAAATTATTGAAAATAAAACTCGTTTATGCACTCATGGATTCCATCAAATAGTGGGACTAGATTACCAAATTACGTTTTCTCCTGCTGGAAGATTAGCATCCTTACGTGCTCTTATCACATTTGCGGCAATTCATCAATACAAATTTCATCAAATGGATGTACAAAGGTCTTTCTCAAACGCACCATTGCAAGAAGAGATTTGTTTGGAAATTTCTCAAGGGGTCTCAGAAAACAAAGAAACTCAAGTACCACAGCTCAACAAAGCATTATATGGACTTAAGCAATCATCCTTGGCATGGTATAAACATTTTTCAAAATGGCTGCTTTTATCGAGATTTCAATGTTCTCTCAAAGATCCATGTGTCTTTTAGAAAAAAGGAAAAGATCCTATTTGGACTTACGTTCATGTAGAAGATCTCGCTGTTTTTGGGCCTGATCTAGAAGATTTTAAAAGAGAAATTAAAAGGAAATTTAAGATGAAAGATCTAGGTAAAGCAAATTTACTTCTAGGAATAAAAATTAATCATCTTAATGATGGGTTTAGCATAGATCAAGACCACTATCTTGACAAACTAGCTGAAAAATACGAGATCAAAGACTTTGTTCCTTCAAACACACCCCTCAAGCCACATCTACAATTAACAAATCCATTGGAAAAAAAATAAAGATTTCAACATTTTAAATATTAACTATCGAAGTGCAATTGGTGCATTAAATTATATTAGTTCAAATACTCAACCAGATATCACTTTTTCAGTTGGGCACCTATATCAATTTCTTGAAAGACCTGGAATGCATGCCTCCAAGTTTTTTGTTATCTATATCACTCAAAGAATTTGTGCCTCACTTTCAAAAACCATGGTGTTCATCATATTGAAACCTATGCAGAGGCTGACTGGGGAAATAGTGCTATAGATCAAAGATCTGTGTCAGGTTTAACCATCAGCATAAATCGACATCTTATATCATGGCAATCAAAGAAACAACAAACTGTTTCTCATTCAACAACAGAAGCTGAATATAAATCTCTCAGTGATGCAGCCAAGGAAACAATCTGGTTAATGAACCTCATCAACGAAATTCAACTCACCACATCTTCGCTCAATCCTCTTCTATTAAATGACAACAAAGGAGAAATAGATCTGGCTTTAAATGATGCCAATCATAGTGGTTTTAAGACTAAAAACATGGACATCAAGTTTCACTTTATGCAATAATTACTCAATAAAGGAACAATAATGTTAAAACATGTTTCTACCACCTCAATGAATGCTGATTTCCTAACCAAAGCTGTAGGTAAAACAATTCTTTTTAAATCTCTTCAATTTCATAATCTTCTCAAAAAGCTTTGTGCTCTCTCTCCATGTTCATTGCAAGGGGGGATGTAAAAAACTCATGTCAAAAGTCATCATTCAAACCCTAACTCTAATATTGATCTCACTCATCTAACGTTCTCAGCACGCTTATGTAATTCCTCAGTCACTGAGAGTTAATTTTCTTTTCTCAGCTATCAAAACTCATCTCTTTTTCTTTTATATAGTGTCAATGTTTTTGTTTTCATAAAAATATCAATGATAATAAATAAAAATCATTAATAATAAAAATACAAATAATATATCACTCTTTATTTTCTCCATATGGTTTTTGTGTGAACGGTAAGATTGATCTCCCCATACACATATTAAAATATGTTTTAACTCACAATATCTATGTTCTTTTAGCAATTCATCCTAGTTATAAAAATAGATTGTCATTGTTGTCATAAATTAATATTATAGGCTTGTCTTTTAGGTATAACATATGTTTTATTTTTCTTTTATAATACTATGAAAAAAAAGTAAAAAGTTGAAATGACTCTTTTAGTTTATTTTTGTCTAAAAAAATAATAGATTTACAGTCTCAATCAACTCAAGAAATATCAAACTAAAAGACCAAACTACAAGATGAATAATAACAATCAAAACAATGATCTACAAAAAATCATTCCAATCTTACATGAAGACAACTATTCAGAATGGAAGCTTAGAATGATCATATGTTTGAAACAAATAAGACTCTATTCGTACTGTATCAAACAATGCGTTCCAGGAGACGGAAAAACACAAACACCGGCATTAGAAGCAAAAGTAATTGACACCAATGTTGAAGCTTACGGAATAATCACAAATTTCCTCGATTCAAGAACTTTTTCAGCCCTAGTTACCTCTGAAGAAATCAAACAAAATAGTTTCTTACTATGGAATAAAGTCAATGAAATATTTGAATCTTTGTCATTCAATAGTAAATGTCGGATATGGAGCAGATTTCAAGAAATGATTTATGAAGACAATTCAAAAGATTTCATTGCAAATACTCAAAAATGACTTAGCGACATAGCAACTGTTGGCATAGTAGTAGAAGATGAAATTTTTGCATTCTCAATACTCACTAAACTCCCTGAAGAATTTCATTCGTTAATAGAAAAGGTTACTTTAAATGCTGATACTCAAGGAAATCCTGATGCTATTCTCAATGTTTTGCATGAAGCTGCTCTCAAAGAAGAAGCATTATTAGCCAACTCAACCAAATCTCTAGTTCTCAGAAAAGATGCATTCCCATCAAAAATCGCCCATTAATGCAGTAATGGAAGACACAATCCTCTCGTTACCACGCATGAACAAGAGAAATGCTGGCAACTACATCCCAAACTAAAACCAGAAAGAAAACAAGAATAAAACAAAAAGAAAAAGAACAGGGAACCAACTTTACCATATCTGGGGCTCTATTTACATATAAACATAAGAATGCAGCTCAGCCCTTAACATCAGTCCTTGATACAGGTGCTTCTAATAATATGTTCAACAACAAATCCTTTTTAAGATATTTGCATCAAAATCAGACCAAAGTGGCTAACGGATGTAATAAATCTACATTGATCTCACAAGGAAAAGGATTAGCCAAAATTTATGATTGACTTGGTAACTTGTGGCTACTGCCAAACAGTTTATATGTACCTGATCTAACAACAAATTTATGAGCTCTCTCTAGTATAGCTAAAAACAAAACATGAATTAAAAAAACCATATGGAACTTTGAAATTTACCTGGACAATAATGTCAAACCATCATTTGTCTCCCCTATCTCAAGTGGTATGTTGAAAACTTGAATTGATATTTCTGATTCTCGCTGCTTAAATGCACAAAAAGAAGAAGATGGTGATCTATGGCATAAGCAATTAGGCCATATGAATAGATATGATATGAAGAAATTAATAAAGACAACTGAAGTTAGTAATGTTTGCAATGAGTGTATAAAACATAAGATAACTCATCTTCCTTTTGAACATTCATTTAAAACCGCTGACTATCTGTTGGAGAACATTCATCTTGACTTATGTGGACTATTTTAAACACCTTCTATAGCTGGTGCAAAGTACTTCCTCATCATTGTAGACCAGATGAGTGGTTTTCTGACCACTAAATTTCTCAAGAACAAATGAGACTGTTTCAATCACTTTTGAAACTTTCAATTACTTGCTGAAAACACTAATGCTACAAAAATTCAAAAAATCACCACGGATGGAGGAAAAGAATTTTCTAACAAGTCCTTCAAAAATCACTGTACAGAGTTAGGGATCAACCATACAATTAGTCCACCATACACTCCTCAACACAATCCCTTCTCAGAAAGAGTTAATCAATCTATTCTAGAAAAAGCTAGATGTCTCTTACTTCAATCTAACTTACCACTTGAATTTTGGGCAGAAGCTCTATCTACAGCGACATTTTTATGTAATTCAACTCCCAAATATGAAAGCCGAATGACACAATATGAAATATGGCATAAAATCAAACCACCGCTACATAAACTAAAAGCATTTGCATGAAAAGCTTGGTTGAAAATTCTGGAAAAAACATCTCAGATAAATTTGGACCAAAAGCGTGGGATGGGATTTTCTTAGGTTAAAAAAATGAAACTTCTAGCTATCAAATACTTAGGCTATCAGATCAAAAAATCATCATAAGAAAGCATGTATTATTTGATGAAAAGAAAATTCCGTTGTTACAATCTCAAAAACAGATTACTGAAGAAATCTTTAAAACATTCTCAAGCTCAACTCCAATAGCAACTGAAGAACCGGAAAATGATTCCAATGGTGAAGAGAACTCTTCAAGCATTGGATTAGTTCCTGAAGAAAATCAAGAAGAGGATTTCTTTGTCAAAGCTTTAGAACAACAACCTCAAAGAATTTGGGTGATTGGTCCTAGACATCCTGCATTAATATCTAGTGAAATTGATAGTGAGAATATTCTACCATTTCCCCAAAGACAACTCAGAACCAACCTGAACAATTTGATAAATCATACTTCAAAAAACTATAACGAGGCAATTATCAGTCCAAATAAAGAAGACACAAGGAACTCCTCAATATTGATAAACTTAATGTGTGGACCCTTCAAGATAGAAAAGAAAGCAATCATCCAAACACAAGCACATGGGTTTTTAAAGAAAAAACAAATGACTCAGGAGAAATTATTGAACATAAAGCTTGTTTATGCGCTCATGGATTCCACCAAATAGCGGGACTAGATTACCAAAGTATGTTTGCTCCTACTGGAAGATTAGCATCCTTACGTGCTCTTATCACATTTGCGGCAATTAAGTAATAAAAATTTCATCAAATGGACGTACAAAGGCCTTTCTTAAACGCACCATTGCAAGAAGAGATTTGTTTGGAAATTCCTCAAGGGGTCTCAGCAAACAAAGAAACTCAAGTACCACAGCTCAACAAAGCATTATATGGACTTAAAAGAAGCATCCTTGGCATGGTATAAACATTTTTCAAAATGGCTCCTTTTATTGCGATTTCAATTTTCTCTCACAGATCCATGTGTCTTTTAGAAAAGAGGAAAAAATCCTATTTGGATTTACGTTCATGTAGAAGATCTCGCTGTTTTGGGGCCTGATCTAGAAGATTTTAAAAGGGAAATTAAAAGTAAATTTTAGATGAAAGATCTAGGTAAAGCAAATTTACTTCTAGGAATAGAAATTAATCATCTTAATGATGGGTTTAGCATAGATCAAGACCACTATATTGACAAACTAGCTGAAAAATACAAGATCAAAGACTTCGTTCCTTCAAACACACCCCTCAAGCCACATCTACAATTAACAAATCCATTGGGAAAAAAAATAAAGGTTTCAACATTTTAAATATTAACTATCAAAGTGCAATTGGTGCATTAAATTATATTAGTTCAAATACTCAACCATATATCACTTTTTCAGTCGGTCACCTATATCAATTTCTTGAAAGACCTGGAATGCATGCCTCCAAGTTTTTTGTTATCTATATCACTCAAAGAATTTATGCCTCACCTTCAAAAACCATGGTGTTCATCATATTGAAACCTATGCTGAGGCTGACTGGGGAAATAGTTCTATAGATCAAAGATCTGTGTCAGGTTTAACCATCAGCATAAATCGACATCTTATATCATGGCAATCAAAGAAACAACAAACTGTTTCTCATTCAACAACAGAAGCTGAATATAAATCTCTCAGTGATGTAGCCAAGGAAACAATCTGGTTAATGAACCTCATCAACGAAATTCAACTCACCACATCTTCGCTCAATCCTCTTCTATTAAATGACAACAAAGGAGCAATAGATCTGGCTTTAAATGATGCCAATCATAGTGGTTCTAAGACTAAAAACATGGACATTAAGTTTCACTTTATGCAAGAATTACTCAATAAAGGAACAATAATGTTAAAACATTCTTCTACCACCTCAATGAATGCCGATTTCCTAAACAAAGCTGTAGGTAAAACAATTATTTTAAGATCTCTTCAATTTCGTAATCTTCTCAAAAAGCTTTGTGCTCTCTCTCCATGTTCATTGCATGGGGGGATGTAAAAAACTCAGTGTCGAAAGTCATCATTCAAACCCTAACTCTAATATTGATCTCACTCATCTAACGTCCTCAGCACGCTTATGTAATTCCTCAGTCACTGAGACTTAATTCTCTTTTCTCAGCTATCAAAACTCATCTCTTTTTCTTTTATATAGTGTCAATCTTTTCATTTTCATAAAAATATCAATAATAATAAATAAAAATCATTAATAATAAAAATACAAATAATATATCACTCTTTATTTTCTCCATATGTTTTTTGTGTGAATGGTAAGATTGATCTCCCCATACACACATTAAAATATGTTTTAACTCATGATAACTTTGTTCTTTTAGCAATTCATCCTAGTTATAAGAATATGTTGTCATTTTTGTCGTAAATTTATATTATAGGCTTGTCTTTTAGTTAGAAAATATGTTTTCTTTTTCTTTTATAATACTATGAAAAAGAAGTAAAAAATTGAAATCAATCTTTTAGTTTATTTTTGTCTAAAAAAATAATAATTATTTATCCAGTGTTGTTTGCACCTAATGGGGGAACAAACTTGATCTCAGTCTCACAACTAGAAGACTATGGGATCCGTCTTATCCATAAAAATCAAAAATTACTTTTGAAAAGCAACAATAGCATTGTTATGGAGTTTCCCAGGAATGGGAAACTATATGTAAGTCACGCTCCTTTGAAGCCAACATCTGAACTCAATCATGTAAATGGAGACGTCAACAAAGACTGGCACATTTCTCTCGGCCATCCATCAGACAAATATCTAAAAAAATTCCTTAAGGTTATGAACATACCATTTGGAGGAAAAATCGACTTTTCATCAACATGCGAAATATTCAGCAAATGCAAAATGAAGAGATCCCTGCATAAGAACCCCATCCCTGCGGCAAAACATCCTTTTCAAAAAATCCATTTCAATCTAATGGAAATAAAACCAATGGCAAAGAATTAAAACCAATACGTGTTAGTTTTGATAGATGATTTCTTGCGTTTTAACAAGATAGTTATCCTTAAAAACGAATCTCAAGCTAAAACAAACATAATGAGCTTTGTTAGGGAGATAAAAAACAAGCTTGGCTTCTACCCTTCGTACCTTCACAGCAATAGGGGGGGGAGAATTTTTGTCAACCAACTTCATGACACAATGTTGCAACATCAGTATCTCATTTGAACAAGGGCCAGCAAACAGTCCTCAATCCAACGGTGTGGCCAAGAGGTTTAATCAAACTCTCATGATCAAAATACGGTGTTTGCTGGCCCAATGCTCTTTTCCCATAAATTTTTGGGATGAGGCAGCCCACTACGCTTCAACAATCATCAACATGTTGCCCTCAAAAACTCTACAGTGGAGAAATCCAAACGAGGTTTTAAAAACACAGGAAATGTGCCTAGAACCAGTGCGAAACTGCAACTCACTGATACCATTTGGGCTCAAGGTATTTGTATACCAGCAAAAGGCATCCAAGATTTCTCCTCCAACAGACCCACTGCTCTTTATTGGTTTTGAATATTACTCAGATGCCATGCAATTATTTGACCCCATCACAAGAAGAATTGTTATAAGCAGGGACTACTCACCTACAACACTCAAGTTCAACTACCACTACAAAGCTGTCCTAAGGAAGGATCCAGAATCACTACCCATCACGGTAGTAGCAACCTTAAAAAAGACCAGTGACTCTATGGCCATAGAGCCATTGTTCGCGAAGCCTGAAAGAACAATTTTTGAACTTGGATTGCCTCAAGAGCCAGTCAATATCCCACTTGAGAGTACATCACATGATCCTCCAATCATAGTGATGCCCGAATCATTCACTCAGCCAAAGGCAATCCCCCCAGTCAAAAAGGGATATGCCTATGTTCCCCACTACAACAAGGCTTTTAAAGATGTAAATGCCAAAATTAGCACCTCCAATATCATTCCAGAACCCCGCAAGAACCAAAATGAACCTAAAGGGGTTAACCTGGCCATGGACACAATGGATGATGAAGACATATTTTTGAGTGAAGTAGTACCACTAATTGATGCTATGATTAACCCTGATGAAAGAGATAAATGGAAAGAGGCTATGGCTGAAGAATTCAAGTCACTTGTCTCCAAAAACATGGGCACCCTTGTACCTACACCATGAAATGTGAAAATTATTGGCGGCATGTGGTGCTTAACCTGCAAGAGAAATGAATTTGGTGAAACAACCAGGTACAAAGCAAGGTGGGTGTGCTTTGGCAACCATCAAGAACATATGGTGCACTATTTCCATACATACTCTTCAGTATCAAGAAACAAATCGCTCAAAATATTGCTATCACTGGCCATCAATTGTGAGTATCATGTATACCAATTTGATGTTGAAATGGCATTTTTGTATGGGGAGATTGATGCACCAATCTACATATCTCAAGTTGCTAGCTTCAAAGTACCAGGGAAGAAAGACTGGGTATGGATATTTAACAAATCCCTCTATGACACAAAACAAGCCCCAAGGCAATGGAAGGCACACCTTGTTGACTTGCTCAAACAACTAGGGCTATCAGCATGCAACAGCAACAAGTCACTCTTCTTCAAAAACAACAAAGACCTGTTTCTTCACATCCACGTAGACGACATACTGATTTTCGGGAGCTCTAAGGACACAATCTTATCAATCCTTCTGGGCCTACAAAGAGCTTAAAAACTTAAAACAAAGGAGAAACCAAAGCAACACCTGGGGTATACGTTTAACTGGCTCAAAGATGGACTCATTTTACACCAAATGGATTTCTGAAAAAAGATCATTGAAGAATTCAGGATGGAAACCGCAAATTCAATAAAGACTCCAGTGCTGCTAAAAATCAGGCAACAGCTGGCGTTGGAATCCCCCCTTTTGATCTTCACCTAATGCAGAAAGAAATAGGAATGCTCACATACCTAGCTTTGCACATGCGCCCCAATATTGCTTTCACGGTGAATGTGCTATTGCAACATGTCAATGCACCCACTGTGGCTCAATGGCAGCTTGTGAAACACTTGCCACGCTACTTACGTGGAACAATGAGTACTGGTCTCAAATTCACAAAAAACAACTCAAGCGTAACAAACTTGGTTGGATGGGCATATGCTGATTATGGTAACTTGGTACTAAAAAAGAAATCAACAAGCAGGTTTGTAGTCACACTTCATGGTAACCCAATTTCATGGTGTACAAAGAAGCAACTCATTGTGGCACAATCAACCACCAAAGTGGAATTTGTGGCAATCAACAAATGCACAAAACAACTCAGGTGGCTGTCAATGCTGCTAACTTCAATCAGCCTAAAAACTGGCATTCCAACCATACTAAATGATAAACGGGGTGCAGTATTCATTGCAGAAGAAGCACAACTGAATGAAAATTCAAAACACATTGAAATAAGATTCCAATACGTCAGGGATATGGTAAAAAGTTGTTTCCTAAACATTGCTTATGTACCCTCCACTGTAATGATTGCTGAAATACTGACCAAGCCGCTAGGTACCATCAAGTTGAATGAGCTAAAAAGATTACTTAATATGGTCAAGACGGTGCATGTTAAGGGGGAGTTACATCAGTAACATGCGCTGCGTTGGGAAGTGACATAATCAAAGGTGATCTTATGGGAGGTGACGTAAATCAGGATATACATGTGAAAGAGTGACATAATCAGTTTTCCGGCCTATATGCGCCATGGTACAAGTATTTAAATGAACAACCTGAAATAGTAAATAAGGAGGGAGGCAGAGATCTTTGTTTTATCTTAATCTACGAAGTTCATTCAATTATCTTCAGTTTTTACCATTCTCTACTCAAAACTCACTTGGTCCAAGGGATTGCGATTGACAACATCAAGACCAGGATCAGTGAAGAAGAGACCAGTGGAGGTAACTAACCTATAACATGTATTGCTTTTATGTTTCTGTGTTTTTTAATTTCATATGTCAGGCTGGTTTTACTCTGTCAAAACAGATTTCTGGCAAAGAGTTGTAATCCAATATGTGATACTAAGCTATTATTTGCTACAAGGTACATCCCGACTTCTGTGACACTATCTTTTAGTGAATTAACTTATAAACTTACAGATGAATTTAGTTACTGTTACTAGCTATAGCTGCACACTACAAGTGTCAGGTTATCGAAATAAAGCGTAAAAAATTAACTCTCTGAAATCCCTACATAAATTTATATGTATCAAAAGATTAATAGACTCGAAAAACGGAGCAGAAAATTTTCTTGTTTTTCCTGAATAGCAAGCTGCTCATTTTATGGTGTAAAAGTTTGCTAAAAGAAAGCCACTTTCATTGTCAAAAGTATGGGTCAAGATACAATAATATTTCTCAAATTCATTATTATTGAAATAAACCACTCTTTTCTTTTTTGAAAAAGAGGCGTGTTGAGTATAGAGACCGGAGTCGCAACACAAGCCCTCCCAATAGGGTTTTATTAAGGTAAGCACCAAAAAGTCATCGCATTAAATAGTTCAACCGGTATTAACAGCTTAAAAGAAAAAATTACTACTAGAAGCTACAAAATGGACTGCTAAAGATGGTTGTCTTATCTTCTTAATTCCACAATCATTTAACTCCTTTTCCCAGTGGTCCATGCCCAAAGCTTCCTGAAGAAAAAAAAGGAAAAAAACTGGTCTGAGCGTGTAAATGACTGCCTCGGAGGACACTCGCTAAGAATCGATGTGACTTTGAATCTTTAATAAGGAGTCCCAGTTTAATTCCTCTGCCTCGTCCTTCACTTTTTCATTTTAATCCTCCATAAAAAGGCATATCCTTAGTTGGTGTCCATGGCGTCCCCACATGTTGCGATTTCGGTGAAGTAAGTTTTATGATTGGTAATATTTTTTCCGTTTCCTATGCAGGTCTTATTCTCCTGAAAAATGCAGTTGTCGCAAGAGGAATCGTCAGTTTTGAGCTCAAAGAATTTTCCATCAACCTTAGAAAAAGTTATCCTTCACATTGTTACCAAAGCAATTTATGAGCTCTTTTTGGTTTTCACCAAAAACCTTCACTTTGGTACCTACATGAAAAAAGGTACCTTTGGGAATGCTCTGGAAATAATGATGCAGATATTAGTGTGGAAAATAAAGTGTAAGTTGATGGTTTGACTATGGCGAAGGAATGTTTTCCTCCGCCACTTCTGAGGAAATTCAATTTACTTTGACCATAAAATCATTTTCGGTACTCAAGCTTTGGGAAGCTAAGCCTTGGAATAGGCTATCGTAACGAGAAACAGAAGCCAAATTTAAAGCCCGAGGCATTCCTTGATTGTACGAATGAGTTCTGGTAAACGTTTGAGATGGCTTTGGTGAATGATATAACATAGGCATTCGCAGTAGGTAGGGCTTTAATGAGTCCTTACACCAATTTTTTTGATCCTAGGTCCAAAGCTGCCAAAGCAGAAACAGCCCCACCAATCCCATGCCCAGTTACAGAAACGCGTAGCTTCTGACTTGGCCATAATGATTTTTTTTCAACAGGGGCAAAAATATTTCGTCATTCCTTTTGGTGCTTTTAACCGCAGACAAGTGCGAAAATCAGGGGTGATTTGCTCTCACAGATTTGGCCACTTCCTTTCTGACCACATCCCAATCCTTGGTAGCTTCTTTAGCAGAAATATACAAGGACTTTATTCCTTGAGCAGCTTCACATCCTTTACAATTATCAACTATGTCCTCAACTACATAAGAGAAAAAATGTCTTCAGCTTTTTTAATACGTTTCAAAAATAATTTCTTTCAAATCTAATGACAAACTTGAGGCGGAATCCCAATCACTATTTTTTGAGCTTTATTAGCGTTAAAAGTCGGCTTAGTTTATTGAAGGAATAGGATTCCACTTACAGTAGCTGATATTCTCTGTAAGATCCAACAGCTCATGGTTTAGTTTCCAAAAATTAGCAAGTATCAATTTTAATGACTTACCCATAGCCTTTAAATACAAGGACGATGTTTTTCTGTGAAACAAATTCCATCAATAGTGCGAAATCCACAAAAAAGAGAATCAGCAGAGTGCTTAAGACAAATTTTCCGGGAAAAATTTGGCTCACCATTTGAGGTATTAGAGCAGCATAACCACTTTGGCCGATTGAAGTATTAAACTCTTGCAAAATCTCAAAACCTGTTGTAAAGGTTTTTGGACAATCGTGCTTGTAGTTTCCATAAGCTGACATTGAAAGGTATGAATGAAGTCTGAGCATGGAATTGAAGAACAAATTCAAAACGCTATCCTGTGAAAGGTAACGAAAGACAAGAATCTTTTACCTTGAATTGTGCTGCTGATAAGCATCGTTGTTATACCAAGGTATCCCATTTAGGTATTCCCTAGCAAACACACAAGCATAAATCGGAGCCCCAGGTTTACCTCTAAACTGGGTCTTTGGTGGGCCGGAACCACGAATAAACAGAACGAATTCCAGGAAAAAACCTCACCATTTTGGTTGAATGGACGTATTTTGGTACGTGAAAGGATTGGCAGCAGGGAGTTTTGCAGACGGAGGAACAGGCCTTGTTTCACACTCCAAGCTACGGGTTTTCAGTTTCTGAACGACCAGGCCACGTTTCAAAAAGGCGGTGCTGGTTGGAATACTAGTGAGGAACACGAGGAGTGCTAGGGCGGCTATGTGCATTATGTTACTGATTTTGCTTATCATGGGCGTTTCGAAAAAATCAAAGGCCCTTGTGATGGGGTTTCTCTAGTAACTACTTGAATTCAGAGCTTTGAAGTCCTTGGTGTATATTAACTCATTGTGGAAAAAAAACACCACACCAATAGCCGCTATTTGTACGGGAGGCCAAAGCTATCTTAAGCGGAATCCTAGAAAGCTTCTAATATTCTATGAAAAACGTTGGAGGTCCAATCGGATGATTGGCTGAGTAGAAGAAGGGAATTCGTTAATACCTTTCAAAAACTTAGTTCTTCACCTCTCAAGAGTAGCAATTGGGTCCTCTCGCAGGTAAAATGCTTTGAAAGCTAGGCTAGAAATTCTTTTTTACTCTGCCGTCCATCACACCTTGAAAGTCTCCGTCAGGGAGTGCTGCGAATTCAGGTTTTCAGCTGCACTGCAGGCTTGTAGGGAATTCATTGTGACAGCCTCAGTCTGTGGATCAAAAGCTGCTTTATCAGGTCTCGTGAGAGTGAGGAAGGTGTTTCTTTTCCTTGTCAGAACCTTCACTGATCGATCTACTCGGGCCAAAAAGATCCGTCACCTTCAAAACACCAGAAAAAAAACAAGAAAGGAAAAGTCTCCTGCCATAAGTAGCCGTTTGCAGATTGGGAGAAAAGCCTGGCCCCATTTCAGGTCCGTAACAGATGTATTATTGAACTTGGTGGAAACATTCTGCATGCTTATTTATGCCAACCCTTGTTTTCATACTTTGATTGGATGGCCTTAGCCCCACCCTTTTGTTCCTTCAATTACCCAAGGTAATATGAGTGACGTTTCAGGTGGTGACTTCTTTTACAACGGATGGCCATGGCACCAACCAGGGTAGCGGAAGGAGGTTCAAAAATAGTCTAACAAGAATACTACTCCAACATGCCAATTGGAAAAATAGACTCATGCAATTAAACTTTGCGCTAGATTATTGAATCTTGAGAATGGGATTATCTCACCAAAGGAGGGGGAGCATGGGGCATATCAAAAATTGTGATGCTCTCAGTTACTTCAAGGGATGAAATTGGTTTCAAAGAAATATAATACAAATAGAATGAGAAATTTTAAATTTAATCCATAAGCTGGGTTATTACTGAACATACTAAGTGAAAATTACTGTTTTTTAAAACAACGTTCTTAAAGGAAATAATGTTAGCTTATAATAAATTATAGTAATAATTTTCATGATATATTTAGTAAAAAGGTGCACTAAATGTTTGATTGTAATGTGATGAGCGACATCAAACAAACCAAAATTCCTTTTAAAAAGAAGAGATATTATGGTACAATATAATAAAAAATAAATTAAAATAGGCTGAGTTAAGAAACCTGCGAGGCCCTCGGGAAATTTGTTAAGCATTATTTTACTCATTATTTCATCTTTAAATATTTTTTTTAATCATAAAGTTGACATAGAATCATTCATTAAGATTTTCTATTTTAATTTATCAACAGTTGAACCATTCTTTCAAATCAGGTTCAAAATTTACACACTAACTATGAGAAACCAGCTTTATGAAAATCCCATTTGAAAGCCAATATAAGGCCCCTACAACAGGATACAACATTTGCCTTTTTTGAAACAGAATGATATTTAATCAATTTCTTGAAGTATATTTGGGCCATTTTTTTGATGGGAAACCTTTTTTCTTACGCCTTCCTCTTAAGATGTTTAAATTTCTTTAGTATTGAATAAAAATTGAAAATATTCACAAACCTTTCCTGCCATAAAAGTAGGCGTGTGGCTGTACTGGGTAGTTTGTGACTTTTCACTCAAGTTTGTATTTCTGCCAAGGAAACATTATAATCCTTAGTCCTTCCATCATTAGTTAAGCTCATTCACTAATTTCCAGTACATACTATATGTATAGTTTCTTATTAACAAATTTGAATTATTTTGCACTATCAAATGTGAATAAAGGCTTTTCAGAGAAGCCGTTCTCCACCAGGACTGTTTAATTTTAATCGGAAGCAAAAAATTGAATGTGGAATAATTCAGAATAAATATGCTTAATTATTTGATATTTTTATATTTAATTGATCATTTGGTATCTCAGATTTCATAAAATTGATATTATTAAACGTGGATACCTTGTCAATATTTTAAACGGGAAATGTCGCCAAGGAATACTTTAGATCCTTTAATTTATGACTAAATAATATCTAACTAATAAGTAATTTAATTGAAAATATATTTAGAATGAATTTTGTGAGAATAGAATGGTCATATAAAAAAAAGAAACTTAAAAATCAAGCTCATTATAATATAATCAATGAAAAAATCTATGATATATTGAAATTGAGAATAAATTAGCTTTATGAAAAAGAACTGGATATATTTTCATAACTAACATCCTCTGAATAGTTGTTGATAAATATCAATATAATCAATATTAATCAGAATAATGTCATGTCAACTTATTGATCTTGTTAATTTTATTTACTTCATTTAAATATAAGAATATGAAATTTATATCTTGCTATTTATCAATTGAAAACTATATTTTGAATATGATATTGTGTTTCCATAATTTCAGGTTCAACTCTCAGATTATTTAGTTTGATAAATACTCACCCATTCTATGTTCTATTAAGAATAAGAATAGTATGGGGATTCAATCCCTTAGGGAAAAGGGCCAATTTTTTCTGCAAATGATTTTTTATTTTCACAATTTCCTTTGCTCCCAAATCTGAAAATTAGAACCAACCCCCAATTGTTTCTTTCCTTATGTTTAACGTTAAATATGATCTGTCCATCATCATTTTCCCCCAAGCATATTTTGAATACTAATTCCTTTTTAGTTTCAATTTGTCAAATTTTTAAGTTTTGTTAAGAAATCTCTTGAAAATTTCTTCTTTCATAACTTTACCAATACAACACCAAGCCTTTTCCCACAAAAAGCATATTTTGGATTTTGTGTTTTGGTTTTTCAATTTTGGTTCAATCTGAAAGATTTGAAGATTTATTTGTAAGTGCCATTTGATTTGAAATTTGATTTGACTACATGGATAATTGGACAATGAATTGTATTATACTTCAATTTTGCAAATAAATATCAATTTAATTTTGTGAGTACTTTAAGAAATTGGTTGTAGATTATGTTACTAATTATTTCTGTTAATAATTTTCTGCGAGAAAATATTAGGCCAATTTAAATGACTCATTACAATGGAGTTGATGATGGATGTTTCAATCCTAACTACCAAAAGTTTGAAGTAGTGAGTCCCAGGAAAAGGCAGGGATTACCTCAAATTGATGGACATAAAAATTGGTGGGAGTCTGTAGGAGTGGCTGGCTTATAACCTGGAGAAAATTATGGTGGAATAAATTTTCAAAAACTCAATCATGTGCTACTGACAAACCACATTGATATTGAATATAATTGCTGACAAAAATCAACACCAATGGCTTCAACCCCAGGAAACTATAAGATTTCATATTTATTGCTACTTCCTTTACAACCCCATCCTTTCTAGCAAAAACATCTGACCATTCCCACACCATTTTTGGTGCAACAACTGGGTGGTCACCCTTTTTCTTATGGGACACCCAAAATTGATACTAATTAAAGCAGTCATATTCCCAGTTAAGTTAAGCCTAAAGTAATTAACTATAGCATATCTGTGACTTACTTCATCTATTTAGATTCATTATAGACTTTCTCAAGCTGCTACAGTGTCATCACACAGATATAGCCAAGCACCAAAAGCTTCAAGTGGAATTACCCAAAGTGTTTCACAGGGTCATTTGACAGGATCAATGCCTGCCAATTGAATTAAGATAATGAAGACACACAATTTAGCAGAAGCCAACAAAGAAAAGAATGGTTATTTAAACTAATATGTTATGAAAAAAACAATTTAAAACTCCGAAACCAAACTGGGCTCAAGATACAAATCCAAAATTTGCTCAGAAGGATCACAAGAATATTTGTACTTTAATCAAATTTCAAGATAATTATAACCAAATATTTGGTGAAAATGGCAAGAAAAGCATTGGTGAAAATTCTATCACTTGTGGAGTGCCTTAAGAAATCCTTTCAGGATATCTTAATTCTCACAATTCTGAGCTTTAACTCAATGGGAGACACTGTTCTCAATGCTTTATGAATTACAAGAAGTAATATTTGGCAATGCAATTTTTGGGAAAACAATATAGGATCTGGTTTGATAGATCAGGATATGGGAATGACACTTCCTCAAACATTGGATTTAATCTTCCCTTGTTATTCACAAATGAATGAAATTTTTTTGATCAAAGACCAATAAAGAAGCTCTCAGTAAATTGAATAAAATTAGTGTTTTGGTGATGATGGTAGATAGTGGGAGTGAAAGTAATTCGGAGGAAGAGAATAACAGTATTGGAAAATAATTTATGGACTAGGAAGGATTGAAAGTGAAAGGAAGAAAGAACCAAAAATTAATAATTCTAAAGTTCTTAATGCACAAACAAACTTGCAAAATACTGCCATGCATAGTGAGACCAAAGGCAAAGGAGCATCAAACAGGAAAATGCTCCCAATTTTCCTAAGAAGGAATTATTAAACAAGGAATATGCCAATTATTAGAAAGATAAGGAATTCTGTTTCTCACATCTTATAATCATAGAAAATTATGTGGAATCACAAGAAAAAAATGGGCGGCAGATATGGAATTAAAAAGGGAATTGAGTACTTGTGATTATAATTTCTTAAAAGAGAATAGAAATCTCCAATAGACATTAGGGAAAAAAATGGTTTGGAAATCTTCATCAAATCAAAAGATAATAGAACATTTCAGCCTGTGACTCAAAACCAGAGCACAAGCATGACAGCCAAATACCATAAACCAATGGTATAGCCGAGATAGCACCAAAACATGGAGCTGAGCCAGATCAGCTCAAGAGGTACCAAAGGAAAGAGGAAACTCACCACTTTCCAAATATACAAGTCCCATAACCATAGGACAAAGAATAACAAAGTTATTCCTGTGCAAAGTTGTTTCTGAGAATAAACCTTAATTTTCACCTCACATCTGAAATACAGATTAAGAGGCTTAACCCCATCAAATGGGTATTTAAAATGAATCTCTAAGTCAGGGCTATCCAATGGTACCATTCAAACTGGGCTAGCACCAGTATTACAGAGGTTATGGCCAAATTCAGGCCAAATAAGAGTGAATAAAATAGTCACCTCTCATCTAACTTCTACAGTTTTAGTGTGAGATACCTAAAGTGGGGCTGTTTTGGAAAAAGAACAATCAGGGCTATCTTATGGTGGCATTCATTTCCCCATATCTCATCTAGAGCAAAAGCTATAAGGCAAACAAGCCCAATACCGCTTTTTGCCTAAAACACACATATGTACAAAACTCTTGTCCATGAGATAACTTTGCCATATTTCACGATAGCCATATAAAATAAGGTACCATTGTGTAGAACACATACAGGGCTACACACGGAACCAATTCTGAGGTTGATGTCTCAAAAACTGACAACATTATGGCTGTTTTAAGGTCAAAATCCTACAGCTTGGCCAATACAGCCTTACCATGGGATAACATCCCATAACCATGATTATGAGGTGTCAAACAGACAAAGAAGCTTATTTCTACTTCAATACCTCATAGCTCATTCAATACTGGGGTCCCACACAGGTTCTGTACAGCATTCTACGAGTCATACATGTCAGAATCAGGCTTTGTGGTCCCCAGATAAATATTTTCACCCTGTATTGGTGAAAACTGTCCAGATGTGGTTTCAAAACCACATCTGAGCCCAATACAGGCTACACAGGCCTTTTTCAAACCACAAGTCTGTCCTTGATAGTGAAATATTTTCACTTCCTCTATGTGAAAAGGTCTAGCAGCCTTTTCACCCCATTTCAGGATAAAAGGAGGCCTTTTCACTTCCACAAAAGGAATCCCCATCCTGCTCTTGAATTCCTACATAGTACAGCTGTCAAAAACAGTTATACTCTTGGAAATAATCATGTTGTACTTTAAATTTAAGTATTGTAGCTCTTATTATAGTAATCCAACTGGTAAGACTGCACCCAGGGCTTTCAGCAGCACTCACCACCACTATATTATTATAGTAAAGCCCTTATTATCTCATTCTAAAACCCTTATAACCATCAAAAAACCTTTTTATTACCATTCTTACCATGTCACAGTCATAGTTTCAGCCTGTAAATACTATTATACATCTTTATCATAGACTCAGCCTGACATTTTGGGGGCCTGGCTGTGAGCCTTAGAGGTAATTTCATATACCCAAAAGCCCACAAATACAAAATTAACATATAAATATAAATAAAATAAATTTATTTATATTATGAAAATGAAAATCAAAATATAAATATAAAATTATATTCAGAATTAAAAATTTCATTACAATTTAAAAATAAAATTACATTAAATTTTGAAATTGTAAAATTACATTTATACTTGAAAAAATTAAGTAAAAATGAATTTTTAACAAAATTGTAAAAAAATAAATAAATTTGGAAAAAAGTTAAATAAAAATTATTATAAGTTTTTATCCAATAAATAAACAGATAAAAATTATTTCACCATTGGATTCCTCATAAAAAATCAGGTGGGGTCACCTCTGAGTGAAAATTTTGTAACTCAACTCTAAATAAGCTTAAATTGAGTTTTTAGTAGTTTCTGTATGAAAATTGAAAATCCTCAAAACTTTAATTTGGTTCACATCACATGTGGTGTTAATCACCAAAATTTGTATTAAAATTGAGGTGTTGTGTATATTTTAGAAGTTATGAGGAATTCAAGTATTTTCAATTGAATTCAATTGAAATGTCAAAATGTGTGCATGTATTACATAAGTGAACTTTGATTTACATATGAGGTATCAATTATTACTGTATTGAACTGTACAACTCAATTGAATTACATATGTAAACTATAAATATAATACATGATGAGGAATTAAAGGACAAATAAATTGGAAAGATTAAATTTGGGGGGGAAAAGGAACTCCAGCTCCAAGGGGGAGCTAGACCCCCAAAATCCTTGCTGACAGGCGTGTGGTGTCAAAATTCACGCAAAAGCTCATCAATTTTGGCCTGGAATTGAGTTACAGGGTCTGTGAACTCAATTGATGATGAGGTTTTGATACCAACTGGGGTAGTTTTAGCTGTTGCCAAGAGGGTAAAACTACCCTTAAGTTAAGACAATCATAGTAAAAACAGTTTTAACAGTTTGTACGTCTCTTACACACATTCTGACATGTTTTGAAGGCTCTAGACTAGGTATTGCTATAGCAATGGCTGATGTAAGAGTCTAAACTGGCTAAAAATGGCTTAAACCAGCCCTTTTTTGGTCTAAACCAGGGTTCAATGATGCCACAATTGGCTTTTCCGTTGTCAGACTGTTTTTCACGACTGACAAGAGTAAATTTTACTTTTGGAGTAAGAGAATTGATGGCTATAAAAGAATGTCTTCTTTTCCCGACTTTTCTCTTCATGTTAGAATCTTTTCCTTTTATAATTAGTTTAAACACTGTTAAACAAATCAATAAAAGATTCCAACCAACTTTCTTAAATCATTTTAAACCTTTTAGCCAGGTGAAAAAATCATTATAATCATTGTTTGTAACTCTTATGATCATTTTTACCCCTGAACCACCCCAAAAGTGAATTAAAGCATCTTTCATCACTGTAAACTTTGTCACTTTGTTTCCAAATTCACTCTGGTCACTTTTGGGCATGTTTTCTCTTTAATATTCTTTTTAAAGACTTTGTTCTTTAATTAATTGCTTGCAGTTTTTTGCTCAATTAATTCCAATTGAAATTGCTCTTGAAGAAATTTCTTTTGTAGCCTTAAAATATCTCTTGTAGAGTATTTTTTGGATAAATTTTTACTGTTGGTAAAACAATAAATTTTTATAATATTATTGTTTTATACTAATAAAGTTATAAATAATAAAATTGGCGTGTTTTCTCTTGAAAATAATTTTCCTTATACAAATTTTGAGGACAGGAAAAGTACTTGATTTTAATCAAAGTTTCATATCCACACCTTACACTGGACATGTTTTTTTACTTTTTCAACCTTATGAGTGAGTTTTTCTCTTATTCTCTTTATTTTAACAAATTACTTTATCTTTTTTAGGCGTAATGTTTTAAATAAAAATATATATAATATTTTTTCATGGTTGATTATTATTTAATCACCACAAGACCCTTATCCTTGGCATGTTTTACATATAAAAACACTTTAAGCCATTAATAAAGCCTTTTTGTAAATTAAATAAGGACACCTCTTACTGTAAAGCCAACAGTTGAGGTGTGGTTGGGTGTATTTTTAATTCAATTACCCTCTTAAATACCACTCTTATCAGATTATACTTGCTAATTACAAGCTAATCTGTAAGATACTGGCACACAAACATTGTACCAGATATCTGTAGGCTGTTTTTCTGATGTGAAATTGTTAATTCAATTACACTTTCATTATACAAGGGCATATTGTAGTAACATACAAGCCCGGATGCCATTCTTAGACATGCAAACAGCATCTTAAGAAGTCTTAACTGAAATTAAGCCCTCTTTTACTGTTTTATTTCAGTGGAAGAAAACTACATCCCCCTAGAAACCCAGTCTCAGGCCAACACACCAGGAACACCCTCAGAACCAGAGGGCAGCAAGGGCAAACAAAAGAGGGATAGTAAAGGCCTTATTACATAAAATAAGTGGACACCAATTTCCACTAAGAGGAAGAGAAAACCACAAAACATTGCTTCCATACAAGGTAAACCAACCTTAACCACTTGTACAGGGAAGATTACCATAATTAACCCAGTTGTAACCCCTAAAGGAAAACTGCCAAAATCAGAAGACAACAAATTTTTACAAGTCACAGTCAAAGTTAAATACCCTAAGAACATAAAGTTTTTGTCTGCTTGCAAATACTGATATGTCACCTGTACACCTCAGAAACCTTGGCTTCCAAGGAAACCACCAGAGGACAGAGAAGGCTTGTACAGAACCAGAAGACCTGGAAGAGGGCACCTTGGACACAGTGGTGGATGGCAAGACACTGAGGGAAATTATATCCCTCTGCCATTCACTTTCCAATTCAACAGGAACCTCAAACCAGAGGACTGGAAATATATGGATCAAGTTCTTCAGCTCCACCAACTCCTCAAAGATTCATTTCAATGGAGCATGGATAACAAGAGGTTCAACCTGGCATTGCACTGGGAAGAACTTGGAGCAAGTTGCCAGAAGATTTGTCTCAAAGAGATAGACTTCAGCAACCTTATGATAATCACCAAAGATTGCAATCCCACCAGGCAGTTCAGACTCCTGGAGGTGAGGGAAAACAGGATAAGGCAGAATCAAGCCACTATCTAAGCTATAGAAGAACAGCTGACCCAGACAGGGCATACTCATATTCCTTCAGGCTCACAAGGAGTAGGCCAAATCAGCTCACCAGTGGCTTCACACTATTCAGAAACCAACAGATCAGTGGCCAAGAGTCACAATTCTTCACAATTCCAGGAAGTTTCCAGGAGAAGACAAGGATACAAGGGAAAAAGCAAGACCACCTTCAGCCAGAGGAAGAGAGAGTCAGACCCAATGATCCAGAAGCTGTTTGATTTGGTGAAAGAAGTGAACAAGAACAAGAAGTAGCTGTAAATAACTGTAGAATCAATGGTCCTATTAATAGAAATATTACCCACACTCAGATTGAACATAATGTTGTCACACCTTAGAGTAACCTAAACAGTGATGCACTGTGGTTACAAATGTCCCAATATGCTGAGCAAACTCAAAAGAAGTTTGCAGAACTCCAAGAACGCCATGAGAGGATAAAAAAATTAACAGCCTCCATGGACAAAGTTTTTAAAGCTCTTCATGAGGGACATGCTCGGTTGAGCAAAGCCTCTGAAGAAACCAACAAAAGACTGAATCTAGTCTTTGAAGAACAACACCACAGCACAAGGGACAGGGATTGTCTGGATCAAGACTGTGAGCCTTGAGGTATATTTTACATACCCAAATAGGCCACAATTATCTTAAAAATAAATTTTGAATTATGCATAGCTCATAAGTCATGCATATATCCAAAATTCATCATTTTCAATTTCACAAAAGATGAATAACTTTTTATTGAGTAAGTAAATCCATGAATTTAAGACCAGATTTGGATTCTACACAAAACTTCACCTAGGGTAGCTCCATAGAGTGAATAAGCTCAAATTAACTCTTTGAGGTGGTAAGATGGAAAATACTTCAATACCACATAAAAGATCCATGAATATTTTTGTTTTTCTTAATTTCACGCCAAAATAAAGGGAATGTGAGAAATCCCATGTTACATATACACTAAGAATAGTGTTATGCATGTTTTGAGCACTTAATATCATGGTATTCCTACATGTACCTTTGGTACACCCATAGTGGATATCTCTAAGCTTAAATTTCTATTTTGACGTGAAAAATAAGCAAGGGGGACAAAAGACATCAAAGAGAGCCAGGGTACCCAAATTCTGAGGCCTCAGAGGCGTGGACAGCTGCAAAGCTTGGATCCATGGCTGATCTTGGCCTAATTGGTAAACCAAAACCTTTTGGGAACTTGGTTACCATGTTACAACTACTGTAAATCTTAAGAAAATAGCAAATAACCTGTTATTTTGACGTGCCAAGGAGGTAAAGAGCTACTTAGACTCCTGTAACCATGTCAATTCTTAATGATTTTCCATGGATAAACCCCAAAAGAGTAATTAAAGCCCTCTTTGGACTTGTATCCATTGCTTTACCTCATAGCAACCAGTGAAACACTGATATTTGCAATTCTACATAGAAATGAGGTAAAAACTTCAAAAATTCATTAAAAGTACAATTCTTAATGAATACTTCTGAAACCTTCAGCACTAATAAGGAACTGTACTTTCTATGGTACAACCAAAAAGAATTATGCTGTTACTAGTAAAACTGAAAGTTTTACTTACAGTCCATTTTTGACTATTCTACATGAAACACTGAATCTTCAAAAATTCACAGTAATTACAACCTGTGATGAAATTGGCAATAACATTGATAACTTTGAGAAATTAATGATTATTTTATAATAAAAGAATATTTACAGATGTTACTCCTTTTATTCTTAACCATATTGGGGTTGGTAGTCACATAAAAGCATCAATTAAGTAATTATGATAATCTTACATGACAACTGATGATGCAATCAATAATCCAAAAGGGTTTATTGTTTTCTCACTCATTGGTTTTTCAGTTTGCTCCATGGAACACCTCTGTGAGCTGTTGTTGACTTAAAAGAGGCCTCCTCTTGCTGTTTTTTTCCAAAATCATCATCTTATTATTCATTTAAACCATTATTACCAGCAAGTAAGTATTACTAAAGCTATTCTTAAGTGTTTTAAATCTTTCAAAATCAATCAGAAAGACGTGAAATCATAGAATACAACTATATATTGTTGTAATACTGTTATAAATACATTTTGATCCTTTAAATCCACAATTCTACGTCAAATCTCTCTATCTTATCTTTCAAAAAAGCTCTTTGGAACATTAGTGAGTGATTTATTCATAATTCTTAAAGTTTTTCTCTAAAATTAGTTTTCTTCAAGAGTTACCATTATAATTATTCTTTCAAAAGATAATTATATATTAAAATAATTTCATTATTTTAATAAAAGAAGTTTTATTATTAAAATCTTCTTGTAATTGATTCTTGTAGACAATTACTTGCTCACTGTTAAAATCACTAGTAGTGTTTAACACGTGAAAGAAATAATTTCATAATTATTTAATTGTGGTTACAATAATATTTATTATTATGTTTCATAAGAACAGACATAGTACTGTTGATTAATAGTAATATTATCATCCGTTTCATAGTCACATCTTACATTTGGGGGCCTGGCCGTGTTTTTTGAACCTTGTACCCTTAATTAATATATTTTTAAGCTCTAAAATATATTAATTTAATATTTTTTTGTTTCATTTTAAAGTTAAAATAATTTTTATTTTTGAAATTGTTTTGGAAATCTTTTTCATTGAGGAATTTGGTTTAATTTTATACTGTTTTTACACGTGGCTTTTCACATCCAAAAACTTATAAAATTATTCTTTGAGTTACTCTAAATTAATTTTCATTCAAAATCTTCAATTTTAACTTTTTCTTTAAAAAGAATTATTTTTTCATATTAAAAAATATAAAACTTATAAAAAATCTTTAAAAATATTTTAAAAAAAAAGTATAAAAAATAATTTTTTCTCTTTTATAATTTTTTAGTGTCTTTAATAACTAGTCCAGAATCTTCAGAAGCAGAATCTGAAGACAGTATTGAGGTGCAAATTGCTAAAAGAGGCACCTTATTCAACTCAGAAAAAGCTAAATTACCACCAAAAGGTGTGTATTTTATCTTATATTTTCACCTTTTATCTTTAAATTGACGTGCAAATGGTGCATACCAGAAATGGAAGCAACTATTCAGTCCAACCAGATGGATTTGGACAAGGAAGAGGCAAGACCAAATCCAGAAGTGCCAAGTCTTCCACAAGAAAGACACATTTGGAGGATGCCATAGTTGCCCCCCATTCCCCACGGTCTGTACCCACAGATTTTTACGTGAATTCTGAGCCTGAACTAATGTATGACAATATTTCCAGGGCTGAACCATTTTCAAGTGGCAGCAATAGAAATATATCAATGCCAGTACACAAATTGGTTCAGAGCAGCCAAAGAAGAACAGTGGGAAATATGTCCAAGCCTTTGGCAGGGGGCCATGAACTCCTACTTATACATCAAGAGCTTTCTGGGTCAGGAGAAGACCATAGAACTCTTAGGAGGATGGAGCCCCCTGTCTTGCAAAGACAAGGTCAAAAAGATAAATAATTGGTTGAAGAACCAAAGTCTTTTATCCATAGATCAGAAGAAAGAACTGGAAATGACTCCAGCTTTGGAGACAGAGGCCCCAGTGGAATCTACCAGCTCCAAACCAGCTCCATAAGTGTCCAAAGACAAGTCCAAAGGACCTCAGAAGAAGCAGAGAGGTCCCAAAAACCATCAGGGCAAGGGCAAAGGCAAAGGCAAAGCAAATTGGCACAGACCTTACCCACAAGGGTACAGGATCCCCAAATTGGAGCCTTCAGCAGTGGAAAGTGTCTTCAACATGGCCAGAACTCTCATGGAATTCACAGCCAAGGAGCAGGAAAGGATGAAAAGGACCTTTCCATGCAAATAAAGCATGTACAAAGTAGTATTAATGTAGAAATTGGTAAACTTGATTCAAAGTTAACTAAAATAACATCAGATATTAATGAATTGAAAAAACATGACAAGAAATATACTGAATGGTATGAATTAACAAATGCCAGATTTGATTCAATTACCAAGGCTTGTAGCAGAACTGAGAATACATGTCAGATTAAGAATGATGAAATGGAAGATCTTTCTATTTTTAAAATGAATGATCAACTTAAGATTCTACAAGATCATGTCTTGAAGATAGTTTAAAACACCAATCAGTTTGCTACACATTTAGCAAAAAGTGACAGTGAAAGGGAGAAGTTAAAGAATGAAATCATTGCAAATGTAGAACAAATTCATAAGAATTATGAACCACATATGCCAAGACATTCTACACCTTTGACTGAAGAGAAACTTTCTGTTAAAGGAAGTTTTACCCCACTTCTAGGAGAAAATATTGTCTCTGTCAAAGATATTTCCAAATTAGAAGAATGGCCAACATTCTCTGGTGAAGGAGAATATAACCATATTGAGTTCATCAGGACCATTGATATGTTACAAGAATACTTTAATATACCTGATGAAATCATAGTGGGGAAGCTACACTCTCTGTTTACCAGGACTGCAAAGAAATGGTATGACAAGATGAGGATGGATCATGGAAATCTGAAGTAATTACCAAATGGGCCAACAATTCTTGGAGGTTTAAAATGGAGAATTCTTTTGAAAGTGCCATTTTTAACTCAGAGAAAGATAAACCACTTACTTGGTTCTTCAAGCAAAAAGACAGATTATCTGCTTTACACCCAGATATGTCTGACACTATGATAAATATGAAGATATTAAGAAAGTGTGGAGGAGAACTGGAATATGCTATCAAAAGCAGATGTGTGGAACCCTGTTCAACAGAGGACTACATTAATGCAATGGAAGATATCATCACCAGAACAAGAATTGGTAAAACTTGGACTAGAATCCCTATGGAATCCAAGATGATCCCAAAGAGGATAAAAGACCAGAAAGACCTGTCTTGAAGTGTCATAAATGTAGAAGTACTTCACATTTAGTAAACACTTGCACCAAAAAGACAAAAATCAATGAAGTTCAAGTCATTGAAGAAATTCAGTGTACTGAAGAGAAAGAGGAATCTGATCAAGATTCTGCAGTCTCTGAAGATACACCAGTGGAGGACTATCCCATTGAAAAAATTACAGCTTTCTTTGAAGTCACAGAAGTCCATACTCACTTGCCACAGTAAAGTGAGGACTGCTGCAACCTGATCAATATCCAAGATGCCAGAATGTGTAAAACTAAACCTGATAGAGGAAAAGGTTACACTTCTGGAGCATCCTGTATCACATCATTTTTGATGAGTGATATTGAGGCCAAAGTAAATTTGGATACAGGGGCATTTTGCACTTGTGTAGGCAACGATTATCTCCAAATTATACTTCCTGAATGGAAAAACCATCTATTACCAATGGAAGGTGTGCAGCTTAGTAGTGCTAGTAACAAGATGTACCCCTTGGGTATATTAGACACTAATCTTGTATCTCCACACCCAGCAGGAAGTGTAAGGATGAAAACTGAGATTGTTGTAATGGATAATTGCACATCTCAACACATCATGCTTGGAAATGATTACCTGAAGATCTATGGTATTGACATAAATAACCATAAAGACAGATATTTCACAATTGGGGATAACAAGAGACAAAACTTTGCTTTTCCCAATATGCCAAAACAAATATCTGTAGTATCTTCTGTCAAGGATACTTACAAAAATGAATTTGTGTCTAATCAACTTGTTGAAGCACAAATTAATCCATCATTGTAACCAAAAATTAGGAATGAACTTATTAATGTGTTATATACATACAATAATGCATTTGCCTCTGATAATGAACCATTAGGTGCTATAATAGGACATGAAGTTGATATTACTCTTGATATTGACAGGCCATATCCTCCAGTACTTAGAAGACCAGCTTATCCAGCCAGTCCCAGAGCTAGAGAAGCCTTGGAAAAACATATCCAAGAGTTGATCCAACTTGGTGTACTAAGAAAAGTAGGCCATAATGAGGAAGCTGAAGTGACAACACCTGTTATTATTGCCTGGCATAATGAAAAGTCAAGAATGGTTGGAGATTTCAGGGAATTGAATACCTACACAGTTCCAGATAGGTATCCAATCCCTAGAATCCAAGAAACCTTGACTAAATTGTCTAAAGCCAAGTATATAATATCAATGGATGCATTGAAAGGTTTCCATCAGAATGTTTTGATGCCTAAAGCTAAGAAATTACTTAGAATTATCACTCACTGCGGTATTTATGAGTATCTTAGAATGCCATTTGGCATTAAAAATGCTCCATCCCATTATCAAATAATGATGAACACAATCTTTCCCACAGAATTGTCTGAAGGATGGGTTATCATTTATATTGATGATATTATCATATGTTCTGATTCATGGTCTTTGCACCTTGAAAGACTTGCAAGAGTACTTCACAAAGTTGCAGAAGTGAACATGAAAATTTCACTCAAGAAATGCAATTTTGGTTTTGAAGAACTCAAAGCATTAGGACATATTGTTTCTGGTTTAAGCTTGGGTATTGACAAAAACAAAGTAGAAGCAGTGTTACTCAAGCCAATACCCCAGAATAAAAAAGAAATTATGTCTTTTCTTGGGTTTCCCAGTTATTATAGGCAACACTTGAAAGACTTTGAAATTCTAGCCAAGTCACTTTATAGAATCTGTGATCAACAGACTGTATTTGGAATGACACAAGAGAGAATTAAAGCTTATTAGAAGATAAGGAAAGCTCTTACAGAAGCACTTTTACTCCTCATGCCTGACTGGAATATTCCTTTTAAATTGTACATTGATGCATGTGGAGATGGATTAGGGGCAGCCCTACATCAAGTCCAAATTATTGAGGACAAACCTACAGAAGGACCAGTTTGTTACATCTCAAGGAAAATTAAACTAACAGAAGCTAGATATGGTGCAAGCCAAATGGAGTGCTTATGTTTGGTATGGCACTTGAGAAATTACACTATTATCTTGATGGCAGTGTTTTTGAGGTGATAACTGACTGTAATGCAGTAAAATTACTTCTTAACATAAAAGCTCCCAACAGACATATGTTGAGATGCCAAATAGCCATTCAGGAATATAGAGCAAACATGACTATAGTCCAAAAAGCAGGAAACATTCACAAGAATGCTGATGGAATTAACAGATGGGCATTAGCCAACACTCCTGATAACCCAGCTTATGTACCCTTGGAAGCTGAACCACAGATTCCAATTGAAGGGATTAATATAACTGATATTGGGACTGAATTCTTTGAAGAGGTCAGAGAATCTTATAAGCAAGACAAGAGTTGCCATATCTTGACTTCTTTATTAGATAAAGACTGCAAAGATACATCTTTAGTCAATGCACTGGATGAAGTTTGGAGGAACTCCTATTCTGAAGGGAGATTTCACTTGTTTGATGGGATTATTTACCACAGAACCAAACATTCTTGTGTAATGACATTATGCAGCAGATTGCTTATCAATACAATTCTTCATGAATTCCATGATAGCATCTACTCTGGACACCTGTCAGAGGACAGAACACTTGAAAAAGTCAAAAACTGTGCATGGTGGCCATCCTGGAGAAAAGAAACTATTAAATATTGCCATACCTGTGACAGATGCCAAAAAGCAAACAGGAGTACAGGCAAGAAATTTGGACTTATGATCCATATTCAAGAACCAAAATCCCCATGGGAAGTTGTTCACATGGATTGGGTCACAGCAATTCCTCCAAGTGGTGACAAAGGTTATAATGATTGTTTAGTCATTGTAGACAGATATAGCAAGACTCCTATATTCTTACCATGTCATAAAGATGACACTGCTATGGACACAGCTCTTCTTCTATGTAGTAGATTTATTTCTCATACAGGATTATTTAAGAATATCATAAGTGACAGAGATCCTAAGTTCACATCTGCACTTTGGACCAATCTTCATAGATTGCTTAGGACTAAGTTATCATTCTCTACAGCATATCACCCTCAGACAGATGGGCTAGCAGAGAGGATGATTCAAACTTTAGAAGACATGATCAGGAGATTTTGTGCTTATGGGTTAGAATTCCAAGACTCAGATGGCTTTACCCATGACTGGTGCACTCTGATACCTGAATTAGAATTGGCATATAAGACATCAGTCCATTCTTCCACAGGACAAACTCCTGCTATGTTAGAAAAAGGATGGAATCCAAGACTCCCAGCCAACACACTGAGGAAAGACTTGATTGACATTCATCCTACAGCTTCCAGCTTCAAGATAATGCTTGATAAAGTAAAACATCATGCAAAACAAATTATGAATGATGCTTTTGACTATGCAAAACAGAAGTGGGACAAGAGTCATAAAGTACCAGACTTCAAAGTAGGGGACTTAGTTCTAGTTTCAACCTTGAATTTTAATAATATCAAAGGCCCAAAGAAACTTAAAGATTCTTATGTAAGACCTTTTGTTATTGTTGCCTTACATGGAACCAATGCAATTCAAGTGGAATTGAGTGGTGAATTGGAAAATAAACACCCCACTTTTCCAGTCAGCTTTATAAAGCCTTATCAACCAGCTGATAAAGAATTTTTTCCTTTAAGGAACCCAACTCCTTTAACTGTTCCACCAGTGGAACAGAATGAAGACAAAAAGATAAATCAAGTCATTGAAGAAAGGAGACTTAGGGGTAAAAATCAGAGAGAATATCTTGTCAGATATAGAAATCCAGTACATGAAGATGAATGGCTGGCAGAATCAGATATACCTGACTCAGATAAACTCTTGAGAAGATTTAGACATGAAAGAAGGCCACAAGCCTGAATATGTCTATAAATTTGCTTTAAATTACTTGTTCTGAGTAATGTAAAGAGGTTGGACAGTGGACATTACCCCCCTTTGGGGCTTTTTATTATTTCTACCATTGATAAAATTGTAGTACAATCTTATTTTTTGGTGGGAGGGAATGTGAGCCTTGAGGTATATTTTACATACCCAAATAGGCCACAATTAACTTACAAATAAATTTTGAATTATGCATAACTCATAAGTCATGCATATATCCAAAATTCATCATTTTCAATTTCAGGAAAGATGAATAACTTTTTATTGAGTAAGTAAATCCATGGATTTAAGACCAGATTTGGATTCTACACAAACATTCACCTAGGGTAGCTCCATAGAGTGAATAAGCTCAAATTAACTCTTTGAGGTGGTAAGATGGAAAATACTTCAATACCACATAAAAGATCTGTGAAATTTTTTTTTTTCTTAATTTCACGCCAAAATAATGGGAATGTGAGAAATCCCATGTTACATATACACTAAGAATAGTGTTATGCATGTTTTGAGCACTTAATATCATGGTATTCTTACATGGACCTTTGGTACACCCATAGTGGATATCTCACTTTAAGCTTAAATTTCTATTTTGACGTGAAAAATAAGCAAGGGGGACAAAAGACATCAAAGAGAGCAAGGGTACCTAACTTCTGAGGCCTCAGAGGCGTGGACAGCTCCAAAGCTTGGATCCATGGCTGATCTTGGCCTAATTGGTAAACCAAAACCTTTTGGGAACTTGGTTACCATGTTACAACTACTGTAAATCTTAAGAAAATAGCAAATAACCTGTTATTTTGACGTGCCAGGGAGGTAAAGAGCTACTTAGACTCCTGTAACCAGGTCAATTCTTAATGATTTTCCATGGATAAACCCCAAAAGAGTAATTAAAACCCTTTTTGGACTTGTATCCATTGATTTACCTCATAGCAACCAGTGAAACACTGATATTTGCAATTCTACGTAGAAATGAGGTAAAAACTTCAAAAATTCATTCAAAATACAACTATTAATTAATCCTTCTGAAACTTTCAGGACTAATAAAGAACTGTATAATCTATGGTACAACCAAAGAGAATTATGGTTTTACTTACAGTCCATTTTTGACTATTCTATGTGAAACACTGAATCTTCAAAAATTCACAGTAATTACAACCTGTGATGAAATTGGCAATAACATTGATAACTTTGAGAAATCAATTATTATTTTAGAATAAAAGAAGATTTACAGATGTTCATCCTTTTATTCTTAACCATATTGGGGTTGGTAGTCATGTAAAAGCATCAATTAAGTAATTATGATATTCTTACGTGACAACTGATGATGCAATCAATAATCCAAAAGGGTTTATTGTTTTCTCACTCACTGGTTTTTCAGTTTGCTCCATGGCACGCCTCTGTGAGCTGTTATTTACGTAAAAGAGGCCTCCTCTTGCTGTTTTTTTTTCCAAAATCATCATCTTATTATTCATTTAAACCATTATAACCAACAAGTAAGTATTAGTAAAGCTATTATTAAGTGTTTTAAATCTTTTGAAATCAATCAGAAAGACGTGAAATAATAGAATCCAACTATATATTGCTGTAATACTTTTATAAAGACATTTTGATCCTTTAAATCCACAATTCTACGTCAAATCTCTTTATCTTATCTTTCAAAAAAGCTCTTTGGAACATTAGTGAGTGATTTATTCATAATTCTTAAAGTTTTTCTCTAAAATTAGTTTTCTTCAAGAGTTACCATTATAATTATTCTTGCAAAATATAATTATATATTAAAATAATTTTATTATTTTAATAAAAGAAGTTTTATTATTAAAATCTTCTTGTAATTGATTCTTGTAGACAATTACTTGCTCACTGTAAAGATCACTAGTAGTGTTTAACACGTGAAAGAAATAATTTTATAATTATTTAATTGTGGTTATAATAATACTTATTATTATATTTCATAAGAACAGACATAGTACTGTTGATTAATAGTAATATTATCATCAGTTTCATAGTCACATCTTACAAAGACATAAACAAACTGTGTAATGTCTTACATAACATGAAGCCCCAACCACAAGGCCATGTTTTGGATAATCCATATCACCAAGATGACATCAAACCAGATGCCATGTTGATGAATAAGGCAAGATCTCCATCACAATACCAGGATGGAGATAATATGTCTTATTCAGAGAAGGAAGCCCTGAAACAGCTTTCTGAGGCCTCAAGCTGGCCCAAAATCTCTGGAACTGGAAAATATGATCATATGGAACCCATAGACTATACTGATGGACTCTTCATTGATGTACCAAGAATTACAGACTACTGGATTACTGCTAGACTTAATACAGCATTCAAAGGACATGCTGGTATATGGTACACAGAAATGAAATAAATACATGGCAGAAGAAACTGGCCACGGTGGAAGTGTCATATCATCCAAAAGTACATAAATGGTACTTGGATAATGCAAAAGACCATGTCATTTGAAACGACAAATACTCTGTGGACAGAGATCCATATGAGTGGTGTCTCAGACAGTCTAAAAGACTTAGAGCCATTGATCCTCAAATGAACATTCAGATGAGGAATCACAAACTCCTGACACAAATTTCAGGAGAACTAGAGCATGCAGTGAAATGCAGATGAAACCACAATTGCACTCTAGATGATATTGCAAATACCCTACAAGATGTAAGGAAAAGCACTAATATAGGGAAATACACCCCATATAAAAGCAGTGGTTTCAAAGAGAAACAACCTTTTAGGGTAGAGTTTAAAGACAAAACCAGAGAGAGGGTGGCAGAAGTGGAAAAGAAGAAAAATTCTTGTCACAACTGTTGCTCAACAGACCACTATGCCAGCAACTATCCAAAGGCAAAGAAAAAACGTTTATGCCATTGAGAAAGTCCCAGAGGAGGAATCCCCAACAGAGGATTCTGAATCAGACTCTATGTGTGATTCCATCAGAGAACAATCTGATGATGATGAATACCCAAGAGAAGAATTCCTAGTGGAATACCAAGAGGAAACCCCACTAGAAGTCCAAGACATACAGTTAGAAGTAGGCATGTCACAAGACACTAACAACAAGCACTGGTGCAAACAAACACAATATGCACAAACATTCCTGGTTACACCAACTAAAGGAATGGCATACATACATGGAACAGCCACAAAAATGACTGTTTTTATTGATAATGCTCAAAATCCATTGATCTTTGACAGTGGAGCACACTTCTCCATAGTGGCCAGAAATTATCTGGACAACAACTTCCCAAACTGGGAAAACCAGCTCTTGTCCACCAAGGAAAATAACTTCAAGAGTTCATCAGGGAAGATGACTTCCATTGGGAAAATTATCAAAGAGATCATTATAACCCATAGGAAAGGTAACATCAGACTTAACCCAGAGTTTGTTGTTCTTGGGGATGCCCACATCCAAGGGTTCTTACTGGGAACAGATTACCAGAGGATGTATTGCATAGATATAGACAATAGTAAAAACAGGCAAATTACCATTGGTCCCAACATGGGAGAGAAATTTTCACTTGATATATACCAAATATCTGCCCAAGACCCTCTTGAATAACTACTGAATGAATTCAGAGAGGGACAGGTTAGCACTACCCTCACCAGTAAACAGAAACTAAGTTGACTGAAGATGCTGAGAAAGAATAGACCAGCATTTGCCATTGGTGAAGAACCATTAGGCAAGATTAGAGGCTATGATATAGAACTATATCTGGATGTGGAAAGACCTTATCCATCCATTCTCAGGAGACCTCCTTACCCAGCAAGTCTGGAAACCACAAAGGAAATTGAAAAACATATCAATGAACTCCTGGACATGGATTTTATCAGAAAGATTGGACATAATGAAATAGTGGAAATTACCACTCCGGTCCTGATCACCTGGCATGATGGCAAGTCTAGGCTGTGTGTAGATTTCAGAGCTCTGAAGAACTCTACCAAAGATGACAGGTACCCTATACCCAGGATACATCATGCCTTAGACAAACTGGCAAAAGCCAGATACATAACCAAAATAGATTGTATGAAAGGCTTCCACCAAAATGGGGTTAAACCAAAATGCATGAAATTGCTCAGAATAATATGCCATGTGGGCATATATGAGTATACCAGGATGCCATTTGGCATAAAAAATGCACCAGCCCACTTCCAAAGGATGATGGACACAATATTTCAGGAAGAAATATTGGAAGGCTGGATGGTTGTATGTATTGATGATATCATTATATACTCAGAGACATTGGAAGACCATGTACAATACATAGACAGAGTGCTAAGTATATATACACCCATAAATCCGAAAATTTCATTTGAAAAGTGTAATTTTGGCCAACAAGAGCTGCTAGCTCTAGGACATAAAGTCTCAGGTCTTAGTCTGGTAATTGACCAGAACAAAGTAGCAGCAGTAATGCAAAAAGCAAGTACCAAGGAACATCAAAGCAATGCAACCTTTCCTAGGGTTTGCTAGCTACTATAGAAACCACATCAAAAAAACTTCCCACATAACTAGTAGTTTATACAGGTTAGCACTACCCTCACCAGTAAACAGAAACTAAGTTTACTGAAGATGCTGAGAAAGAATAGACCAGCATTTTCCATTGGTGAAGAACCATTAGGCAAGATTAGAGGCCATGATATAGAACAATATCTAGATGTGGAGAGACCTTATCCACTCATGCTCAGGAGACCTCCTTACCCAGCAAGGCTGGAAACCAGGAAAGCAATTGAAAAACATATCAATGAACTCCTGGACATGGATGTCATCAGGAAGATTGGACATAGTGAAATAGTGAAAATAACCACTCCTGTCCTAATCACCTGGCATGATGGAAAGTCTAGACTGTGTGGAGACTTCAGAGCTCTGAATAACTACACAAAAGCAGACAGGTACCCTATACCCAGGATACCTCATGCCTTGGATAAAATGGCAAAAGCCACATACATAACCAAAATGGATTGTATGAAAGGCTTCTACCAGAATGGAGTTAAACCAAACTCCATGAAATTACTCAGAATCATATGTCATATGGGCATATATGAGTACACCAGGATGCCATTTGGCATTAAGAATGCACCAGCCCACTTCCAAAGGATGATGAACACCATACTTTAAGAAGAAATTTTGGAAGCCTGGATGGTAGTATATATTGATGACATCATTATATAGTTAGAGACATTGGAAGACAATTTGCAATGCATAGACAGAGCTCTGAGTAAATGCACACCCATAAATCTGAAAATTTCATCTAAAAATTGTAAATTCGGCCAATAAGAGCTACTAGCTCTAGGACATAAAGTCTTAGGTCTTAGTCTGGTAATTGACCAGAACAAAGTAGCAGCAGTACTGCAAAAGCCAGTACCAAGGAACATCAAAGAAATGCAACCTTTCCTAGGGTTTGCTAGCTACTATCAAAACCACATCAAAAGCCTTTCCCACATAACTAGTAGTTTATACAAGTTATGTTCAAAAGATGTAGTTTTTGAAATTACCAAGGAGAGAAGCAATGCATATGGGAGGATCAAATATGAACTCACAAATGCACCTATGCTCATCTTGCCTGACCTTGAACTACCATTCAAGTTATACATAGTTGCAGCATGTAGCCAAGGCTTAGGAGCAGCCCTTTACCAAAGACAAATTGTGGATGGTGAACCAAGAGAGGAAGGAATATGTTACATCTCTAGGAAGCTGAAAGATTCAGAAGCCAGGTATGGGGCCACCCAAACTGAATGTCTATGCTTATTATGGGCTCTAGAGAAACTCCATTACTATTTGGAGGGTGCAGCCTTTGAAGTCTACACAGACTGCACAGCCTTGAAGTCTTTACTAATCATGAAGACTACCAATATACACATGCTGAGGTGGCAAATAGACATCCAGCATTATAAAGGGAATATGACCATCATATACAGAGAGGGTAAAGGTCATACCAAGGCAGATAGCCTCAGCAGATGGCCACTGTATTATGTCAAAAGCAACCCAGCTTCTGAACCTGAATTAGCAGCTAAAATTCCTATCTATTTCATAGAAATAGACAGGAAGAAAAACTTCAGATTTTCTGAGTGGGAACCAAAAAGTGGTACCCCAGACAGTGGAAACACTAACTCAGAAGGAACAGAAACTCCCATACTGGGAATAAGCTCCCCAGGACTGCACACTGAATTCTTCAATTAAGTGATGAAGACATATGCCAAGCACAAACAGTGTGGCATATTGTTACAACTCCTACAAAAAAATACAGGAGCCCAGAACTGGAATCTCAGTTAGAGGAACTCTGGTTGAGGGATTATAAGGACAATAAATATTTCCTTATAGATGGCCTCCTCTACCATAGAGAGAAGCACACTAGTGCATTCACAATAATAGATAGAGAACATATATCTTTGATCCTACAGGAATGCCATGATTGCCCCTATATGGGATTCATGAGTGAAGACAGGACCAAAGAAAGGGTAGCAAGCACTGCTTGGTGGCCCATATGGGAACAAGAGTTGAGTGAATACATCAACACTTGTGAAATATTCCAAAAGGCAAATAGAAAACATGGGAAGAAGTATGGGTTACTTCAACACATAGAAGAACCCAAACACCCATGGGAAACCATCAACATGGACTGGGTCACAGGACTTGTCCCAGGAGGCAAAGAAAACTTCAATGCCTGCTTAATCATAGTTGATAGGTTCAGCAAGAGCATGAGGTTCCTACCATGTCACAAGGAGGACACAGCCATGGATACTGCTCTGTTATTCTGGAACAATATCATATCTACCTGTGGAGTCCCTACGATCATCATCAGTGAGAGGGACCCAAATTTCACATCTGAATTTTTGACCAACCTCTATGACATGCTGGGTACTAAACTTGATTTTTATACAGCTTACCATCCACAAAAAGACGGATTAGCTGAAAGGATTATCCAGACAATGGAGGACATCCTTAGAAGATTGTGTGCCTATGGCATGGAATATAAGGACCATGAAGGTTACACCCATAACTGAGTTACCCTTCTACCAGCAGTCAAACTGGCTTATAACCCAAGTCAGAACTCTACCACAGGAAAAACACCTGCGCTGGTAGAAAACGGGTGGAATCCCTATTGCCTGTGGATCACTTGAAGAAAAACCTTCTGACCATCCACCCCACAGCCAAAGATTTCCATGAAATGTGGAAGAGAGCTTTTGACACAGCTGCCAAATGCATAGCTGAGTCAAAAGAATATAACAAGCAGAGGTGTGACAAATCACACATGGAACTTGACTTTAAAGAAAGGGACCAAGTTTTAGTGACTACAATTAAATTTATTAATCTCAAAGGACCCAAGAAAATGAGAGACTCCTTTGTAGGGCCCTTCACTATCATCAAATTGATAGGGGAAAATGCAGTGGAAGTCAAACTCACAGGGGAGCTTTCCAGGAAACACGCAGTATTTACAGTGAGTTTATTCAAGCCATACTTCAAGACAGAGGAGGATAAATTCCCCTCCAGGAAGAAGAACAACACACCACCATAAATAGTGGAAGTGGAGGACGCCCCTGGACCTTGGAAGAAAATTATCAAGGCCAGGAAGATCAGAATTAATGGTAAGGATCAGAGACAATACTTAGTCAGATTCAAGAGCCAAACAGCTGATAAAGAGAAATGGTTGGCAAAAGATGCCCCACCAGATGGGAACCTTCATTTAAGGAGATTCAGAGCCTCTAGCAGGACTAAAAATTCTCATCAATGATGAGCCTTTTTTAGAGGGAGGATATGTCAGCCTGTGACTCAAATCCAGAGCACAAGCATGTCACAGGGGCTCTTTGAAGTGAAGAGGGCCTGGCACTCAGTAAACTGGGACTCACTTATGGAGGGCTCAAAGAATATGGTAGGAAGGAATACACTCAAGAGTGTAAGAGATGAATTACTCAAATAAAGAATATAAGAAAGAAGCAACAAAAGAAATAAGAATAAATAATAGAAGATCCAACCACAAACAAGTCCAAGTCCACTGTTTCAACCTGTCAGAATGAAAAGAGAAGGGTTAATAAGGATATGGCCACCCAACTCATACTGTACAGGCAAAGAGAAAAATGCAAAGACTAACTTAATATTAAATAAATATAATACCCAAAATAAGGATAAGAATATTCATATAATAATAAATAAACAAAATTGATTAACTGGGGAAAAGTCCCCAGGGGGGAGAAAGAGGGGCTGGTATATGTGAGAATCACCAGCCCTGATCCAGAGGAAGAATTTTCATGAGAGGATTGAATGATTGAATTGAGTCTGGCCAATACAGGTCCTGTACAGCTGTACAGAACCTGTACAAGAGGTGTGGTGTATTTGAGCGATCATACAGTTTCATGCTGGTGTATTGAAACTGTATTGGGTGAATCCAACCTGTACAGATGTTGACAGGCTGTATTGAAGTACCAAGCTGTATGCATGTTTCAGCAAGGAGGATTGCTGAAACAGAATGCTGATGCAGATATTGGATCTGCTGATTTGAGGTGTTTGAGTGGGTTTATTGATGAATACTCTTACCCCTGGTGAGTGGTTGTTACAGTATCCCCCTCTTGAAACTGGTGGACTCCAGAACACCATAATACCCTGCCAATGTTGAGTGGCATCTCAATATCCCCACATTTTGTCAAAAAAATTTCTTTTTAATTTTCTTTTCCTCTTGACCATTATCCTGAAAATCCTGCTTCAATTCTTCTCTGTCAATTAAATTGATTCCCCCCTTCTTTCAAATTTTGAGTAAGTATTCCACTTCAAAATATGCTTTTTCTTTCTTCTTATTCAATCAATCTTGTCCTTGGGGTATGGCCTTGGGATGTATCCCAAAATGATGGCCACTGAGCTCTTGTGCTCAAAAAATGATGCCCAATGAGTATCTGAAGTGTACTCATTTGGCAAGGCTTAATCAAAATAATATCTTGAATAATTCCTTCAAGGGGTCTTGTCCCCATTGTCCTTGGAAATTTCCTCAAACAGCCCTCTATTATGATCTTGGTCTGTGGCCTCTTCTATGATGAACCTTGATAAAATTTGATTCCATGGCCTTTTGGGCCTTTTCAGGTTTCTTGGTGGTTTTTGATGATTTGATGATGTATGGCCCAAAAATGGCCATTTCTGTCTTTTGGGTTCCTACGGTCCGTGGACTGTATGCCGTGGTCTGAGGCCTGTGGGGGCTATTGGAGGCACCCTGGGCCCAATTTTGCTGGGGACCCAGGGTGACCAAGGGGCCAAGAATTGGCCCAAAACCAAAAACTCACCATATATGGCCTGGACCCATTGATGGGGTCCAGGACCATTAAGATCCTGGCCTCCCCAAAGTTGCAGGGGAGGCCCTGGGTGATGAATTCAGCCCCAAAGGGGTATGAATCCTCACCTTAGAGGATTTGAGGGGGGAATAATTGTGTTATGGCCCCCATTTCCTTGAGGTCAAATTTTTTGATATGGAGTGGATTGATTCTTAAGTCTTGAATCTTCTGCTTGCATATTCTTCAGCTATGACTTCCAAGCTTACTGAACTCACTGAATCTTCTCCTTCTGCACCGCCACCGTCTGTTCTTTGTGGCTCTGGCGTCTTCAGTCAATTATCTTCCCCCTCCATGGCGTCTTCTGGTCATTTTGATCCCTCCCAAACCTATGATGGATTCAGAGCAGTTGAAGTTCTTGATACTGCCTGTACTGAATGTTTGGCTAAGGGTAAGGATTGTTTTCAACACTACAATCCCTGATCTTCAAAATGTCTTTTTGCTTCATTGGAAAGAAACCATGTCGTCGTACTGGGGTGACGTCTTCTAACCTCAGGAGGCATTTATGGAGTAGAAAGGATGGGCCTTTTGGGCAAGAATTCCCCATCTCTGAGGAACCTACTCCTGATGCAACTTCAGGATTTTCTCAATGTGAGTAATTTGCATATCTTGATTGAATTGGTACTGATATTTTGATGTAGTTACTGGTTCCAGGAAGAGGGATGTGGCAAGGTGGACTAGTGTTGGAGGGCCAATTCCAGTTGGTGGTATGCCCATATATTCCAGCTCAGAGGTCCCAATCTCAAGGACCAATACTGAAGGGGTAGTGAAGGTAGTAAAGAGAGTAAGAAGGATTGATGATTCCCCCACTGATCTAGATGCTGAAGGAAGTGATGAGCTGGATGGTGAAGAAGTTCAAGTTGTTCCTCATTCAGTTGGCCATCCATCCAGCAATTCCTCTATTCCACCCCTTGCCAACAGATTTCAAAGCCAAGTAATTCCCAGCACTCCCAGAACTTTCCAACCAATTCTTGCTTCCATTCCTACTACCATTCCTCCTCCTTCACCCAGTAATTCCCATTCCAGGCCTGCCTTGAATCCAGCAGTAAGACCATCACCAGTTCAGCAATCCAGAAACTCACCCATAACCACCTCCCACCAACTCCAACCTGTGGCCAGCTCCAGCAGAAGAAGAGATGGATTGTCCACTTTGGCGTTTCCTGCCCCTCAAGCTTTTCAAAGAAGAGAACGTTGGCCTATCCGGGTTACCAGAGAAGATCCCAATGCAGTTAGTGAAAACCAAGAAGCTGTGGCCAGATTATTCAGGAGGGTTGATAGAAATAGCAGAAAGGTGATTATGTATGCCAATGACAGGACTATTCCAGGTACTGCTTCTGAAGAGATGGCTGCAAAATTTGCCTGGTATGAAGATGAGTTGATAAATGATTTTCAGAGAACTTTTGATGAATTAGGTAGAGATAACTAGTTTCCTTATCCTTGTTTGTGTTTGGTTTGACTTCTATCCCCACTCTTATAAAACTAAAAAATGAAAAAAGAATAATGGAACCTCCCAATACATGATTAAGGAGGGGATTCTTCTGCTTTAAAGAAATAAAAAGAAAACAAAATTATACAAGTAAAGAGAAGAAAGAAAATGGGAGAAAAAGAGAGTAAAGAAACAGCAATAAAGAAACTCTTGACGGTTTGTCCTTCTTGTGGTGAGTTGCTTGATTTTGGCCAAGAAATTTCTGAAAAGATGAAAACCAAGCATTTGATGCTCACAGAGTGGCCAAGGTAATGTTTTACAAGAAGTAGAACCCTCAGGGATGCATACCAGGAGATGGAACTTACTTTCATAACTCCCACTCCCCACCAAGCACCATAAAACTGAAATGAAGTGCCATAAGTTACTTGAAGTAATGAATGTCTTGAATTATGATGATTGGAATAAATGAAATGATAAATGAAAGAAAAGAAAAAAGAAAGGAAGAGACATTTGGCCATATCTTGATAAGGTCCAAATGAAGGGTATTGATGTTGCATGCTTCATGAACCTGTCCAAAGAATTGACAAGTGCTTACGAAGTGGCCAAGGTGATTCTTACAACAAAATATGGGTAGAATACCCCCTTAAAGGTGCATGCCAGGAGAGGAACTTACTTTCATAACCTCTTCTCCCCACCAAGCACCATAAAATCAAACTCTTGAGGTATTTGGGCCAGGCTTGTCTGGATACAATGAATTAAAGTCCTTGACAAGGTCTGGTGAGTTGGTGAGGTTGGAAGCTGGTTCCCAAGTGGTTCCTTCTGGGTCTTCACTGAATCCTTTCCACTCTACAAGATACCATAAATTACCTCTCTTGAGTTTTGAGTCCAGAACCTGAGCCACTTCCCATTCTTCTTGCTCCTCCACTAAGACTGGTGGTGGTGGCAATTGATGTCAATTTGGGATAGTTGAATGCTTCACTTGTTCTAATAAGGACACATGGAATACAGGGTGAACTGACTTCCATTGCTGAGGCAAATTGAGGTGATATGAATGGCTGCCAATCTTCTTCAGAACTTCAAAAGGTCCCAGAAATCTTTCTGATAATTTCTTGGTGGGTCTTGTTGTCTTGATGTTCTTGGAAGCTAGCCATACTTTGTCCCCTGGTTGGAAATCGAGTGGAATTGCTCTATTTCTATCTGCATACTTCTTGAATCTCATTATCTCTGACTCTAATTATTCTTTGACAACTTGCTGTACTGATTGGAGTTTTGTTGATAACTTTCCAGCAGGTGAATCTTGAGAGATATGGATTGATTCAAAGCTGGGATTCCTTCCATAAATGGTGAAAAAAGGTGATTGCTTTGTTGATGAATGTGCTGCATTATTATAGGCAAATTCAGCCAGAGGGAGCCAGGTGTGCCAGTCATCTTGATGGTAACTGACATACATCCGAAGATACTGTTCCAGAATCTGATTTACCCTCTCTGTCTGTCCATCTGTTTCAGGATGAAAAGCAGTTGAAAGATCTCTCAATATCTTGAGCTGTTGACATAATTGAGTCCAGAATGATGAAGCAAATAAGGATCCTCTATCATTGACAATACTGACTGGAAGGCCATGCTTGGAAAATACATGACTAATGAGGATTTGAGCTAAGTCCAGAGCAGTCGTTGTTCCATAAGTTGGAATGAGGATTTCCATTTTTTAAAACCTGTCCACAACTACTAGAATTGAGTCAAAGCTGTTTGAAAAGGGCAATTGAGTGATAAAGTCCATTGATAAGGAATTCCAAGGAAAAGATGGAATTTGAAGAGGCTTGAGTAGTCCAAACTTCTTGTGATGAATGTTCTTGTTTCTTGAACATTGCTGACATGGGGACACATAGTCCTTGATGAATTGATTCATGCCACCCCAATAAAAATCCCTCTTGATGAGCTTGAAGGTCTTCTCCTGGCCAGGATGGCCAGCCAAAGGTGAGTCATGACGTGTTTGAAGAATATTGAGTTGAATTTCTTCATTGCTTGGGATTACCACTCTATTGTTGAATAATAATAACTTGGCTTGAGGTTCAAGAGAATAATCTGAAACTGAATCACCTCTTGCTATTTGCTTGAGTATTTCTTCATAGTCTTTGTCTTGCCATAATTCTTTTTGAATCTTGTCAACTAAATCTGAAAACACTTCCACTTTGATTGAAAAGAATCTTGACTCTTGAATTCCATCTTGCTTGATTACTTGATGAAAAAGGCATCTGGTAAAGTGGCCAGCCTGCCTGGGCGGTAAGGGATAGTGAAGTGAAATCCTGAAAGAAACTCAGCCCAACGGGCCTGACGACAAGTAAGAACTTTGGAAGACATCAAATACCGCAAGGAAGAGTGTTCTGTCAAGACCTCAAAATAATTGGAAAGAGAGAGAAGAAATGCTCTCCAGCTCTTGAGAGCCCAAACTATGCCAAGCAGTTCCTTGTCATGAATTTCATAGTTCCACTCAGCTGGGAGAGGCTTGCGACTATCAAATGCAATGGGATGCTTTCCTGAGTCATTCACCTGGCTCAGTACAGCACCCAAGGCATAATCAGAAGCATCAGTCTCTACAATAGTAGGTAGAGAAGGATTGAAATGAGATACGATAGGAGCAGTAGTGAAAGCTTCTTTGAGTGATTGAAACTGGCTAAGAGCTTCCCCATTGAAGATGAAGGGAGAATCTTTTTTGAGGAGAGAAGTGAGAGAAGTGATTTTTTTAGAATAATTTTTTATGAAACAACGATAAAAATTTGAAAAGCCATTGAAGGGCCTTGATCTTTTTGAGCGGAGGCCAATTGAGGATTTGCTGAACTTTTGAAGAATCCATCTTGAGGCCATCACTTGAAACAACATAGCCCAAGTATTCCACACTTGAGGCATGGAATACACACTCGGAGGCTTTGGCAAACAAATTATTGTCCCTCAGTCTTTGGAGGACAGAGGCCACATGTTTGACATGTTCCTTCTCAGAACTGGAAAAGACCATAATATCATCTAGATAAACCACAACAAACACATCCAAGAAATCTGCAAAGATATCATTTACTAGATTCTGGAAAGAAGCAGGAGCATTGGTCAAACCAAATGGCATGACCGGAAACTCATAACTTCCATTTTTGGTTCTAAAGGCAGTTAAGTGCTCATCCCCCTCTTTGATTCTCAGAAGGTTATATTCACCACGCAAGTCTATCTTGGAGAAGATAGTGGAGCTGTTGAATATGGTAAGAAGCTGGTTCATAGGAGGAACAGGATACTTGTTCTTCCTAGTAACAGCATTGAGTTTGCGGTAGTCAACACACAAACAAAGACCTCCATCCTTTTTCTTAACAAAAAGGACAGGTGCTCCTGTTGAATAAGAGCTTGGTCGTATGAAACCTTTCTCTACATTCTCTGAAATGTAGGCCCGTAGTGTCTCTGACTCTTGATTTGATAATGAGTAGATAACACCAATTGGAGGTAGAAGACCCTCCAATTTGATATGATGATTACAGGAGCGGTGTGGAGAAAGTTTCTCTGCCTTCACCTTGGAGAATAGATCCAAATATTGGTGATAAACAGGAGGGACTACCTTCAACACAGCTTCAATTTCTTCTGGCCCTTCCTCCTCATCCCACTGCTCCTCCAGGGAGGCATGAAAAGATAAAGGAGGAAGGTCCATTTCCCCTTGAAAGAGATGAAGTGAAGGTATAGCAACATCTTCTCCAACATCTTTTATCTCTTTGAAGACTTCATCTCCTAATGGAAGTAATGACTGAGAGGGAATGATTGAAGGGATATGGACAGAAGAAGGAAGGGAAGGTGTCTTAAGTTCACCAACCAGAGCAACACTGTTGACAGCAGTGGCAAATTCATTACTAATAGAAGGAATAATACCACTAGAATCCTTATGACTAGAATAATAAGTGATCAATCCATTTTTCCAATCAATAATGGGATTAAAATGGTAAAAGAAATCATAGCCCAATATCAGGTCTTTTCCCTTGGGTGAATCTATGATAAAGAAGTCCCATTCAAAGCTTGGGAAGGAAGGCAAGTCAACTACCCACTTGGTATAATGGGTGATGAACAAGGCGGGGGATTCATTAAAATCAAGAATGAAAGGAGGAATCCTTTCAGGGAGCTCTGACAGAGTCAATGAGTACTTGAGAACAAAATTCTTTGCAATAAAGGAGTTTGTAGCACCAGAATCAATGAGAATACTATAAAAAATATCAGAGACAGAAGATAAAATGAGAAAATTCAAATATTTCTTGACACTAGTATTCAGAGTGCACAATTGTGCTCTTGAAGGAAATAAGTGAGAACCATTGAACACATCATGATCCCCACTCAGGATTTTCCCTGCTTGCTAGGGAAGCCTTTTGATGATGACCCACGCTTGTTCTGAGGTCTCTTCAAGCATTTTTCAATTGGGTGCTTTCCACCACAATAAGTACACAACCCCTCTTTAATCCTCTTCTCCTTTTCAGAACCAATTAATTTATTGTCCTTATTGAGGAGAGCAGCATGAGGCTTGTTCTTTGAAGATTGAGACTGCTTGCCCTTCTTTTTCTTCTTCTGGTGAGGCCTCTTTGAAGATGAGTTTTGAGGAGGCCTAGATTGATTGCATCCATTGACAGGAGGCTTTTTCTCTTGATTGCCACCCTTTTCTTTTTGCCTCTCATAATATCTTGTGTCTAGTTCTAAAGTGACATCCATAAGTTCTTGAAGAGTATCAAAGGTTCCAGGGTGAGGAGCCAACTGATCCAATAATCTTGATGCCAATCCTCTTCTGTAAACATGGATATAAGCTCTTTCACCCCAATCTTCAATTCTTGACATTAAGCTTCTGAAATCAGCAATGTACAAGAATACATGACCACTTTCCTTCATCCTCAAATTGTCCAGCTCTTGTTCAGCTTTCCTGACTTCATTGGGGTCACCAAACAGAGTGAATAATTGAGATCCAAATAATAGCCAATTATTGAGGAGATAAGAAGGGTCTTCATTGGAAATATTTGAGATATAGGGTTCAATCCACTTTCCAGCTCTACCAGTGAGAAAAGAAGTTGAGTAAAGAGCTTTCTTCCTGTCAGAGAAGAAATTTGCTGGACCATTATGGAAGATTAATTGACAGGATTGGATAAATCCTCTCAATTTATGAGCTTAAGTACCATCAAAAGAATCAGGTGCCTTCATGGATGGAGTCTTGAAAGCAGGGGCTTTGGAATTGTCCCTGGGAGCAACTGCTTGAGTGAGTTGCCCCATGAATTGAGTCATCTGCTCCATCATCTTGAGGAGACTTGGATCAGTTTGAGAGACAAGAGGTTGACTATAAAGGGCTATATTAGAACCCTGAGGCACCTCTGGAGCATTTTCCAAGGCATCTGCCACTTCAGCCTCCCCAGAATCTTCCCCCTCTTCATCTTCAACTTCCCCTAATATTGCTCTTGAACCTTCAGACATGCCAGGGTAGCCACCCAAAAATCCAGAAAAGGATCTTGATCTTCTATCTTTCATTCCACCTCTTCTTGAGGGTGCTGCTCCTTCCATTGGTGGTCCTCTGTCCAATTTTGCACTCAGTTGATGAATTGATGGTGTGCGGTCAAGAGCAGCCCTTTCTGTAGGAGTGAGAACAGCTGGAATTTTCTGGGATCTAGTGTTCTTTTCTGGGGGACTATGCTGAACTGGAATTATGAACAGAAATAGAATAAAAGAAACTTGATGGTATTGAGAACAGAAATCAGAACTTGGCCAAATCAATCACACTAAAAATCTTGATGAGTCTTGAGGAATCAATTCAATTCTTGAGGTGAAATCAACTTCAATGAACAATCAATCAATTCAATCAATAATCAACAATAAATCAAATTCAAATCAAATATCAATAATCTTGAGAAAATCAACAATCAAACAATATTCAATCAATAATCAATCAATCAATAAATCAGTGTCTTCAATATGAAATCAAGGTCTTGAGGAGTCAATCAATCAATTCAAAATCTTCAGAAATAAATTCAAATATCTTGATGAGTCAGATCAATCAATAATCAAAATCAATTCTTGAGGATCAATAAAATATCTTGAGAATTCAAATTCAATCAATCCAATCCAAATGAAAAATCCTGAATTGCTGAATCAATAAACCCAATGAATCCCAATGAATAATCCAATCAATAATTCCTAAATAAGACCTGAATGAGAACACAGAAAGAATTTGATTTGACAAAAATAAAATGAAGTGAATGAAATGGTCAGCAATGATTAAGAAAGAAGAAAGAATCAATTTTCACATTAATGAAATGAATGAGATGAAAATTGATGAGAGAGAAAATCATAATCATTAAGAATCATAAGATCATTAAAAAGTCATAATTGATGAATGAGAGAAATGATTATAAAAGAATGAAAATAAAGAATCAATATGAGTTAATTAATTTAATTTCACAAGGGCTCTTCAAAGTGAAGAGGGCCTGGCACTCAGTAAACTGGGACTCACTTATGGAAGGCTCAAAGAATATGGTAAGAAGGAATACAATTAAGAGTGTAAGACATGAATTACTAAAATAAAGAATATAAGAAAGCAGAAACAAAAGAAATAAGAATAAATAATAGAATAGCCAACCACAAACAAGTCCAAGTCCACTGTTTCAACCTGTCAGAATGAAAAGAGAAGGGTTAATAAGGATATGGCCACCCAACTCATACTGTACAGGCAAAGAGAAAAATGGAAAGACTAACTTAATATTAAATAAATATAATACCCAAAATAAGGATAATAATATCAATATAATAATAAATAAACTTAATTAATTAATTAACTGGGGAAAAGTCCCCAGGGGGGAGAAAGAGGGGCTGGTATATGTGAGAATCACCAGCCCTGATCCAGAGGAAGAATTTTCATGAGAGGATTGAATGATTGAATTGAGTCTGGCCAATACAGGTCCTGTGCAGCTGTACAGAGCCTGTACAAGAGGTGTGGTGTATTTGAGCAATCATACAGTTTCATGCTGGTGTATTGAAACTGTATGGGGTGAATCCAACCTGTACAGATGTTGACAGGCTGTATTGAAGTACCAAGCTGTATGCATGTTTCAGCAAGGAGGATTGCTGAAACAGAATGCTGATGCAGATATTGGATCTGCTGATTTGAGGTGTTTGAGTGGGTGTATTGATGAATACCCTTATCCCTGGTGAGTGGTTGTTACAAAGCATGACAGCCAAATACCATAAACCAATGGTATAGCCAAGATACCACCAAAACATGGAGCTGAGCCAAATAAGCTCAAAAGGTATCAAAAAAAGAGTAAATTCACCCCTTTTCACATATACAAGTCCCTTCACGATAGGACAAAGAAAAAAATTTATTCCTGCTCAAAGTTGTTTCTGAGCATAAGCCTTAATTTTCACCTCTCATCTGAAATACAGAGTGAGAGGCTTAACCCCATCAGATGAGTATTCAACATGAAGCTCTATGGCAGGGCTATCCAATGGTACCAGCTAAACTGAGCTAGAACCAGTATTGCAGAAGTTATGGCCAAATTCAGGCCAAATAAGAGTGAATAAAATAGTCACCTTGCATCTAACTTCTGCAGTTTTAGTGAGATACCTAAAGTGGGGTCTTTTTGGAAAGCGCACAATAAGGGCTATCTGATGGTGCCATTCATTTGCCAATATCTCATTGAGAACAACAGTTTTAAGGCAAACAAGCCCAATACAGCTTTTTTCCTAAAACACACATATGTACAAAACTCTTGTACATGAGATAACTTTGCCATATTCAATGATAGCCATATCAAATAAGGTACCACTTTGTAGAACACATCCAAGGCTACACACTGAACCAATCTTGAGGTTGATATCTCAAAAACTGACAAAGGTATGGCTGTTTTAAGGTCAAATTCCCACAGTTTTGCCAATACATCCTTACCATGGGATAACATCTCATAACCATAATTATGAGGTGTCAAACACACATAGAAGCTTGTTTTTACTTGAGTTCCTCATAGTTCATTCAATACTGGGGTCCCATACAGGTTCTGTACAGCATTCTACGGCTCATACACATCAGAATCAGGCTGTGTGGTCCCCAGATGAAATTTTTCACCCTGTATTGGGAAAGACTGTCCAGATGTGGTTTCAAAACCACATCTGAGCCCAATACAGGCTTTACGGTCCTTTTTAAAGCCACAAGCCTGTCCTTGAGAGTGAAGAATCTTCACTTCCTCTATGCGAAAGGGTCTAGCAGTCTTTTCACCCCATTTCAGGATAAAAGAAGGCCTTTTCACTGCCAGAAAAGGAATCCCCATCCTACTGTTGAATTCCTACATAGTACAGCTTTCAAAAACAGTTATACTCTTGGAAATAATCAGGTTATACTTTCAATTTAAGTATTGTAGGTCTTATTATAGTAATCCAACTGTAAAGACTGCACCCAGGGCTTTAAGAAGCACTCACCACCACTATATTATTCTAGTAAAGCCTTTATTATCTAATTATAAAACCCTTATAACAATCAACAAACCTTTTTATTACCATTTTACCATGTCAAAGTCATAGTTAAGGCTTGTAAATATTGCTATACATCTTTATCATAGACTCGGCCTGACAGAACAAGAGACTAATATGAAACAGCAAGAAGTCCACACTTCTTTTGTGCATAGTCTCTCAAGCTCAGGGAAAATGGCAGAGGAGGTAGAAACCTATATGAGATTATCATATTATTGGATCAATTATTTGTAATTTCATTAAGTAATTATATTTATTATGAAATAATTTTTGGATATTATTGATTTACAATCTCTGAAGTCTATAGTTCATGTGTTTTTTGGTTTTTGTGGTTTCCACTATGATTCTGTGTTTTATATGTTTTTTGTAAAGTCTGATGTCTTCCAAAATGGCTCATTTTTATTGTTGACCAATCTTATTTATTTTATGTGTGGCTATTCCGTTCTAAGTAATATATGACTGTTTTTATCAGAGTTGCATATTTGGTACAATGCCCTCTGACCTTAAGTGTCTTGCTATGATGGATCATTTGGAATAATTGAGACAGTGGCTTAATTGATATCAAATAGCCTGTGAAATTAATTGAAATAGGTTTATGATCACATCTAAAAATGTGAGCCTTTGAGATATGATGACATATCCAAAAGAATTCACAAGAAAAACTTTATAATAATTATTCCTCCAAATAATTATCTTAAAATAAGTAAAAATACCATCAAAGGACATAGATGCTGAATTAAATTGAGATCTAATAAGCAAAAATATAAAATGAACTACACCATTAGATTCCTCATGGAAAAACTTACATATATCATTTTTATGGCATATCTGTAAAGTCAATAACTAATGGGTAGTACACAAAAATGCCACAAAAAGACATAAATTCTTATTTATCTCAGAAACCAATGAAACAACATGTGAAATTGATAACATCATGAGATTAACCATGAGATACTACACATAAAATAATCTTATGTCATTTCTCTAAAGTTAATACTTAAGGAATTGAGCTGCATATATGCACTTTTATGATCAGCACATACATTCATGGTTTTTAGCTAATATCTCCTGAAATATACATGATAGAGAGTTAAGCCAAAAATGAAGTTAATACAAAAGTAATTCACAAATATAGATATGAACTTCATTTGACAAGTTTTAAGCAAGCTTATAGCTTGTAAGGGTTTATTGAACAAAATTGTTAGAGCTGTTGACCACTTTGTGGTGAGAGTGGTCTAAGCTTAAAATGAAGTGGATATTCAGGCTCTACTAGATATACCCAAAAGACCACAAATATAAAAAATAACATATTAATATAAATAAAATAAATTTATTTATATTATTAAAATAAAAATCAAAATATAAATATAAAATTATATTAAAAATAAAAAATTAATTACAATTTAAAAATAAAAAATACATTAAATTTTGTAAGTATAAAATTACTTTTATACTTGAAAAAATTAAGTAAAAATAAAATTTTAACAAAATGGTGAAAAAATAAATAAATTTGGAAAAAAGTTATATAAAAATTATCATAACTTTTTATCCAATAAATAAACACATAAAATTTATTTCACCATTGGATTCCTCATAAAAAATCAGGTGGGGTCACCTCTGAGTGAAATTCTTGTAACTCAACTCTAAATAAGCTTAAATTAAGTTTTTAGTATTTTCAATACAAAAGTTGAAAATCCTCAAAACTTTAATTTAATTCACACCACATGTGGTGTTAACCATCAAATTTTGTGTTAAAATTGAGGTGTTGTGTTTAGTTTAGAAGTTATGAGGAATTGAAGTATTTTCAATTGAATTCAATTGAAATGTCAAAATGTGCGCGTGTATTACATAAGTGAACTTTAATTTACATATGAGGTGTCAATTATTACTGTATTGTACTGTACAATTGAATTGAATTACATATGTAAATTATAAGTATAATACATGATGAGGAATTAAAGGAAAAATAAATTGGAAAGATTAAATTTGGGGGGGAAAAGGAACTCCAGCTCTAAGGGGGAGCTAGACCCCCAAAATCCTTGCTGACAGGCGTGGGATGTCAAAATTCACGCAAAAGTTCATCACTTTTGGCCTGGAATTGAGTTACAGGGTCTGTGAACTCAATTGATGATGAGGTTTTGATACCAACTGGGGTAGTTTTAGCTGTTGCCAAGAGGGTAAAACTACCCTTAAGATAAAACAATCATAGTAAAAACAGTTTTAACTGGTTTCTACGCCTCTGACACACATTCTGACGTGTTTTGAAGGCTCTAGGCCTGGTATTGCTATAGTAATGGCTGATTTAAGGGTCTAAAATGGCTAAAAATGGCTAAAAATGGCTTAAACCAGCCCTTTTTGGTCTAAACCAGGGTTCAATGATGCCATAATTGGCTTTTCTCTTGTCAGACTGTTTTTCACGACTGACAAGAGTAAATTTTACTTTTGGAGTAAGAGAATTGATGGCTATAAAAGAATGTCTTCTTTGCCCCACTTTTCTCTTCATGTTAGAATCTTTTCCTTTTATTAATTAGTTTAAAACTGTTAAACCAATCAATCAAAGATTCCAACCACCACTTTTAAATCATTTTAATCCTTTTAACCACGTGAAAAAATCATTATAATCATTGTTTGTAACTCTTATAATCATTTTTACCCCTGAACCACCCCAAAAGTGAATTAAAGCATCTTTCATCACTGTAAACTTTGTCACTTTGTTTCCAAATTCACTCTGGTCACTTTTGGGTGTGTTTTCTCTTTAATATTCTTTTTAAAGACTTTGTTCTTTAATTAATTGCTTGCAGTTCTTTGCTCAATTAATTCCAATTGAAATTGCTCTTGAAGAAATTTTTTTTGTAGCCTTAAAATATCTCTTGTAGAGTATTTTTGGGATAAATTTTTATTGTTGGTAAAACAATAAATTTTTATAATATTATTGTTTTATACTAATAAAGTTATAAACAATAAAATTGGCGTGTTTTCTCTTAAAAATAATATTTCTTATTATTTTTAATTGAATTTTACCTTATACAAATTTTGAGGACAGGAAAAGTACTTGATTTTTAATCAAAGTTTCATATCCACACCTTACATTTGGGGGCCCAGCCGTGATATTTTACCTGTGACATATTTTTTTTACTCTTTTTTTAATCTTTTTCTTATATTGAAAAATTTAAAAAACATATAAAAAATACTTATAATTCAAAAAATCAATAAAAAATATTTTTTTTTCCATATTATAAGTGAGGCTTTAATTTTTATTTCTTTTTTTGAAATAATCTTTTTTTACTTAATTAATTGGCTTTTTCATTAATTTTAGTGTCTGACAACGTGGTAAGACAAGAAAACATTGAAACAGCCTCAACAGTAACCAGCATTATCCCTGCCAGTACTGTTAATTCTGATCATAATAGTACTGTTATTGTGACTCAAAATAACCAACCTGAACCAATATCTTCTGAATTAATTAACTTGGACATAAGTAATACCCTTCAGAAAGCTAAAGATTTGGCCAATAGTAAGTTTTTGACGTAAAAATACTATTTTAAGCCTTTTTAACCATAATTATGCCTTCAACCAGGTCAGGAGCCAGCTACAACCCCTCAAGCAGCTCCCAAAAAGGTAATAGACGTGATTATGGCAGAGGCCAATCAGGTACAGAAAGAAAAGGGTCAGTTGATGACTTCCAAACAACTAAATTGGGTCATTCTGAAGCTGATAATACCATTTTACCTTCAAAAAGAGCTGACACCGCCACAACAAGCCTCTGTGGACATATACAAAGCCAGCCACAGTGCATACAACAATGCACTTCAATTCAAAGAGTACCAGATCCTTGCAGACCTATGGAAGAATTGCATGAATTCTTACCTGACAGTAAGAAAATTCTTGGGCCATCCCAACACTTGCAAATTGCTCAATGGATGGCATCCATTGATGGAGAAGAAAAACATGATGCTTTTGACACTGGAATGGAGGAAAAACAACCCTCCACCACCAAAACCAGTGCCAAAAACAGCCCCAGTGGCCAGCAGCAGCACTTCCAACGTGAAAAAGCAGCCACAACCTCCAAACAAGGGCAAGGGAAGGCACAAGCTCCAAAACCTTACAGCCAGGGCTACAGGATCCCAAAGATTCAACAGGATGCCATGGAAAATGTATTTCAGATGGCCAGAACCATGATGGAATTACAAAAGAAGGAGGAAGCCAGATTAAAGTTCCAGAAATGATTTCTGATATATTTGATTCCATCCCAGAGTTGTATGATGCTATAAATGACGTGAAAAAACATCTTTCTGATAAAAATGAAACCATTTGTAACAACATTAAAACAAACAACCTGAGTCTGTGCCAAATTAATGAAACACTTATGTGTTTTGAAAAAGTTTTAAGAACAATTAAAAATTCCAATAATGATAATTCTTCTAACAATAAAATAAATGAACAATCTGCCATTATTAAAGAGTTAACAGAAAAATATTCTAAATTCAATATTGATGACATAATTGAAACAAGAATTAAACAAGCCATAAATATTATCAAAACAGATAACAAGAAAGTCCTTGATGACATTTCAAATTCATTTACTGAAGTAAAGACATATACCATTGCCTTGAAAAAGTGTTTTGATGCTTCACAAGAAGAAGTATCAAAATTATCAATGAAATTGAATCAAGTCACTGCTGATAATACAAGACAAACAGAGTTATGGCAAGAACTTACACATAAGGAAGACATGTATAAAATTGAAGTAATAAATTTAATACAAAGCTTCCAACATGAATACAGAAATTCCCAAAGGTGTAGCAGCAGTAAAATGAATGACATTGAACAAATACTGAACACCTTACCAAGAATGTCCACACCTTTAAATCAAAATGAGGGCACAAGAATTTCAAATCCACAAGTATTGGATCCTGATAATTCACAGTTAAAAAATGAATTATCCACTTCTTTTCATAACTTAGAACCATCAATGGGCCAAGCACTCTTGAAAGAAGTTCCAAAACTTAAAGAATGGCCTCACTTCAGTGGTGAAGGAGAGTATGACCATATGGAATTCATTAGAGGTATTGACATGATCAAAGAGGATTTTGAATTACCAGACAGATTGGTAACAGCCAGGTTTAACACCTTGTTTACCAAATCAGCTCACAGATGGTATATCAAATTAAGACAAGCACATGGACACCAGAGTTGGACTTGGTGGAAAACCCAAATTGTCAACAAATGGGCCAATGATGCATGGAGGTTTAAAGTTGAAACAGCCTTTGAATCCGCCAAATTTAATGCTGATAAAGACAAAGCCTTACCATGGTTTTGTCAACAAAAGGACAGGTTAACAGCATTATACCCTGACATGTCAGAATTTATGATTCATAGAAAAATTCTAAGACAATGTGGAGGTGACTTAGAGCATGCTGTCAAGAGCAGGACTACTGAACAATCTTCAGCAGAAGACATTATCAATATATTAGAGGAAGTAACCACAAGAACCAGAATTGGTTCCAGTAGGGTGAATCTCAAAACAAGGTTTAATACACCTTGGAAGGATTCTGTGGACAAAAACCCCAAAGAAAACTCTAATAATATTAAAAATAAGTCTGCAGATACAGTCAGTGTGAGCCTGCAAGCATGTAATGGCTTACCTGCTACACCGTCTACATCTTAATTTTTTATTTTATTCAATTATTAGGTTCAAACTTTAACCTAAAAATTAAAATTTATTATTTCAAATCTTAATGATGTCATAAAACATCATATGACATCATTCAATTTTGTAAATAAAATCATTATTAATTTCTTTTGATGATGTCATAAAAATGTTATTATGACATCATTCATATTTTTGTATTTACAATATTTAAGAGGATCATTCTTACCTTTGAATGATACCTCAGAGCTCAATTTTATATATATTTTTTACAGTTTAAATTAAATCATTTATTACTTTAAAAAATATAAGATCTCTCAAACCTTTATATAATAATTTATATTGCTTACAATTATAAATTATCTTTGATATTATTAGTGAAGCTCATTCCACTAATAATACTATAATTAAACTTACAGTGACGTCTCTATTATTTTATTTTAATAGTATTCCACTTCTTTTTAATTTATTAAAATTCCTTTTATATAAACTGGAAGTCACGAAAGAGACCCCAGTTTACATTTAATTTATTAAAATTCCTTTTATATAAACTGGAAGTCACGAAAGAGACCCCAGTTTACATTTAATATATTAAATGTAAACTGGGGTCTCTTTCGTGACTTCCAGTTTATATAAAAGGAATTTTAATAAATTAAAAAGAAGTGGAATACTATTAAAATAAAATAATAGAGACGTCACTGTAAGTTTAATTATAGTATTATTAGTGGAATGAGCTTCACTAATAATATCAAAGATAATTTATAATTGTAAGCAATATAAATTATTATATAAAGGTTTGAGAGATCTTATATTTTTTAAAGTAATAAATGATTTAATTTAAACTGTAAAAAATATATATAAAATTGAGCTCTGAGGTATCATTCAAAGGTAAGAATGATCCTCTTAAATATTGTAAATACAAAAATATGAATGATGTCATAATAAGATTTTTATGACATCATCAAAAGAAATTAATAATGATTTTATTTACAAAATTGAATGATGTCATATGATGTTTTATGACATCATTAAGATTTGAAATAATAAATTTTAATTTTTAGGTTAAAGTTTGAATCTAATAATTGAATAAAATAAAAAATTAAGATGTAGACGGTGTAGCAGGTAAGCCATTACATGCTTGCAGGCTCACATTATTTCTTTTGATGATGTCATAAAAATCTTATTATGACATCATTTAAAAAAAAAAAAAAAAAATTAAATGTAAACTGGGGTCTCTTTCGTGACTTCCAGTTTATATAAAAGGAATTTTAATAAATTAAATGTAAACTGGGGTCTCTTTCGTGACTTCCAGTTTATATAAAAGGAATTTTAATAAATTAAAAAGAAGTGGAATACTATTAAAATAAAATAATAGAGACGTCACTGTAAGTTTAATTATAGTATTATTAGTGGAATGAGCTTCACTAATAATATCAAAGATAATTTATAATTGTAAGCAATATAAATTATTATATAAAGGTTTGAGAGATCTTATATTTTTTAAAGTAATAAATGATTTAATTTAAACTGTAAAAAATATATATAAAATTGAGCTCTGAGGTATCATTCAAAGGTAAGAATGATCCTCTTAAATATTGTAAATACAAAAATATGAATGATGTCATAATAACATTTTTATGACATCATCAAAAGAAATTAATAATGATTTTATTTACAAAATTGAATGATGTCATATGATGTTTTATGACATCATTAAGATTTGAAATAATAAATTTTAATTTTTAGGTTAAAGTTTGAACCTAATAATTGAATAAAATAAAAAATTAAGATGTAGACGGTGTAGCAGGTAAGCCATTACATGCTTGCAGGCTCACAGTCAGAAAGTGCCATATTTGCCAAAGCACCACTCATTTAGCCAATACATGTCCAAAGAGAGGGAAAATCAATGAAATTGATGTGGAGAAAGAACCTGATGTTGAAAAAGATGACATAATTGAAGAAAATTCAGATGACAAGTCATCCATATTTTCTGAATCTTCAAAAGATATAGAAAATATCAATGCCACTTTTGACATCATGGAATCTTATTCCCACTTGCCACAATTAAGCAATGGTCAACTTGATTTATCAAAAATCCAAGATGCACAACTCATTAAAACCAAACCAAACAGAGGAAAAGGTTATACAGCTGGTAACTCCTGTATAACAGAAGTGGTGATTGACAACAAACCCACTAAACTTTTGCTTGACCCAGGAGCCTTCTGCTCTTGTGTTGGTAAATCTTTTCTTAAAACTTGTGTACCAAACTTTGAAGATCAATTATTGCCAATTGATGGCATAAAATTCAATAGTGCAAGTAACCCAATGAAAGCATTGGGAATATTTGAGACTAGTGTCATATTTCCACATATCAATGGAAATTTAAGAATCACTGTTGAATTTGTTGTTATGGAAAATTGTTCTAGTACCCATTTCATATTGGGAAATGATTATTTAATCATGTATGGCATAGATTTACACAACAACAAAGACAGATACTTTACTATTGGAGACAATAAGCGCCAAAAATTTGCCTTTTTACCATTTAAAAGACAAATTACAGTAAACAAAGTATCACCAGTCAACTTAGAGTTAGAGAAATTCAAGTCTGAACACTTAAATGAAGCTGAAATAAGCCTTCATTTGAGTGATAAACAAGAAAATGAACTCTTTTCTCTTTTATATGACCATAAAGAAGCATTTGCCTCAGATAAAGAACCCCTAGGGGCAATTATTGGTCATGAAATTGATATTATTCTTAATATTGAGAGACCTTATCCACCACTCTTAAGAAGACCTGCATATCCAGCAAGTCCAAAATCAAGAGAAGCACTAGAAAGCCATATTAAAGAACTTTCAGACCTTGGTGTAATAAGAAAAGTAGGCCACAATGAAGAAGTAGAAATAACTACACCAGTCATAGTGGCTTGGCATAATGGAAAATCTAGAATGGTTGGGGACTTTAGAGCTCTGAACACTTATACTGTTCCAGACAGATACCCAATTCCAAAGATCCAGATTGCCCTCACTCAAATATCTCAAGCAGTATATATAAGCACTATGGATGCTCTTAAAGGATTTCATCAGAATGTGGTAACACCAAGAGCAAGAAAGTATTTGAGAATCATTGTTCATTGTGGAGTTTATGAATATTTAAGAATGCCTTTTGGTATCAAAAATGCACCTTCACACTTCCAGAGAATGATGAATGAAATCTTCCCTGAAGAACTTTCAGAAGGATGGTTAATCATTTACATTTATGACATTATAGTCTGCTCCAAAACTTGGGAAGAACATATGTACAGATTGTCCAGGGTTTTGACAAAAATTCAATCTGTCAATATGAAAATTTCTTTAAAGAAATGCCATTTTGGATTTAAAGAGCTTAAAGCACTAGGGCATGTAGTATCTGGTTTATCTCTTGGAATTGACAAAAACAAAGTTGCAGCAGTACTGCTTAAACCCATGCCTCAAAACAAAAAAGAAATTCAATCATTTCTGGGTTTTGCAGGGTATTACAGGCAACACATTAAAGATTTTGCATCCATAGCAAGACCTCTTTATAAGCTATGTGACAAAGACACAGTCTTTGAAATGACAGTTGACAGAGTAAAAGCCTTTGAATCCTTGAGACAAGCCTTGACCACTGCTCCACTCTTACTGATGCCAGACTTTAAGCTGCCCTTTAAGCTTTATATTGATGCATCAGGAGATGGGCTAGGTGCTGCACTTCACCAAGTTCAGATCATAAATGATAAACCTGTAGAAGGACCCATATGTTTCATATCTAGGCAAATCAAACCAACTGAAGCCAGATATGGAGCAAGTCAGATGGAGTGTTTATGCCTTGTTTGGGCTCTAGAGAAGCTAAATTACTTTCTAGAAGGATGTGTCTTTGAAGTAATAACAGATTGTACCGCTGTTAAATCACTTCTGAACATGAAAACACCCAACAGACATATGCTTAGATGGCAAATAGCCATACAAGAATATAGGGGCAATATGACTATTGTTCACAAAGATGGCAATATTCATAAAAATGCAGATGGACTAAGCAGATGGCCATTACCAAATGATATTGATAATCCTGCTTATGTACCAGAAGAAGCCTCCCCACAAATTCCAATAGAAGGGATAAGTGTTACAGACTTAAACACCACCTTCTTTGAAGAAGTCAGAAACAGTTACACCCAAGATAAGAATTGTAGCATCTTATGCCAATTACTTAACAAGGACTGTAAGGACAACTCTCTTACACATGCCTTGGATGAAGTATGGAAAAAATCTTATGATGAAGGAAGATTTCACCTACTAGATGGTATAATCTACCACAGAACAAAACACACATGTGTTATGACAGTTGTGGACAGGTCACTAATCAATCTTGTACTGAAGGAATGCCATGATAGTCCCTTTTCAGGACATCTTTCTGAAGACAGAACAAGAGAGAAAGTGAAGACCTGCATATGGTGGCCAATGTGGCAGAAAGATGTTGCAGAGTATTGCAAAACCTGTGACAGATGCCAAAAGGCAAATAAATCCACTGGCAAAAGACTTGGAAATATGATGAAAATCCAGGAACCAAGCAGACCTTGGGAAATTATCCATATGGATTGGGTAACTGGCCTACCACCAGGAGGTGACAGAAGCTATAATGCTTGCCTAGTAATTGTGGACAGATTCAGTAAAACTCCAATCTTTTTACCATGTCACAAAGATGATACAGCCATGGATACAGCTCTTCTGATATGGAATAGAGTAGTGTCATGGACTGGGATATTTACAAATATCATTAGTGATAGAGATCCCAAATTCACTTCAGCACTATGGACAAATCTTCACCAATTATTTGGCACTAAACTGTCTTTTTCTACAGCCTACCACCCACAAACTGATGGCCTGGCTGAAAGAATGATCCAAACCTTAGAGGACATGGTAAGAAGATTTTGTGCATATGGCCTTGAATTCAAAGATTGTGATGGATTTACCCATGATTGGTGTACTCTGTTGCCAGCACTGGAATTGGCATATAAAACATCAATCCATGCCAGTACCAATCAGACTCCTGCTATTCTAGAAAAAGGATGGAACCCCAAGTTACCCCAAGATTCCTTGAGGAAAGACTTAATTGAAATACATCCCACAGCTGCTAGCTTCAAAGGAATGCTAGACAAAGCTAGAAGGCATGCAGTGAGATGCATGGAGGACTCTTTTGCATATGCTAAAGACAAATGGGATAAATCACATGCAACTCCAGATTTCAAAGTGGGGGACCTAGTTCTTGTATCCACCACTAACTTCAATAACATCAAAGGATGTAAAAAGTTGAAAGACTCCTTTGCAGGACCTTTTGTGATTAAAGCCCTCCATGGAGAAAATGCTGTTGAAGTAGAGTTATCTGAAGAGCTTAGCAATAAGCATCCTACATTTCCAGTGAGCTTGATAAAACCATATAAATCTAGTGATGCTGAGAAATTTCCCTTGAGGAATAAGGTTCCCCAAGTTATACCTCCTATTGAGACATCTGGTACTAAGAAAATAACCAAAGTTCTTAAAGAAAGGAAATTAAGAACCAAGAAAGTAAGGGAATACCTTGTTAGGTACAGTGACCCAACTTGTGAAGATGAATGGTTAGAAGAAAAAGATATACCAGAAGCTACCAAACTCCTGAGGAGATTCAGACACACTAGAAACACCAATATTACAAAGTAATATTCTTTTTTTAGGGGGAGGGAATGTGAGCCTTAGAGGTAATTTCATATACCCAAAAGACCACAAATATAAAAAATAACATATTAATATAAATAAAATAAATTTATTTATATTATTAAAATAAAAATCAAAATATAAATATAAAATTATATTAAAAATAAAAAATTAATTACAATTTAAAAATAAAAAATACATTAAATTTTGTAAGTATAAAATTACTTTTATACTTGAAAAAATTAAGTAAAAATAAAATTTTAACAAAATGGTGAAAAAATAAATAAATTTGGAAAAAAGTTATATAAAAATTATCATAACTTTTTATCCAATAAATAAACACATAAAATTTATTTCACCATTGGATTCCTCATAAAAAATCAGGTGGGGTCACCTCTGAGTGAAATTCTTGTAACTCAACTCTAAATAAGCTTAAATTAAGTTTTTAGTATTTTCAATACAAAAGTTGAAAATCCTCAAAACTTTAATTTAATTCACACCACATGTGGTGTTAACCATCAAATTTTGTGTTAAAATTGAGGTGTTGTGTTTAGTTTAGAAGTTATGAGGAATTGAAGTATTTTCAATTGAATTCAATTGAAATGTCAAAATGTGCGCGTGTATTACATAAGTGAACTTTAATTTACATATGAGGTGTCAATTATTACTGTATTGTACTGTACAATTGAATTGAATTACATATGTAAATTATAAGTATAATACATGATGAGGAATTAAAGGAAAAATAAATTGGAAAGATTAAATTTGGGGGGGAAAAGGAACTCCAGCTCTAAGGGGGAGCTAGACCCCCAAAATCCTTGCTGACAGGCGTGGGATGTCAAAATTCACGCAAAAGTTCATCACTTTTGGCCTGGAATTGAGTTACAGGGTCTGTGAACTCAATTGATGATGAGGTTTTGATACCAACTGGGGTAGTTTTAGCTGTTGCCAAGAGGGTAAAACTACCCTTAAGATAAAACAATCATAGTAAAAACAGTTTTAACTGGTTTCTACGCCTCTGACACACATTCTGACGTGTTTTGAAGGCTCTAGGCCTGGTATTGCTATAGTAATGGCTGATTTAAGGGTCTAAAATGGCTAAAAATGGCTAAAAATGGCTTAAACCAGCCCTTTTTGGTCTAAACCGGGGTTCAATGATGCCATAATTGGCTTTTCTGTTGTCAGACTGTTTTTCACGACTGACAAGAGTAAATTTTACTTTTGGAGTAAGAGAATTGATGGCTATAAAAGAATGTCTTCTTTGCCCCACTTTTCTCTTCATGTTAGAATCTTTTCCTTTTATTAATTAGTTTAAAACTGTTAAACCAATCAATCAAAGATTCCAACCACCACTTTTAAATCATTTTAATCCTTTTAACCACGTGAAAAAATCATTATAATCATTGTTTGTAACTCTTATAATCATTTTTACCCCTGAACCACCCCAAAAGTGAATTAAAGCATCTTTCATCACTGTAAACTTTGTCACTTTGTTTCCAAATTCACTCTGGTCACTTTTGGGCGTGTTTTCTCTTTAATATTCTTTTTAAAGACTTTGTTCTTTAATTAATTGCTTGCAGTTCTTTGCTCAATTAATTCCAATTGAAATTGCTCTTGAAGAAATTTCTTTTGTAGCCTTAAAATATCTCTTGTAGAGTATTTTTGGGATAAATTTTTATTGTTGGTAAAACAATAAATTTTTATAATATTATTGTTTTATACTAATAAAGTTATAAACAATAAAATTGGCGTGTTTTCTCTTAAAAATAATATTTCTTATTATTTTTAATTGAATTTTACCTTATACAAATTTTGAGGACAGGAAAAGTACTTGATTTTTAATCAAAGTTTCATATCCACACCTTACAAAAACCTCCTTAGAAATTCATCTATGGCACAATCCCTTTTAAAGAAATAAATTATTTAATATTAATAATTCAAAATAGGGGCCAATCCAAATATTTAGTAATGAAAGTTAGGCACTTTGATATTCTAAATGCATTTTTGAATTACATATAGGCCTTGTGGACATAATTGAATCATTATTTTTTGAATTTATCATTGTTTAATTAAAAATGTATCTATTGTAAATTCAAAAGTAATAAAACATTTCTTTCAAAAAAAGCATAAGTGAATTTATTTCAGTAATCCCTAAAGAGAAATCATATATGAAAAAAATTGACATTAAATTGATATTTGATAAGGGGGTATCCAAGCTTAAGCATAATAATCTAAGAAAACTCGCTGAACATACTTGAATTGGAGGTGAATATCATTTTGAATTATAATTTCTTTGGGATCCCACTATGGAAAGTCCTCCTCCTCAAAAGGGAGCTCCCATAGATATCCTAAATTAAGCAGGAGCTTAGGCAAAACAGCACAACTATAGATCAATTTATTAATGTAAATTATATACCTCCTCTTGTAGATTTTTGAGAGATCCCCAGTTCACTTTGATAATTCTAATTCAATGTTTGAATCAAACCCTTGAAGATGCAATATAAAAATTGAACTACCTATTGCAAATATCTTCCACAGATGGTGTAAGAAGTGTCTATGAAACTGTTGATAATATTACTATTAATCAACATTACTATGACTATTCTTATTAAATATAATAATAAGAATTATTATTATAACCACAATTAAATAATTAATTAATTCTTTTACTTGTTATAAACTACTAGTGATTATAACAGTAAGCAGTAATTGTCTGCGAGATTCAATTACAAGAATTATTCAATAATAAAACTTCTTCATTAAAATAATAAAATTATTTTAATATATAATTATCCTTTGCAAGAATTATTATAAATATAATTCTTGAACAAAACTAATACCATAGAAAAGGTTTAAGAAGTAATTAAAACCACTCACTAATACTCCAATGAACATTGGAAAGAATTTGGTAGAGAGATTTGATGGATAAATTGTGGATTTAAAGGATCAAAATTGTTTTATAGCAGTATTACAACAATATATAGTTTATTTCTATTTTTTCACTTCTTTCTTATTAATTCTAAAAAATTCAAAACACTTAATAAAATATCTAACTAATACTTACTTGTTGGTAACAAAGATATAATTGGATAATAAGATGATTTGGAAAAAACAGAAATAGGGGACCTCTTTTAAGTCAAAGACATCTCACAGTGGCATGTCATTGAGAAAACTCAAACACCAGTGAGTGAGAAAACAATAATCCTTTATGGATTATTGATTGCATCATCTGTTGTCATGTAAGATTATCATAATTACTTAATTAATGCTTTTATGTGACTACCAACCCATTTATGGTTAAGAATAAAAGAAGTAACAGCTTTAAATATTTTTCATTTGAAAAGAAACATGAATTTATCAAGATTATCAATGTGATTAGAAATTTTGTCACAGGTTGTATTTTCTGTTAATTTTTAAAGATTCAGTGTGTTTCATGTGGAATCATCAAAAATTGACTGTAATTAAACTCTTAATTTTACTTATGGAACCACAATTTTTTTTTGTTTCTTCATGAAACATACCAATTTCAATTGGTCCTGAAAGCTTCAGAAAGTTTAATCAAGAATTGTATTTTTGATGAATTTTTGAACTTTTTACCACATTTCTACATAGAATTTCAAATAGCACAATATAGCTAGTTGCCATGAAGTAAATCAATGGATACTAGTAACGAAGGGTTTTGATAAATCTTTTAAAGTTTATCCATGGAAAATGATTAAGAATTGACATGGTTACAGGAATCTAAGCTGATCTTTACCTCCTTGTCACATCAAAATAGGAGCTTATTTTCAATTTTCTTATGTTTAATGAGGTTTTAACTTGGTAACCAGGTTTTCAAAAAGTTTTAATATACTAATTGGGACATGATCAGCCATGGACCCAATATTTAGAGATATCCCTTTGTCAGAGGTCTCAGAAGCTGGGTACCCTGTTTTGTGTTGATGTCCTTTGTCCCCCTTAGCTATTTTCATGTCAAAAATAGTAATTTAGGCTTTAAGACTGATATTCACCATGGGTGTATCAAACTTTTATGTGAGAATAATATACTTTTAAGTGCCATAAACATGCATAACACTATTCTTAGTGTATATGTAACATGGGATTTATCACTTTCCCATTATTTTGGCATGAAATTGAGAAAAACAAAAATTTTCACAATTCTTTTATGTGGTATTGATGATGTGGTGTTGAAGTATTTTCCATATTATCACCTCATAGACTTAAGTTAAGCTTATTTACTCTATGAAGCTACCATAGTTGAATTTTGTGTGGAATCCAAATCTGGCCTTAAATCCATGTATTTATGTAATCACAAAAAATTTATTCATCTTTTCTGAAGTTCAAAATGATTAATTTTGAATATATGCATGACTTATGGGTTATGCACGGGTCAGAATTTATTTTAAAGATAATTGTGGCCTATATGGGTATGTAAAATATACCTCAAGGCTCACAGATGGCCCCTTGAAGAAGGTTATGTAATCATTTCCTAGGAGATTAGCTGAATCAGCCAATAAATTCTATTCTGTTTGTTTATGATTAGTGCATCAGATAAATTCAGATAAAAAATACAAAAATAGCAGACTCACCTTCTGACCCTGGACAGCCACAAAACAGGTCAATGATTTGTTTCTGATGACCAAAGACCAATGGTACATTCAATTAATAAAGATGCTTGCAATCCAAGAACACCACACAATCTAATCCTTGAAAGTTATATGAAGTACATGTGGTTTCACCCAAGAGGCCCAAGCAACCAGAAAATCCTTCACCAAACATGTATGAAGAAATTTATTCAAGTTCCTGAAGATTAGGCCACCTTAATTTATCACTACCAATTTGATAAATAACATCAATCACTCATTGTAGGGAAATCACTACACCACCTTGACTAATAATGTTCCATCTTCATAAGAGCCCCACAGAAGCCCCAGTGCCATTCATTCCAAGCTTCTCTAAAGTAAGGTCTAGTGTCTGGAATATATTCAGCTTTGGAGAAGTGCTTCTTTTTTAAAATATATTTCTGTTCTTGATAAGAATTTATATTACCAAAGCCTCCTCATGAGTGGTGCAAACCACCTGTTTCAAAATTTAAGTACTCAATGACAATGAATATCCCAGGATTTATTCCTCATGCAAAAGTCCAATAATCCAACTACTCATATAAATAATAATTCAAATTTTGAGTGCTCAAAATCGATTCCAGGAAGGAATTCTTACTTACTGACTATCCATAACCCTTCTCAAAGGATTACCCATATCATCTGCTTCACTAAACAAAAATTTAAACATAAGAGCCATTGCTTCATCATCTTCAGCCAAAATTAAACTGATGAAAGGTAATTTGGGAAAAATAAGAATTTCCACCAATTGATATATTGATTCCTCCAACATAAATTTTGTATTTTTCAAATGCCAAATCCATTCTCTTTGATTAGGAATAAAGTTCAACAACAAAGTCTTGATGAGCTCTAAAAAAAGTAACACCTTTTTTAATGAGAAATTCAGTATTTAAAAATTAGTGCTTCATTTGGGGTGTTGGTAAACACACGTAAGCTTTTAGTAAAACACATAAGTGACCCCATTTTTCAAAAGAAGTTCCTCAGGATCAGTTTTGAGGTTTTTTTTAATTTTTTTTGCCATATTTTTCCCAACATGGGATGTCAATATCCACAAATTTTTCATATTTTCTTTTTGCCAAATTTCTCAAATTTGTCCAATCTGACAAAATGGCATATTTTTAAAAAATTAATTTAAAATCTTTCCACTTATGAATTTCCTTAATCTTTTTTTGAATTGAAAGTAACAATCTGAAGAGTAAAGAACCAGAAGCCCATAATTTTGGGAATTTCTTTTGGTGGGACAAGTGAAGGCGCAAAAAGAGTTTTTTTTGAAATGTTTTTTTTATGTCTTTGTAATGTGACTTTTTTTAAAAAATTAATTTAAAAACATCCCACTTATGAATTTCCTTGATTTTGTTTTAAACTGAAGGGTTCAATCTGTAAAATAAAGAACCAGAAGCCTATGAATTGGGGGGATTTTTTTGGTGGGACAAAAAGTGAAGGTGCAATGAGTGTTTTTTTTCTTGTTTGGAATATGACTATTTTTAAGTACAAAAGTGTCACATGTTTGATAAAAAAGGGGACTGAGCTGGGATTTAAGCAAAAATAGGACTGAGGAGGGGGGTAATTGGCATAAATTTTATATAAAAAAATCAATCAATCTGGATCAACCTCCAAAATAGTTTGTCTTTTCTGAGGGGGGGAGGAATATTGGACAAATATAACATCCTGTGTTTCTTAAATTTATCAGCCCACCCCAGGGCTTGTGGCTGGGCATTAAATTCCACATTCACAGTAATGGGGGGGACTGGATAAACTTTAGAAAAGATTATATCCAAAGGAACAAAATGAGAACAGCTATCCAAGAATCAGATGAAAATGGGGGATTATCATTTGGAGGAGAGAAATAAGGGGAAAACAAAAAATATTGGACTGTGGAATAAAAGAAAACTGGTCTTTGATACTTATTTTCAATTGGATCCCCCATGTCAGGCATGGACATCTACTTGCTTTTTGGAGCCTGGCCAACATCTTCATACCATTCAATTCTTTCCAAATAAGAGGATACTGAGGGAATGAGGGTGTTCATGGCTTCATAAAGGTCTTGATTTTGTTTAATTTCTTCAGCCAAGTCACCTCTGACATACGCCCATTGATCTTGAGTCTTGTAAATGCAGTGGGATACTGTTCTGTAGCCACAGTTTCCATCAGCCTGGACATTGATGGTCTTGAAGGTGTATTTCAATATAAACTTGGGAAAATCTTCTGAACCAGGTATCTGATAAAATAAGGTCAAAAGATAAATAAATATCAAAATAAACAAGAGAAATATACATTAAAAGAATCGGAAACTCACAAAAAGCTTGGAGCATTCATCACTTGTGTGATAATTGCTTTGACAATTCTCACAGGTCAAGTCAATTGCATCATATATCTTCAAACTGGGGCAGGCTTGTGTGATTTTCTTTGTGAGGTTTTGCTTCCAATTTACAATCTTCTGGACCCTCTAAGGGTGATCTCTGATTTATTTAATTCAGTTTCTGAGGGTAGTGAATCTGATGAACTTATTGATTTAAATAATGAGTCCTAAGAATCTTCAGAATTTTCAGATGAGTCCACTTCCATAATTGAAGAGGGGACATTTGACTTTGATCTTGATTTTTTTTTACTGGTCACTTTTGATGGGGGTCTTCCTCTTCTCTTGGATTGACTGTCAATAATTTCAAATCTTGATGTTTCTCTTTTGTTTGTATTTTTGTTCTTATTCTTGGCTCCTTGAGGTCTTCCATGGATATTCTTGCATTCTAGTGAGTCTTCATCATATTGATCATCCTCTTGACTCTTGGTAATTTGATCAAATGGGACTTCTCCAGTCAGAACAACTTGAAAATATTGAAGAATTGGGGTGATTTCTACCATTGGCCTTTGAAAAAGGTCTTCCCCAACATATTCAAATTTCTTCTTGGCTTCAGTCTTTCTTTCTTTTTCAACACTTTGATAATCACCTTGAAAACCAGCCTGAGAAAAATATAACAAATAAAAAAAGTTAATAAGGAAAAAAGTAAGAATTTGAAGTTAAAAAGCACTAACAGGCAAAATCAAATTCCACTGAGGATTAAAGTCTGATATCTCAAGCCTTTGGCACCTGGAAAATGCCTTTTGGGTCTTATGCTTGCAAGGAATTCCTTGATAACTGTTGTATTTGTTGGTGCATTTTTCATTGGGAGGAAATTTGGTTTTGAAATTTACAAAGGCAATCTGAAAAGCATAATGAGACACCTTGCCATTGAGATCACAGATGTGTGGAGGAAAATTCTTGACATGGACAATCATTTCTTTGCAAATTCTGTTGATTATTTCAATAAATTGTTTTCTGAATGCCATGTGGAGAGCCCTGACTACCTCCAGGAGAGTACCAGTGGACCTTTGGAGCCAAAGATCAACCATGGCATGGGCACCTTCAACTCTGGAGGTGGAGCCCACACCCAGGTGGAAATGGTGGTTGGTCCAGGCTGGCACATAATACTCCTTTAGAGTAATCCAGGTATTTTCAAATATTGCAAGACTTCAGGAGTTTTGATTTGCTTTTGAAGCTTCTTCCAGTTTTCTTTGAAAGACTTTTCAGTGGATGAATACATAACCTGAGAAATGAATCCCAAAGTCATTAATAAAAACAATAATAAGAAAAAAGTGAAATAAAGTGAAATAAAGTGAAATAAAGTGAAATAAAGTGAAATAAAGTGAAAGATAAAAGTTTATTACTTGATTCCAAAGGCCCATAAAATTTTCAAAATCAGTTCCATGCCCAATTTTCTTCATGCAATGAGAAGATACATCTTTATTGATGTGCCAAATGTATAACATGACTTTGGAGTCTGGGAAGAGCTTCTTAAGAGAGTTTTTCAAGGCCAGATCCCCTTCAATAACAATAACTGGAGGGTGAACAAGATTGGTGTTGTTGAGGACCTTTCCTATGTATTGATTTAATGCTCAATTATATGAGGGTTCAGTTTCATTCTTAATCAAACAAAAAGCCCAGAAAAGGTCTTATTGGTTGAGCTGAATCCAACAATATGAAAAGGGGAATTTTGTACTTATTGGTTTTATAAGTACAATCCGTAATAATGACACGAGGAAAGCCATGAAGGAGTTTTACAGCAAGGGGTTAGTGAAAAACAAGGAGGTAATGTGTCCCTCCGAATCCCTTTCAGAGGACCAAACAAAATTTTTCTTCTTTGAGGGTGTCAATAAGAGCCTCAATGGGCCTTCTGCCTTGCAGTTTGTCTTTCTTGATTTTCTTGACTTGGTTGTAAATGTCTTGAAGGATTACAGGCCTGTCAGACTCCCTCTGGCTGCATAATTGGGCCTGAATTTCCTTGGAATGAGCAGTGATTCAGACATTTGAGCAATTTGGGATGCTTCTTGCTCATTGAATTTCCTGAAAGTAGGATGTTCCATGATATTTTCAGTGGCATCGGGGCTATGTTCAGGATTTTTTACTTTAAGAGTCCAAGTGGTACTCTTGGCATATTTTCTGGCATAAAGTCTAGAAGGACAGTCAAGCTTTCTTGAAGTGACTGTTTTGGAGGGGTTTTTGTTGGGATTTGGGGTCCCAGACCTGTCACAACCTATTTCATTTTGGTTGTAGGCCATATTGAACCTCAAGGTGAACACAGCATACCCCTGAGGCCTGGAAACATTATGCACATGATGCCAAAGAAGCTCAAGGGTCTGGAATTAACCTTCAGTGGGGGGTTGCAGCATTTTTGAGTGAAAAAGATGTATAAATTTGAAAAAAATGGGAATTCAGGGATTTGGAATGGGGTAAGAACCTTTCAAAAGGTGAAAAAGAAGTGAAAAAAGGTATGAAAAATTAAAAGATGTGGTTAAGAGTGAAAAAAGTGGCTTAATTATGGGATTAATGGATGAGGGAGGGTAAAAAATTGGAAATTTAGAGGCTTGAAGGCAGTTTGCTGTGGTGGAAAATGCAGTCTTTGGGGGGAAAAAAGAAATAATAGTGTGAAAAGCTTTGCAAAATTGCTTTGGTAATTCTGTTTTTCAAAAAGAAAAATTGTTTGGGGTGGGGATAATGTGGATTATTTGGGGTGTTTGGGCTTTTTTTGGGGGGAAGGGCAAAAGAATCTGAGACAATTGGGAGTTAGAAGGATTTTGGGAGAAAAATCCTTCTTGGGATATGTTTTGGCCCAATACAGGAATTTTATGTTTCATTTTTAATTGAAAATGGCCCCAGGCCACCCCTTACATCTTTTTACCAAAAGCCTACGTGTTTTTACCAATATATGGCCAAAAAACATAGGTTTTTAGTAAAAACATGTAAGCTCTTACATGTTTTTACCAATTTTCTTATGTGTTTTTACACATACTCATAACTTACTGAATACCAACAGGAAGGATTACAAACCCTCAAATATAATGATACCTTTTTTGATTATAAATTATTCAAAAAACTCAAAAATTATAAAAGTAATTTTATATTATCAATTACCCAAGAATATTGTCACCTTCAAAAGGACTTTTAAAATATTCTGATAAAATTCTGACTAGTTGTTCAATTCAAAGTAGTCTTGGAATTATGAATAAAGTATTGCATTAAAATCATTTTATTGAGCAATATGAAAAAACAGAAAGGATAGAAATCAAAAAGATGAAAGTTTATGCAATATTTTTCTAAATGACATTTTGGTTTTTTGCAGGTGTTAAATTGATTCAAAAAGACTAAATTTTTCAAAATTTTGATCAAACTCAAATTCTCATTTAAAAAATTCCAAGTGATTGTGAATTTTATGAAAAAAGGGAAAAACTTTAAAAAATGAAATTAAGAATTGATTCCCAGTTTTATTGAAAAAATAGTAAAAATGAAAATAAATTTTTTAAAAAAATGAAATTTCAAATTGGAGTATTTTGTTTGAAATATAAAAATAAATAAAGTTTTTCAAACAAAAATTATTTGATAAAATGATTTGGGGGATATGCCTGTATGGGTCTGGAAGATATGTAAATCCAAACCTCCTTCAAAATAAATCAAGAATTTGGAACTCCTGATATAATAAAACTATATCACGATGGGGTTTAATCCCCTTATATTCCTGGGAATAAGCAGTTCAATGATGAGTTATTTAAATAAAAAATATTTTAAATATCATCTATATTGAGGACAGATAGTATAACATAGCTCATATTTATGGGAATATTATTAAGCTATAGATCTAAATAACTAAATATTTTGCAATAATATCATCCCATAAATTTCAATTTTTGAGTGAAACTTCTATCAAATAGTTTAATTAGAGGGAATTCATTAAAAGTTGAAGCTATTGAATGTTGAATTCTCAAACCTTTATGTATCTTGTGAAACAATCTCCGGAAACTTTATTGATTATTATTAGGTCAAAATTATGGATCTATTAGACATAAAAAATTCCTCTTAATGAACTCCCCACATAAATGCAAGATTAGTGAGAAAAAGAATCATAAAGATTTCTCATATATACTTTCTTTTGATAAAAATCCTCATTTCAATAATATTTTTTGTAAATTTATCCTTAATTTCTATTTTCACTAATAATACTAAGGACAACAGTAAATTAGTCCAATTCATGATGATAGTTAGTTTTTAGTATAATATCTTATTATTTTTGGAAAAAAGGTCAAATTCACTTGGTGGGTCTTGGAAATTCCAAATTATTCATCAAAATGCAATTTTCTCTTGGAGTTAATCCCAAGTTTGGTGATTAAAATTTCTTGAATAAATAGCGTCATCTTTCCCAGAAACTCAAATTAAACCAAATTTTGGAAGAAAATATCTAATAGAAGCTTGGAAAGCCTTTCATAATCAAGAAAATTATCTTGTTTTTTAAAATCCTTTACATAATAACATCAATTTTTTTTCCCTGTTCTTAAGTTTTAAATGTTTTCCTCAGCTTTTATCTTAGATTCCCTTTCAAAAAGACCCACCAATTATGAATACTATGAAATCTCCAATAGAACTATTGAAAATTCTTCAGAATATATATCTCAGGATGATCCTTTATGTATATTTAGTTGTTAAAAGCTTGAATAAAACTTGGAGGTGCTTTTCAGACTATTGGTTCAGCTTTAGTTGGCAGAACACCGTCAAGAAAACGGCATCGACCCAACCTACTTTCTTTTAAGCTTGATTAGAGGTATTTAAATATTTTTACTCTTAATTACTCATGTATGAGTAATCTGGATCCGAAATAAATCAATTAATACCTTTTTCCCCTCATAGAAGAATTACTGGAAACACATTAGAAAACTTATTCAGCTCCACTTTTGATTATTCATACAAAGATTTGATGTTAAAAAAATAGGATTTGAATAAAAAACCGTATAGGAGAATGAATTTTGATATATAATTAAATTTCAATGAAAGGAAAAACACGTCCAAAATGATTTTAACAAAAAAAAAGAATAATCCATATTTTTTATAGGAAAGAAATATATTATTAATCGCAAAGGTTTGAGTCACAGAATCAAATTCTCCGATGAAGATTTAGTATATAGGGAAGATTACTCAATTTATTACTAAAACATATATAATATTTTTCATTGGTATTTTAAATTACAATTATTTGCCCTGAACCAAAGCTCCAACTCTCTAGAAACGTGTATCAAGTTGTATTTTAGCTTAATTCAATGTTATGGTCATTTCGATATAAAGCGACCAATGCGTGGGTTCAGTTTGAATTCAAATTGCAAATTTTAATGTGTAAGTAAGTAGGATATGGATTCTTTTGAGAAACGTTTTAATAAACTTAAAAAATCTTCAATTATAGTTTTTTTTTGAAGAGAAAAAACTGGCTCTTATTAAAACTTTGGTTTTCCTTTTTTTGAAGGAAGGAACTTGATAAAATCAGATGCCTCTTGCAAGCTGAATATTATTGACCTGATGATGGACAAAAACACAAATTGAATCTTGATAAAAATTATTGTTTTTTTTCTTTCAAAGAGAATCTTTTATAATCCCAATTAACAAGCTTATTTACCTCAAAGTATATATATTAAGCTTTTACGTAATGCAAATTCCATAAACAATCCCATAAGATCTTCCTCGAATGATCTTCCTAGTATTTTTTACAGTTCAAAAAGCTTTATTGAATCTTTATCAAAGAGAAAGGGAACTTTTTTTACAGATCTTATTTCCAAATAAGCTCACAGAAAGTTTCACTTTTTCCTCTCCTTTTCTTCCCATAAGGGACTTTCCTTCAAAATATATTGAAATTTATGAATTAAATCTCATTTTCTGAATTTCTTCCATTAGACAGAAAATTCAGAACAAATAAGACTATAGAAATGACAGAAATTCTTCAATAATGAATAGAATCATTAAAATACTTTCTAAGAAGTATTTTAAATCCAAAAAAGCTTACAAAAGAAGTTTTCCAGAGAAAAAAAGACCCTTCAATAAAATCAGCTAGTTTGTAAGCCAAGTTTCAAATTTTATTATATTAAAAAGGAATGAAGTTCAAAAATTATAGGTCCTCATTGGGGATTTTGGGTGAAATAAATATTCAAGAGGGAGATGAATGCCAAAATGGCAATTTTTCAATAGACCATAAATTATATACCCCCCAAAAAGCATTGAGGATATCAAAAAAATGGTTTATTTCTAGAAGTCCTTTCAAAATGAAGATCTTCAAACATTCTCGAAGATTATTTTTGAAAAAAGAAGCAAAACTAAATTAAAACCTTTTTGTGTTCAATATGTATTTTTATAAATTTTTATACTTCTATTATGAAAATTCATTCACAACAAAAGGCGTATGAGAATAAAAATAAACCTAGGAAACAAAAAAGTTCAATTTAAATCTTAAAACACCTTTTTTTCAATTTCAAATAAATATTTCGGTATTTATTGAACAAAAACAAATCTCTATGTAGTAGTTTTCCAATATGTGTTTATAAATCAATTTAAATTAAATGTGAATTTTTATTCATATGATTTATTTATGAAATCTTATATTAATATTGAAAAAAATAATTTGATCAAATTTGTTTTTTAAATCAAAAGAACTAAGTTTTCCCAAAAAGATGAAATATGTATTTTGAAATTTGAATTCGAATTTAATTAAACATGATGAAGCCTGGATTATAATAAATATTTATTTGAATCATACATACATAATTAACTTTATAATGTGGAAATGACAAATTTTTAAAAAAAATGTTTTTAAATTACTGATTTTCTTCATTTTTTTATATTTTTTGATATTTTCTGATATTTTTTTCTTTTTATATTTTTTTGTATTTTACATATTTTTCTATTTTTTTATATTTTTCTTATATTTCTACACATTTTGTTATATTTTTTCATATATTATTGTTTTTTTCATTGGAAATATAGCTGATAAAATTTTAGTTTTTAAGATATTTATATATATTATTTCATAAAATTTTCAAAAAACACCACTTAAACCTCAGAATTAATTTATCATTAAATAGTAAGGTTTCTCAATAATAACTAGGGATATATTTTCTGCTTACGTTCTTCTTTCAAGTAAAACCCAAATTAGCTTTATTTCTATGGATGAAAGAATTTGAAAAAAAATTGATTGGTTTTTTTATTGAATTTTAATATCTTTTTAAGTAATATGAGTGAGAATGATTTGAACAAAGATTTTATTTAATCATTTTTTGTTTTATTAGAGGTTTTAAGGCCTACTAAATACTGAATTAAAATAAGATGGTTCTTTAAACTAAAATACATATTGAAAAATCTTCATTCCCTAATTAAACAAACCATGGTTTTTGAATTGAGTCCCCTGGTTCTGTTAAAAAATACCATAAATTCTATAAATTTCAAACCTTCCTGTTCAAATTCTTTTCTTATGTAACCTGAACATATTGAGGTCTGTATAGGAAGAATTATTTCAAGAAATATCCAAATTAAAAGAAAATTTATAGCTCTCTCCTTAATTTTAATCTCCCTTCTTTCATAATAAACAAAGTCATAATCAATCGATAATACAATTCCACACATGAAGAAAAAAGATAGAAGTTTTATCAGGAAATTTCGAAATCCTAATTCAAATTTTTCTAGAAGCTTAATTTAGGATAAGTTCTTTATATTAACAATTTCTAAAAAGGATGATCCAATTTTTATTCTTTTTTTGGTACAGGAGTGTCAACTGCAGTTGGCTTATCACCATTAAGAAAAAAAAATTTACTTCAAAATTTGGCTATTTATGCTACTAAAAAGTCCTTTGTTCACTTTAATTGGATACATATAAGTGTTAAAGCTTATTAAAGTACTTATAAAAAAATACACCACCAAAAATATTCTCAAAAATCTCACAGGATCATTAGAAAGGGATAAAATTAGTAGAGGAATGAGATGTGAATAATGGCTCATAATCTTCAAGGAATGTGTTCTTGTAATATTGGAATGGATATTCTTATCTGGAATAAAACAAGTACACCTAATTGAAAAAAAAATACTATGCTCAAGTTAATAAACATGGTGAAAATGAAGAGGAAGAAATGCTTTATCAGGTGAGTTGAAAAAAAAACTTTTCTACCATAAAATGTCAAACTCTATAACAATAGTTATTTCTTAGAATATTATACATTCATTAAAGACTCCATAATTTATTGTTTATAGGATTAACCAAGATAAAATACACTTCCGTGACTCATTTGCTTTTTATCATAATTGGGTTTATAATCAAAAAACTTTACCATATAACGTTATATATCCTTCATCTGAAAAATAATTCTTTGACTTATATAGGATAAAAATAAAGACATAGATCTATCTTATTAAGGAAAGAAACTAGGAGGTGTGGATATGTAAACTTAGAAAACGTCTAAGATGGTTTAAATGGAGTGTTTTCTTCTTCATACACCTAAATAATGCATAAATATAAAACCTTGGGTGTAATGTGTAGCATTTCAAAAATTCATCAAATTTTAAGGGTCATCAAATATCCAATACCAATTTTTAGTGTGACCAAATATTTAGAATCAAATTTGAGCTACCTTCAAATATTTGAAATCAAAGGTTCTAATTTTGAAATATTCAAAACCAAATTTTGGAGTCAGTTTTTTCGGAATCAAGAAAGAAATCATTAAATGAACACTTTAATTTATATATAATTTAAGTAAATTGTTTCTCATATTTTGATTCCAAATAGCTTTAGGGCTTGGGTAAAAACACATGAGCACTTAAGTGTTTTTGCCATAAACTATTAAATACAAATAAGAAATACTATGAGCCCCTTGTTTATGCAATAAATGCAATTCTTATTCCATAAATGGCACTTTGAATGAAATTTATGGTATTTTTAATTCCATTCGTGCCAAAAATGACATTTTTACTGCCATTAAGTTAATTTATGCATTTTTGATTCAATCAATGTCATTTATGTCATTGTTGATGCCATTCATGTCATTTATGGCATTGTTACAATCATTCCACCCGAGACATTTCCCAAAATTATGGGCTTATTGTGTTTTATTCTCAAGATTGAATCCTTAATTTTTGAAAAAGAATGAGGAAAGCAATAATTGGGAAGTTTTGTTTAAAGAAATTGGCCAATCAAGAGAAATTTTCCCAAAATAAATTATAAAAGAACACAATGGAATAAATATGGCTAAAAAAATTGAAAAATTCCTCAAAACATTTCCTGAGGATTTTTTTGAAAAAAGAGGTCACTTACATGTTTTTAACAAAAGATTATGTGTTTGATTATATTCAAATTTAAAAGCATGAATATTCTATGTGAATATTTAGATAATCATTTTATATATAGCTTATATAATAGAAAATTTTTGATACTATCATTCAATGAAATTACATCAGAATAGATGAGGGTATGTTCATTGTCATGAAAAATTCAAAAATGCAGGTTGATACCAAGCAAACCAAATTACATAAAAATATATATTAATCACTATCATGATCTTGGAAAACAGAGAATCAGTATGAAATATCTGCATCAATTGTTCATTTCAAAAATAGAATACAAACAGAAAGGATTATTCATTTCAAAAAGAAATTTTAAGTTTTTGACAGAACACGATTATATTACATAAACTTTAATAAAAGAGTTTTCTAAAGAATAAAATTCTTATTAATAGAATCAATCTAAATTTATTAATATTATAAAGAAAGTATTTTTACTTTCATAATGTTTCGATTGAAGAAATTTTTTGTCATATTATTTCAAGAGAAAAAATTTAACAAAAGAAAATAAAAAACTGACTTATTAAAGCTTATCATACCAAGCATGCATACTTTCATAGATCTTATTATTGAACCAAAATTGTAAAAACATATCTTCATCCACAGAATCAAATGAAAGTGATGTGCATTTGTTAGTAATCAGGTTCCCAGCTTCAGAAAATATATTTTAACTAGGTTCTGAGATTGCAGGTATTCCAAGGTCATCTCTTGAAATTTTGGATAATATTGGAAACCTTTTTTCATGGCTCTTCTACCATCCAATAATTGATATTGAATAATGTGATAAATCAGTTTGCAAATATTCAAGAGTTTCATTAGTTTAATTTTTTTGGAAACTCTTTCTTCAAAAGGATACAATTTCTTTGGATTTGCTCAAGATTTTCCAGAAAATTGAGGATCTTCTGCACATTTCATTCCATATTCAGAAGAATATTCAGCATATACTTCTCTGAGATGTTTTAGTGCTTCATCCTTATAATTGATTGGTTTGCTATCACTGCTTCTCTCATCTTGCAACGAATTATTCTGAGTAAGCCATGTAAGCTTGAATAGTGGGTCAAGAATCAAGCACATAGCACATTAATTTGATCTAATCTTGTAATAACTCTTAAGATTTGAATATGATTGATCAGCTGCATCAAATAGTTTGGATTATCTTGAGACTTCATTTTCTGTTGTTTTGGCATGTTTCAAGGAGAAGTTGGGACCAAGGCATTACTAACCCAAGGGAAGGATAAGAATAACCTTAAACTTCATTGGTCCAAGTGGCTAAGAGCTTTAGAAATTCAGATATTTTATGAAAAAAGTCCATTCATCTTCAAAGATTACATTCTGAATAGTTATAAAGGAATGAAGTGATATTTATATCGCAGAAATATAATCAAGTAGGGAGACATACAAGGCAGATATCATGTTGAGGTTCAGCTTTTTCAATTGTAAGGGAAATGTTTTTCTTCTTCTAAATACTGAATATTTTTTTTCTTGAGCTGTTAAAGTTATTTGTCTTTTTTCTTGATGTTTGAGACTTATTGTACTCACCAATAAAGTAATCAAATGAGCTATTCTGTTTCAATGCTTGAAAAAGCATTTGATATGTTGAGTTCAATCTGGTGGAAGTTTCAGCCATGGGCCATCTTGGTGGCTCTTTATTTTTTTCACAAATGCATTTCAATTGTTTCCATGAGTTGTTTTATTGACTTATTAAATGAACCACCTTCCTTAGCTTATCAATTTATCCATCAAGATCCTTTAAGGAATACTTTGAAGCTAAATTAAGAATATGTGCACAAAATCAAATGTGTGAGTCAAAAACCTTCAGCAAACCATTTACAACAGCTAGATCCATAATTGTTGTATTTGATGAGGAATTATCTAAGGTTATGGTCATGATTCAATCACCAATTGATGAGATATCAAAACTGTACAAATCATTCAAAAAATTGGATAAATCAATTTTAGTGTCTCAGGATGAATCACTGGAAGTATCTATTTGATTTGCATCAGGCTTTGTTTCTCTTGGTTTTTTAGAGTGTTCAATAAAGAATTCAGTAATCATATCCATGATGTTTGTGTCTATGTTTTTTGCCAGTATCAGCTTCAGTGAAATTGGAAAATCAAATTGTTTCAGTGAATGATTTCCAATCAGTTTATATGTAATGATCTGTTCAATTAATATACAACATTCCACCAGGACCAGACCAATTTTAAGTAGAAAATGAGAACTTTGGTGCTTGTGAAATGATAAATTCAAATATATGTTCTTTATCATTCAAAACGTTTTGCTTCATTTGTTTGAGAATGGTTGTTTCAGAAATTAAGTTAATGTCCATGTTCAGGGTACAAATAATCTTTTGAAATGACTTGGAATTAACTAAATCATATGATTGTTGATCTTGAATTATGAAGATGACTAGAGCATCATTGAAATGATTCTGCAAGTGAACATTCATACTTTTTATTATTCTTTCCATGGTTTTTTGATGAATTACTTTGTTCATCAGTATTCTTTTATGTGATTTCTTGAGCCCATAGTTCCTTATGAAATTCTTTCAGTTGAGAGACCAGGTTTTGCTTGGTTCCTTCATCATGCCTAATTTTATTTGAGCATCTATTGACTAAGAATAACTGGTATCCATTATTTGCTTTGGAAAAATAAAATTGTTAGATTTTACTTTGGTTGACTTTGGAGTTTGAAGAGTTATTTTTTGGGAGAGTTTGAAATTTGACTGGTGGATTCATTGGGATTTATTGTGGAGCTGATTTGATTCATATTAAGTGTTATATAAAGATGGTTTATTAAAATTAACATTAAGTTGAAGAGAGTGAATGAAAACCGATTTATTGTTGCCAAGCCAGTTAAAATAATTAGGTTTAGAATTCATTTACTTTGAAAATTTATAAATTATGCATGAATTTGCATGAAATTTGATATAAATGCTTGATAAATCCCTATTATAATTGAATAATTAATTGAATTTCAATTATTTATATTTAATTAATTTATTTTTTACATGCTTATTATTTATTTATTCATTTATATAAATAAAACAAACATAGAAGAAATACAGAATATGAATTTACAAGAATGATACATTTAAGGAAAAAATAAACATGATAATACTAATTAATTTAATCATTTAATTTCCCTGATAATAATAATTAGTTTTATCATGTAATTTTGACATATATAAATTTAAATATCCAAATTAAAATAAACATAATATGATAAAAATAAGAATGAAGAAAGAAATTAAGTAAGAATAAAGTACACATAAAGTAAATATACAATGGAATTAAATTATAAATAAAATGAAAGGAAGAATCAAACCCAAAATATAAATAAAATAAAAAATATAATGAAAATAAAATATAATGAAATGAATTTACAAAAAATAGAAGGAAAAGAAAACAAAAATTAAAGAAAGATCAGATAGATATATCATAAATATTCAAAATAAGATAACATTCAAATTGAATTAAAAATTATACCTTCAAAGAAATAACTCAAATACCAAGTAACCCAACAATTAATTCAAGGTATATTCAAAGCAACTTATAATTCAAACAACATAAATCCAATGAATAGTAAATCATAATAATAAATTGTCACAAAATTACATACAACAAATCAAATTAAATTAAATTAAAATGAAACAGGAATCAAGATGAACATGAAATAAAATGAAATAATAAAATATAGCTATTTTAATTCAACAGAAAAATGAAAATACATATTTAAATGAAAATTAATTGAAAATCTGATAATAATTTTTTACTAATTTTTCTGATAAAAAATGTATAATGTTGAATTTTATTAGAGTAAATTGAATGTAATGAAAAATCATAATCTGCTACAACTACTTAGTGATTATTATTACACTGTTTGAGCTTTCAAATCTAATTTCAGTTATATTTTGAAAGAGAATACATTATGTTATTGAGACCTTTTCTTGTAATTAGCCACCACAGCCTAAAATATCAATAAATTATTATTGTTTAAAGTTTTTGGGCTTTTAGTGTCGCAATAATTTTGGAAGTTATAATATCAATAATTAGTATTTTGGCTTTTAATGTGCAATAATTTATATAATAGTAGGATACTTCTTTTAAATATTTATTATTCTTGTAATGAATAATGAATTAATTACTATTATAATTTGTTGATTTAATGAAAATTCCTGAATTTATTCATTATGATTATATATTGTTAAATATAAATATTGTGGTTAATTATTATTACAAATAATTATTCTTTATTAGTATGGGGAACTGCTGCATTAATATTTTATATAATTTCTCAATTATTATAAGAAAGCACTAATTAGCTTTCAACATAAGTCATATATTGATTATTACAACAATTGTCTTATTAATCAATATCAAATTTTCCAAGGATATATTTCTTTGTTAATTATTATTCTTCTAATCTGCATTATCTTAACTGAAGGTTTGATGTAATACCTCATGACTAATTCAAATATTATTATGATTACTTATTTATTTACCATATTAATTCTCAATTATGCATGAAATTGAATATGAATATGAATAATTCATGAATCATACATCAATGAATGTTTTATTATATTTATAAGGAATGAATTTCTTATTATTCTTTTATTTAGTAATTTATTTTTTAATTTCTTAATTTGATTTATTTTTTCTTTTTCTTTTTCATGGACCAAAGGTTTGTTACTTCTTTTTATTATGTGTCTATAGTATATGAATTATTTATATTTATATATTGGCTTCTTTATAGAGCTTATCAATTAAATATTATGCATAGGTTTGTATATAATTAAGTGATGAATCATTTTTATATTTCCATAATTTAATAAAAACTCATTTGCATTACTTATATGATGTTTATTATGGTTTTTTATATTTCATCTTTCAATTCTTTATTTATCATTATTGAAGGGTTGATAGTTTTTTATTTCTTGTTATTATTTATTATTTATTTATCATTTATTTATTATTTATTTCTTATTAATGATTTATTTATATTTCTATGATGACTTATTCATTGCACTTATCAAGTATAAATTATGGATGAATTTGAATTTATATTATTCATGAATCACTACTATAATTAAATTATTTAATAATTATTCATTGACTTTTTATTATTCATATTTCATTTAGTTAGTTTTCATTTATTATTCATTAACTTATTTATAAATTCTTTCCTTTTTATTATTTATTTTTTTTTTGGGTTTTTATTTTTTTTATTATTTGTTTATATTTTTATTTATTATTTTCAATTTTTTAACAATGTTTTATGATTTATTTCTTTATCAATTACTTTTTTTCTTTGAATTTATCATGTATTATCTTTGGTTTTTTAATTTTGGGTTATTTATAGATTAATTGTTTTTATTCCATTTTATTATTTATTTATATGTTTATAATGACTTATTTATTGAGCCTATGAATTTCAAGTTTATCATGAATTGGAATATAACCAATTCTATTTATCTATTATTTACTTATGATTTTTGCATTTATTAATTTCTTTCTTAATTTCTTACTTTTTTATTATATACCAATTGTGGACTTTTGATTTCTTTATTTTATATTATACTAAATATATAGTATTTTTCAAACATCTTATTATTTATTCATTTGTCATTAATTATTATTGATTATCATCTGCTAATCTCATAACAGTTATTAATTTTTATATTTTATTGTTTGAATAAATTTGGGAAGAAATCCCCCAATTCATGAAGTTCTTATATTAATATAAATACTTTTCATGGTGTGGGCCCCCACCATGACGAGAGAACAGTATAATTTAATTAAATAGATAAATAACTGGAAAAGATGTATTTTTTGAATATTTTTACTTCATCTAATGTTATAGTGGCTTTCAATCTTTATTTTGCTAGCCACTTTCAAAAGAGGCACAAGCCATATTAGCCTGGACAGCTCCCCTTTTGTGGATCTGTTGACCCAAGCCCTCACTTTATCGGTTTCCACCAGGTATTACAACCTCAAGCCAGCTTTATGAATGTGCAACCACATAGATAGGCCAATCCTCAAGCAACACCATTCTTTGACCATGTCCATTAAGGGTTTCCAGAAAATATTTTGATGCAGGAGGGTATTCTAAAAAAGCCAGATGGTAAGCAAAATAATTTGGAAATTTCTACTCAGCTCAAAGGTGGTTTTGTGAATTAGAATACTCCAAAACATTATATTGATTATGGCTGAGCTTGGTGAAGCAGTTGATAGAATATTTAATATTGATACTGAATGGTTGATTGTAAGAAGCTAAGAGCTTTTCTAAGCCAATGAGATTGGGATGGTGAGTCATTAGAAGATACACTTGAAGATTGAGTGAGAGGGAGATTGACTGAAATTTTATTTGATATATTGGATGAAAGACAATCAGATCTGACTAATTGATTAGGGTCTGAAGTTGGAGGAGTAAATGATTGGTTTGGATGAGATGGATTGAGTTTATTTGTAATGAAGTGAAAGAGAGTTTCCATTATAAAATTAACAAGCATGATGGGCTGAAGGATTAGGTGTTAGATGATGATGAGATTGATGAGTAGAGAAAATAAGGCTACAACAATGAGTCTAATGATGAGGATGACTGAAAGTGAAAAGGAGAAGGTTTTGATAAGAAGATTTGAAATCTTATTTGTATAATTCATATATTGAATCGATAAAGAAGTTTCTATCTAATTGAGAGAAATCTGATTCATATCTATTCTGTATGTTTGAGTAATCTGGAATGACTTTGACGTTTTATTTAATTTTATTTTGACTATAAGGCTAGCTTTAAGAGAGTGGTTTATTACGCTTCTAATGAAGGCTAACTGAGCCTAAATGATGGCTGAAGATTGTGTCATGGTCTTCATCATCATTAAATTTTAAATTTGATCCATCTTGATAATTGCCATTAGCTTTAGAAATTAATTTATTATTAGACTAAAATCAAAAGAAAATGAAGAAAATCAATTAAATTGTAACTCAAAAAGGAAGAAATCAGAATATAAAGGGAATGATTACTTGTTGATTCCAATTTGATCTTCCACTAAAATTCCACTTTGAGCCACCAGAATAACTTCCTGAAGTACTCAAAGAACCAGAAGTTTTGGAAGAGCTACCAACCAAATGAGAGTTTTGACCGATGGTATTACCAAGATTCAAATTAGTCCAAGTACTTCAAATATTCTGAAAATTCTGCTGGCCACGATTCGCAAGATGTGATGATTTGAAGGGAGATATATGAGAAGAAAATTTGGGCAAAAGAATATTGAGTTTATGATAAAGATATAAGAACAACTGATTTGTAAGGTATATTAATACCTTATAAGTAAACCAAGTGGCGACGACAGCAGAGAGGAGCACACCTGAAGGTGTTTGGTAAGAAGAGAATAAGAGTCGATGAGGATTTGTTAGGTGCCTCATCAACTGTTATTTATAATCTATTCTACAATGATTATGGTTACAAAGCCCATTCCGTTGGGGAATGGGGTAATCATAATACCTGTCTGTGACAGGATTTTTATATCTCTTCTCTTATGAGTGTTAGATGAGCTGTTGTAGACGGCGTTTTCTTCTGAGAAAAGACAAGATCAATTGATCAATTGATCAATCAATCAATCTACTGGTTAGAAGCAAAGGGAATGATATTTGCGGTAATCGCAAGGGAAAGCCCATCGTCTTTCTCTTTTTACACATACGGTAGCTTTTAAAAAAAGAAGGTGTTGTCAAGCATAAGGTTGTTAAGAATGACCCAGAATCTTGAGCCTCATGAGCTCAAATGATTGATGAAAGTCTGTTCCTCTCCAAGGATGCACAAGCGGCTAGATAACTCTTCAAAAATTGAGGATCATAAAACATGATTTCCATCAGGGTTATAAATGAACCAGTTGATGTAAGGATCAAAAACTAATGCGAATAAAAATGAGCAACCTCTGACATGGTCATGAAAAAAACCTTCTGTGACTTTTTTTTGGAAGACTTGTGTTTGCACTATAGTTTGAAGGTGAAATAATTGGTTAAATGTTGACATTCATGATTGCCCCGCAGAAGAAGAAAGAGTGTATAAGGATAATAAAAGGCGTCTGTGGTGGTTCAAAATGGCTATGACTCTTAAATCGGTGAATTCGGATAAATTAGTTATTTATTTTATTATCAGATAATTTTGATTGAGCTGGATGGCTTTTGAACCTAGTCGGTTAGGTTTGGTGTTGCTGGGATTGTGCTGCGCTGCAGGTAATCTACCCAAGAAGGAAGTAACATGGCATATAATAAAATTAATTGAAATAAATAATAACTAAAACATAAATGATAATCAATAGAAATAAATTATAATAAGGAATGACATAGTAATCATAATTCTAAAAAGAAATGATAAATAAATTATATATTATAAATTATAACAAATAAATACGAAATACAATATAATTAATGAAAATAAGTAATAAATAAAATATAGTTAATGAGTATGAATGAAGTATAAAAAAAAATTAAGCTATAATTAATAATGATGAAGAAAATATGAATCATAAGAATAAATGATAAATAATTATAAATAATGAATGAAATACAAAATATAATTTATCAAAATGTAGGATAAATAAAATATGAATGATCATTAATAAGAATACAAAATATAAAGAAATAAACACTATATTTTTATATTTAAATAAAAAATAAAATATAAAATCTGATTAATAAAAAAATTAGGAATAAAACATCCAATCTAATTTATAAAGGTGAATGATGAATGAAATCTATTATTTGATTAATAAAACTAACTAATAAATCATAATGAATAATAATTAATAATAAAAATGAATAAGATATAAATAATAGGAATAAATAATAACTAAAATATAAAATATAAGTAATGAAAATAAATGAGAAATGAAATATAATTAATAAAAATGAATAATATAAGCTTTAGATAATAAAAATAATTAATTAAGAAAATATAAGAGTTTATTAACAAAAATAATTAATAAATCAAATATAAAATATAATAAATAATAATGAATACTAAACTAAATAAGACATAAATAATAAGAATAAATAATAAATTAAATAGAAAATAGAAAATACATAATTAATAATGAAAAATAAAAAAATTCATATAATAAATAAAGCATCAATAAAAAATAATAAAAGGAAGATAATAATAATTCATGTGATTCAAAATTATAAATAAACCAAAAATAATTAATTAAAATAAATAACAAACAATAAAAATTGAAAATTGAAAATTCAAAACAAAGCATAAAAATAAATAATTAATAATAATAGCTAATAATCAATAAATGATAAATAATAAGAATTAATATTTGATAGAATAATGTATACACCATAAAAAGCTAAAAATAATAATTCCTAATACTCACTTATAATATGACAGATAAATCATAATTCAATATCATTTTTTGATTCATTCAAATAAGTGGCAATTGTATGTGATTTTCAAATCTTAGTTCTATGCTTGACATTTCACTCCCCACAAGATATATCACATGGAAATACTAAATCCTTTTTCAAATAATGAGAATAAACCAAATGGAATCATGATTTTCATTGCTAGGCGACCTTATAAGAGACTATAGAAAGATGAGCTTCAATAATATAAATCACTATTTTGACCCGAGTGAACAATTTGATCTGTCACATTTTTGTACTTTCCAAATCCTTTATTATACTTTTTATAAGCAAAAGTTAATTTCTTTGAAATCTGGCATAATAATGAAAGCCTATTATGATTTTCAAATGCTTTTTCCACAAGATTTTTTCATTGTTTGTGTCCATGCTCCTTTGGTTGCCATATTATTTAATAAATCCCATGTGAGTTTGAGAAATCAATTGCAAATTTGTAGCTGGGAAAGACAAAAGACCCTCCTTTAAACTCATGTGCATTATTTTTTTTGACAAAATTAAATTTTTCTAATTCTACTGGAATCCAAATTCCATAAGAAAAATTTGAGAAGTCTTGCTCCTTGTGAACAATATTATGAAATGCACCAAATGTAAAAATCATATTGGTTTAAAATTGATGAGTCTTGATGGACTCTTGATGCATCATTTCTCCAAAGCTACTAGCCCCAATAGATTCCAATTGTCTGTGGGATTCTTCAAATGCCTTGTTGTGAATTAATTGAAACCTTTTTCCAACAAATGAATCTGTATATTTTACTTCCTCATTCATTGCAATATATTTGATTCTATTCTCTTGTACTTTGAGTTCAATTTTGATGGGTTTGTATCCTCCAAATGCCCCTTTGTCTTGAGATTTCCTCCAACCATCACCTATCATTTTGCCTCCTTGAGTGCCATGACCAGTTATATCCCCATAAACACTGGAGACTTTTTTAAGCCAATGAGCCACATTCTGAAAATAACAATCAAGTACAAATTCAATTCATCTTTAAATGAGGTGAAGCTGACAATAGCAAAAATCTGGTGTTTTGTAGAAGAATCAACAAAAATTTAATTATTCCCATCAAAACGTTGTGAGCTATGGAAATATGATTGTTTTTGAATAGTGGGAAAATCAGTGCTAAAAACTATTGGGACTTTAAAATCTCTTACTTCAAAGTGATGATAATATTTTGTATTGAATGTAACACTAGCAATAATATTTTCTCTTTTTCTATTATTTCTTCGTCTATCTTTCAAAAATTTTTGAAATAAGTATTTATTTCTATGTGATTCAGCATTATTCCTATTATCCATTTGATTTATTAATTAAAATTATAATATACGATACTTGAAATGATGTAATATCTACTTAAATGATAGGATTGATGAGTTTCTGGCATGTAAAAAATCCTCTGTTTATCTTTCAAGGTTAAATTCATTGCAAATGATGAAAAAATACTTAGTAATTTATTGAAAAAAAATAATTTTCATTAACTTAATTAAAATCAAATCATGTTGAATTAATTCAATTGAAATTGATTTGGATTAATTTGATTTAACTTGAATTAACTTAATTCAAATTAAATTGATTTGAATTAATTCAAATCAAATCAAGTTGAATTAATTTGATTGAAATTAATTTGAATTAATTCAATTCAAATCAAATCAAATCATTTTTAATGAATTAAAAACAAATTAATTAAATTCAATGTTGAATAATTTAATTGATGTTAATTAATCTTATATTAATTCATTTTAATTAACTGAAAATAATTTTATTTCATTTTAATTAAGGTTATTCAATTTGAATGAATGGTAGTTTATTTTACATAATTTTAATTAATTTGAACCAATTTTGATTAATTTTAATTAAGGATAATGAGCTGTACATAATTTAGATTAATTTTGATTAATTTGAATTCATGTGAATTCATTTCTATTAATTCTGATTAATTTGAGCTCATGGTAATTGATTATAAGTAATTTCTATTAACTGTAATTAAGGCTGCCACCTGTACCTGGGCTTTTGAGGAATCCCCTATGGAAGGCATTTGATGTTGAAGACCGGGCAGAACTTAGTTAAGGAAAGTATTTTGGAGCTCTGCAGGGGACGGGAGCCATTCTGTGGCTCAAGAGAGGCTGAGACCCCAACCTTCTTGTGCTCAGAATGGACCAATGTGTACTTTTCATAGAAAGAAATAATACAAAATAAGTGAGGGAATTAACTAATTATCACTGGAGTAGAGAGTCCCAAATGTGCATAACCAGCTTTTGAGACAAGCCAAACGCTCTACATGCATCACTGAAAGAAATGTGCGCTGATAAGTAAGAATCTTTTGGCCTCCTGAAAAGATTATTTCAGATGGCACACTGGTAGCTGGTATAGCTAAATACTTACAAGCCATAAATTCAAGGGTAGGGAACATTGTTGCCCGTGATCTCCAAAAGCTGAGGATATTGGTAGCCTTCGGTTTTATTGGTTCTGATCAGTATTGATTGAGTTCATGCTTGAAGGAACTCACTTCAAATGGAGTGGATTGGTACATTTGATCAAAAAAACCAGAGTCCTTCTCAGCAACATTCACCATTGGACTGCTTCCTTGCTTGTTCTTCAAAAATACTGGAGAACTGGTCTTCTGAAGTGCCAAATTTTTCAAGTGTTGAGTTGTATTTCTCAAAAAATTTGATCTTGAAGCGTGGGTCAAGAACAGCTGCACAAATTGCAGGTCTTGACCAGCAGAAGTTGGAGGTATATTGATAGCTTTGCTACCATTGCTTCTGCCACTGGTTCAATTTGCTGAACGTCATAGCTTTCATAAGCCTGATAATAAGAAACCATCATTTATCAGGAGAAAAAGATTGTTACCAAAAAAACTTACCTGATTTATTTGCTTGATGAGTAAGCTATAAAGTGGTAGGGTATAGCTCATTGTTGGATACTTTGATCCACATATTATGGTAGTAGCTTCATAAAGGGGATAAAGGAAGTCAATTATCACCTTGACTTTGTCCCATTCAAGAGAGGATATTCAATAATGTTGCATGGTTGATGGACCACATAATTGATTATATGCTTCCTTGAGTGACCATGCGTGTTCCAACATGTCATAGGTTGAGTTCCATGTTGTACAAACATTTGTTAAAAGGGTATTGGCCTTGACATCATCATAAAACAGCTTCACAACTGTGATGAATTTCTCTTGTTGTTGTGGGCCCTGCCTAATATAAGAGCCAAGGCACAATATGAGTGAGATTATTGAGTTTTAGTTCCAATTCTGGCCTTCTGGTGGGTTAACAATACTACAGATTGCCATTGGGCCATTGTCAGATTTTTCTTGATTTGGCTCAGTTCCCTTACCCAGCACCTGAATTCCATTGTGTGCTGAGAGGTGAATTGTATGAGCCATACAGCCAATCAGATTGGTTTGGCTGATGAAGGAAGAAGAAAGACCTTGCAGTTGTTGACCCATTTGTTGTTTGACCAATGCATTATCTGTGGTGATTGAAACAATATGATATTCAATATTACATTGCTCAAGAATTTTCCAGAATTCCCCAGCTAGAGAGATCCATGAATGATCACCTAACAAAAAATGTTTAAGTAAAAAAAAGTTAAATAAATCAGAAAAAGCTCACCTTGGATTTCAGTGAGACTCAACAGAATTGAAAATATGTTGAAGTTTTGATTGATGGAGTGGCCAGTTACAGCCATATAGCCTTTCACATTAGGCCTGGTCCAAGTATTGGTAGTGAATGAGACAAAAGCTTTGCTGGTGAATAACAAGTTTTGAATATGTTCTTGGTGATAAAAATATATGTTTGACAGGTGTGCTGAAATTGCTGTTCATCCAACAAGTATAGGTTTTACAGACGGATTGCAAAATTCAAGAATGGCTCAAAATGATTGATTTTTGCAAATAGATAGAGGAATATCACAGTTCGAAATTGTAAGATGTGTCTATGAAGCTGTTGATAATATTACTATTAATCAACAGTACTATGACTGTTCTTATGAAATATAATAATAAAAAAAATATTATAACCATAATCAAATAATTAAAGAATTATTTCTTTTATGTGTTATACACTACTAGTTAATATAACAGTAAGAAGTAATTGTCTACAAGAATCAATTACAAGAATAATTTAATAATAAAAACTTCTTTTATTAAAATAATATAATTATTTTAATATATAATTATCTTTTACAAGAATAATTATAAAGATAATTCTTGAAGAAAACTATTACTAGAGAAAAGCTTTAAGAATTGAGATAAATTACTCACTATTAATCCAATGAACCTTTTAGAAGATAATAGTAGAGAAATTTGATGTGGAATTGTGGATTTAATGGATCAAAATTGATTTATAACAGCATTACAACAAATTATAGTTTATTTCTATAATTTCACGTCTTTCTGATTGATTTCTTAAAGAATAAAATACTTAAGAAATAGTTTTAACTAATACTTACTTGTTGGGTAATAAAGGTATATATAATAATGTGATGATTTGGAAAAAACATCAAGAAGAGGCCTCTTCCAAGTCTAAGACATCTCACAGAGGCGTTCCATGGAGAAAACTAAAAAACCAGTGAGTGAGAAAACAATAAACCTTTTGGGATTATTGATTGCATCATTTGTTGTCGCATAAGATTATCATAATTACTTAATTGAGGCTTTTACGTGACTACCAACCCATTTATGGTTAAGAATAAAAGGAGTAACAACTGTAAATCTTCTTTTATTCCAAAATAATAATTTATTTATCAAAGGTATCAATGTTGTTGGAAATTTCATCACAGAATATATTTTCTGTAAATTTTTAAAGATTCTGTATTTCACATGGAATCATCAAAAATGGACTGTAAGTAAAACTTTTAATTTTACATATAAAAGTATAATTATTTTTGGTTTTTGTATGGATTATACAGTTCTTAATTGGTCCTGAAAGTTTCAGAAAGAATAATTAATAATTGTATTTTTAATGAATTTTTGAAGTTTTTACCTCAATTCTATGTAGAATTGCAAATAGCAGTATATGGCTGGTTGCTATGAGGTAAATCAATGGATACTAGTCCAAAAAGTGTTTTGATTACTCTTTTGGGATTCATCCATGGTAATTAATTAAGAGTTGACATTGTTACAGGAGTCTAAGTTGTTCTTTACCTCCTTGGCACGTCAAAATAGCAGGTTATTTGCTATTTTCTGATAATTTACTGTAGTTGTAACATGGTAAGCAGGTTCCCAAAAGTTTTTAGTTGACTAATTGGGCCAAGATCATCCATGGATCCAAGCTTTGGAGCTGTCCATGCCTGAGAGGCCTCAGAAGTTGGGTACCCTGGCTCTCTTTGATGTCTTTTGTCCCCCTTGCCTATCTTTTACATCAAAATAGAATTTTAAGCTTAAAGTGAGATATACACTATGGGTGTACCAAAAGTGCATGTAAGAATACCATAATATTAAATTCCCAAAACATGCATAACACTATTCTTAGTGTGTATGTAACATGGAATTTCTCACATGCCCATTATTTTGGCACGAAATAGAGAAAAACAAAAAAATTCACGGATCTTTTATGTGGTATTGAAGTATTTTCCATATTACCACCTCAAAGAGTTTATTTGAGCTTATTCACTCTATGGAGCTACCCTAGGTGAATGTTTGTGTAGAATCCAAATCGGGCCTTAAATCCATGGATTTACCTACTCAATAAAAAGTTATTCATCTTTTCTGAAATCAAAAATGATGTATTTTGTATATATGCCTGACTTATGGGTTATGGGTAGTTAAGAATTTATTTTTAAGATAATTGTGGCCTTTTTGGGTATGTAAAATATACCTCAAGGCTCACAGAAATCATGTAAACAATGGCGGTTTTCAACGTTTCTGAAGATAGACCCTGGATTGTGTAAGAAAGAATCCAAAAGTAAGTACAAAGCAAATATAAGTAAATTATAATTGGACTCACCTGCTTGGTTCTGACATTTTGAATATATTTATCAAGTGTGCCACAGCTTTAAGACTTCTTGCTTGGATTAGTTAAGCAATGCAAAGCATCAAGATGATCACTCATCAACTTTGTGCTTCCAGTCCAACTGTGTTTCAATCGTTTTCAACAAAGGGTTCCAGATTTGTTGGTTACTTGGAATTCAACAGATCCATTAGTAAGATCTGTGAAATATAGCCATACTCAAGAGCATTTGGGGTTGGTTGGTGCCTTGCTTACTGATGCTTGAGTGGTGGCTGCGGCCTCACTAGGGCTTGATGCTCAGGAAACAGTGGCTGATGACATGGTGATTGTTGTAGGTAAACTTGATAGAAAGAAATTTTCATGAATGATATCAAAAAAAGTAAATAGAAAGGTTTTTTTATAAAAAATGGCTTTGGTAATAGAAGTATGTTTATCAGAAAAGAGGGGTTGGTTCAATAGCAACTTGCAATTGGGCAGAGCTGGATAATAACCATAGAAGAGAAAAAATGAGGTTGAGGGAGGAGATGAAGAAGAATGAGAAAACCCTTGAGAGGAAAAAAGGGGAGGAAGGGCTGGTGGCACAGCTTTCCAAAAAAATAAGAAAAAATTTGAGAGGACAAAAGGGGAGGAAGGGCTGGTGGCATGGTTTATAAAGAAAATAAGAAAAAACTTGAGAGGAAAAAAGGGGAGGAAGGGTTGGTGGCAGACCTTTCATAAAAAAAAAAGGATGAGGAAAAAATCAAGTGGGAGTCTGGACTCCAACCAACCCAACTGACCCCTACAAAAGTGTCCGGTTTGGTACCGGTAAAGAATGATGACCAAAACCTCCTGGGCAATATCATGAGAATGGGGATTCTCACGGGTGGCACCCTTAATTGAAATGAATTTTCATTTATTTGACTGAATTCTAATTAATTGTAATTAATTGTAATTGATTTTAATTCATGGTAATCAATTTCAATCAACTTTAATTCATGGTGATCAATTTTAATTAATCTTTATTAATGGTAATTAATTGTAATTTATTTTAATTAATTTCAATAAATTGTAATTCATTGTTATTAATTTGAATTAATTATAATTAGTTGTAACTGGCTTTAATTAATTATGATTAATTGTAATTAATTGTAATGAATTGTAATTAATTGTAATTAATTGTAATTAATTGTAATGAATTGTAATTAATTGTAATGAATTGTAATGAATTGTAATTAATTGTAATTAATTGTAATGAATTGTAATTAATTGTAATGAATTGTAATTAATTGTAATGAATTGTAATTAATTGTAATGAATTGTAATTAATTGTAATTAATTGTAATTAATTGTAATTAATTGTAATTAATTTTAATTAATTGTAATTAATTGTAATTAATTGTAATTAATTGTAATTAATTGTAATTAATTGTAATTAATTGTAATTAATTGTAATTAATTGTAATTAATTGTAATTAATTGTAATTAATTGTAATTAATTGTAATTAATTGTAATTAATTGTAATTAATTGTAATTAATTGTAATTAATTGTAATTAATTGTAATTAATTGTAATTAATTGTAATTAATTGTAATTAATTGTAATTAATTGTAATTAATTGTAATTAATTGTAATTAATTGTAATTAATTGTAATTAATTGTAATTAATTGTAATTAATTGTAATTAATTGTAATTAATTGTAATTAATTGTAATTAATTGTAATTAATTGTAATTAATTGTAATTAATTGTAATTAATTGTAATTAATTGTAATTAATTGTAATTAATTGTAATTAATTGTAATTAATTGTAATTAATTGTAATTAATTGTAATTAATTGTAATTAATTGTAATTAATTGTAATTAATTGTAATTAATTGTAATTAATTGTAATTAATTGTAATTAATTGTAATTAATTGTAATTAATTGTAATTAATTGTAATTAATTGTAATTAATTGTAATTAATTGTAATTAATTGTAATTAATTGTAATTAATTGTAATTAATTGTAATTAATTGTAATTAATTGTAATTAATTGTAATTAATTGTAATTAATTGTAATTAATTGTAATTAATTGTAATTAATTGTAATTAATTGTAATTAATTGTAATTAATTGTAATTAATTGTAATTAATTGTAATTAATTGTAATTAATTGTAATTAATTGTAATTAATTGTAATTAATTGTAATTAATTGTAATTAATTGTAATTAATTGTAATTAATTGTAATTAATTGTAATTAATTGTAATTAATTGTAATTAATTGTAATTAATTGTAATTAATTGTAATTAATTGTAATTAATTGTAATTAATTGTAATTAATTGTAATTAATTGTAATTAATTGTAATTAATTGTAATTAATTGTAATTAATTGTAATTAATTGTAATTAATTGTAATTAATTGTAATTAATTGTAATTAATTGTAATTAATTGTAATTAATTGTAATTAATTGTAATTAATTGTAATTAATTGTAATTAATTGTAATTAATTGTAATTAATTGTAATTAATTGTAATTAATTGTAATTAATTGTAATTAATTGTAATTAATTGTAATTAATTGTAATTAATTGTAATTAATTGTAATTAATTGTAATTAATTGTAATTAATTGTAATTAATTGTAATTAATTGTAATTAATTGTAATTAATTGTAATTAATTGTAATTAATTGTAATTAATTGTAATTAATTGTAATTAATTGTAATTAATTGTAATTAATTGTAATTAATTGTAATTAATTGTAATTAATTGTAATTAATTGTAATTAATTGTAATTAATTGTAATTAATTGTAATTAATTGTAATTAATTGTAATTAATTGTAATTAATTGTAATTAATTGTAATTAATTGTAATTAATTGTAATTAATTGTAATTAATTGTAATTAATTGTAATTAATTGTAATTAATTGTAATTAATTGTAATTAATTGTAATTAATTGTAATTAATTGTAATTAATTGTAATTAATTGTGATTAATTGTAATTAATTGTAATTAATTGTAATTAATTGTAATTAATTGTAATTAATTGTAATTAATTGTAATTAATTGTAATTAATTGTAATTAATTGTAATTAATTGTAATTAATTGTAATTAATTGTAATTAATTGTAATTAATTGTAATTAATTGTAATTAATTGTAATTAATTGTAATTAATTGTAATTAATTGTAATTAATTGTAATTAATTGTAATTAATTGTAATTAATTGTAATTAATTGTAATTAATTGTAATTAATTGTAATTAATTGTAATTAATTGTAATTAATTGTAATTAATTGTAATTAATTGTAATTAATTGTAATTAATTGTAATTAATTGTAATTAATTGTAATTAATTGTAATTAATTGTAATTAATTGTAATTAATCGTAATTAATTGTAATTAATTGTAATTAATTGTAATTAATTGTAATGAATTGTAATGAATTGTAATGAATTGTAATGAATTGTAATGAATTGTAATGAATTGTAATTAATTGTAATTAATTGTAATTAATTTCAATTAATTGTAATTAATTTCAATTAATTGTAATTAATTTCAATCAATTGTCATTAATTTTAATTAATTGTAATTAATTGTAATTAATTGTAATTAATTGTAATTAATTGTAATTAATTGTTATTAATTGTAATTAATTATAATTAATTATAATTCATTGTAATTAATTTTAATTGATTATAATTAATTATAATTCATTGTAATTAATTGTCTTAATTGTAATTAATTGTAATTGATTGTAATTGATTGTACTTGATTGTAACTAATTGTAATTAATTGTAATTGATTGTAATTAATTATTTAATAGAATATGCTAGTATTGAATAGAAGGATATAGAATTCTTATATGCAAAATATGTGGGCTTGTAATTAGTATAAATACTTAGACTTCCCCTACCACTGTAGCTCCCTTAGGGGAGTTTCATTTGTTAATTCGTCTGCTCACGTTTCGTACATCACTAAAATAGTAATAAGTATAAGTAGACCATATTAACCTCTAATCACTTAAGTGGAGTTTTTATTTGTTTTTTTTTTGCGCATGTTTTTTACATCACTAAAATTATAATAAATTACAATTAATTGTTGTTGAAACTTGTCCACCGCAATGACACAGCATCCAAATATCATTGTAGAAAAACATTACCTGTAGATAGATGTTCACGCTTTGCGCTCCTCATGCGCTTCAGCTGTCTAGTTGTAGTTTATAAGTGGCTTGCAAGAAGCTCACAAGTTTCTTTTCCTCACCTCTAATCACTGGAGGGGACGGATTAGAAACTGACCGCCGAGCAAGCTGTGCTACAACTGGTCCTTTCTTAATAGGTTCAAAGCCTGCCTCTACCGAGCTCCAGAAATAGGCCACCTTGAAGATGTCTGTTTCAAAGCGTTTGAAGAAAGCTGCAGAAGACGATGCCAATGCAAAACCTCTCTAAAAAGAGGAGGTTTACTTACTATTAAACTCTTTACATACAGAAGTACTTTCTCTTAAATTGGCATCCAGCTCAGAAGCAGCCGAAATCCAACTTCTGAGAATGGCACTGTCATCTCCCCCTGCCTGCTTCTTTTCAAAATACCCCATGCTCAAATAACTCAGCCTATGATTGTTTCTTGCAGGAACCATATTGCACAGCCAATTGTTTTGGCCAACTGCAGAGTGAAAGCTCCAGCTTTCCGGAGTGAGTTGCATTGTTTAACCGAGTACTATGAGATGTTCATTGATGACTCTCCATCCCTGCTTGATGGCCATTCACCACAGGAAAATCAGGTGATGCATCAATTCCTCACAATTTTGTCCTCTGTCTCGGTATTATCCCCTTGTGCGCAATGGTGAAAGATTTTTTTGAGGCTATCAAGGCATGCTGTTTTTCGGGACCTCATCCATGTGCTCATGGAAAACGCCTCCGGCAATCCAAAGCTTAACACCAATATTATACTATCTCTACAATGGCCTTTTTCAATGTTCAAGAAGTTAGTTATCAAGGCTGATGAGCTTGAGGGACTTCTTGCACAGGTGTCATGCCACGCCCCACCCACCCTTGATCAGGCAGCTTTTGATCAATTCATCACCATGGGCATTTTGTCAAAGGGCGACGAAAACCTTCATTGACGTTTGTTGGTCAGGTGATCATCAATGCATTGCAACAGGGGGATGATCAAGTGCGTGAGCCCTCCCCTTTTGTCCATTGCGTGTTGGAGCGCAGGAGATGCCACCATCTTTGGTCAGGCCGTGCTCACCGTACAACCTGCAAGCAATGTGCACTGTCCACCAAGTTTGAGGCCTCTTGTTTTGACTGTGGGCAAGCTGGTCACTGGAGTGCAGACTGCCAGCGCATGAGGGGTGTGGCAAACCCTACTCCAAGACCACTATTGCCAACCCCCTTTTGACCGATGAGGCTGGCCACTCCAGATTGGTGTTTTCAACAAGTGTTGGGGGCACACTACCATTGTGAACGTGTGTCCCAGGTACAATTTTTCAAGCACAACACATCCAACAAAGTTTTGATTGATACGTGTGTGTCTATTCACCACTCAGGGGCTATGTCACAATGCTTTCTGCCAGACCTCAGCAAAGGGAACTCTTCCCAAAAAGGCTATTAAACCAGTTGAAAGACCAATTAATACTGGCAAGTTGTAGATCACATTCCACCATGTGACAGGCTATGCGTTTTGCAACCCACATGCCCAGTGTCCCTCCCTTCCATATATTCTTTGCCAACTCCAACTATTCTGTTGTCATATCACAGATGACAACCCTTAAGCTACCCTTCAACAATGGTTTTGTTATCATATGAAACATGGCTTATTCCAACAAAGTCTCTGGTACTTTTTTTTCTGTTGGCTGCTTGTGTACAGCTGGCATGGTTCCTGTTTTTGATGATCTGGTGCTATCATTCTTTGTTTCCAGTTTTCTTATAACAACTACCTTCAAGAATAATTGTTGGTGGCTGGATGTCTTGCCTGGGGAATGGACCAAGAGGTCAGCAGCTGAGACCTCTTCCTACACATGTGGTATTGAAATGAATCTGATATCCCAACCAGCTACTATGAGCTTGAGCTTGGGTGAGTGGCACAAGCGCCTTGGACATGTTTGCAATAAGACAATTATCTCTTTTCTGAAGCAGCATGTTCCTGAGTTTGACCCAAGATGTTGGCAACTCTTCTACTGCGAAGTTTGTGCCACTGCCAAGAGCACCCATCAACTTGCAAGGGCACGTACCAATATCCTGAAAAATAATCCCCTTGAACTTTTAGTTTCTGACATTATGGGCCCTTTTGCTGGTGATGTGCAGGGTTTTTGCTACCTACTGACTGTTTGTGATCACACATCAACATACAGCGTAGTCTACCCACTGAAATCTTGGTCTGACGCACCCAATGCCATTCTGGATGAAATTAAACAATTTCATGTCTGTATTCAGCTGACACCAAAGGTGCTGCGGACAGACAATGCGAGGGAATTCACCTCATCTTCTTTTGTTTTTTCACTGGCAAAACTGGGGGTAGGTTTCTTCCCTTTGCTACCTTACTCTCCACAGGAGAATGGGGAATCTGAACATCTCAACCAAACTTTGGGCAACATGGCGTGGTTGATGATGGTGCAAAGCAAAATTCCTGAGCGTTTTGGGGGTTTTGCGTACGCCTCGGTGTGTTTTATGCATAACCGTCTGCCTAACTCTCAATGCCTGCACTCTTTGCTGCACCAGCAACCGTTTGGCCAGGCCCCTTCAATTGCAACGCTCTATCCTTTCGGCGTGGAGGCCATTGTCCATATTCCCATGGTGCAGCAACACCACAAGTTGGCACCAAGAGTTTTTGCTTGTCATCTACTTGCACCACTGATGTTGGGTGGCTGTCTATTATGAGACCCCACAAACAACAGGCTAATCCAATCCGCAAGCATTGTCTTTCCCCATTTTCAGTCGTCAGGCACCTCTGATGCTAGTCACATGAAGTTTTTGCTCTCTCACATTTTCAACACAGCAACACTGGGACAGGTAATGACAGAGCACTATTTTGACAATGAAAGTTGGGCAATTGACTCACTTCAGGTAACCAAAGACATAGACATTCCTGAGAATCTTGGCCAGGCTCTATCTGGACCATTTCAACACCAATGAAGATCTGCTTGTGATGCAGAGTTGGAGAAGATGGTACTAAAGGATGTGTGGGAGACAGTGGACAAGTAGAAGACCATGAAGAAAATTGGGCATTGTTGGGTTTTTGATATCAAACACCATGCAGACAGGACCATCGAGAAATTCAAAGCGCGGTTTGTGGCTTGGGGCAATCATCAAAGACCTGGCGTGGACTGCACCAAAACCTACGTGCCAACTGCTTTGCTCATGTCGCTTTGTCCTGTACTGGCTCATGCTGTATGCAATCACTGGACCCTGGCATCTTTCGATGTCAGCGGCGCCTACTTATACAGCCCAGTGAAGGAAACTGATTTCATCAAACATCCCACCCAGTTTTGGCCACAGCTCAAGGGTAAGGTCTTGCAGCTCAAGAAGGCTCTATATGGCATGAGGAAGGCAGGAAGGTTCTGGTGGATCTTTCTATCCAACATCTTGACTCAGATGGGGTTTACCATGATGGAGGTCGACAAATCTCTATATATATTATGCAGGGGAAAAGATGTTGTTGCCATCTTGATTAATGTCAACAATGGTGTTGTTACCTCAAATTCCCCAGCAGCAGTTGCAAATTTCAAGCACCATCTCTGTGCCGAGGTGGATATCAAATTGCATGACACAATTAGCCAGATTGTGGGCCTGGAGTGTGTGTGTGGTGAAGGTGAAGTAGCCATTGCACAACAACAGCTCACAAAGAGCATCTTCAATGCGTACCCACGACAAATTGTGAAGAGTGACTCCCCACTTCTGGTTCTGTAAAAAACGGACCGAGATGTCAAAGGTGACATACTGGATCCCACCCCATTTTGCTCAGTTATTGGCTCCCTAGCTTACCTTGTCAGAGGCTCTTGGCCTGACCTTGCTTTCACGGTAAACTACATGGCTCTGACAAAGGACCACTGGTATATACTGGATCATGTGATGGGCTATCTTCTCAAGACTCAAGCTCATCAATTAATACTCCGACCAAAGACAATTTTGCTTAACCTTTGGAGTGACACCGGTTGGGGAGGTGATCTCAAGTGGTCACAAACCAGTTTCATGCTTAAGCTCAGTGACACCCCCATTCTTTGGAGCTCAAAGCAACAGGGCATTGTGGCACCCTCTAACTGCGCTTCTGAGTACGCGGCCCTGTTGGACTCTACTCAGAATTTGGTTCAGGCCATTGGCCAACTCACACAACTTGCCAGAAAATTTTACAAAGCAATTTTTTGTGACAACCAAGCTGTGGGTCAGGTCTTGATCAACAACCACTCAAGGAAGCAGATGTGGTACCTCAATCGTGCCTTTTCTTTGTCAACAATGCAATCCATAAGCACAACATTAAAGTCGATTGGGTGCCCACAGCAGATATGCAGGCTGACGCGCTCACAAAGTGTCTTTCCAGACCAGCACTTCAATGGGCAATTCCTTTTCTATGTGTGATGGGGTAACAGTTAAAGCTTTGGTGGGGTGTTGAAAACTTTCTGGCGTGATAATGTGGCATCCAAATATCATTGTAGAAAAACATTACCTGTACATAGATGTTCACTCTGAGCATTCCTCATGCCCCACAGTTGTCTAGTTGTAAGTTATAAGTTGCTTGCCAGACGCTCAAAAGTTTCTTTTCCTCACCTCTAATCACTGGAGGTGACAGATTATAAAATGACTTGCAAGAAAGCTTTGCTACAACTGGCCCTTTCTTAATAATTGTAATTAATTGTAAAAGTCTTACCTACAGTCCTTTTTTGATGATTCCATGTGAAGCACTGAATCCTCACAAATTCACAGAAAATACAACCTGTGATGGAATTTCCAATAAAATTGATAAATTTTATATTTTATTGTTTTTTTGAGATTAAATAAGATTTAAAATGGTAACTTCTTTATTTATTAACCATAAGTGGATTTGTAGCCACATAAAATGACTTAATTAAGTAATTATGATAATCTTACATGACTAAAAGTGATGTAATAAATAAACCAACTAAGCTGATTTGTTTGTTAGTTCTCTCAATGAAAATGCTTTGTGAGCGGTTTTAGACTTAAAAGAAGCACATTATTTCCATTTTTGCCAGCTGACATCTTATCATTCAATTTAATGATTAATACCATCAGTAATTATTAGTTAAATATTATTCTTATGCATTTCTATCTTTTCAAATAAAAAATAAAGACATTAAACAAAGGAATAGTACTATTTAAAATGGCTTTCAATTATCAATTTTTTTAAAACTTCAATAAAACAAATATTAATCCTTTAAATACACAAATAATCCATAAAATCACTTTACCAGATCTTTTCAAGGTATTTTTGGAGCAATAGTGAGTGATTTATTGAATTATCCAAGTTTTATTCAAGAATTTACAATAATTATTGATTAAATTCATTTCCTATTATTTTAATAAGAAGTTTTAGTAGACAATTAGTTCTTAATGCTATAGTCACTAGTAGTGCATAACACATAAAAGAAAAAATTAATAAATGGATTATTTATTTGTGGTTATAATTAATTAATTTGTTATATTTCATGTGAAAATTCATAGTACTCTTGGTTAATAGTAATATTATCAATATTCTCATAGACACATCTTACATACTACCACACCTAATGAACCCCATCCAAAGGACAATACCATATTAAAAATTCTGCCAATTTTCCTAAAAGGGCTTCATTAAATATGGAAAATTCCAATTAACAGAAAAATCAGGAATTCCACTGCTCATGTCTTAAATTCATAGAAAAACATGTTTCCTTACAAGAAAACAAATGGGTGGCAGATATTTAATTTAAAAGGGAATTGAGCACTTGTAACTACAGTTTCTTCAATAAGAAGAGTGATTGAAAATATAATTTGGAAAAATAAAAAATGGATTGGAAATTTTTCTTTAAATCAGAAAAAATTACAAAAAGAGGTCCACACTTCTTTTGTGAAAATTCTGCTAAATTCAAGTAAACACCAAAAGAGATAAAGTCTTATATGATACTATCATATTGTTAGTTCAATTATTCAATAATTTATTCAATAATTATTCTCATTATATAAGTAGCTTATGAGAGAATAAAGCTGTAATCTCTGAAGTTTATTTATCAGATAATTGTGTTATTTTTTTAGTCTCAAATCTTGGGCTGTGTTTCATATGTTTTATTTTAAGGTATTATTTCTCACAATTTGGCCCATTTTTGTTATTGTGATATCTGCTTGTTTCTTTATACCTAGTCTTTCTGTAAAAATTTCTGAATATTGCTTATCAGAGTTGTGCATAGGTTAAATTCCCCCTGAAATTCTGTGTCTTTATATGATGAATCATTTGAAGTAATTGAGCCAGTGAAACAATTAAGCTAAAACAAGTTACATAAATAACCACCTGTGAGAATACATTGAACAGGCTCATGAGCACATATAAAACCTGCTTTCATTTGAACTAACACAAAACCCCTTCCAAATGCAATAAATTATGACATCAATTTCTCCAAAAAAGGGGACCATCAAATTAATTTGGTAATTAAAGGTAGTTGCTTGAAAATTTCAAAAGTACATGTGGGCTACATAAAAGCCTGGTGGCCATATTTAAATCAGAAAATTCAGATAATTCTTATTTTTTTTATGTGAAAGAAAAAATAAAACATTTTTTAAAAAGAAACAAAAGATAAATTAATTTCAATAATAGCTAAAGAGACAAAATATATGAAAAGACTCAAAATGAGATCATATTGATAAAGTTTATCTGAGCCCCAAAATTAAAATCAAAGTAAAAGTTCTGCACATGCTTGCATTGGATGCAGGAATTATCTTGAATTCTTCTGCCCCTGAGATCCCTGTATGGAAAGTCCTCCTCTCTAAAAGGAAGCTTCCATGTATTACCTACATAAAGTAGAAAGTTATCCAACACATCAAAGCTATAAATTATTTTTGTTGATGTAAATCATATGCCTCCTATTGTAGCAAGCCAAGTTTGGGTTTTTGAGAGATCCCCAACACCCTCTAATGATTCCAATGCGATGTTTATTTGAACCATTGAGTGCACAATACAAAAATTGAATTTATCATTACAAATATCATCCACAGCTTCCCCTTTCATCAGGGTATGTAATGATTACCTAAGGGATAACCAGAATAAGCAAATAAGTATTGGTCTGACTGTTACTTATTAGTCCATCAAAACAATTTAGATCAAAAATTGAGAAATAGTACACTCACCTTCTAAAAAAAAATTCTCAGTCATGTACCATTCATTCCAAGCTTCTCCAAAGTAAGTGCTAGTTGTGGACAAGTGCTGTTTTTTTAAAATATATTTCTGTTCTTGATAAGTCTGTAGATTCCAATGAACCCCTTGTGTGTAGTGCAAACCACCTGTTTTAAATTGTCAGGACTTAATGACAATGAATTTCCAACACTGTAATCCTCATGAGAAAGGCCATTGATACAACTAGTCAGATAACTAATAATTAAAATTGTAAGCCTTCAATTTCAAGACCAGGAAGGATTTGTTACTCACCAAATATTTATCGCCTTTTTCAAAAGATCACCTACATTACCTACATCACTAAACAGCCATTCAAATATCAGAGCCATAACTTCACAATCTTCAGCCAAACTCAAACCAATTGAAGGACATTTGGGCAAACCTAGCATGTTCACCTATTGATCCATTTATTTGTCTTCCAAAATTTATTTTCACTTTTGTAATTCTCCAATCCAGTCTCATCAAGCTGATTTTTTAGGCATGGAATTCATCAACAAAGCCTTTTGAGTGCAGAACAATATAAGGCCTTTGTTAACAAGAATTCAACTATATAACAACAAAATGATTAATTTCTCAAAGACTAACTTTAAAAATTTCAACCTTTGAAATATAATGATACATTTTTTTGTTTGAAAATTATTTAAATAATTCAATTTTATATTATCAATTATTCAATGATATCACCACCTTCAAAAGGACTTTTGAAATCTTCTGAGTAAATTTTGATTAGTTGTACAATTTGAAGGCATTTTGGAGTTATGAATAAATTATTGCAATCAGATTGTTCACCTGAGAAAGTAAAAAGAGAAACAGAATCAAAATTTCAAAGATGATGTTTTATGCAATATTTTTTCAAATTATAATTGTGATTTTTTCAGGTATTAAATAGGGGGGTCAACCTTTGCCAAAAATGACCATATATGGCTTGCACATATTCATCCCAAATAGGCTGTGAGATAGTGGCATATGAGACAAAACTTTTTCTTGGGCTAGGGTTTTCTTTTCTCCATCTATGCACCTCAAGAGTTTTGTTTGGATTTTTTGGGCATTTGCGAGTCAAATATCCAATGCAGATATTTAGGTGTGGAGCTGGTTGAACCGGGTAGATTAAATTTTCATAAAATCACCAAATGGGGGTTTGGGGGTCTATATGGGTCTGAGAGATTAACATATGAGACATGCCGTGTTTTAAAACACAGCTACCACATTCACTGGTCTCTCAGGCTCATTTATGGCAAAGGTTGACCCGCCCAATTGAATTGAAAAAAATCAAACGTTTAAAAATTTGAATCAAAATTAAATATATTTTTAAAAAAATAAATTCAAATTGAAATCAAATTTTGTAAAAAAGAGCAAAATTGAAAATAAATTTTTTAAAAAATTGAAATAAATTTTTCAAAATTTAAAAAAATACAAATTTTTATTTAAAAAAAAAGATGCGGGGGATAGGCCTGTATGGAGACACTCTCATTTTGTGATGTCCCAGGGCATTTGTGCCAAAGATTGAGCCCCTTATTAGAATTAACAGTCACAGTACCAAGAAACCAAAAGCAAAGCATACAGAGGACAATCGCACCAATGAAGGTTCAGGTGATTTTGCAGCACATAATTGAAAAAATCAGCAGTAAGCCCTGGGAGAATTACCTTTTGGGAAGTGACCTTTACACTGATACTAGTCGAAAAAGCAGCAAGTGTATCCTAAGAATTGATATTGGCAACTAAGTTTTTTTGCTAAAAGGGTTAAGAATGTTGCCATTTCTAACACAAATCGAATCATTAACTTTGACAATAAAAAAGGACATTAATTTTGACAATAAAATAAACATAAATCATTATTTTGTTTTAACTAAAAAAAGAAAGTCTGGAATTTTTGGATTAACAACAGGTAGTTTAAATTGAATAAATTACACTTTTTAAAATGGTTGAGGAAATCAAAAAAAGCAAAGTTTTTAGATGTGTATAACTTTTATCGAAAGAAAGTATTACCCCTTTTTTCTTCCAAAATAAAAATAAGCAGCACAGGGGTATTTTGTTTTGAAAAATAAAAACAATATTGTGGCTTGATTTTTGACAGTACAAAACTGAGTACATAAAACAAACCACATTAGTTCCAGTTCATTAAATCTAAATCATCCAAACTAATTTCATTTTTATCATCAGTTCCTTGTCCAAACAATCCACTAAAAGAGTTAGTCATGGTTGGAGTTGCAAATAAACCACCACCGAGTGACCGTTTTCGAGCGGAAAGGGTTAATTTACCGCCACCAGGAGTTGAAATTAAAGTTGAAGAAGATCTTAAACGACCGATAGAATTACGATTAGCACTATTGACTAGAGAAGGAGGTCTTGCTCGGATGGGAGTGAGTTGAGATTGAGTATTAGTAGGCGTTAGACCAAAAAAAAGATTTGACTGAGAAAGGGCAGAATGATGTGAACGACTTTGGACTGGGGAGATTGTATTAATATCGATCGGAGTTAGAGAAGAGAGCGGTAATGATGAAGAAGAATTTAATGATAGAAATTGATTTTCGATAGATTCAGATTGATCTAAGTTATCTAAATCTAAGTTAGATACTTTTGGATCAGCAGCAACTGAGCAAACTTTCCAAAATTCATCATAAGATTTAATGGCCGAGGCTGAACCTGGCCAAATAGCGGAAGATGAAGTGCTTTGATCGAATCTTAACATGGATTTGAATGGAGTTGAATGTTTTAAGCTTAAAGGCGTTGTCGTAAAAGTTTTTTTGAATGAATCTTTCTGACAAGATGATTTGAAAGGATTGTTGATAGATTTGAGTGAATTTGATGAATTTGAACTAGATTGAGTTGAAATTGAATGAGTTAATGAATTAGGTGAAGAGTTTAGATTTGAATGAAAATTTGACCGATCGATCGAAAGTCTTTTGTTTGGAATGATTGATTTGCTTGAATATTGATTTGTGAATTTGAAAGATGATTGAATGAAATTTGCTTTGTGGTCTTTTTCTTCAATGTTGGCTTGCGACTGATCAATGTACTTGATTGCTGAATGAATAGATTGATTGATTGACCCAGTTTTGCGATCAGGAACCTTGGCTTGATTGGTATTCTGATTTGAATTTGAAGATGAATGTGATTCAAAGGAATGTGATTGATTTAATAAGTCATACGAAGAGGAAGAAGATGATGATGAAAATGAATGATCCTTGGCTTGATTTGAAGCCTGATTACGACTCAAGTACAAATTCTTGACGACTTGCTTGAACGTTTGATCCTGCCACCCATTAACGACCTTAAGCTTCGCATAATTCAACCGAATCCGAAGATTCTCGGTGAGCTGATCAGAGATCGAAAGTCAGTACACGATGACTAGACTGAAGGGCAGTTTTACTTACGACCTTCAAGCGAGCCTTGTCGAGATGCTTGACTCGTTTCTGTGGATTCCAGCAATGATGCTCGTCGGACTCAGAACGAACAAGCTGATTGGTGCTCGTGCTCGTCTTGGAAATTTTGGTCATGATTGGAAAATTTTGGAAAATTTTAAAAAAATAAATTTGATGGTCAATTCGACTCATCTGCGTTTGGAGTCTGTCCACCGCAGACGCCCTTGCTCAGCTGGGACTTTCCCATGCCTGCTAGTGGACACGCTGCCTTTGTCGAAGCTGATGGGGCAAAATAGCAAGCAAATTCAAGGGAACCAAGGCCAAAGCCAACTGGGGTAGAAAAAAGCACCAGAATTGCACAATTTTGGGATCTTATACATAAATGGGATTTCAATTTCAGAAGAGCTTTAATTGAGTTGTCTTTTAATTTCAAATGAATCTATTGAGATTGAATTATATAATAGTATAACTATATAATATTTTATTTTACTAATAGCTTTAATATATTTATATTATATATATTTATTCTAATTTTCTTTGAGAGTTCAACTTGTTCACTAAGAGATACATATATATGTATATTGATGCCTAGTAAATTTTCAATATTTATATTTAAAGTCACCATGAGAAAAATGGCTAAACCTGACAGCAGGTGTTCCATTTTGAATTCAACATGGGAGATGTATTTCAATCAGGTAGAAAATTGTATATAAAGTAAATCTATAAAAAGAAGTTTTGGAAGAAATTAAAGCCACATATGCAAGCCACAAAGGTTCAATTCAGTTGGCTTAATATTACTGTTTGGTAATACTTTTTGGAGCTCAATAATTCAAAGATACATATTAAAATGAGTTATTTTAACACCCTATGTATTTCAGTTTTGTTTCTCCCTTCACATCCTTTCATGAAAAAAAGTCAACATTTAAGTTCTTACTTTTATATTCTTACATGAATATTACAGTTTCAATATTAATGTTCTCTACAACTCATTTATTGAAATATATAGATGAATTATCTTGACACTGGAGCCCTTGTATTTTTTAAAAAACTCTTGTTCAAAAAAATCCTCAATGACTAGAAAATTTTCTGCACATTTATATATTATAAAGGAAATACCCTGTTATCCCATTGTTTTCACTTAGAAAAATCTGTATTGAGTTAGATATTACATTCCTCATTTTCCTTTCCTTGTTACAGTAAGTGGTTAATTTTAGATTGAAAGAAATAATAACTTTTAATGACACAATGCTATTTGGAGCAGAGTCCCACCAAAAAGAGTATATAATTCTTGAGAACAACTGGTGCTAAATACCATAAAACTCTATAGACAAGGCTTTTTTAAATATAGCCAGAGTATGTTAATATCTAATTTGAAAGGTTTCAGTTTTATATTTATATTGGATTTTCTGTTATAATACAATTTCAAGGTTTAAGTTAGTAATTATATTGATCTGCATAAAAAGAATATGGCTTAATAAGTTACTAGTTTATTATTATAAACAGCTAAAATATCAGGTTGTTCATTTTTTGGCCCAATATATATTTTCCTTTCTTAATACTGTAGTATACCACAACAGTTCAGCTGAATAAATTTTCCTTTTTTTGGTACTTATTTATATGAAAGAAGGTAAAAATAATATGAAGTCATCTTGAAGGGAAAATAGCAATAAGATAAGTATAGAAGAGAACAGTCATATATTTATTGAGGAAAGTTCACCACAGGTGTTCTCTGCCAATTTCACCCCACTGCACTATCAAACACATAATTGTGAGGAACAGTACCAAAATAAAAGATATTTTTTCAATTTTCTTTGTAAATAACTTTTAAAAGGCTTAAATATAGGCAATCGGGTGATTATTATAATCAGATTCACCATGAGGATGGAAATTGATGAAAATCAGAGTCGTAGGAATCATAGGAAACATAGAATTTTCAAGGTGTTTACCAAAACACCTCTTGAAGTATCAATTTTTTGGAAAACTTTCATGCATTTTTCCTGTTGTGAACCACCCAGGGAGGGAATGATAACTAGTATTCCCCTTCAATTAATGTGAATTATTACTTGTAAAGGTTGGAATCAGTCATAAATAAATATGAAGGGTAATATTGCATCAAAATTTCCATTGATGGGATATCAAATATTTCCTTTTGTAGCTGGGGGAAGTTAATAGTGGCACTTGCTTTTTGAAGTAATATGGTATTTGTTATGGGGTTCCTTTATTTTTTAGTAGTCTTGCATAGTGGCCTTACTTTGAGGGGGAACTATGCAATACCAGTAGGTTGGAAAAATATTGTTGGAAATAGAGAAGGAGTGGTAAATGTTAGTTTAGCCACCACTTTGGGAGTCCCAGAAAGGGCCAACAACAAGACACACCAGGAAAAATACTGGAATAGAATTTTCAATTCTGAGCTGACATTTCATTTTACAAAAACTTAAACTTCACCTATATTAGCATGAACTTCCTTTTGTAACTGCCACTATCAGGGTTAAAGGGTATTCAACCTTAAACCCACTCAAACCCCCCAAATACACAAATCCTTGCTGTGTAATGATATTTAGCTTCAGAAAGCTTCATTTGATGCACTCATACAGTGGAATTAACCAATAAAGCCTGTCACCACTTGTACAGGCCAGACTCACCAAATAAAGTTTTGGATTCACAAGCCTGAAACTGTATGATGACAAAACTTCACCACAACTCCTGTACAGACCCCTTACATTGCTACAGGGCCTGTACTTCTCAAAGAAATCACTCTTCCAAAGAAATCCACCTTCTGAATCAGGGCTGGTGGATTCTAACATATACCAGCCCCTCTTACTCCCTCTAGGGACTTTTCCCCAGTTAATGAATATATTTGATTTATTATTTGATAAATAATTCATTTTTTTTCTTGGAATATGCTATTTATAACTATAAAGTCAGTCTTTGCATCTTCCCTCACCTGTTAAGTAGAGTTGTGGTGGCTATATCCTTATCATCCCCTCTATTTCCTTCCAAGAGGTTGAAACAGTAGAATTGGGCTTGTTTGTGGTTGGCTCCTTTATTTCTTATTGATTTTTATTCTTTCTCATTTTATTATTAATATTTCATTAGAAACTAAATTTTATTTACACTAATTAAGTGTTTCCTCTTAACCATTCTAAGTTCTCTGAAAGTGAGTCCCAGTTTATTGAGTGCCAGGCCTTCTTCACTTAGAAGGCCCCCATGACCTTATATTAATTAACTCATATTTGCTTATTCATTTGTTGATTATTTCTCATTAAATAACTCAATCATTCATAAATTATGATCTCTTCATGATTTAAAATTCTTTTCAATCAATTTTCATACAAAAATTGACTTCTTCCTCATTCTTAATCATTTCTGACCATTTCACTCTATTATTAATTCTTGATAAATTCTAAACTTTTCTTTTTATTTGGAAATTAAGGGCTTATTAGGATTTAATTGATTTATTAATTTTTTCTTGGGATTAATCAGGGAAATTGATTCACTTTTTAGGATTTTTGATTTTATTGATTGAAATTCACTTGGATTCCTCAAGATAACTTATTGATTCTTGAGATTTTATTTAATAAACTGATATGACTTTGAATAATCAAGAGATTGAATTGATTCTTCAACATATTGACTGGTTTATTCAATTTATCAAGACATAAGTGAACTTTGATTATGAATTAACTTGATTGCTTATTGAATCCATTGAATTGAGCTTCTTCCAGAAATTGATTTATTAATAAGATTCTGGATCTGTCATTTTTATTTGTCAAGAATTTCTTCCATTTATTTCACTTCAAGACTTTCAAATGGTTCCTCAGGCCCTAATCAATATTTCTCATTTTTATGTAATTTTGTCAATCCTTTGTTCTTTCATTATCAAGTATAATCAAGCTCTTACTTTTTTTTCTTCAAAATCATGCCTGTTATGCATAGCCCCCCAGCCAAGAATACAATATCTCAAAGAAATCCAGCTGTTCTGACTCCTACAGTAAGGGTTCTTCTTGACTGTGTATCATCAGTTGATTAATTGAGTGCAAATTTGTACAGTTGACCACCAATGGAAGGAGAAGAATTCCCCAGAACAGGAGGTATGAAGTCTAGAAGATCAAGATGATTCTATGTCTTGTTGGGTGGCTACTCTGACATTTCTCAAGGGCCTAGGAGTAGATTGGGAGAAGAGCCTGATGAAACTAAAGTGGCATATGCATTGAAAGATTCTTCTGAGGCTTCCAATCTGGCCCTTGTCTCTCAAGCTGAACCAAATTTGCTCAAGATGTTGGAGAAGACAGCTCAGTTCATGGAAAAGGCCACTAAAGCAGTTTCCCCAAGGGACACTTGCAAAGACACATCATTCAAGGCTCCATCCATGAAGGCACCTGATTCTTTCAATGGAACTCAAGCTCATAAACTGAGAGGATTTATTCAATCATGTCAATTGAATTTCCATACTTACCCAGAAAACTTGTTCTCTGACAGGAAGAAGGTTCTTCATTCAGCTTATTTTCTCCATGGAATAGCTGTAAAATGGATTGAACCCTATCTTTCAAATATCTCAAATGAAGACCCTTCCTACCTTCTTCATAGCTGGAAACTTTTTATAGCCAAAGTATTAGCTCTGTTTGGTGATCCCAATGAAGTAAGGAAAGCTGAACAACAGCTAGAAAATCTGAAGCTGCAAGAAAGTGGTCATGTTTACCTGTAAATAGCTGATTTTAGCAGCTTACTTTCAAGAATTGGGGATTTGGGAGAAATATCTTACATTTATGTGTTTAAAGAGCCTCTGCTTCAAGATTATTGGACCAATTTGCTTCCTACCCTGGGAATTTTGAAAGCATTCAAAAACTCATGTACATCACTCTGGAGTTAGATACAAGGTACCATGTAAGGCAGAAGGAAAAGGGTGGTAATCAAAAAAATAAGCCTCAAGTCACTAGGTCCAATTCTTTCAGGCCTTCTAAGAATTCATCTTTCAAGAAGCCTCACCAGAATAATAAGAAGGAAAAGAATATTCAGGTTACAAAAAGATAAGCCTCATGCTGCTCTCCTCAATAAATAGAACAAATTGATTGGTTCTGAAAAGTAGAGGACAATTAAAGAAGGTTTATGAACTTATTGTGGTGGAAAGCACCCAATTGAAAAATGCTTCAAGAGGCCTCAAAATAGGCCAGGGAAATCAAGAGGCTTCCCCAAAAAACAGGGAAAAGCCTGAGTGGGAATCATGATGTGTTCAATGGCTCTCACTTATTTCCTTCCAGAGCACAACTGTGCACTTTGAATAATATTTAAAAGAAATATGAGAAATTTATTATTTTACCTTCTCTCTCTGCTATTTTTAATAGTATTCTCATTGATTATGGTGCTAGAAAATCTTTTATTGCAAAGAATTTTGTTCTCAAGTACTCACAGACTATGTCAGAGCTCCCTGAAAAAATTTCTTTTTCAAATTTGGATTCAAGTAAATACACTTCCTTGTTAATCACCCATTATACCAAATGGGTTTCTTGCCTTCATTACCAAGCTTTTAATAGGACTTTTTAATCATAGATTTCCCCAAGGAAGAAGAACTAATCATGGGATATGTTTTTCTAAACCATTTTGATCCTTTTATTGATTGTAAAAATAGAGGGATCACCTATGACCCCAGTAATAAGAACTCTGTTGGTCTTAAACCTTCTTTTAGTAATTCCTCTTCCACTTCTGTCAAAAGTGTTTCTTTGGTTTGTGAACTTGAGCCAACTTCCCTTCCTTCTTCTGTACATATTACTCCCATCATTCCCTCTCAGTAATTAATTGAATCAAGAGTTGAAGTATTCCAAGAAAAACAAATATAGTAGATATAAGTACTTTGTTATGCCATTTGGCCTGACCAATCCTCCTTCTTCCTCCCATAATATTGGGAATATTTTTTTTTCAGATCCTTTGGATGTCTTTGTAGTAGTTTATTTAGATGATATCTTGTTTCTCTCAAGTTCAGAGAAGGAACATGTCAAAAATTTGGCCTCTGTCCTCCAAAGACTGAGGGACAATAATCTGTTTGCTAAATCCTAAAAGTTTTTATTCCATGAATCAAGTGTGCAATACCATGGCTGTGCTGTTTCCCATGATGGCCTCAAGATGTATTCTTCAAACGTTCAGAAAATCCTCAATTGGCCACAGCCCAAGAACATCAAGGAACTTCAATATTTACTTGGATTTTCCAGCTTTTATTGTTGTTTCATTAAGAATTACTGCAAAGAAATCACTACTATCACTTCTTATCCCAAAAAAGATATCCCTTTCACCTTCATTAAGGAATCTCCTAGTAAGTTTCAATTACTGAAAGAAGCTTTCACCACTGCTGTGGGATGAAATAAGGAAGTACCTTGAGGGGGAAATTATTGGTAAGTCTGTTCAAAATTTTAGAATTCTCCAATAACCATGGGTGCTAAGGTGTATTAGCTGCCCACTAAATAATACTAAATAGTCATCCTACAGAGAATCACAAAATAAAATAAGATTTGTGGCTTTAACAGATAGAGAAGACTTATCAGTAGTCTCTAAACAAGACCTATCAATAACAATAAACTCAAAACTCTAATTCAAAACTATAATTGTTGATAAAATAAAGACCAATATTTTACATTATAGGACTAGTAATATTTTTTTGTGTCGATTATGATGATTTTTTCAATACCAATAAGACTATCAGATATAATACTAAAAATAATTCTTTAATAAAATTTGATATTATGTTATTTTAATAATAATACTAAGATACTGAAGAAGGCTTCTGAGCTTTTCACTACGGCTATACTACTATTCTTCACTAATACTAAGCTACTGAGCAAGGCTACTGAGGTTTTCACTATGGCTATACTACTATTATTCACTAATACCAAGCTACTGATAAAGGCTAGTGAGCCTTTCATGACTAAAGCACTACTATGCTAGATATCCTGCTAGTTCAGGGATGGTTGTGATCCTCAATCATGGGACTTTTTTTCATTTTTTTCGGAAAATGAGGGAGAGAAGACCTTTATTTATACATTTTGGGCTTCCATGGAGTTTTTCAAAACAGGGGATATAGAAAAATGATAGCTGAGATGTTTTAGCTGGTGAGACATGTAGCTTTGATGTAGCAATGTGTTTGCTGAGAGAAATTTGGTGCTGGTGTTTTTTTATCAAAATCATGTGATATAATTGAGATAATTTGGCTGGTGAGATCTATTCTGCAAAGTGCAAAAAATGGGGAAAATACAGTTATCTGGTATTGAGTGCACTGCCATTAGATTATAACAAAGATGGGGAAATTGGTATTTTCTATTTTAAGTGAAATTCTTCTGGCTTAAAATTTCATCTTCTTGATTATGCCCTAGGACCTCTTTACACTTTGATTTACCTAGGTTCAGGGTTCTGCAATTTGATTTCCTTCTCTGGAGTTATTAATCAATTTTACCTGGAGTTATTCCCTAATTCCTATTTCCATTTACATAGTTATTCCCTAATTCCTATTTCCATCTCTGAAGACATTTCCTAATTCATATTTCCATCTGTGGGGTTATTCCTTAATTCCTATGTCCATTACCAGAGTTATTCCCCAATTCTATTTTATTCTTGGGAGTGTTTCCTCAATTTTCCCTGGTATTATTTGAATTCTCTGAAATTACACACTTTTACTGGGATTTTTCCATAATTCCACAGTCCTTTGTTTATCCTCTGGAATTATTCAACCAATTTATTTCAATCCCCAGAGTTATTCCACAATATCTTCCATAATTCCTCCCAATTTCTTCTCCAAAATTCCACAATTTTCTTTTCTTCTGTGGAGGTTTCCAGGATTCCTGCATAATTCTGTAATTATTATTATTGAAAAAGGGGTTTGGTAAACTTGAGACTGGTATAATTGGTATAGAATATAACATCCCCCTCTCCATTTAATGCTGTCCCCATCATTCCAGTTGAAAGCTTGCCATTGTTAATGAGGATCTGTATGGTTTTCAATTTCTTCCCCCTTGAACATTGAATATTAAAGTTCACTTTTGTCACTGCTTTCATTTCCCTATTCTGAAGCTAAGTGAACTATTTTCCCCCTTGGATAAAATCTCTTGATATGACTTGCTGCAAATTTCCTTTCCAGTTTAGTGCCATCCAGCTCTGAAACTTCATAAGGTCCATTATCAACTTGAGTTATAACTCTAAAGGGCCCATTCCTACAGTTTTTAAAGAGTAAACCCCACTTTGATCCAAATGCTTTATTTTAAACTAATACCATATCCCCTGGTTGAAGTGGATCTTTGGGTTTGTGTGCCGTCCTTTTGCCCAAGTATTTAACTGATTTTTTCTTGAATCTCGCAATTTATTTTATGCTCATAATATTGTTTTTTCTTTTTCTGAAATATTTATTTCTCTTGCTTCCAACAGCTCTTCTGTTGTTGATATTTTATTCCATTCTATGGATAGATAGCTGACCAAATTGAAGTTCCAATGGTGAGTATTCTGTTGTTTGCTTTGAAGAAATTCTAGCTTCCAAGGTCACAATTGATAAGTAATCTTTCCATTTGGATCCATTTTCACCACACATCTTTCAAACTTGATCCTTTAGATGCTTATGGGCTCTTTAAGCCATTCCTTGTGATTCCGGGTAGTAAGGTGTAGTTATTGTGGTTATTTATGCTGCTCTTTTGACGGCTTCTTTTAGTTCTTTTCTGAATTCTGCTCCTCCATCTAATGTTACTTCTTTGGAAGCTCCATATCTACAAATTCATTCTGAGTTGAAAAATTCTGAGACTGATTTTGCGGTTAGCCTAGTTAATGCCACAATTTCTGGCCATCCTGAAAAGTAATCTCTTTCCACCACTAGATATTTTAATCCTCCTCCCTTAATATGGACTGAATCCATAATTACTCTTTCAAAAAAGTGGATGCTACAGATATCTCCCCTTCTTTGCTTTGTTGCAAATGACTCCTTTTCTGACATTCTTTACATGATTTAACCCATTTATTGACTATCTTTTTCATTCCTTCCCACCAATATATTCTCTTTGTTCTTCTGTATGTTTCATTTTCCCCTTGATAACCCAATTCTTTATGCATTATCATTGGAATCTGTTTCTGAGATTTTTCATCAAATACAACTATTGGTGGATTATCTTGATTTATCAATTTCAGATGCCCTTCTTCAAGGGAGAAATTTATTGATCTTCTTTCAATCCTCTTGAGGTTCTCTTCCCCAATATTTTGAGGCTTTTGCAAATTAGTCAAATATTCCTGCATATTTTTTCCAAATTCTTCCTGTTTTATTGGAATTTCAACATTTTTGTTTGATTTATTGATAATTTTCCCACTTTTCTTGTATTCAATTCTTTTAAGCAAAATCCTTGTTGAGGTTTGATCCATTCTTCTTCTTAGTAAAACTCATCCTTTTCACTTTAATCTTCATTTCCTGCCTTTGCTCTTCTTGATAACCCATCTGGCATAGTGAATGTCTTCCCAGTTTTTGTAAAAAATCAAAAGAAAAAAGCTGAATAAATGCTACCCATATTCTCATTGATGCATTTGGTAAAAATGGTGTGTTTATCACTTGTATCAAAGCTTCAGAATCTACTTGAAGCTCAAAGTCTTTCCCCCATAATACTGTTTGAAGTTTTTTTGTATTCTTGCAAGACCATTTAATTCTATTTGAGGCTGAGAATATTCAGATTTTAGTTGAGAAAAGGTTAATGATTCATATGGTACCAGTCTATCCATTCCATTCTCATCCTCTCGCATAAGAAAGGCACCAGCTGCAATATAACTTGAATCTATTGCTAATTTAACCTTCCCTTACCCTTTTCCATAATTCAGTGTCTTCAAAGTGGTTTCTTCTCCTACTATCTTCCTGACTTTTATACAATTTTATTCACATTTTCATCCCATTTCCACAATACATCCTCCCTTTTCAATGTTATCAATGGTACTGCAACTTGTGAAAAGTCCTTGATACAAATTCTGAGATATTTAAATAGCCCTGAAAATCCTCTAACTTCTTTTTTTGTTGTGGGTCTAGGACAATTTTTATCCTCAATTTTTTAAATCTTTCCTCCTCCCAAAGATAAAACATGCCCCACAATATCAAGTGCTGGAACACAACATGCAAATTTGGATCCATAAATTGTGAGTCCTGCCTCTTTTATCCTAAAAAGTATTTTATCTGATGTTATTGCATATTCACAAGAAAACTTTCTTATGAGTTGATTCTCATTCAATTTTTCTTTGCTGGTATGTTGATCTGGGTCCTTTAATCCCTCCATCATCTATAAATATTCCAAGGTTCTCTGGTATTTTTTCCTGAGGTATCCAAGTCATTTGTTCTTGATAAACTTCCACAGAGTTTGTGGCTTCTTGAGGTAGTATGGTAAGGTGAAGTCTTCCAAGTCATGTTTCAAAGGTTTTAAGGGGTCTTGTAGTAATATCCAGTAGTTCTCTTTCATCATATCCTCCTGTGATATCTCCTAATCCATAACATACTCTTCCTGACAATGATCCCACAAGCTCATTAAAATTTTGTGGTAATCCAGCATCTTTGATTGTGGATTTATTGAGGTCTTGAAGATCATGAAATTTTCTAAGTTTTTCATTTGATTTTCCACACAGAATATGGGGCTGTTATAGCTTGATGTCGATTTCTCATAGAGTCCTGTATGAATTCTTTCTCTGACTAGTTCAATAAATTGAGGTAAACTGATTTTTGTCTTGGTATTGGTTTATTCTGCCATGTTTCATGTGGTATAACTGGTATTTTATAAGGTTTTCCATAAGAATGTTTGAGTCTGCCTCTTTCTTCACAAAACTCTATGGCCTTTTTTATTAGTAATATTCAATTTGTTAATAAATTCATTTCTTCTTCTGATAGCCATACAGATGGTCCAAAATTGATAATTTAAATTATTTCTCCTGTGAATTTTAATTTAGAAATAAATAGAGGTGGGTTAGCTGATAAAGGTGTTTCATATGTATATCTTGATAATTCAGGTCTTTTCAAAGGTGTATTCAGATCTTGAGGCATAGCTTCATTTACTAGTATAACCTTCTTCTGTACTTATTTATATTTTTCTTCATTTGCTTGTGCTTTAATGATTATTAACCTGGTTGAAAGTATCAATTAATAATATTATTTCTATTCTTTTTTTCAATTTGCAATTTTTAGTTAAATGAAACAGTTGTTCAGCATATTATTTTTACTTTTGCTTATAATTAAATTTGAATCATAGTTTTAATTCATGAATGGACTTTACCTCTAGGTGGATAGAACCCATTTTCCTAGGTATACCAAATCCTGCAGCTTACCGCCATACAAGGACATTCAAAAACACTAGTCCAGAATTACACAAGGGAGCAGTTTACTGTCTTACTGAGGAAAAAGAAGATTAAATATTCTTCATTATTTTCACCTTGAAGTCTTCATTATTCTATTCTTTACTTTTTTTGCTACCATTGACATCTTCTCTTTTTTCATTATTTGTTAATTTTACTTGCATGGTCAGCCCCCTGATGTGCTACCTCTGTAGCTTAAAGTCATAAAAGCACTAATAATTAGCCTTCAGGTTGCTACCCTGTAGTTTGAAGTAATACAAGGACCAATATTTAGCCTTCAGGTTGTTACTCTGTAGTTTACAGTCATACAAGGACTAATTTATAGCCTTATGGTTACTACCATGTAGTTTAAAGTCATACAAGGACTGATGTTGGCCATCTGGAAGCCACCCTGTATTTTTGACTCATAAAAGGACTAATATTTAGCCTTCAGGTTGCTACCCTGTAGCTTAAAGTAATACAAAGACTAATTTTAGCCTTCAGGTTGCTACCCTGTATTTTACAGTCATACAAGGACTAATTTTGGCCAACTGAGAAGCACCCTGTATTTTAAAGTCATATAAGGACTAATTTTAGCCTTCAGGTTGATACCCTGTAGTTTAAAGTCATACAAGAACTAATATTTCAAAATTTTATTTTTATGTTTTTAAGAATTCCATCTATTTTTTTTTAAAAAAGCCCCTTATTTTTATATTTAAATTTTTTTTTCTTTTTTTCATTTAAAATTTATTTATTTAATTTTTCTTTGATGTTGAAATTTTTCTTTTGTTATTTTGAAAAAATCTTTTTTTTTCATTATGTTGAAAATTCCTTTTTTTTTGTTGAAAAAGAATTTTTTATTTTTTTTATTGTTGAAATTTTTTGGTAGAAGTGTTGGTGTGAGGAATGGTGTTATCATTTGAAGTAGTGTACACAGTGAGAATTTGGCTCACACTGCAGGAAAAAGTTTTCCCTGACCCTCCATATGGGTTTTGGGGTCAGCTGTAGGGTCACCACTGTCACGAACTGGCATCAACTGATGATGCTGTCATTTGAGTTTCATTTGACTGTGATGACTTATTATTATGATTTTATTTTGAGAAAAAAAATAAAAACAAATTTAAGAAGTAAATACAAAACAATTAAAAAAAAGGATAAGTAAATAAATAAAAATAATTAAAACATAATTAACAAATACGAATTATTTTTTTAAACAAATCATTAAGAACAAAAATAAAAAGGAATTATATATTGAAACATAATTAAAAAATGATAAAATGAGAAACAACTAAGTAATTAATAAATAAGAAAAAAAATGAATCATCAATGCAATGATAAACAATAACAAAAAATAAAAATAAAAGAAGGAAAATATATAAAAATTAGTCAAAAATGTTGAACTATTGAAATAAAAAGCTTCAACTATTATATTGAAAATGGTGAAATAAGTAACCAAAACCATACTCAAAATCATAGAATAATAAAAATAATAAATATAACCGTATAATAATGAAAGAATGAAATAAAACAATACAAAAAATAATTAAAATGAAACAAATGAAAATACTGATTAAGAAAAAAAATAAAACATGAAAAATGATTATGATGATTAAAAAAATTAAAGAAACTGAAGATTTAAAATAAATATATAATAGATAAATAAAAATCAAATTAATCAAAAATAGGAAATGATTATTTTCATTCATTGTCATTTTTAACAGTTATAATTTGTAATTTTATTTTCTTTAGTTTGAATTATTTGATTTTCTCAAAAATTAATGAAAAATAAATAAAAAAGAAATGAAAAAAAATAAATAAAAAATAGATAATTAGTGAAAGATAAATCAAAAATAAAAATAATCAATTACGAAAAATTATTCAAAGAAAGATATAACAAATCAAAACAAAAAGTAAAATTATTAACTCTCATTCTTTTTTATTTCTATTTTATCTGAATTTTCATTTTATTTTTATTCTTATTGTATCTTAAATTTGTATCAATTTTAATTTTAATTTATTTTGATTTTTCATATTATTTCTTACTAAAAGGGGCTCTGCTGCTTAAATTGATGTTTCCAGCAGAAATAGGACTGGTTTCAGGGTTTTTCCAATGCCTCAGCTACAGGTTAGCGTTTTCCCACTGTAGTAGTGGTTAGTGAATCACTTTTGCTTTTAAATGCATTAAATTCCCCCCTCTGGAAGGAAGTCTGCTTCCAGACCTGTCAGTCTTGGGAATAAAGTAACCAGGCTGGGTAGCATACACTGAGAATTCAGCAAGTTTAGTGATTCCACTTGGGATTTTTGTTTTGCATAATTCTGGAAAACATGATTTATGATTAGAACCTTGTTGTGATTGAGGGTGCTCAACCTTGATCATGATTTGTGAAGTACAAGCTCAATTTTTGGATGGATGCTTGCCTGTGAAAAAATTTCTAAACTCACCTTGTTGGGGCTGTAAGTAATTATCCAATATAGAGTTATTGTCTTATTTTTTATTTCTTTTATTTTTAATTGTTTTTATTAAAACTTACTATTAAGTTTCTCCTATTTATTTCCATTTCATGAGAATATTTCATTGATTTTTCCTCTTTTTTTGCTGTAGTAGATCTTCTGACAAAGATATAAATTAATTTTGCTTTTGAGTTTTTTTTGAAAAATAAAATTAATGAAGGTGACTAGGCCCACACTACCTCAAAGTTTTGCCATTTTGATTTAATTTGAGGTGGCATAAGAGCAGATAACCACCCCCGTTTTTATTTCTTTTAGTAAATAAAATCATGATACTTGTAAATTTTGAAAAATCTTGAGAATGTTGAGCTAGAATTCTTGTCTTGAATACTGATACATAGCTTAATCTTTTTAAATGAATTTTTCTGATTATTTTGGTGTGAAATTCAAAATTCATAACATGAGTGAATTTTTTTTTAATTTATAGTAATATTTGTCTGAATTATTTTCATGAGTTTCTTCTTGAGTCTTGATATGAATATTCTCTTTTTTTCTTTAATTTTTTTAACAAATTAATCTTCCCAAATCAACTTCCAATCTTCTTTAATGAAATTATAATTGTGAAGCTTGAGACTGATAATTCCAGCTACAAACACCTCTTCCCATAAGAAATTCCAATTGACATCTTTTATTAAATAATTTCCACACTTCCACAAAACTCTTCCTTCTGGAATTTCCAATTGGTCCAAAAAATTCCTCTTGAAACTTCCCAATTCCAAAAATAGATTTTTCTTCTCCATTCTGCATCTGTTTATGTATCCTTTTCTCAATAGATGTTCCCTAAATCTTCTTTGATACCCTCATATGTAAGTGTTTCTAAAAATTGCAATCTTGAGAGAAAAAATACCAGAATCTCTTCCCAATTTTGAGATTTTTTAACAATTTGAATTTTTTCTGGAAAATTGAACAACTCTTAAAATTCAAGGTATGGAATCAATATTTGAAATAAATTTTCTCCTTCTTCAACAATTGGTTTTCCCCATTAATTGGCTTCTTTTTAAATTTATTATGTTTTGAAGTTTACATATGTCCATCCTTCCTCATTCAAACCAAGATTCCATTCCCATTCATATTGAGATGAACTTTTGGCCTCCATGGTTTTATATGTCTTGTTTTTTTGAGATTTGGTGACAGTATTTAGTTTTAAGATAAGATAATGATCCCTCTTTGAGAAGTCACTGCAACTGAAAGTTGAGAATATTTTAGATGAAAGTCTCTTAGTTAATGAAGTAATTTAAATATATTGAAATTCCTCGTTGATAAGGCAGGAGGTCACTTCCCTTTGAAAACTGAGAATAGTTTTAGATCAAAGTCTTTTTTAATGAAGTAATTTAAATAAATTGAAATTCCTCTTTGATAAAGTAGGAGGTCAGTGCACTTGAGTGATAAGAGTTTTGAAAAAGAAGTTTGAATAAATTTGAATTACTCTTTTATAAGGCAGGAGGTCACTGCCCTTGAGTGATAAGAGTTTTGAAAAAAAGTTTGTATAAATTTAAATTCCTCTTTTATAGGGAAGAAGGTCACTTCCCTTGATACTAATAAAGATAAGAAAAGATTTTTTTAATGAATTTAATGAATTTTATGATTTATGATTGAAATTGGATTTCTTTATTTATTATTGAGAACTCCACAATCTTCTGTTGTGAATTACTGAAAGACATATGTCTTTCCATATGTCTTGAAATAGCTTGTTGCATTTTTATCTTTGTGTATCACCTTTCCATTCTGAAACAAAACCTTTTACATAATTTACAAGCATATATCCAAAATCACACCAGTAAAGAGGTCCTCCTAAGATTTCCAAACCATCTAGAATCAAATCCCCTTGAGCCTATAGCAATTTGTAATAAAGTCCCTCTATTTTCATTTGATAATATCCGTAAGGCTTTTTTTAGTAAGGATTTCTTAAATTTCCCTTGATTCCAGTGGTGGTTAGTAATTCCAAGAAGTCAAAATTGGTAATATTTGATCCAGGTAATTCTGGAATATGTTGGCTTTGAATTGGTGGTGAATATATCTCATAATTATAGAGCTCTTGGAATGTTATTATTGGAAGAATTCAATAATCTTGCTCTTCCTCATTCACCAGTATGTTTGCTTGTCTGTTATTTTTATTCTGGGTGTCATTGGTTAGTCTGAATGTAATTTCTTCATTTTTATCAAACACATATGTTGGGTTTGAAAGTGAGTTATTGGAAAAACAGAATAATTGTTCATAGGTATCATAAAGCTGATAAATAATTTCATTTTGCAGATTGAGTTCTGGGATGGTAAGTCCAGCTAGCCTTTGTATATTTTCTAGTAACTCTCCTTCCTCTTGGTCTTCAAGTTTTCTTCCTTTTTTGAATTTATCTTTGCAATTTTTATTCCTTTGTCAATATAAAATCAAGTCATCTTCTGATTCTACCTATTTTCCTTTTAGAACTGTTTCCATTCTTTTTTAATCCTTGTTTTAATATCTCTATCACAAAAATGATTCATTTTTTCTTCAGTAATTATGGAAATTTCATTTCATAATTATTTAAATTCTTTTTTCCAATGGCTTGATTATGTTGTCTTTTGGTTCTTCACTTATTAAATATGTTTCAATATCACTAATGTAACCAGTTTCTTTCTGAAATAGATTAAAATAACACTCTTAATGTCCTGAGAAATTTGCTTCAGGTGGCTTAAGATCCATTTTCAACGTCTTCTGTGTTCTTTCTCATTTATTTGTTTTATTCATACCACTCATCTTGAGTGCTAGAAATTTCTCTGGGTCTTCTATGGCCATATCCAAATTTCTTCTCATCTTCTTCAGTTCCTCTTTTATTTCTGCTATTGATTCACTATCTTCTGGCTCCTTTCCTTTAGATTGTTTATCAGGTGCAGGTGGAATAATTTATTTAGATAAAGATGATATGCTAGAAATTTCTTCAACTATTATATGATTGAAATTTTAAAATACTGAGAAGTCCATGCAAATTTTTTCTTCATTACAGAAAGTGACTTCAAGATCTTTGATTTGGCCAATTGGCTTCAAAGAGGTATCTGTTGATTTTGATGTGTAAAGGCTGATATTTGATTCTTATTTTAGGGCTTTTTTTTGAATTATAAAATTCAATTAATTTTTTTCATCAAAAAAACCTGAGAAGGGTATTTTGTTAGGTCCAAGAAATATTGTTTTCACTGTTGTTGAAGATTGAATTTCTGTTTCCTCTGTTTATTTTCTTTTGGATGATTCTGCTTGATGTATTGGGCATTTTCCAATCCCTGAAAATGCACAAAGCTCCATACCTCTTGGTGTAGAAGTTTAACAACGCATAGCTTGAGGGTTACATATTGGTAAACATAATAATTGTCCATATTCCTCTGGATAAATAAATATATCCCTTTGCTTGTGTGAAAATTCAAATTTAACATTATCATCTGCTAAAATTGGTCTTCCAAGTATGGTGTGTACAGCTCCTTTTTCTATTAATAAGTGAATTTCTTTTTCTTTTCCTGTTATATGTAACAACCATCCATCAGGGGTAAGGGTATTCATTCATACACCCACTCAAACACCTCAAATCAGCAAATCCAGTATCTGCATCAGCAGTCAGTTTCAGCAATCTTCATTCTGAAACATGCATACAGTTTGGCACATCAATACAGCCTGTCAATACTTGTACAGGATGGATTCACCCAATACAGTTTCAATACACCAGTGTGAATCTGTATGATCACTCAAATACACCACACCTCTTGTACAGGTTCTGTACAGCTGTACAGGACCTGTATTGGCCAGACTCAATTCAGTAATCAATTATTCTCATGAAAATTCTTCTCTGGATCAGGGCTGGTGATTCTCACATATACCAGCCCCTCTTTCTCCCCCCTGGGGACTTTTCCCCAGTTAATTAATTTAGTTGATTTATTATTATCTGAATATTCTTATCCTTATATTTTGGGTATTATATTTATTTAATCTTAAGTTAGTCTTTGCCTTTTCTTTCTTCGCCTGTACAGTATGAGTTGGGTGGCCATATCCTTATTAACCCTTCTCTTTCCATTCTGACAGGTTGAAACAGTGGACTTGGACTTGTTTGTGGTTGGCTCTTCTATTTCTTATTCTTATTTCTTTGTTGCTGCTTTTCTTATATTCATTCTTTTAGTAATTCATCTTTAACACTCTTAAGTGTATCTCATCTTATCCTATCCTTGAGCCCTCCATAAGTGAGTCCCAGTTTACTGAGTGCCAGGCCCTCTTCACTTTGAAGAGCCCCTGTGACATTATAATAGTAATTTGCAAAAATTCTGAGAGTCCAACCAATGATGTTGTATGTCCACCAATTCCTCTAAGGTTCATATTAAGTTCTCTACTTGTAAGAAAGGCTTTAATTGCAATTTCCTCTGGTATTATTTTAATTTTTCATTGAGTATCAAACAATGCCATTGTTAGGTGTTCTTCTCTTCCAATAAACAATTCCATAAATTCAAGTGGGCATGCATAATTTAAACTTAGTGTAAAAAGTCCCTTAGCTTTGATGAAAGTAGTCTTTCTTGAATATTTGTTGCATTAACTGATTTTATCATGTCTTTTTCTTGGGTAGTTAAATTTTGTAATTTGTTAATAAAGGCTGGTGAAATTGATAATATTTATTCAGAAATAAGATTTATCTTTTGCTCAAGTATTTTCTTCAGCACATGTTCAATTATTGGCTTTGGGGTATTGACTGTAGATTTTACCTTGTTCTTTAATTACATCTTTTGTGTATCCTGTGTTGGTATTTCCTTATTCCTTTTGTTAGAAATCATTTCAATATCAACATTATTTCTTTTCTTTCCTCTTTGGTTTTTCTGGTATTTTTTTGGAATTAAAACTTTTATCTCCTCTTCTGCCTTATCTTCCTCATGGTGGGCACCTGGTATCTTCTTTTTAAGGGTTTTTTTGTTTCATTCTTATCTTCTTTCTGAGTTTGGCTTTTACTTTCCTGTCTTGTCTGCCTAAGTCCAGAATTTATTTGAAGATTCTTGTTTTATGGTGATATATGAGGAGGTTTCCAGTTTACCCATTCTTCTATTTGAGCTATAGTGGCTGCCTTCTCATCTTTGTGATCCTTGATTACTATTGATTCTTGCTGTTTTGGGGGTGGATTTGATTTTCCTATCATCCTTTTAGTGAATTCCTCCTGTTCTTTGGAAAAATTGCTAACCAATTATTTTTCAGAAATAGGGCCTTCTGTGGGTACTCTCTTAAAATTTGCAAAAAATATGTTCCTTCATGCTTCAATACAATTCTTTTCTCCAAGTCTTCTGTGAGATTATTTCATCTTATTGCCAAATGTCCTTCTTCTAAGCAGTGATAGAGCTTGAGTGGCTGTCTTGGGGCCATTTGAGCTGGAACATATGGCTGATAACTTAAAGATACGGGTGGTAAGGCATATCTTGGCCTGAATGGCTGTGAGGTTTGCATAAGTTTCTGATATTGATTATTTTTTGCTTGGGTTTTGGTTTGAGATTCAACTACTTCTGAAAGGTGTTTGAGCTGATTAAATGCTTCCTTAATGGATTCCTTCCCAGTACCCTTTGATTGATGTTCTTGTGGTGGAGGATTTTTGATTTTTTGGGTAATATCTTTCATTTGCTTTAAGATTTATTCACAACTTTCATCTTCAATCCTAGCTGACTTTTCTTGTAGCTTTGCTTGCAAAGATTTCTTCTGTTGAATTAAGACCTTGGCTTCTAAGTCCTGTTCAATATATAGCTTGAATATTTCCAATATTGGAATGATATAAACACCATCCAATACTTGCACCATGGCCTTATCTTTTATCATTTCTTTATAAATGGATTATTGAACACTTGAGGAAAGACTAGCCAAAATTCCTTGATTGTGATTAATATCTCCTTGTATATATTGATACCTTTTGAGATAAGTAAGGATGGATTCATATTCCCCAATGAACATTTTATATTAAGTCATATTTCTAATTCCTCCTTCTTGTTGAATCTTGGTAAATAATTGAGAAATTTAGGACAGCTTGTATCTTCTTTTAGGTGATACTTTTCCCAATATTCTATTCATCTCTAATTTTAATTGCTCCCAATTTCCAGTTTCATATCCAGGCATTCCTTCAATATGGTAGCTAATTTCTTGATATTTAGTCCAAAAGGATATTTGTCTTGCTATATCCCAATTACTTTCTCCTTTAATTTCCCCTATATTTTCCACTATTTTAATGAATATTTTTACTTCCTTTCCATCAAACCATAAGCTATAATCCTTTGGACTAATCTTGAAAATGGGTGTGCTATTTCTAGGAATTTCTCATTGTAATGGGCATGAAGCCTATGAATGAATATTAACCCTTTTTGGTAGAGAAGAAAATGGTGATGGTGATCCTTTTTGTCTAACAATTCTTTGAATGGTTTTAGTTTCTTCCATTGGGCTGTTTTCTGTGGTAAAGATTGACTTTTTCTTTTCCCTTCTATCTTCAAGCGTTCAATCAATCCTTTTTGAATTTCCAGCATCTTTTGATGATGTCAGGCTGAGTCTATGATGAAGCTAGTAAAGACTAATTACAACCTTTAACTATGACTGTGAAATGGTGAAAATGAGTAAAAAGGTTTCTTTTGACGATAATAAAGGTTGATGATGAGGTATACAGGGCTTTACTATTGAGGAATAGTGGTGATGAGCACTGTTGAAATCCCTGGGTGCAATAATTATCAATTGTTTTACTATAATAACTACTACAATAATTAATATTATAATTTTAACCTGATTATTTTCAAAGAGTATAACTCTTTTTTAAAGTTTTACTATGTAGTAATTCAAGAGCAGGATGAGGAAACCTTTTCTGGTGGAGAAAAGACCCCTTTTTATCCTAAACTTGGGGGGAAAAGTCTTCTAGACCTTTCCATGTAGAGAAAGTGAAGACTTTTCACTTCCAAGGACTGGCTTGTGGTTTTCAAAAGGCCTTTATAGCCTGTATTGGGCTTAAATGTGGTCTGAAAACCACATCTGGGCAGTTTTCACCAATACAGGGTGAAAATTTTCATATGGGGACCACATAGCCCTCTTCTGATGTGTATTACACATAGAATTATGTACAGAATCTTTACAGGACCCCAGTATTGAACAAAATATGAGGTATTGAAGTATAAACAAGCTTCTTTGTCTGTTTGACACCTCATAATCATAGTTATGGGATATTATCCCATAGTAAGGCTATATTGGTCTAACTGTGGGATTTTGACCTTAAAGCTACCATAGCTTTGTCAGTTTTTCAGATATCAACCTCAAAAGAGGTTCATTGTGTAGCCCTGTATGTTTTCTACACATTCTTACCTCATTTGATATGGCTATCATTAAATATGGCAAAGTTATGCCATGTACAAGACTTTTTCTACATATGTATGATTTGCTTAAAATCTGTATGGAGCTTGTTTTCCCCATAACCTTTGTTCTAGATGGGATATGGGGAAATGAATGGCACAATAAGATATCCCTTAATGTGAGTTTTCCAAAAAGACCCAACTTTAGGTATGTCACACCAAAACGGTAGAAGTTAGATGAGAGGTAAATATTTTATTCACCCTTATTTGACCTTATTTTGGCCATAACTCCTGTAGTTCTGGTTCTAGCTCAATTTGGCTAGTACCATTTGATAGCCCTGGCTTAGAGCTTCAACTTTAATACCCATTTGATAGGGTTAAGCCTCCTCCTCCGGATTTCAGAGGAGAGGTGAAAAATAAGGTTTATGCTTAGAAACAACTTTGAGCAGGAATAACTTTGTTATTTATTGTCCTATGATGGTGGGACTTGTGTATTTTCAAATTGATGGGTTTCCCCTTCCTTTTGATAAATTTTGAGCTGATTTGGCTCAGCTCCATGTTTTGGTGGTATCTTGGCTTTACCATTTGTTTATGGTATTTGGATGTCATGCTTTTGCTCTGACTTTGAGTCACAGGTTGAAAGATGAGGTCTCTCTTCATCATACACATCTTGTCCTTGCATGGTCTCTTCATTGATAATTTGTTCTTTTGATTCATTGGGATTATGTGGTATCTTTAGTGATGATGCTGAATCCATATTGATATTTTCTTTGTTGTTTTTCTGTTTTTCACTTTCCTTAAGTAATTTTTGAAAATAATTTGTACCTATCTTCTGATCTTTATTCTTGATTCTGGGTGTACCAATTGGTATACTACAATATATAGACAATTCTTCTCCAGGTAGTGTTTCTCCTCTTTTTGGATAAGAATGATGTAATGATTTTTTTGAAGAACTTGATGGTAATGATGATTTAGAATATATTGGGTTCTCTGATTCCAGATTGAATTGATTGGAATTTGAGCTTTCCTTATTGGTAAAGGGTTTTTACAGATTGAATTTGCTTTTTTTATAATTGATGTATTATTGATGGTTGAAGCTTTAGGCCCCTTTTGGGAAACCAGACGTGGGATGAAATAAGGCAGCACCTTGAGGGAGAAATTATTGGTAAGTCTTTTTTTAACTTTGGAATTGTCCAATAACTATGGCTGCTAAGGTGTATTAGCTGCGCCTCCAAAAAATACTGAATAGTCAGACTAAAGAGAATAACCAAAAAAATATAATTCATGACTTTGAGAGATAGAGAAGGCTTATCATTAGTATCTGAATCAGACCTATCAATAACACTACAATCAAAATTCTGATTTAAAACTATAATTTTTAATAAAATAAAGACTAATATTTCATGTTATAAGACTAGTATTTCTTTATGTTAATTATGATTATTTTCTTAATAATAAGAATAATTATTTAATAAAATTTTATACTATGTTTTTTTATCACTACTAATTTTTTTGAAAATAATACTAAGCTACTAAGAAAGGCTTCTGAGCTTTTCACTATGATTATATTACTATTACTCACTAATACTAAGCTACTGAGAAAGGCTACTGAGCCTTTCACTACATTTATACTACTATTATCCACCAATAATAAGCTACTGAGCAAGGCTACTGAGCTTTTCATGAATAAAACACTACTACTACTCTAGATATCTTACTAGCTCAGGGAAGGTTGTGATCCTCAATCATGGGAGTTTTTTCCATTATTTTTTGGGAAATGAGGGAGAGGAGAACTCTATTTATACCTTTTGGGCTTCCTTAGAGTTTGTCAAAACAGGGGACTGAGAAAAATCATATTTGAGATGTTTTAGCTGGTGAGACATGTAGCTTTGGTGTAGGAATGTGTTTTCTGAGAGAAGTTTTCTGCTGGTGTTTTTTTATCAAAATCATGTGATGTCATTGAGATAATTTGGCTTGTGAGATTATTATTTTCAATGAATTTTTTAAATGTTTTCTGAGAGAATTCTGCTGGTGGTGCTCTTTCTTATCAAAATAATGTGATGCAATTGAGATAATTTGGCTTGTGAGATTTGATTTTTGCCAAGAAAGTGGGGAAAATACAACTTCTTATAATTTAAATTTCTTCTAGTCATATGACATCTTGGAGAGAATTTAGCTGGTTAAATTATTTTTGATGACTTTGTTACATGTTTGGTGAGAGAACCTTTCTGGTGGTGTTTTTTTCAAAATAATGTGATGTAATTGAGATAATTTTTCTGGTGAGAACTTATTATTTCCAAGAAAGTGGCGAAAATACAGATTCTGATAATTAAAATCTCTTCTAGTCATATTAAATCTTTGAGGGAATTTATCTGGTGACTTTTTTATGTGTTTTCTGAGAGAATCTTGCTGGTGGTGTTTTTTCATATCAATATAATTCTATGTCATTGGGATAATTTTTGTAAGATGTTTCTATGGAACTGTTGATAATATCACTATTAATCAAAAATACTATGACTGATCTTATAGAATATGATAATAAAATTATCATAACCACAATGAAATAATTAATTCATGACTTATTTCTTCTACTTTTTATACACTACTAGTGATTATAACAGTAAGCAGTAATTGTCAACAAGAATCAATTGCAAGTATTAAATAATAAAACTGCTTTATTAAAATAATGGAATCATTTTAATATATAATTATCTTTTACAAGAATAATTATAAATATGGTTCTTGAAGAAAATAAATAATAGAGAAAACTTTAAGAATTAATTATAAACCACTCACTAATACTCAATGAACCTTGAGAAGAATATGGTGCAGAAATTTGACAGATAAGTTGCGGATTTAAGGGATTGAAATTGATTTATAACAATATTAAAAACAATATATATCTGATTTCTATTATTTCATGTCTTTCTTATTGATTCTAAAAGAATAAAACACTTTAAGAAAAGATTTAACTAATACTCACTTGTTGGTAGCAAAGATATATTTGGATAATAAGATGATTTGGAAAACACAGCAATAGGAAGACTCATTTAATTCAACAACAGCTCACAGAGGTGTGCCAGGAGCAAACTGAAAAACCAGTGATTGAGAAAAAAAATCCTTTTTTGGATTATTGATTGCATTATCTGTTGTAACATAAGATTATCATAATTACTTTATTAATGCTTTCACATGACTACAAACCCATTGATGGCTAAAAATAAAAGGATTAAAAACTGAAAATCCTCTTTTGTTCAAATATAAAAAACATAAATTTCTCAAAGCTATCAATGTTATTGCAAATTTCATCACAGGTTGCATTTCTGTGAATTTTTGAAGATTCAGTGTTTCATGTGTAATCATCAAAATTGACTATAACTGGAACTTTGTAATTTACTTATGAATCCATGGTTTTTTTTGGTTTCTTTATGAGTCATACCATTCTACATTGGTAATGAAAGGTTTAGAAAGATTAATTAAGAATTGTATTTTTAATAAATCTTTGAAGTTTTTACCTCATTTCTACATAGAATTGCAAATATCACTGTATGGCAGGTTGCTATGTGGTAAATCAATGGATACTAGTCCAAAAATGGTTTTAATTAATCTTTCAAGTTTTATACATTGAAAATAATTAAGAATTGACATGGCTACAGGAGTCTAAGTTGCTCTTCACCTCCTTGTCATGTCAAAATAGCAGGTTATTTGCAATTGTCTTACCATTTAATGAGAGTTGAACTTGGCAACTAGGTTCCCAAAAGGTTTTAGTTTACTAATTGGGCCAAGATCAGCTATGGAGCCAAGCTTTAGAGCTATCCACACCTCAGAGGCCTCAGAAGTTGGCTACCCTGGCTCTCTTTGATGTCTTTTGTCCACCTTAGCTATTTTCACATCAAAAATAGAAATTCAGGCTTCAGGACTGATATCCACTATGGGTCTATCAAAACTGTATTTACAAATACCATAATATTAAGTACCACAAACATGAATAACACTATTATTAGTGTATATGTAACATGGTATTTCTCATATTCCCATTTGTTTGGCATGAAATTGAGGAAAAAAAATTTCACAATTCTTTTATATGGTATTTATGATGTGTTATTGAAGTATTTTCCATTTTACCACCCCATAGAGCTAATATGAGCTTATTCACTATATGAAGCCACCCTAGATAAAATTTAGTGTAAAATCCAAATCTGGCCTTAAATCCATGGATTTACTTACTCAAAAAAACATTATTCATCTTTTCTGAAATAAAAAATGATGAAATTTAAATATATGCATGACTTATGGGTTATGCATAGTTCAGAATTTATGTTGGAGATAATTGTGGCCTATTTGGGTATGTAAAATATACCTCAAGGCCACATTCAAACCCACCAAAAAAAACAAATTGTACTAAAATTTTATTAATGATATTAAGAAGAAAAAGGCCCCAAAAGGGGTTAATTTCCAATGTCAAACCTCTTCACATTACTCAGATGAAGTAATATGAAGCATATTCATAGAAATATTCAGGCTTTTGGCCTTCTTTCATGACTAAATCTTCTCAAGAGCTTATCTGAGTCAGGTATTTCTAATTCTACCAGCCATTCATCTTCATGTACTGGTTTTCTATATCTGACAAGATATTATCTTTGTTTTTTGCCCCTAAGTCTCCTTTCTTTAGTGAATTTCTTTATCTTTTTATCTTCACTCTGTTCCACTGGTGGCACAGCTAAAGGAGTTAAGTTCCTCAAAGGAAACAATTATTTTTCAGCTTGTTGATAAGTTTTTATCAAGCTGACTGAAAAAGTGAGGTGTTTATTGTTTAATTAACCACTCAATTCCACTTGAACTGCATTGATTCCATGTAGGGCAACAATAAAAAAGATCCTAAATAAGAATCTTTGAGTTTCTTTGGGCCTTTGATATTATTAAAATTCAAGGTTGAAACTAGAACTAAGTTGCCTATTTTGAAGTCTGGTACTTTATTAATCTTTTCCCAATTCTATTTTTCATAGTCAAAAGCATAATTAATTCTTTGTTTTGCATGGTGTTTCACTTTATCAAGAACCATTTTAAATCTGGAATCTGTAGGATGGATTTCAAATAAGTATTTCCTCAGTGTGTTTGTTGGGAGTCTTGGATTCCATCCTTTTTACAACATAGCAGGAGTCTGACCTGTGGAAGAATGGACTGATGTCTTATATGCCCACTCCAATGCAGGTATTAAAATGCACCAGCCATGGATAAAGCCATCTGAGTCTTTGAGTTCTAATCCATAAGCACAGAATCTCCTGATCATGTCCTCCAAAGCTTGAGTCATCCTTTCTGATAGCCCATCAGTTTGAGGGTGATATGCTGTAGAAAATGATAACTTGGTCCCAAAGAATCTATGAAGATTGGTCCAAAGTGCAGATGTGAATTTGGGATCTCTGTCACTTATGATATTTTTAAATAACCCTGTATTAGAAATAACTCTATTCCATAGAAGAAGAGCTGTAGCTATAGCAGTGTCATCTTTATGAAATGGTAAGAATATGGGAGTTTTGCTATATCTTTCCACAATTACTAAGAAGGAATTATAAATTTTGTCACCACTTGGAGGGAGTGCTGTGACCCAATCACCATGAGCAAAGGGGCTACACCTGACAGCAGGTGTTGCATTTGGAATTTTGAATGGCAAATAGATTGGATTCAAGTTGGAAATAGGACAGAAATTTAATCAAGAAATAGAAGTTTTGGAATAAATTCAAGCTACATATGCAAGTCACAGATTATCAATTCAGTTGACTAAATTGCATTTCTTTGCTTGGCTTGTCAAAGCTCAATAATTGAACAAAATCTGATTCAAAGAATTGTTTCAATTTCCCCTTTGTTTTAATCTTCTTTATTTCTTGTTATCACTTCATTTACAAAAAACTCAACTTTTTTGGATCTTTCTTATAGATTTTCATATTTATATTTCAGTTTCAATATTAATTCTTTTACAAGCTCATTTATGAGAGCCCATAGATAAGTAATATTTCAATTGGAAACCTTTAATTTTCTAAGAATATTTACATAAATAAAAAAATTTCTTAGAGAATTCAGGCCTTTCTTCACATACAATCATCATGAAAAATACACCCTACCATCAAACTGTTTACTCTCAATTGAAAGGTATATTTTGTGAGAGTTTCCATCCCTTATTTTTCCTTTTTCAAAGGAAGAGTTTCATGAAAATTGAAACAATCTGTCAGTATTAATGGGTTCAAGTAATTTTAAGCAGAAGCTCACATAATTTAGTATATATTGAAACACTATACCCCATATTTCAACTCATCAACCCTTTGATAGGAGGATTTTGAGCTTATATATAGATTATATGAATACTCAAAGTGGAATATTGCACTTTAGCTTTGAAATTGGGAACCCTTTTGTTTTAAAACTTGTGGTGTAAAATAACATCTATTCCAATCTTCATATAAGCAATATTATCATTAAAAGAATTACAAATATTCATAATATGAAAAATTCATTTCTTCAATTTGTGATAGAATTAAATGATTTTCTTCATTTATACCAACCAAGATTCACTTTTTACATCATTTTGGAGAAATTACCAATCATCATTTAACCATCTATATCTAGTGAATTACTTCAATATGCGGAAAAACAAATCATTTGGGGTGTTATTTTAAGTAAGTTAGGGAAGTTTCTGCATAAAGAAATGAAACAAAGCTTGAATAACTCAAGTATTTTTGTGAATTTTGGAAAATTCAATATTCATGTATCTATATGGATATACCTTAATTTCACAAATTATTTGATCATTTAATAACATTCTATCAAGATATCTTGCTATTTAATGTATTTTTTTGATAATATCGACTGTATTCTATATTCTCTCTAGATTTTTACTTCAATTTCCTTGATATTAAACATATCTTCAAAAAATTCTAATATATGAAGAGCTCTCCTTGCACTGGAAAATTGAAAATTATATCTGATTTGGTTGTTTGATAAATTTAAGTATTCAACCATGGATTTTTGAATTCATCAAAACTGAAAAATCAAAAATCAATATCATCAAAACTAATCCAGAGAATAAATTTTAGATTTCTCTACAATTAGAATTCCTCAAATGTATGGGGGACACATTTATAGACATATTTTAATCATGTACTTTGGGCTAATATGAATTTCAAACAGCCATCCAGAAAGATAAAAAACATCAGATTTTTAAATGAATAAAACAATTGAATTAGTTACCCCCAAATGCTGGGAATGCTACATGATATTAAGGCACAAAAATTGGTAGAAGTTCTTTTTTTTGAAAAAAGTATTTATCAAAACACATCCTTAAAGCTTCTTGTAACATTTTGAAGCTGGTATTACTTTGAAGAATTTATAAAGACAAAAATAATGACATATTCAGAATAGAAAGGTTTAGAAAGTGTGGTTAGGCAAATTATATGTATAGCCCTTTCAAGTTTTTCTGAAAGATAATAGGAAGATATTTGTTGTTTTTATTTGATATTTATGTTTAATAAAAGAGATAAATGACTTATAAAATTAGAATTCAATACAGGGAGGCTACATAATTACGCTAGAAACCTTTTGGAATTGAGCATGATGTTGAACAGGAATCACTTCAGTGCCATGTCCACTAATAATCAAAAAAATGTCTGAATCATGTTTCAATTATTAGATTGTAGTTACAAAGAATTTCTAAAGGAATTGAAAATTATATTATTATTCTTTAATGATAATCTGTGAAAAGGTTCTATTCAGAAATTCTTAAGCCCAAGAATGAATGTTTTCTGCAAAAAAGGGATTAATTATTCAAATTAACCATGAACTATATGCTTTGATAAAAAAGACTATGGTAAAATTTTGCAAATAAATCTATTTGGAAATTTGATAAAATTCCTTTGCATATTTCAAAATTAAACTGTTATAATTAATCTTAATGTTAAAGATATTTGAACTGTGTTGGAGAAAAATCAAGTTTTTTGTTTTTTTGACATAATAATATGCTTTATGGGAAAACAGCTCTTGGAGATTAAGTGAACTGGTCTTTTCTTATTGAAGCAAAAGCATATTCTGATTTCTGAAAAATATCATTGGAATAATATTGAGTTCAATATATACTCCAATTGGTATTTCAAATATTTCTTTTTAACATAAATATCATGAAGATTTGTTTTTGAAAGAGCAAACAGAAACAAAAAAACCACCAAATCAAAGCATAGCTATTCAAAAAATTCGTCTTTGAATTCAAATTTTTGAACCCCAAATTGAAAACCAAAAAATTTGAATAATAAATTATGAAAAAAGGATCCATTTGAATTTTTCAACCTCCAAGTAAAAATTCAAAACAAAAATCTTGAATTTTAGTTGAAAAAATGATTTATGAATATAATTCATTAATTAAGAGAAGTTAAAAATGCTATTTGTGGCATCAAGCACAGCATAACAATGCCATAAACTGTATTAGTAGTATACTTATGGCATCAATAATGATCTAAAAAGGCCATTTATAGAATGAAAAGTGCCATAAATGGCATCAACAATGACACTTATGCTACTATCGGAATAAATAATGCCATTTATTCCATTTATGGAATTAACAATGGCATTTATGCCATTTATGAAACAAACAATGCCATGAATTGGGCTTTTCTCAAAACGGGTGGTTTTTTAGCTAAATTTTAATTAGAAAAAACCCCTTGTTTTTTTTCTAAATAATTGGATAATTTTACCAATTTATGGCAAGTTAAAATTAATTGAACTTAATTGAAATTAATTGAAATTAATTAAAATTAATTGAAATTAATTAAAATTAATTGAAATTAATTAACATTAATTGAAATTAATTAAAATTAATTGAAATTAATTAAAATTAATTGAAATTAATTAAAACTAATTGAAATTAATTAAAATTAATTGGAATTAATTAAAATTAATTGAAATTAATTAAAATTAATTGAAATTAATTAAAATTAATTGAAATTAATTAAAATTAATTGAAATTAATTAAAATTAATTGAAATTAATTAAAATTAATTGAAATTAATTAAAATTAATTGAAATTAATTAAAATTAATTGAAATTAATTAAAATTAATTGAAATTAATTAAAATTAATTGAAATTAATTAAAATTAATTGAAATTAATTAAAATTAATTGAAATTAATTAAAATTAATTGAAATTAATTAAAATTAATTGAAATTAATTAAAGTTAATTGAAATTAATTAAAATTAATTGAAATTAATTAAAATTAATTGAAATTAATTAAAATTAATTAAAATTAATTAAAATTAATTGAAATTAATTAAAATTAATTAAAATTAATTGAAATTAATTAAAATTAATTGAAATTAATTAAAGTTAATTGAAATTAATTAAAATTAATTGAAATTAATTAAAATTAATTGAAATTAATTAAAATTGATTGAAATTAATTAAAATTAATTGAAATTAATTAAAATTAATTGAAATTAATTAAAATTAATTGAAATTAATTAAAATTAATTAAAATTAATTAAAATTAATTGAAATTAGTTAAAATTAATTAAAATTAATTAAAATTAATTGAAATTAATTAAAATTAATTGAAATTAATTAAAATTAATTGAAATTAATTAAAATTAATTGAAATTAATTAAAATTAATTGAAATTAATTAAAATTAATTGAAATTAATTAAAATTAATTGAAATTAATTAAAATTAATTGAAATTAATTAAAATTAATTGAAATTAATTAAAATTAATTGAAATTAATTGAAATTAATTAAAATTAATTGAAATTAATTAAAATTAATTGAAATTAATTAAAATTAATTGAAATTAATTAAAATTAATTGAAATTAATTAAAATTAATTGAAATTAATTAAAATTAATTGAAATTAATTAAAATTAATTCAAATTAATTAAAATTAATTGAAATTAATTAAAATTAATTGAAATTAATTAAAATTAATTGAAATTAATTAAAATTAATTGAAATTAATTAAAATTAATTGAAATTAATTAAAATTAATTGAAATTAATTAAAATTAATTGAAATTAAGTAAAATTAATTAAAATTAATTGAAATTAATTAAAATTAATTGAAATTAATTAAAATTAATTGAAATTAATTAAAATTAATTGAAATTAATTAAAATTAATTGAAATTAATTAAAATTAATTGAAATTAATTAAAATTAATTGAAATTAATTAAAATTAATTGAAATTAATTAAAATTAATTGAAATTAATTAAAATTAATTAAAATTAATTGAAATTAATTAAAATTAATTGAAATTAATTAAAATTAATTGAAATTAATTAAAATTAATTGAAATTAATTAAAATTAATTGAAATTAATTAAAATTAATTGAAATTAATTAAAATTAATTGAAATTAATTAAAATTAATTGAAATTAATTAAAATTAATTGAAATTAATTAAAATTAATTGAAATTAATTAAAATTAATTGAAATTAATTAAAATTAATTGAAATTAATTAAAATTAATTGAAATTAATTAAAATTAATTGAAATTAATTAAAATTAATTAAAATTAATTGAAATTAATTAAAATTAATTGAAATTAATTAAAGTTAATTGAAATTAATTAAAATTAATTGAAATTAATTAAAATTAATTGAAATTAATTAAAATTAATTGAAATTAATTAAAATTAATTGAAATTAATTAAAATTAATTCAAATTAATTAAAATTAATTGAAATTAATTAAAATTAATTGAAATTAATTAAAATTAATTGAAATTAATTAAAATTAATTGAAATTAATTAAAATTAATTGAAATTAATTAAAATTAATTGAAATTAATTAAAATTAATTGAAATTAATTAAAATTAATTGAAATTAATTAAAATTAATTGAAATTAATTAAAATTAATTGAAATTAATTAAAATTAATTGAAATTAATTAAAATTAATTGAAATTAATTAAAATTAATTGAAATTAATTAAAATTAATTGAAATTAATTAAAATTAATTGAAATTAATTAAAATTAATTGAAATTAATTAAAATTAATTGAAATTAATTAAAATTAATTGAAATTAATTAAAATTAATTGAAATTAATTAAAATTAATTGAAATTAATTAAAATTAATTGAAATTAATTAAAATTAATTGAAATTAATTAAAATTAATTGAAATTAATTAAAATTAATTGAAATTAATTAAAATTAATTGAAATTAATTGAAATTAATTAAAATTAATTGAAATTAATTAAAATTAATTGAAATTAATTAAAATTAATTGAAATTAATTAAAATTAATTGAAATTAATTAAAATTAATTGAAATTAATTAAAATTAATTGAAATTAATTAAAATTAATTGAAATTAATTAAAATTAATTGAAATTAATTAAAATTAATTGAAATTAATTAAAATTAATTGAAATTAATTAAAATTAATTGAAATTAATTAAAATTAATTGAAATTAATTAAAATTAATTGAAATTAATTAAAATTAATTGAAATTAATTAAAATTAATTGAAATTAATTAAAATTAATTGAAATTAATTAAAATTAATTGAAATTAATTAAAATTAATTGAAATTAATTAAAATTAATTGAAATTAATTAAAATTAATTGAAATTAATTAAAATTAATTGAAATTAATTAAAATTAATTGAAATTAATTAAAATTAATTGAAATTAATTAAAATTAATTGAAATTAATTAAAATTAATTGAAATTAATTAAAATTAATTGAAATTAATTAAAATTAATTGAAATTAATTAAAATTAATTGAAATTAATTAAAATTAATTGAAATTAATTAAAATTAATTGAAATTAATTAAAATTAATTGAAATTAATTAAAATTAATTGAAATTAATTAAAATTAACTGAAATTAATTAAAATTAATTGAAATTAATTAAAATTAATTGAAATTAATTAAAATTAATTGAAATTAATTAAAATTAATTGAAATTAATTAAAATTAATTAAAATTAATTAAAATTAATTGAAATTAATTAAAATTAATTGAAATTAATTAAAATTAATTGAAATTAATTAAAATTAATTGAAATTAATTAAAATTAATTGAAATTAATTAAAATTAATTGAAATTAATTAAAGTTAATTGAAATTAATTAAAATTAATTGAAATTAATTAAAATTAATTGAAATTAATTAAAATTAATTGAAATTAATTAAAATTAATTGAAATTAATTAAAATTAATTGAAATTAATTAAAATTAATTCAAATTAATTAAAATTAATTGAAATTAATTAAAATTAATTGAAATTAATTAAAGTTAATTGAAATTAATTAAAATTAATTGAAATTAATTAAAATTAATTGAAATTAATTAAAATTAATTGAAATTAATTAAAATTAATTGAAATTAATTAAAATTAATTGAAATTAATTAAAATTAATTGAAATTAATTAAAATTAATTGAAATTAATTAAAATTAATTGAAATTAATTAAAATTAATTGAAATTAATTAAAATTAATTGAAATTAATTAAAATTAATTGAAATTAATTAAAATTAATTGAAATTAATTAAAATTAATTGAAATTAATTAAAATTAATTGAAATTAATTAAAATTAATTGAAATTAATTAAAATTAATTGAAATTAATTAAAATTAATTGAAATTAATTAAAATTAATTGAAATTAATTAAAATTAATTGAAATTAATTAAAATTAATTGAAATTAATTAAAATTAATTAAAATTAATTAAAATTAATTGAAATTAATTAAAATTAATTAAAATTAATTAAAATTAATTGAAATTAATTAAAATTAATTGAAATTAATTGAAATTAATTAAAATTAATTGAAATTAATTAAAATTAATTGAAATTAATTAAAATTAATTGAAATTAATTAAAATTAATTGAAATTAATTAAAATTAATTGAAATTAATTAAAATTAATTGAAATTAATTAAAATTAATTGAAATTAATTAAAATTAATTGAAATTAATTAAAATTAATTGAAATTAATTAAAATTAATTGAAATTAATTAAAATTAATTGAAATTAATTAAAATTAATTGAAATTAATTAAAATTAATTGAAATTAATTAAAATTAATTGAAATTAATTAAAATTAATTGAAATTAATTAAAGTTAATTGAAATTAATTAAAATTAATTGAAATTAATTAAAATTAATTGAAATTAATTAAAATTAATTGAAATTAATTAAAATTAATTCAAATTAATTAAAATTAATTGAAATTAATTAAAGTTAATTGAAATTAATTAAAATTAATTGAAATTAATTAAAATTAATTGAAATTAATTAAAATTAATTGAAATTAATTAAAATTAATTGAAATTAATTAAAATTAATTGAAATTAATTAAAATTAATTGAAATTAATTAAAATTAATTGAAATTAATTAAAATTAATTGAAATTAATTAAAATTAATTGAAATTAATTAAAATTAATTGAAATTAATTAAAATTAATTGAAATTAATTAAAATTAATTGAAATTAATTAAAATTAATTGAAATTAATTAAAATTAATTGAAATTAATTAAAATTAATTGAAATTAATTAAAATTAATTGAAATTAATTAAAATTAATTGAAATTAATTAAAATTAATTGAAATTAATTAAAATTAATTAAAATTAATTGAAATTAATTAAAATTAATTAAAATTAATTAAAATTAATTGAAATTAATTAAAATTAATTGAAATTAATTAAAATTAATTGAAATTAATTAAAATTAATTAAAATTAATTGAAATTAATTAAAACATTGAAATTAATTAAAATTAATTGAAATTAATTAAAATTAATTGAAATTAATTAAAATTAATTGAAATTAATTAAAATTAATTGAAATTAATTAAAATTAATTGAAATTAATTAAAATTAATTGAAATTAATTAAAATTAATTGAAATTAATTAAAATTAATTGAAATTAATTAAAATTAATTGAAATTAATTAAAATTAATTGAAATTAATTAAAATTAATTGAAATTAATTAAAATTAATTGAAATTAATTGAAATTAATTAAAATTAATTGAAATTAATTGAAATTAATTAAAATTATTTAAAATTAATTGAAAATTGATTCAAAATAATTTCAATTGAATTAATTGAAATAAAATTAATTTCAGTTAATTAAATAATTATTAATTTGACATGAATCAATTTGAATTCATTTCTTCAATTGGAATTGAATTAATTCAGATTCATTTAAATTGAGTTAAATTAAATTAATTTCAATTCAACTTAATCTGAATCAATTGAAAATCAATTGATTTAAAGTAACTCAATCAACATTATTTCAAATTGATACAAAGTCATTCCAAATATTAGTAATGAATTCAATTTGAATGAAATTTATTTGTATTAGTGCTATTTAATAAAAATACATTTTTGCACAAAAATAATGAGCTGTTTACATCATTTCCAAAGGAATCATCTTTTCAAGATAAATAGAGACTTTTATTGCTAACCAGAAGATCATTCAGCCTATCATTCAGGCAGTTATTAAAACACTTAAAGTATTTTATATCATAAATTGATTAATAATTTCAATGAACAATAAAAATAATTCGGAATCACATAGAAATAATTACTTAATTCAAAAAAGATTGAGAGTTATAAAAAGAAAAAATAAAAACAGAGGCAATATTATTGATAATTTTATGTCAAATAGAAATGATTATCATAACCATGAAGTCAGAGATCTCAAAGTCCCAATAATATTTAGCCATGATTTTCTTACAAGTCAAAATCAATTAGCTTTTCATAATTTCAAACGTTTTGGTGGAAATTGTTTTATTTTTGTTTACTCTTCCACAAAACACAATATTGTTTCCATTGTTACTTTCACCTTCTTTGAAGATGCATTAAATTTGGACTTGATTGTAGATCTTCAGAAGGTAGCACATTGGATGAAGAAGGCCTCTAGTGTGTATGGGAATATAACTGGTCATGGAACTCAAGGTGGAAAAATGGTTGCTGATGGATAGAGGAAATCTCAAGACAAAGAGGCATTTGGAAGATACAAACCCATCAAAATTGACCTCAAAGTCCCAGAGGATAGAGTCAAATATAATGAAATGAATGAGGAGGTAAAATAAATAGACTTATTTGTAGGAAACAGGTTTCAATTAATTGCAAATAAAGCTTTCGAAGAATTTCACAGACAATTGGAATCCATTGGGGCTAGTAGCTTTGGAGAAAAGATGCATTCCCAATTACCCACCTGATCCAGATGCTGAAGGTAGTGATGAGTTGGATGGTGAAGAAGTTGAGGTGATTCCTGATTCTGCTGGTCATCCATCCAATCCTTCTCCTTCCCAGCCTACTTCCAAGAGATTCCAAAGTCAAATCATCCCCAGTACCCCCAGAAATTTTCAACCCACTCTTTCTGCCTTTCCTAATCCCATTCCTCCTGCTTAACCACACTCTTCCCACACCAGGCCTGCCTTGAATCCAGAAGTAAGACCATCCCCCATTCAACAGCCCAGAAACTCAACCATAGTCACCTCACAACAACTCCAACCTGTGGCCAGTACCAGTAGAAGAAGAGAAGAAATTTCTCCCTTGCCATTTCCTGCCGCTCAAGTGTTTCAACGGAGGGATCAATGGAATATCTGAGTTACCAGAGAAGATCCAAATATGGTGAGTGAAAATCAGGATGCTGTGGCCAGGTTATTTAGCAGGGTTGATAGAAATATTAGGGAGGTGATTATTTATGCTAATGATAGGACTATTCCAGGGACTGCTTCTGAGGAGATGGCTGCAAAATTTGCCTGGTATTAGGATGAGTTGATTGATGATTTCCAGAAAACGTTTGATCATTTGGGTAGAAATAACTAGTTTCCTTCTCCTTGTTTGTGTTTGGTTTGACTTCTATCCCCACTCTTATAGCTACTAAGATAAAAATAAAAAATAATTGGAACCTCCCAATACATGATTTGGGAGGGGATGATGCTGCTTTAAGAAAGAAACAAGAAGAAATATACAAGTAAAGAAAAGAAAGGAAATGAGAGAAAATGAGAGTGAAGAAAAAGAAATAGAAAACTTCCTGAGGATGTCCTTCTTGTGGTGAGCTGCTTGATTTTGGCCAGAAATTGTCTGAAAGATAAAAACCAAGCATTTGATGCTCACAGAGTGGCCAAGGTGATGTTTTACAAGAAGTAGAACCCTCAGGGATGCATACCAGGAGATGGAACTTACTTTCATAACTTCCACTCCCCACTAAGAACCATAAGACAGATAGATTTTCCATAACTGACTTTGAAGTAATGAATTTCTTGAATAAATGTGATTGGCATAAGTTGGAAAAGAATAAAAAATAAAAGAAGAAGGAATTTGGCCATATCTTGAAGAAAGGTCCAAATTCAAAGGTATTGATGTTGCCAGGCCTTCTGGGTATGTCCAAAGAATTGACAAGTGCTCACAAAGTGGCCAAGGTGATGTTTACAACAACATTTGGTTAGAATACCCCCTTAAAGGTGCATGCCAGGAGAGGAACTTACTTTCATAACCTCTTCTCCCCACCAAGCGCCAGAAAATCAAACTCTTGAGGTAATTGGGCCAGGCTTGTCTGGATACAATGAATGGAAATCCTCAGCAAGGTCTGGTGAGCTGGTAAGGTTGGAAGCTGGTTCCCAAATTGTTCTTTCTGGGTCTTCACTGAATCCTTCCCACTCTACAAGATGCCATAATTTACCTCTTTTGAGTTTTGAGTCCAGAACCTGAGCCACTTCCCATTCTTCTTGCTCCTCCACTAGAGCTGGTGGTGGTGGCAATTGATTACAATTTGGGATGCTTGACTGCTTGACTGGTTCTAGTAATGACACATGGAATACAGGGTGAACTAACTTCCATTGCAAAGGCAACTTGAGGTGATAAGCATGACTTCCAATATTCTTAATGACTTCAAAGGGTCCAAGCCATCTTTCTGAAAGTTTCTTGGTGGGTCTTGTGGTCTTGATGTTCTTGGAAGCTAGCCATATGTTGTCCCAAGGTTGGAAATCAGGTGTAATTGACCTATTTCTATCTACATACTTCTTGAATCTCCTTATTGCTGACTCTAATTCTTCTTTGACAACTTGTTGTACTGATTGGAGTTTTGTTGATAACTTTCCAGAATGTGAGTCTTGACAAATATGGATTAAGTCAAAGCTGAGATTTCTTCCATAAATGGTGAAAAAAGGTGATTTCTTTGTTGATGAATGTTCTGAATTATTGTAGGAAAATTCAGCCAGAGGGATCCAGGTGTGCCAGTCATCTTGATGGTAACTGACATACATCATAAGATACTGTTCTGGAATCTGATTTACCCTCTCTGTCTGTCCATCTGTTTCAGGATGAAAGGAAGTTGAAAGATCTCTTGATATCTTGAGCTGCTGACAGAAATTGGTCCAGAATGATGAAACAAATAAAGATCCTCTATCACTGACAATACTGAATGGAAGTCCATGTTTGGAAAAGACATGGCTGAAAAAGATTTGGTCTAATTCCAGGGCAATGATTGCTCCATAAGCTGGAATGAAGATTGCCATTTTTTAGAATCTATTCACAACTACTAGAATTGAATAAAAGTTGTTGGATAGTGGCAATTGAGTTATGAAGTCCATTGATAAAGAATTCCAAGGACCAGATGGAATTTGAAGAGGCTTTAGTAATCCAAACTGCTTATGATGAATGTTCTTGTTTCTTGTACATTGCTGACATGAGGACACATAGTCCTTAACAAATTTATTCATTCCAGCCCACTAAAAATCCCTCTTGATGAGCTTGAGGGTCTTCTCCTGGACAGGATGGCCAGCCAATGGTGAGTCATGATGCTTTTGAATAATATTGAGTTAAATTTCTTCATTTCTTGGGTTACCACTCTATCTTTGAATAATGATAACTTGGCTTGATGTTCAAGAGAATAATCTGTAACTGATTCACCTCTTGCGATTTGCTTGAGTATTTCTTTATAGTCTTTGTCTTGCCATACTTCTTGTTTAATCTTGACAACTAGATCTGAGAATATTTCCACTTTGATTGAGAAGAATCTTGACTCTTGAATTCCATCTTGCTTAATTACTTGATGAAAATTCCAAGGATTCTTTCTGATGAAGTCCACCCCCCTCTCTTGGTACACATTGTCTCAATGTGACAAGGCATCTGGCAAAATGGCCAGCCTACTTGGGGGGTAAGTGATAGTGAAATGAAAATCAGAAAGAAATTCAGCCCAATGGGCCTAAAAACAAGTAAGAACTTTGAAAGACATGAAATACTGAAGATAAGAGTGGTCTGTCAAGACCTCAAAGGGATTGCAAAGAGAAAGTAGAAAAGCTCCGCAGCGCTTGAGAGCCCAAACTATGCCAAGGAGTTCCTTGTCATGAAGTTCATAGTTCAGCTCAGCTGGGAGAAGCTTGCAACTGTCAAATGCAATGGGATGCTTTCCTGATTCATTCACCTGACTCAGTACAGCACTCAAGGAATAATCAGAATCATCAGTCTCTACAATGGTTGGTAGAGAAGGATCAAAATGGGATAAGATCGGAGCAGTGGTGAATGCCTTTTTTGAGTTTTTGAAATTGACTAAGAGCTTCCTCATTGAATATAAAAGGGGAGTCTTTTTCAAGAAGATAAGTGAGAGCAGTGATTTTTTTGGAGTAATTTTTAATGAAACAACAATAGAAAGTGGAAAAGACAAGGAAAGATTGAAGAGCTTTGATGTTCTTGGGCTGAGGCCAATTGGGGATTTGCTGAACCTTTGAAGAATCCATCTTGAGGCCATCACTTGAAACAACATACCCCAAGTAATCCACACTTGAGGCATGGAATACACACTTGAAGGCTTTGGAAAACAAATTATTGTCCCTCAGTCTTTGGAGGACAGAGGCCACATGTTTGACATGTTCCTCCTAAGAACTGGAAAAGACAATAATATCATCTAGATAAACTACAACAAAAATATCCAATAAATCTGCAAATATATAATTCACAGGATTCTGGAAAGAAGCAGGAGCATTGGTAAGAACAAATGGCATAACCAAATACTCATAACTACCATATTTTGTTCTGAAGGCAGTTGAGTGCTCATCCCCCTTATTGATTCCCAGGAGATTATATGCACCACACAGATCTATCTTGGAGAGGATAGTGGAACCATTGAATATGGTGAGAATCTGGTTCATAGGAGGAACAGGATACCTGTTCTTCCTAGTGACAGAATTCAGTTTGCAGTAGTCAACACACAAACAAAGGCCTCCATCCTTTTCCTTGACAAAAAGGACAGGTGCTCCTGTTGAAGAGGAGCTTGGCTTTATGAAACCTTTCTCTACATTCTCTGAGATGTAGGCCCGCAGTGTTTGTGAATCTTGATTTCATAATGAGTATATAACACCAACTGGAGGTAGAAGACCCTCCAGTTTAATATGATGATCACAGGCATGGTGTGGAGGAAATTTCTCTGCTTTCACCTTGGAAAATACACCCAAATATTTCTGATAAGCAGGAGGGACTACCTTCAACACAGTTTCAATTTCTTCTGGCTCTTCCTCCTCATCCCACTGCTCCTCCAGGGAGGCATGAAAAGATAAGGGAGGAAGGTCCATATCTCCTTGAAAGAGATGAAGTGAAGATATAGCAACATCTTCTCCAACATCTTTTATCTCTTTGAAAACCTCATCTCTTGATCTAAGTAGTGACTGAGATGGAATGATGGAAGGCATATGGACAAAAGAAGGAAGGGAAGGTCCCTTAAGCTCACCAACCAGAGCAACACTGTTGACAGCAGTGGCCAAAGCATTACTAGCAGAAGAAATAATACCACTAGAATCCTTATGACTAGAATAATAGGTGATCAGTGCATTTTTCCAATCAATAATAGGATTGAAATGGTAGAGGAAATAATAGCCTAATATCAGGTCTTCTCCTTTGGGTGAATCTATGATAAAAAATTCCCATTCAAAGCTTGGGAAGGAAGGCAAATCAACTAGCCACTTGGTTTAATAGGTGATGAACAAGGCAGGGGATTCATTTGCATCCAGAATGAAAAGAGGAATCTTTTCAGGGAGCTCTGACATAGTCAATGAGTACTTGAGAACAAAATTCGTTGCAATAAAAGAGTTTGTAGCACCAGAATCAATGAGAATACTATAAAAAATATCAGAGACAGAAGAAAAAATAAGAAACTTAAAGATTTATTGACACTAGTATTCAGAGTGCACAATTGTGCTCTTGAAGGAAATAAGTGAGAACCGTTGAGTACATCATGATCCCCACTAAGGCCTTTCCCTGCTTGCTAGGGAAGCCTCTTGATGACCCAGGCTTGTTCTGAGGTCTCTTGAAGCATTTTTCAATTGGGTGCTTTCCACCACAATAAGTACACAACCCCTCTTTAATCCTCCTCTCCTTTTCAGAACCAATTAATTTATTGTCCTTATTGAGGAGAGCAGCATGAGGCTTGTCCTTTGAATATTGAAACTACTTTCCCTTCTTGTTCTTCTTCTGGTGAGGCCTTTTTGAAGATGAGTCTTGAGGAGGCCTTGAAGGATTGGACCCAGTAACAGGAGGCTTCTTTTCTTGATGACTACCCTTCTCCTTCTGTCTCTCATGGTACCTGGTATTTAATTTCAGAGTAATGTCCATGAGTTCTGGAAGAGTATCAAAGCTGCCATGGTAGGAAGCCAACTGGTCCAAAAGTCTTGATTCCAATCCTCTTCTATAAACATTAATGTAAGCTCCTTCTCCACAATCTCCAATTTTTGACATTAAGCTTCCTGAATCAGCAATGTACAAGGATACATGACCACTTTCCTTCATCCTCAAATTGTCCAAATCTTGTTCAGCTTTCCTGACTTCATTGGGATCACCAAACAGAGTAAATAATTTAACTTCAAATAACTGCCAATTATTGAGGAGGTAGGAAGGATCTTCATTGGAAATATGAGAGAGGTAGGGTTCAATCAATTTGCCAGCTCTACCAGTGAGAAAAGAAGTTTAGTACAGAACTTTATTCCTGTCAGAGAAAAAATTTGCTGGATTATTATGGAAAATCAACTGACAAGATGGGATAAATCCTCTCAATTTATTAGCTTGAGTACCATCAAAAGAATCAGTCGCCTTCATTTATGGAGTCTTGAATGCAGGGGCTTTGGAATTGTCCCTGGGGGCTGCTGCTTGAGAAAGGTGTCCCATAATAGTAGCCATTTTCTCCATGATCTTGAGGAGACTTGAATTAGGTTGAGAGACAAGAGATTGATTAGTAGGGGCTAGATTAGAACCCTGGGGTACCTCTGGAGCATTTGCCAACTCATCTGCCAATTCAGTTTCCCCAGAATCTTCCTCTTCAACAGACTCCTCCCCCTCTTCATCTTCAACTTCTCATAGTCTTGCTCTTGCACCTTCAGAAATTCCAGGATAACCACCCAACAGGCCAGAGAAAGATCTTTCTCTTCTTAATTTCATTCCCCCTTCTCTGGGGGGTGCTTCTCCTTCCATTTGTGGTCCTCTTTCCAAATTTGCACTCAGTTGATGAACTGATGGTGTGCAGTAAAGAGGAACCCTTGCTGAAGGAGTGAGAACAGCTGGATTTCTTTGAGATCTAGTATTCTTGGCTGGAGGGCTATTCTGAACTGGCATTTTTGGAAAATTAAGAATAAAAACTCGATGATACTTCACAAAAGGAATCGAAACTTGGCCAAATGAATAATAAATAAAATATTGATGCTCTTGAGGAATCAATAAACAGTCTTGAGGTGAAATAAATCAAGCGATTCAATCAATATCAACAATCAATTCAAATAAAATATCAATAATCTTGAAGAATTCAATAATCAATCAATCAATCAATGTCTTCAATGTCAATTCAATGTCTTGAGGAATAAATCAGTCAAATCAATATCTTCAGGAATCAAAATCAATCAAAAATCAAAAATAAATTCTTTAGGATAAGTCAGTTCTCTTGAGGAATTCAAAAGTCAATCAGTCCAATCCAAATAAAATCCTGAATTTCTGAATCCATAAGCCAAATGAATCCCAATCAATCAACCAATCAATAACTTCTGATAAGACCTGAATAAACAAATAAAGGGAAATTTGATTTGAGATAAAAATGAAGTGAAATGAGATGGTCAGCAATGATTAAGAAATGAAAGGATCAAATTTCATATGAATATAATGAATGAGATGAAAATTGATGAGAGAAAAGTCATAATAATGAGAAATCATAAGATCATAAAAGAGTCATAATTTGAGGAAGGAGAGTAATGAAGTTAAATGAATGAAAAGAAAAAATCAAATAGGAGTTAATTAATTTAATGTCACAGGGGCTTTTATAAGTGAAGAGGGCCTGGAACTCAGTAAACTGGGGCTTACTTATGAAGGGCTCAGGATATGGTAAGAAAGAATACACTTAGGAGTGTTATGGAATGAATTACTAAATAAAAGAATATAAGAAAAGAAGGAACAAATAATAAGAGTAAGAATAAAAGAGCCAACCACAAACAAGTCCAAGTCCACTGTTTCAACCTGTCAGAATGGAAAGAGAAGGGTTAATAAGGATATGGCCACCCAGCTCATACTGTACAAGCAAAGAAAGAAAAAGAAGGCTAAGACTAACTGAAAATCAAATAATTATAATACCCAAAATAAGGATAAGAATAATTATAAAATAATAAATATACTAAATTAATTAACTGGGGAAAAGTCCCCAGGGGGAGAAAGAGGGGCTGGTATATGTGAGAATCACCAGCCCTCATCCAGACAGAGAATTTTCATGAGAAGATTTGATGATTGAATTGAGTCTGGCCAATACAGGTCCTGTACAGCTGTACAGGATCTGTACAAGAGGATTGGTGGTATTGAGTGATCATACAGTTTGGGGATGGTGTATCCAAACTGTATTGGGTATTTCTAGCCTGTACAAGTATTGACAGGCTATATTGATGAACCAGACTGTATGCATGTTTCAGCAAGAAGATTGCTGAAATTGAATTCTGATACACCCAGTGGATTTGCTGGTCTGAGGTGTTTGAGTGGGTGTAAGTATGAATACCCTTACCCCTGATTAGTAGTTGCTACAGTCATCTGTGAGAAAGACACATTTCCCCAAAATTTCACTCAACATTCCACTAAAGCAAGGAGTATGATTGAAGAAAAGAAGAACAGGAATTAACTTGCCAAAAACCAAACAACATACCTCTTTCCATAACAACAGAAGAGCTGCCTGACAACTACCTAAATGACACCATCCCTAACTCAACAACACCTGGTAGACCAAGGTGGTAAATTAAACTTACCTCAAACAAACACCTAAGATGGCCTCAAAACACTTATAAAAATCAAATATTCTCCAAACTAAATGACAAGCAAATATGGTGAGCATCAATAATAGTCCTCAAACCCTAAAAACTGGAATGAGGCCATGAGTTCAATTGATTGGGAAGCATGGATAACAACTGCATTACAAAATGAATTAGATAACCTATACTCAAGGCAAGTTTCAGAAGAAACAAGCTTACCCAAAGACAAAAAAGCAGTTGGTTTTTCTGTAAGTTTCAATAGAATATTTGATCATAAAGGAAATCTAATCAAGAAGAAATTCAAACTCTGCACACAAGGGTTGTCTCAAAAATATGGAGTAGACTATGAAAGCATTTACTCACCAACAGGAAAATTCAGGTCGTTGAGATGTATGTTGACCATTGGTGCACTAAAAGACCTGAACATCCATCACATGGATGTAGTAGCAGAATTTCTGAACCCCAAATTAATTGATGAAATTTATATGAAGATTCCACCATTCATACCTAAATATCAAGAAGGAATAGTTTGGAAACTTAGAAAACCTTTATACAGACTGAAGAAAGCCTCAAGATATTGGTATCTTCACATTTCAAACTACCTCAAGTAAATCAAACTTAACTCAAGCGATTCAGATCCTTGCCTGTTTATCTCAACAGAGCCAGATTGGAAATGCTATTTACATATCCACATTGATGACCTAACGATTGTCTCAAACATTGTCAAACAACTCAAAAGGCTGATTGAAGTTTGATTTGCAATGGAGGACTTGGGTCCAGAAAGCTATATTTTAGAAATCGAGATCTATCATAACGGAATGGATAGAACACTGACAATTTCGCAAACAACATATGTCAAAAATCTCCTGGACAATTATCAAATGACAGATTTCCAACCAGTTTCAATGCCAATGATACTGAATTCAAGACTGCAAGAAGCCTCTGAGGAAGACAAGCATGAATTTCAAGAGCTGAATATTGACTACCGACAAGCAATAGGTAAGATAAGCTACCTCTAAGTTACCACCAGGGGAGACCTGGCATTCATTACATCTCAGCACTCTCAATTCCTCGAAAGCCCAGGGATCAAGCACTGGCAAGCTTTCGAGAACCTCCTACAATACCTCAAAGGAACAACATCTTTGGTCCTCACTTTAGGAGGTGACTCATCAAATCTTCGAACATTCAGTGATGCTGATTATGCTAACTGCAAGGATACAAGAAAATCTATAATGGGTTACATGACAATGATTGGCAACTCATGCATCAACTGGACAGGTAAAAAACAAAGTATGATATTGACATCTTCCTGTGAAGCTGAGTACAAAACCCAACTTGAAAGCGGAAAAGACCTTATCTGGACAGAAATACTACTTCAAGACTTAAAGATAAGCATAACTTACCCTCTGCAACTAAATGGTGACAACCAGGGTGCCGTTGCGCTCGCATAGAATCCTTAGGTAAATGAATGAACTAAGTGTTGAGAATTGGTGATCCTATCGAGGTTAGCTGAGAATTTACTTACCAACGAGACCGTAGCGCATCGGAACGAGAACTGTCTGACTTGATGAATACTGGCTTACCCATCTGCAATATCTAAGTCTTTAGGAATATAAATAGAGGCTCTGTTGTACATATTTACTTATCATCTTCATCTTCCTCATATCACATTATCATTTAATATCTTCCAAGATACATTAGAAAGAAATTGCTTGCATTACTTTCTATTCTTACTGATTAATATTACTATTACTAGTTTTTTGTAATCATAGCAATTTTTAATCGTCGTAACCTTAGCTCATTGCAGTAAGCACTTTGACACAATATTCCATTGGATCCAAGAAATGACGGCAAGGAAAAAGATTCATATCACATACATTCTGACACAACAGATGCCAGCTCATCATGATGGACTAACCATAGCTCGGCCGCGACCAGCACATGTGAGGTTTGTGAGAAGGTTAGGACTACTCATCACATGAGTGAGGGGGGGTCTTAGCAGGAAACGTTGTCTACAACGACTCATCTAGCACGCATAAGAAAATAGATAAATGCTGTCACAGACAGGCATTATGATTACCTCATTCCCCAATGGAAAGGGCTTGGTAACCACAATCATTGTAAACTAGATTATAAATAGAGTTGATGAGGCACTTACCAAATCCCCATCGACTCTTGTTCTCTTCTCACTTAACACCTTCAGGTGTGCTTCTCATTGCTGTCGTCGCCACCTAGTTTACTCATAAGGTATCAACATCCCTTACAAATTAGTTCAGCTTATACTTTTCACTCAAAATTTCGCAGTTTTTCCAAGTTCTTCTGTTGTTGAGCTGTACTGGGCCCCTTGAGTCTCACAATTTCTCAGCCCTAAGTATGAGTAGGTAAGCCCTTGGAGCCTCACAAAACTTGAAAAGGAGTGGCAACCATTCTTATGGGTGGCGTTTGTTGCCAGATGACTCAAATTGGGAAGCACTCACACTCACAACACACCATTTATACCTCCTAAAGACAAGCAAACCTCTAGAGCCACTTCAAAATGTTCAAGTCTCACTTTTTAACAGTTCATTTTCTTTTTAGTTTTATTAGGACGGTCTTTGCAACCGAAACTCAGATTTGTGATACTGAATTTTTACCTGTTCGTGGAGAGCGAACGCCCAAGTCTGTTTGTTAGTATGCTTTTTGAGCCTTGTCCAAAATTAAACCAACCAGGCTTCCAACAAGTTTTCGTATCTTACACTCACTCACATTTTGTCACACATTCTTACAGGGTGCGTGAACAAATCAAAGATCCGATTCAAATGCCTCAAGAATACCTGTCAAGCCCCCAAGGGATGTAAGCACTATTTCTAGCATTGCTCATATCATAATCTCTTCAGATAACGCTTCGGGATACTAATTTGAAAATCATCTAAAAGCGCTCTATTGGGCATTCTACTTTGCAAATTGCACATTTGAGCCCGCCTCGTGGTTAAACATGCCTTTTACTTGGCCCACCTCCTTTGACACTTATCCACCCAATAACATCAGTGGGTGCCAATATACCTTGAACTGACCCACAAGTCGCCTTCTAATGATAATTATCTTTTATTGAGCCAAATTCAGAGGTCTACACAGGCCAATACAGCGCAGAACGTCACGGAGTAAGATACAATATAACTTTCCCTTTCCATTGTGTTTGGAATGGTGAGAATGACCACAATGCCATCCGACCAAGTATGTGTTCAGATTGTCTAATGTGCTCTAACCGTATCCCAAAACAAACACTTTGCTCATAATAATCTATCAATCCCAAAAGAATGTGGCAGCTGCGTACCTGACAAAAAGCAACCTCCCCAGTAAAACTGACTCGTTGAATGATCATCGGATTTTCGATAGTCTCCATTATTATTAATATTTTTTTCTGGTATCAGCTTTTTTCTGCCGTACTTTGTCTTCATCATTTTGGTAGACCCAATACTCATCACATCTGTGATGAACGAACTCAACCTTTTCCGCTATAAAATTAATAGTCTCATGTTTCTAGCATTTGATTGTCTCCTCCTTTTGATTCAACTCATTTTCTCTTGGATTTTTGTTCTAGTTTATCTGAGTATTACTATATACTATTTCTATGCATTTAATATTAATTAGAGGAGCTTTAGCTAAAGCTCTCTTCTAAAATCAACATAACTTATGACGTATGTTTTGTTTTGAAACTTTATATAGAGAAAGATGCTAAGACCAAAAATTAAAAGCTGGGATGGATTACTTTATTGCTGCCAGAATTTGACAAATAATAAACCTAGTATTACCATATTCACTAATAATATTGATGAATTTTGATTTCTTATTGTAGGAAAACTAATATCTTCAAAGAAAGTTAAAGCAGTGAACCTTTCTCATCTTGAAAGCGAAGTAAAGAAGAGCTTGATATTAAATTTTTAATCTCTCATGCGGCTAAACAGCACCTCTCAAATTCCTGTTAATGTCTCTAGTTTAAATAACTTCTATCGAATTTTGCATCACTTAAGAAGTTAAAAAAGATACAAAATAAGCATGCTCGCTTGTTTTCTCCCAATCACTCCTCCTAGGTACAATAAAAGTAGCTAGTATGCCCGAGGGCTGGATGTGAAGTCCCAAGTCAGTCCAGACTCATAAGTTACTTTAGCCCCCACAAGCAAGGATTTGATTCTAAGAATCTGAATCCACATTTACTCTTCATAAAATTCTTACAGCTATCAAATGCATCCTTTTTTATATATGTAGGTGCTCATTTTTGAAAGCTTTCAAATGTGAGTATGGACTGACTTGGTACACCCCACCATCAACACCCTGTGAGGTTTAGATGAAATACAAAAGAGGAAGAGCTTCTCAAGAAGAAACCAAATGACATTAATTGAGAAGATCTGAATAAGACTGACCTGTGGGGTGAAACTTAAATACAAAAAAGAAAGAGATTTCCACAAATAGTGTCAAATAATTGGAACTAAAGAATTTTTTTTAACAAAATACTTGTGAATGAGAGAGAGAAAGATAACACAGTGATTTAAATACCTAAAGCTGAACAACAAGTTTAGAAAACAATGGTTTCAACAAAAAAAAGGTGGGAAGATAAGAATAGTGAGAGATAAGAAAGAATTCATATTTTAAAGAGAAATTACAAAAAAGGAAGGAAAAGTAAAATAGAAAGTCGAGAAGTTTATTAGGGAGAGACAAAGAAGAAAAAAAGATGATTAGTTTGGTTCTCAATTTCCCTCCTCTTCTTTTTCAAGGAGATGGTTTATATCTTGAGGTCCTATCTTAGGATCGAGGAGAAGATCTCTTGTAGATCCGCGGATTCTATGTGAATAAGCCAATGTAGGCAGTTAGTTAAGGTTTCTCTCTAGGCTAGGAGTAGTCAGTTTGGTTCTGAAATAGGAATCTTAGCATCAGAATGCTCAACATTCCCCCTTACTCCTAATCTCAAGATGTTCAGGATTTTCAGAGCGGGAAGGAGGTTTCCTTTACTGACAGATTTTGTCAGGAAGTCTGCCAGTATGTCAGTAGATGCTGTGTACTGGAGCTGAGTCACAGAAGATTACACGACTTCTTTGATTAAGTAAAATTGAATGTTGATGTGCTTCATCTGTTTGTTGTTGAGTTTGCAGTCGCCACTAGCAGTTTTGATGCAACTTTGATTGTCATCCCACATAGTGATTGGGTATCCACAATAAAAGAGTTGCGCTTCCTTGCACCATTGTTTTAGCCAAAGCAGTTCCGAAGTGAGATCACAGAGTGCTTCATATTCTGCCTCTGCTGTTGAGGTGGACATCAATGGTTTCTTGTGCATCTTCCACACCACTGGCCAGCTTTGGAAGGTAGTCAGGTAGCCAATGACCAAGCGACGTGTTTCTCAGCAATTTTCCAGTAAGCATCTCTCCAAGAAACAATGCCACTGTTACCTCCCCTTGGGTACCTTAGACCTACGTCTTGTGTACCCATGAGGTAGCACAAGACATGCAGGAAAGCTTGCCAGTGATGTATGCCAGGGATTTCAAGGTATTGAGAAAGGGTACTTACTGCAAATGAAAAGTCTGGGAATGTAGCGCTATTCAAGTAGCTAATGCTACCCACAGTGCTGTGGTAGTCAATCTTTAAGGATTTAAATTTTCCCTGTGCCTTGTGTGTTGCTGGATGAAGGTGTTCATTTGGCACAAGGGGTGTGGTGGCAGGCTTGAAGTCAACCATACCATATTTTTCAAGTAGGTATTCATAGAGATTTTTGATCAAGCTTGATAACTTGTTGCTTTGATTTAACTTTATCCCTAGCATTAGTTAAGCCATGCCAAGATATTTAATGTCAAATTTGTTGGAAATTTCTTCCTTGAATTCCTTGATTTCTTTTCAAAATAGTGCAATGTCATCCATGTGTAGATGCAGCCAGATGGGTGAACCCTGTTTCCTATGGAAGACACAGGGCTCCAGCATACATGCAGTGAAGCCTACCTGCTTGAGCCAATTTTTCAGGGACTGATACCAGGCCAATGGTGCTTGTCTCAGCCTGTAAATTTATTTGTTTAGCATGAGGAAGTATTTGTGCTTATTCAAGTACAGCCCTTGTGGTATGCTCAGATATGCTTCTTTAGATAAGGTGGCTCTCAGGAACACACTCCTCACGTCAATTTTGTGAAACTGAAGGTTTTTGGCAGCTGTATAAGCAATAATGGTACAAAGGGAGTCAAGCCTGCCCATTGGAGCATAGGTTTTGCCAAAGTCTATTCCCAACATCTGGCTGAAGCCTTGCACACATGGTCATGCTTTATATTCTTTAGTTTTTCTTGCAGGATTTCTCTCAATACTGAAGACCCATGTAGTACCTATCAGTTTGAAGTGCTCTTTTTGTTTGACTATGTCCCAGACCCCTAACTTGCGCATTTTTTCTAGCACCTTATTGATGGAAGAGACCTAAATATCTTTTTTTACAGACTTCAGGGCTCCTTTGTAAGTTTTTGAGGCATCAAATGCCGGAGTGATGTAGGCATTAGCTCTCCTCTAATATGGGAGTATGTTGGTGTTATTGATCTCTGAAAAGATAATGGTTGGGTCTCAGGCCCCAGTGATTTCAATGCATTTTGGAGGTGTAGGTTCATCAGGACAAGGAGCCTCCTCAGAGTGGGCTTCATCTACCATGTCTGCGGCGCACTCCTCAGCATGAATTTCATCTACCACATCTGAGAAGCTGTGTTCAGTATGGACTTCATCTACCACATCTGAGAGTCCTTCTTGAGCATTAGTCATGTGGGCTTCATCTACCACAGTTAACAACTTGTAATTTTCAAACTCTTGATTATCAGGGTGGGATTCATCTATCACCTCTAAAGGATATTCATGAATCTTGAGTCACATGTTGTCCTTGTTGCGTTTGTACTGCTTTGTCAGAAAAACATCTTCAATGAAGGTAAAATGTTTTGTGGTGATTACCTTGAGGTCTTTTAATCAGAGAGTGCAGTAGGAGGTGTTCAGGTTTCAGTAGCATAGTAGAATGCATTTTAATAACGTAGGAGCTAATTTCCAGGATTGATTACCCTTTAATTTTGAGATAAAAGCTTGGTATCCAAAGGTACGTAGGAAATTGATTTTTGGAGGCAGGCCATTCAAGAACTTATATGGGCAGCTGTTGCTTCTAGAAGCATTCGGGGTAAGGCTGGACAGGAAATCTTCAGTGTTGATTGCTTCTTCCCAGTTTTTGCATGGTAATTTACACCCTCCTAAAATGCACTTTGCCTTATCTAAGATTGTTCTGTTGGCCTTTTCCGCAAAGCCTCTGTGCTGAGGATTTTCTGGGGGTGAGAATATTTGGATGAAGCCATGTTTTTTTTCTAGTTGACTGAAGTCGTGGTGTAGGAACTCGCCTCCTCAATCAGACACCAACCTTTGTGATTTAAGGTCTTTTTGATTTTCCATAAAAGTCTTGTTGAGACAGAATGCTTCAAAGGTTTCCAATTTTTTCTTGATGAATTGTATGATTATAAAGGAAGTTTCTTGGTGAAAAATTATGAGGAAGTACCGGAATCCTGAGGCCAAATTTTGGCTAATCAGGCCCACCAGGTCCAGTGGAAGAGATACTTCTTTAAATTTATGTCGTTAAGCAAGTTTGTGTGCTTTGCTTAGGTGCCAAACAGTACTTAGAAAGCTTTCAAAAGTTAAGCCCATTAGTTTAATGGTGGCCAAGCCTTTGGTAGACATTGAGGGAGATAGTCAAAAGGGCTGTTGGCATGGTGTAATTGATGTGCATTAGATTTTTGATGATTTTTCCTTGAAGCAGAAATTTATTGATTGTTTTAAAGAAGAAGCTGTTGCAAGTGCGTTTGATGATAGCTTTCTCATTAAAAAGTGCCAGTAAGCTGATCGAGTTTCTTTTGATTTTGGGCATGTAGAGGAGGTTGGTTAATTTCAGGGATCTTCCTTTTCTTATGAGAGTAATAGTACCTTATCCAAGTGCTGAGAGAGTTCTGTTAGAGTAACCAGTGGAAAGAGGGATTCTTTCAGAGTTCGATAGAGATATGAAGAATCTTTATGGGTTGAACATATGGTGAGTGGCGCCACAGTCTTATAAAACTTGGTTGTTGATAGGTGGTTTTGAGGAGGTTGTTGGGGCCTTAGAGTCACATATTTTTTGCTTGTTTTCCTTTCTGGCAAGCATTAGGTGTGGGCTTTCTGCCCAACATTGCTCCTTTTTTGTGTCTAGTACTCTTCTCATTGTGTTTTGCATCAGCGCAGTAGTAAATACCTTTTTAAGGTTCATCTGTGATTGAGATCAAGTCAGAAGGGTGTGTTGTTGATTGGGTGTTTTTGGAGCTGGAAATGTGCAAGTAATCTTCTATACATGTTAAGAGTAGTTCTGGATTCTCGATTAGCTCTTTTTTTAAGGTCAATACTTCAATAAATTGGTGGAGCTTGGTGTCTCCTTCCAGTTTTCCGAGTAGTGAGTAGGAGAGTAATTCATTTGAGTTTTTATACTCAAGGAGTCAAGCTCAAGAAGGGGCTTTCTACAAGTGTTGATGTAGGATTGAAGGTTGCCATCGTGAAAGCACCTTTGCCAGTTCATTCATACACGACCTTGGTTCAGCGCTATAATGGATGGGTATTGGTTCTTGATTTTGGTCCACAATAGGTTTTCACTCTTGGTTGCTTTGGAGTCTATTACCTCCAAGAATACACGCTCTTCGATGCGGTTAGTGATGATATTGATAGCTTTTTAGTTTTCCTTTGTCCATTTGTTGGTTGCTGTGATGCTGGCGTCGTGAGGGATAATTTTTCACAAATGTCGAGTAAGTCTCTTGATCGCAAATGGATTTTCATTCCAATATGCCATTGACTGAAGTTGGTACCATTGAGGATAGGTATGCTCAAGTCTTTGGCTTCATAGTCTTTATTGCTCATGTTCTGAGTCTTATAGTCCACCATTCCTTTTTAAAAAGATAGAGACTGTAAATCTGCTGAATAATTGCAACTAAAGAATTTTTTTATCAACGAAATGCTTGCAAATGAGAGAGAGAGAGAGAGAGAAAACAGTTATTTAAGTACCCAAAGGTGGACGAAAATGTGAGATAAAGAAAAAAGTGGTTGTAAAAACAAAAAGGAAGGAAGATAAGAATAGTGAGAGATTAAAAAGAAGTAAGATTTTAAAGAGAAAGTCAAAAAAAGGAAGGAAAATTAAAATATAAATTGGAGAAGTTTATTAGGGAGAGACAAAGAAAAAAATATGATGAGTTTTGTTATCAATTTCCCTCCTCTGCTTTTTCAAGGAGGTGGTTTATATCTGTTGGAATAGTTCGGGTTATCACCCAGAACAAGGGTTAGGTTAATTACTTTCGGCTCCCTCTCTCTCCTTGCCTCCATCTTAGGCTCCCTCTCTCCTTGATAATCTATTTCCACGATTTCTCTCCTTTATCGTTCTTTTCCTTTCTCCTTAATTCATCACCATCTTTCAACAAGCCAGGGATGAATCTCCATGATAAAAGCAACCAACACCAGATACGACAAGAGCAAGAAACTTCAGTCCTCTCTCATAACTCAGAAGTTACTCACTTATAGTCTTCAGTCACTCAAGTCTTTCACACTCTCACCTAGAACACTAAGGAGGATCGTTACAGGTAATTATATATCAATTCACCACGTTGGTCTGATTGTTAATTGTGTTCTCCCTATAAATCAGTGTTAGAGGTGTCAGGCATAGTCTTCAGAAGAAAAAAAAAAAAACACGTATAATCTGTTGTCTAGTACTTTTACCATTAATCAGGTATTTATTCCACTGTCACAACACATAACTGTGTCTTTACTTATCTCTATGTTATTTTTTAGTTTGATCGTCTGATTACTCATATTGCTATACATACACGTTGAGCTGATAAAAGTATCTATTGTTAAAACAGCAGGTACTGTTGTTATCTCTCTCATATCTTGTTATCTCTATTGATTTACTCACTGAATTACGTTTTAGTTCTATCTGTTTATTACTGCTACTGGTTTTCATTAAGTTATTTAAGCAATAAAGATTGTTAAACTAAAACTCTTACATGGTAGCAAGAGTTAGTTGCAATTGTGCTTAATAGGAAACCAGAGTCAGAATAAAAAAATATCTAGTTGAGATGGAAAAAAACGATCAATCCTCCTCCGATGATGATGGTTATCAAACAAAAATCATCACTCTCAACCGTGAAAACTGGGTTCAGTGGAGCTGCCAGTTTGAAAACTTTCTTACAGGAAAAGGTCACGAAGATTTATTATCTCCTTCAACCTCAGAAGAAATAAAATCGTCGAAATTTAAAAAGAAAAACAGTAGTGCACTTGCACTGCTGTGGACATGTGTCAGTTCTGATTTCCATGGAATTCTCCTTTCCAACAAGGGCTCGTTCTATGACTCATGGAAAGCCTTGGGGGAAACATGTGGGAAGAACTCAATCGTAATCATGTGTGAAACTCTTTTTAAACTCATATCAATTCAATACGAACCAGGTTCCTCTCTGGAAAAACACATTGACCTTTTTCAAACAATATATTCGAGTTATAAATTAATAACCCATGAAGCAGAAGATAAAATGGAAATATCAACCACCATTGCAGCGGCTTTTTTTATTCGAAGCCTGAACCAAGACAAGGAACTCACAGGCCTTGTTCAGATGCTGTACGATATCAAGCCCTTTGAATTGACATCTGTCATGAATCGAGTGGCAGTTGAACACTCACGGCGAGGCCCTGCTCAAGAACAAGCACTAGCAGTGGATAAACAGAAACAACCTGATCAGTCAAAGCCACCAACTCGAGGAGTACATCGAGGAAGAGGCCGGGGAGCTGCCCGAGGTCGAGGAAAGGGAAAAACACACACAAACCCTAGAAATGAAGAAGACTCAATTAGACAACTTGAGCGGCTTGAAAAACTATTTGCTAAACTTGATGAAAAACAGAACAACAATGTCAATGTTGTCTCTGAAAACAGCAAGGATCCAGCCGCTACACCTCACTCATCTGATTCAGATGCCTATGTTCTGGAAGATGAAGTACTTAACATAGGATCTGGATTACAAGACCAAGTCTATCTTGACTCTGGAGCAGGACGATCTGTTGTGAATAACCTCTCTTTGCTGACTAATGTCATAAAAGTCAACAAACAAGTTAATACCTATTCCGATCCGGTGAAAATCACTCATCAAGGAACATTATCCTTCCGAGGAATTGACATCTCACCAGTGTACTACGCACCCAAAGGAAAGGTCAATCTACTCTCAGTGTCACAGGTCATTGACCATGGCCTCAAACCAGTTCTAAAAGGAAATTCATTCCTGATTATGCAAGGAAACCGCATTGTGGCTACATTTAACCGATCAGGAAATCTTTTTGCATCTAAGATTGTGTCTCAGTTTGCATACTCATTTGAGACCCCTACTATCAAACATGACTGGCACACCATCCTCGGACACCCTAGTGATACATACATTCAAGCATTAATTAATAACAAAGCTATTTCAGGACAATTTACATCCTCTAAAGAATGCCAGGTGTGTCTACATGCTAAGCTGAAAAGACTACCTCATTCACGATGCTTACCCACTGTCGATCGTCCTTTTGTTAAGATTCATGCGGATAGTCTTGAAGTCTCACCTCCTACTCGGCAGGGGCATCGCTATATCCTAGTGTTGATTGATGACTACAGTCGCTTCAATAGAATATATCTAATGAAAGAAAAAAGCCAAGCAGAAAAACTTATTCTGTCTTATTTTACTGAACTCAAAAACAAGCTTGATGTCATTCCTGGATACTTACATACTGATCGAGGAGGAGAGTTTGATTCCACCACTTTCAAAAATGCACTGGTTTCGCAAGGTGTCAGTCTTGAAAGAGGACCACCTCACTCTCCTCAAACTAATGGAGTGGCAGAACGCTTCAACCAAACCCTACTAACAAAAATTAGGTGTCTGCTGGCTCAATCTAATATCCCAATCTTCTACTGGAATGAGGCTGCTATGCATGCCTCTATTCTGTTGAATCATCTTCCTCATAAGTTTCTTGAGATGAGATCACCGAATGATATACTAATTAAAAAAGGGATGACTATTCAGCCAGTGTTCAGCCTAACTAAGATCATTCCTTTTGGAGTTAAGGTACTCATCAGGAAGGAGTTTCCGGCCAGTAAAATTAATCCAACCGGTCAAGCAATGAAGGCTTTGACATTCGAGCCATACTCTGATGCCCTTAGAGTCCTGGACACTGCCACAGGCAAGATCAAGGTGTCACGGGACTATGCCCAGCTTAAGTCTGAGACATCTATCATACTTCGGAAGAATACTTCTTTGTTACCTACATCAAAAAATCAAGTTAATGTTCCAACCATCCATCTTCCAACTCTTACAACATCAAATTCTCCCATTATCCAAGCATCTGACAGCTCAACAAATGAAGACAATCAGATAGTCAATCCTCCAGGGTCTCCTGAATCGCCAAGAGGCTATAAATATGTACCGTATTATGAAAAAGCTCCTCAGGATGTGTCCAGTAGGATCAGTACTGGAAATATTATTGAAGGAAGCCGACATAATTGACATCCTCCTGAACGTTTACTCCTGGCTGATGTCTTAACCTACAATCAGGCGCTATCTGATCCCACTGAAGTACAAGCATGGAGGACAGCAATGAAGCATGAATTTGACTCACTTACCACTCATAACACTGGTGAGCTCATTCCATATCCTAAAGATGGCTCAAAGGTCATTGGGGGTATGTGGTTACTCACCAGGAAAAAGAATGAATATGGAGAAGTTTATCGTCATAAAGCCAGATGGGTGGTACTTGGAAATCATCAAGAGCATATGCTTCATTACTATGACACCTGGGCATCAGTCGGACGGAATGAGACCTTCAAGGTTATGCTTGTAATGGTAGTAAATAAAGGCTTTATTCCATATCAATTCGACATTGAGACAGCTTTCCTCCATGGGGAAATGGATGCTAATGTCTATGTCAAACAGGTTAAAGGATTTGAGGTGCCTGGAAGGGAAGGATGGATTTGGAAACTGAAAAAATCACTCTATGGGACTAAGCAAGCCCCTCGGATGTGGCAGATGAAACTAGTTAAGGTACTCAGCGATCTTGGGCTATTTCGTTCAAGGTCCGATGACTCTCTATATGTCAATGAAAGAAAAACTCTTTTTCTTCATGTTCATGTAGATGATGGGTTTTTAATCAGTAAATCAGAAAAAGAAATTGCAAATTTCTTAAAAAATCTAAATGAAATACTTAAGCTGAAATCACAGAAGAAACCATCACAGCACCTAGGATACCGTCTAAAATGGTTGTCAGATGGGAGTGTTCAGTTAAGTCAGCAGGATCTAATTTCACAACTACTCAGAACACATGACATGGAAAACAGCCGAGGGGTAAAAACCCCATGTAATGGAAACTTCATGAAGGAACTGGAATCCATCAGAGAAGTGATCATGCTTACGGAGTATCAACAAGCAATAGGTACACTTAATTACATAGCCCAACACACTCGCCCCGACATCTCATACACTGTAAATGCACTGTCAAGGTATGCCACTCACCCAAACAACAGGCACTGGGTGGCACTTAAGCATCTCCTTCGTTACCTCAAGGGTACCCTTAGTCTGTCACTGTGTTTTAGTCAACACTGTAGCAGTGACCTGGGAGGCCTAGTAGGATGGGCTGATGCCGATTACGCTAATGATCGAATAGACAGGAAGTCAATCACAGGCAACCTGATCACTTACTGCGGAAATCCAATATCATGGCTCAGTAAGAAGCAGTCTATTGTTGCTCAATCAACAACAGAAGCTGAATTTATATCCATGAATGTCTGCTTAAAACAACTGCGATGGATGTCCTTTCTCCTTAACGATCTGGGTCTTCACTCGGATAAGCCAGTCATTTGCAATGATAACTCTGGAGCAGTAACCATCTCCAAGCAGGCAAGCCTCAATCCTAACACAAAGCACATTGAGATTCGATATCAATATGTACGAGACATGCTACTTAAAAAGCTCATTGATGTTAGACAAGTTGGTACAACTGAAATGATTGCTGACGTGCTCACAAAGCCTCTTGGAACACTAAAAATTACTGAGTCACTAAGACAATTGCACCTCAAGAATTAAGGAGGAGTGTTGGAATAGTTCGGGTTATCACCCAGAACAAGGGTTAGGTTAATTACTTTCGGCTCCCTCTCTCTCCTTGCCTCCATCTTAGGCTCCCTCTCTCCTTGATAATCTATTTCCACGATTTCTCTCCTTTATTGTTCTTTTCCTTTCTCCTTAATTCATCACCATCTTTCAACAAGCCAGGGATGAATCTCCATGATAAAAGCAACCAACACCAGATACGACAAGAGCAAGAAACTTCAGTCCTCTCTCATAACTCAGAAGTTACTCACTTATAGTCTTCAGTCACTCAAGTCTTTCACACTCTCACCTAGAACACTAAGGAGGATCGTTACAGGTAATTATATATCAATTCACCACGTTGGTCTGATTGTTAATTGTGTTCTCCCTATAAATCAGTGTTAGAGGTGTCAGGCATAGTCTTCAGAAGAAAAAAAAAAAAAAAACACGTATAATCTGTTGTCTAGTACTTTTACCATTAATCAGGTATTTATTCCACTGTCACAACACATAACTGTGTCTTTACTTATCTCTATGTTATTTTTTAGTTTGATCGTCTGATTACTCATATTGCTATACATACACGTTGAGCTGATAAAAGTATCTATTGTTAAAACAGCAGGTACTGTTGTTATCTCTCTCATATCTTGTTATCTCTATTGATTTACTCACTGAATTACGTTTTAGTTCTATCTGTTTATTACTGCTACTGGTTTTCCTTGAGTTATTTAAGCAATAAAGATTGTTAAACTAAAACTCTTACAATATCTTGAGGTCCTATCATAGGACCGAGGAGAAGATCTCCTGTAGATCCGTGGATTCTATGGGAATACGCCAACATAGGAAGTTATTCAAGGTTTTTCTCTAGGATAGGAGATTTTGGGATAGGAGTAGTCAGTGTGGTTCTGACCTAGGACCGTGAGCTTCAGAATATTCAACAAATAGATGGGGAAGAAGACTTGAGCAAAATAGTAGATTTATATTTATGCCTTTTGGCTTCTCTTTTCTCCATCTTAGTGTCAAGTTAAAAGTGGCATTTCAAAATCACAGTAATTTCTAAGAAAAATAAACTATACCTAAATATAGACAGATATAAAAGTAATTACAACATAAAGGATACTTTTGAGAGAAAGATACCTTCTGGATCATGAGAGAAATAGGCCGCTACAATAGAGAGTATTTTTTATTTTTATCTTGACACACCCCCATTTTTTATCAAGAAATGAAAGTTTTTTAACCACAAAATGTTTGTAGCTTGAGACGTACCAAACTTTGCGTGCACATATCTGCCCAAATTTCTTCAGAGAGGATCTCATTGAATGTTATTTTTTCAGTCAGTATCAAGTCTCTAATCTAGGTACTTCGGATTTTTAAGTGTATTTTACGATTCTCACACAAGGGATTCTTGCATAATGCAATGGCCCGTTGATTTTCGGGCCAAGGTTTTCTGCTAAAAGTACTGTTCAGCTCTGTAAATGATACTTTCAACCACAATAAGTCTGGCAATAACTCTGAGGTAGTCCTTAGCTCCACTTAAGTAGTGGACAAGGCTAAAATAGGTTGCTTTTTTTTTCCAACAAATTAGTCCTACAAAGGGAATTTTGTACTGTGAAAAGGTGCAATGGGTAATTGTTAATAATCTTAAAATTGATATATTAATTGTAAAAACAGTAGCCAATAATAGTAAAACAAATATTAAATAAAAATTATCACACCCAATTACAATCAAAATGATGGAGCATATATACTTTATTGAAAATTAAGAAATATACCTAATATATAATAAGAAAACCAAATTGTATTCAGCACTCTATACCAGGAAACTTTGGTAGTTAGTTAGAAATCGTCATATGAACACAGAAATAAATTTATACCTATAATCCTCCAGAGACGCTTGTACAAGTATCAGTTTAATTATTATGTAAGCTAATGGATCTTAAATTACCATATTACGAAGATTAATCAGACAATTTAACTCTCATCTAATTTTAATAGAAATTTTATATTAGTTTTGTTTACAAACACAAAAAATAGTTATATTTCCACAATTCCCTGTTAGAAATCAAATAAGAGAGGAATATGCCTTTCCTGTAACATATATCTCATTAAAAAACCTATTTTCAATATCATATTGTCTATCAGTTATTAATTTTCTACCACTAGTCTAGTAGTGATAACACCCTTCCAATCCTTTGCGGTTTCTTCTCCTGACTCTGTACCAAGGTTTTCAAACCGCTCTTTTCCCCAAAAAGATGATTCTTTTCTTTTACTTGATAGCCTCTCCTCACCTTTATTTCCTAAAATAATGTTTTTTGAATTTCTTTCTTCATTTCAACTTCTTTAAGGCTCACTTCTGTCTTTCCTGTGCCTTTCTCAGTTATTGAATAAGACTCACTAGCCTTTCTCTTGAAGTTTGCCATCTACTTTTTACTTCTTTGTTTCTCTCTGTCATAAAATATGAATCATCTTGTGTGAATTTCTTTCTTTTATGTACCTTTTTTCAGGCTTTCTGATTTCTCTCCTGTCCCTTGCTCACTGAGTGTCTAAGACTTACTAGTACTGCTTTTGAGTTTTCATTTGCTGTCTTCTATTATGTTATGAGACCAGTGCTCTGGCGTACAAGTTTCAGCAGAAAGAATGAAACTTTTGTTGATTTTAACATTGATCTCATTGAAAAATTCAAGTTAAATGGCTCCAGCTTCCTGGACTGGAAAATCAGGATTAAATATATTGTGAGAATGAATAAACTTGACTAAGTAGTCCTTGGAACCAAAGATACTTCTGTCAATTCTGAATCAAACAAGATAGATCCTCAAGGAAAAGAAATAGCCTTTGATATTATTTGTATTAATTTTGACGTTAAGATTTCCGCATAATTCTCAGCAGAAGCCAATGATGATATTGTCCTTCTATGGTCGAGCATTGAAAATATTCATCTACATAAATCAATACAAAATCAGACAATATACCTGAACAGGATCTTTTCAAAATACTTACCAAGAACAAGACTGGAATATTTGTTGAGAAAACTCCTTGAAAATACCTGACAATTTTTGTAGCTCAATTGATGATGAAAATACTAGACATTCCCTTCTCCTATACTCTGTAGTCGCAATTTAGGAAATAATAAACCTACCTAACGACTTCAGAACAATCAGAGAACTTCTTCTCAAAAAATGCAAAATTGAAAAGAAAACTCCTTCACTTAAAGACACAATAGAAGAACTCAGATCTTTATTTCAACGCATGGAGTAAAAACCTTAAGTCTCAAAAGCTTTAGCTGCTCAAAGAATATAAAATATCCCAAGAAATCAACACTGCAGAAATACCTATCACGATCCTCATGCAAAACACTGTGAAGAAGATTTCCAGAAACTCCATCCAGAGAAAGAGCTAAAGAACAACAAAAAACAGCTAAGGATCTCTTAGTAGTAAAGCCATCTTCCGGATGCTCTAACGTTGTTTTGGACTCAGGAACAACCACCTCAATTTTCAATCATCTAAGATACTTTCAAAAAATTACTGAGAACTGAGGAAATTGAGCTTTCCAATGGATCAATCATTGAAGCCCGAGGAACTGAGGCTATTTGTCTAGAATTTAAAAGCATCATGCTCACCTATGAAAATTTACCGTAAATCCCAATATTATCCACCAAACCTATCCAAATGGCGACCTTAATCAAAACAAATCACTCAATTTTTTGACTAAATAGTGAAGAATTCCAAGTACTAGATCATCAAAGCCAGAAAGTCATCAGTGTTTATCTTTCCCTTGTTAGCTTTGTTTTCCACTACAGCCACTCAAAAGCTTTTCTAATAAGAGCAGCTCCGAAACACATCCTTACCCTTCATCAATATTCTGGACATTGATGTATTGAATAATTTAAAAAAATATTACAAAAAAACAATACCAAAGTATGATTTCCTCACCTGCACCACTTTCAAAAAGACAAAGACTCCATTCCAAGTAAGATTTCGAAAATCCACCTGAAAGTTAGAATTCCTTTACATGGATCTCTTTAGCCCAATTTCACCACCCCCTGGGTGCATGTCTCAATACCCCATCAAAATTCTAGACAGTTTCTCCCAATATCTTTGGATTTTTTTTGAAAAATAAATCTGAAGTTAATGATCTTCTCAAAGAGCACATTCTGAGAATCTAAAGTCAATAAAACTGTAAGGTTTGACTATGAAACAATAAGTAAAAATTACTAATATCTTACTTATTGTACTCTGAATTTCCCATTTAAAATGAATAATAAGATTAAAAATAATTTTCATAATTCTACCATAAAAATATCTATATTATTCAAAGAAATGAAGTGATATAATAAGATAAATATATCAATATTCAATAATTAATATATTTATGGAAATTTATTATTGTTGCACACAAATAAGAAATGCATAAAGAAATATTTTTCAATAATAAAAAACGATTTATAAAAATACTATTATTAATATTAAAGCTATATATTAATGTAAATACTGTCAGCCTGTGGCTCAAACCCAGAGCACAAGCATGACAGCCAAATACCATAAATCAATGGTATAGCCAAGATACCACAAAAACAAGAAGCTAAGCCAAATCAGCTGAAAAGATATCAAAAGAAAGAGGAAACTCACCTCTTTCCAAATATACAAGTCCCATCATCATAGGACAAAGAATAACAAAGTTATACCTGCTCAAAGTTGTTGCTGAGCATAAACCTTAATTTTCACCTCTCATCTGGAATACAGAGTAATAGGCTTAACCTTGTCAAATGGGTATTCAAAATGAAGCTCTAAGTCAGGGATATTCAATGGTACCAGCCAAACGTAGCTAGCACCAGTATCACAGAGGGTATGGTCAAATTCAGGCCAAATAAGGGTGAATGAAATATTCACCTCCCATCTAACATCTACAGTTTTAATGTGAAATAACTAAAGTGGCGTCTTTTGGAAATAGAACAATCAGGGATATCTGATGGTGCCATTCATTTCCACATATCTTATCTAGAACGAATGTTATAAGAGAAAACAAGCCCAAGACAGCTTTTTGCCTAAAACACACACATGTACAAAACTCTTGTACATAGCATGACTTTGCCATATTGAATGATACCCAAATCAAATGATGTACCATTGTGTAGACCGCATACAGGGCTACAAACTGAACCAATTTTGAGGTTGATATCTCAAAAACTGACAAATTTATGGCTGTTTTAAGGTCAAAATCCCACAGTTGGGTCAATAGAGTCTTACCATGGGATAATATCCCACAACCATGATTATGAGGTGTCAAACAGATGAAGAAGCTTGTTTTTACTTAAATACCTCATATTTCATTCAATACTGGGGTCCCATACAGGTTCTGTACAGCATTCTACACATCATACATGTCAGAATCAGGCTGTGTGGTCCCCAGATGAAAATCTTCACCCTGTATTGGTGAAAACTTCCCAGATGTGGTTTCAAAACCACATCTGAGCCCAATACAGGCTACACAGGCCTTTTGCAAACCACAAGCCTGTCCTTGAGAGTGAAAAATCTTCATTCCCTCTGTGTGAAAAGCTCTAGCAGCCTTTTTACCCCATTTCAGGATAAAAGGAGGCCTTTTCACTGCCAGAAAAGGAATCCCATCCTTCTCTTGAATTCCTACGTAGAACAGCTTTCAAAAACAGTTATACTCTTGGAAAATAATCAGGTTATACTATAAACCTTAGTATTGGAGTCTTTATTAATGTTACCCAACAGGTAAAGCTGCATGCAGGGCTTTCAGCAGCACTCACCACCACTAATTCACATTAGTAAAGCCCTTTTAATTTATAATTAAACCTTTCTTAATAATTTTTATCCATGTCACAGTCATATTTAAAGCTTTAAATAGATTTATTACTTCTTTATCATAGACTCATCCTGACATTTTGGGGGTCTGGCCATGTTTTTTTGACCTTTTTGTACCTTACAAGTGAGGTTTTTACTTATTTTCTTATATTCTGACACATTTTTTTATCTTTCTGGGAGCAATTCCTTGAAAAGCTATATAAAAAATATCTAATATATATATATATTTGGTATATGTTATATACCACCTTTTTTTAACCAAGCATTGGCATGGTTGATTATACTCACCACAACAACACTTATTGTTGGCATGTTTTACATATAAAAACACTTTAAGCCATCAATAAAGTACTTTTTCTAATTAATATAAGGACATCTCTTACTGTAAAACCAACAGCTGAGGCGTGGTTGAGTGTATTGCTGATTCAATTACACTCTTATATACCATTATTATCAGATTACACTTGCTAATTACAAGTTATTATGTGGGATACAGGCATACAAACAGTGTCCCAGATATCTGTAAGCTGTATTTCTGAGGTGAAATTGTTAATTAAATCACACTGTCATTATACAAGGGCATATTGTAGTGACATACAAGCCCAGAGGCCATTCTTAGACGTGCAAACAGCATTTTAAGAAGTCTTAACTGACATCAAGCCCTTTTTCCTGTCTGATTCAGTGGAAGAAAACTACATCCCACTAGGAATTCAGTCACAGGCCAACACACCAGTCCCAGCCTTGGAACCAGAGGGCAGTAAGGGCAAAGGAAAGAGGCATAGTGAAGGTCTTATTACGCCAAAAAAAGTGGACACCCATTGCCACTCAGAGGAATCAAAAACCATGAAGCTCTGCGTCAATACAAGGTAAGCCAACCTTAACCATTTGTACAGGGAAAATTACCATAATTAACTCAATTGTAACCTCTAAAGGTAAATTGCCAAAATCAGCAGACAACAAATTTGTACAAGGCACAGTAAAAGGTAAATACCCTAAGAACATAAAGTTTTTGACTTCTTGCAAACACTGATATGTCACCTGTACACCTCAGAAACCTTTTCTTCCAAAGGAAACAACCAGAGGACAGAGAAGGCTTGTTCAGAACCAGAGGACCTTGAAGAGGACACCTTGGACACAGTGGTGGATGGCAAGACACTGAGGGAAATCATACCCCCTCTGCCATTCATCTTCCAATTCAACAGGAACCTCAAACCAGAGGACTGGAAAGATATGGATCAAGTTCTTCAGCTCCACCAACTCCTCAAATATTTCTTTCTATGGAGCATGGACAACAAGAGGTTCAACCTGGCATCCCACTGGGAAGAACTTGGAGCAATTTTCCAGAAGATTTGTCTCAAAGAGATAGACTTCAGAGACCTTATGGTAATCACCAAAGGTTGGAATCCCACCAGGCATTTCAGACTCCTGGAGGTGAGGGAAAACAGGATAAGGGAGAATCAAGCCACTATCCAAGCTATAGAAGAACAGCTAACCCAGACAGGGCATACTCAGATTCCTTCAGGCTCACAAGGAGCAGGCCAAATCAGCTCTCTGGTGGCTTCAAACCATTCAGAAACCAACAGATCAGTGGACAAGAGTCACCATTCTTCACAATCCCAGGAAGTTTCCAGGGGAAGACAAGGATACAAGGGCAAAAACAAGACCACCTTCAGCCAGAGGAAGAAAGAGTCAGACCCAATAATCCAGAAGCTGTTGGATTTGGTGAAAGAAGTGCACAAGAACCAGAAGTAGTTGTAAATAACTCTAGAATAAGTAGTCCTATTAATAGAAATATTACCCCCACTCAGATTAAACATAATGTTGACACACCTGAGAGTAACCTAAATAGTGATGCACTGTGGTTACAAATGTCCCAATTTTCTGAGAAAGCTCAATAGCAGTTTACAGAACTCCAAGCAAGCCATGAGAGGATGAAAACATTAACAGCCTCCATGGACAAAATTATCAAAACTCTTCAGAGGGACATTCCCGATTGGGCAAAGCCTCTGAAGAAACCAACAAAAGACTGAATCTAGTCTTTGAAGAACAACACCACAGTAAAAGGGAAAGGGATTTTCTGCATCAAGACATAAACAAACTGTTTAATGTCTACCATAGCATGAAGCCCCAACCCCAAGGCCATGTTATAGATAATCCATATCATCAGGATGACATCAAACCAGATTCCATGCTGATGAATAAGGAAAGATCTCCATCACAACACTAGGATGGAGATAATATGTCTTATTAAGAAAAGGAAGCCTTGAAACAGCTTCCTGAGGCCTCCAGCTGGCCCAAATTTCCTGGAACTGGAGAATATGATCATATGGAACTCATAGACTATATTGATGGACTCTTCATTGATGTACCAAGAATACCAGACTACTGGATTACTGCTAGACTTAATACAGCATTTAAAGGACATGCTAGTATATGGTACACAGAAATGAAAGAAATCCATGGCAGAAGAAACTGGCCATGATGGAAGAGTCAAATCATCCAAAGGACAGCAATGGTACTTCAATAGGGCAGAAGGCCATGTCATTTGAATATGAAAAATACTCTGTGGACAAAGATACATATGAGTGCTGTCTCAGACAGTCTGAAAGACTTAAAGCCATTGACCCTTAAATGAACATCCAGATGAGGAATCACAAACTCCTGACACAAATGCCGGGAGAACTATAACATGAGGTAAAATTCAGATGCAACTACAATTGCACTCTAGATGACATTGGAAATACCTTACAAGATGTAAGGAAAAGAACTAACATAGGAAAATACACCCCATATAAAAGAAGTGATTTCAAAGAGAAACAGCCTTTCAGGGTGGAGTTTAAAGACAAACCCAGAGAAAGAGTGGAAGAAGTGGAAAAGAAGAAAAATTCCTGTCACAAATGTGGTTCAACAGACCACTATGCCAACAACTGTCCAAAGGAAAATAAAAAAGTCTATGCAATTGAGAAAGTCCCAGAGGAGGAATCCCCAACAGAGGATTCTGACTCAGAATCTATGGGTGATGCCATCAGAGAACAATCTGATGATGACCAAGAACCAAGAGAAGAATTCCTGGTGGAATACCAAGAGAACACACCACTGGAAATCCAAGACATACAGTTGGAAGCAGGAATGCCACAAGATACTGCCAATAAAAACTTGTGCAAACACACACAAGATGCACAAACATTCCTGGTTACACCAACCAAAGGAGTGGCATACATACATGGAAAAGCCACCAAAATGACTATTTGTATTGACAATGCTCAACATCCATTGATCATTGACAGTGGAGCACACTGCTCCATAGTGGCCAGAAATTATCTGGATAACCACTTCCCAAATTGGGAAAACCAGCTCTTGTCAACCAAGGCAAAGAACTTCAAAAATGCTTCAGGGAAGATGACTTCCATTGGAAAAATTATCAAAGAGATAATTATACCCCACAGGAAGGGTAATATCAGACTCAATACAGAGTTTGTAGTGCTTGATCATTCCCACATCCAAGGGTTCTTACTGGGCACAGATTACCAGATTATGTATGGCATTGACATTTACAATAGTAAAAACGGGTACATTACCATTGGTACCAAAAAGAAAAAAGAAATTCTCACTTGATATATCCCAATTATCTGCCCAAGATCCACTGGAAGAACTACTGAATGAATTCAGAGAGGGACAGTTTGGCACTACCCTCACCAGTAAAGAGAAACTAAGTTTACTAAAAATGCTGAGAAAGAATAGACCAGCATTTACCATTGGTGAAGAACCATTAGGCAAGATAAGAGGCCATGATATAGAACTATATCTGGATGTGGAAGGACCTTATACACCCATGCTCAGGAGACCTCCTTACCCAGGAGCGAAATTGAAAAACATAACAATGAACTCCTGGACATGGATGTCATCAGAAAGTTTGGACAAAATGAAATAGTTGAAATTAAAACTGCTGTCCTAATCACCTGGCATGATGGCAAGTCTAGGCTGTGGGGAGATTTCAGAGCTGTGAATAACTACACCAAAGCTGACAGGTACCCTATACCCAGGATACCTCATGCATTAGACAAAGTGGCAAAAGCCAAATACATAACAAAAATGGATTGTATGAAAGGCTTCCACCAGAATGGAGTTAAACCAAACTCCATGAAATTACTCAGAATCATATGCCATATGGGCATATATGAGTATACCAGGATGCCATTTGGAATCACAAAATCCACCAGCCCACTTCCAAAGCATGATGGACACCATATTCCAGGAAGAAATACTGTAAGGCTGGATGGCAGTATATATTGATGACATCATTATATACTCAGAAACATGGGAAGACCATGTGAAATACATAGACAGAGTACTAAGTAAATGAAAACCCATAAATCTGAAACTTTCACTTAAAAAGTGCAATTTTGGCCAACAAGAGCTACTAGCTCTAGGACATAAAGTCTCAGGCCTTAGTCTGGCAATTGACCAGAGCAAAGTAGCAGCAGTACTGAAAAAACCAGTACCAAGAAACATCAAAGAGATGCAATCTTTCCTTGGGGTTGCTAGCTACTATAGAAACCACATAAAACGTTTCTCCCACATAACTAGTAGTTTATACAAGTTATGTTCAAAAGATGTAGTTTTTGAAATTACCAAGGAAAGGAGGGATGCATATGAGAGGATCAAATATAAACTCACAAATGCACCTGTGCTCATCTTGCCTGAAATTGAACTACCATTCAAGTTATACATAGATGCAGCATGTAGCCAAGGCTTAGGAGCAGCCCTTCACCAGAGACAAATTGTGGATGGTGAACCAAGAGAGGGAGTAATATGTTACATCTCTAGGCAGCTGAAAGATTCAGAAGCCAGGTATGGGGCCAGCCAGACAGAATGTCTATGCCTAGTCTTGGCTCTAGAGAAACTCCATTATTATTTGGAGGGTGCAGTCTTTGAATTCTACACAGACTGCAAAGCCTTGAAGTCTTTACCAACAGACACATTCTCAGATGGCAAATAGCCATCCAGGAGTATAGAGGGAATATGACCATCATATACAGAGAAGTTAAAGGTCATACCAATGCAGATGGATTCAGCAGATGGCCACTGGATAATGTCAAAAGAAACCCAGCTTATGACCCTGGAATAGCAGCTCAAATTCCTATCCATTTCATGGAAATGGACAGGAAGAAAAACTTCAGATTTTCTGAATGGCCACCAGAAAGTGGTACCCCAGACAGTGGAAACACTGACTCAGAAGGAACAGAAACTCCCATATTGGGAATAGGTTCCTCAGAACTGCACACTGAATCCCCAAATGCAGTGATGAAAACATATGCCAAACACAAACAGTGTGGAATATTGTTACAACTCATCCAACAAAAGTACAGGAGCCCAGAACTGGAATCCCAGTTAGAGGAACCCTGGTTGAGGGACTATAAGGACAATACATTTTTCCTTATAGGTGGCCTGCTCTACCATAGAGAAAGGCACAATAATTCACTCACAATAATAGACAGAGACCATATATATTTGATCCTGCAAGAATTCCATGATCGCCCCTATATGGGACACATGAGTGAAGACAGGACCAAAGGAAGGCTAGAAAGCACTGCTTGGTGGCCCAAATGGGAACAAGAGTTGATTGAATACATCCACACTTGTGAAAGATGCCAAATGGCAAGTAGGAAACATGGGAGAAGTATGGGTTACTTCAACACATAGAAGAACCTAAGCACCCATGGGAAACCATTAACATGGACTGGGTTACAGGACTTGTCCCAGGAGGCAAAGAAAAGTTCAATGCCTGCTTAATAATAGTTGATAGGTTCAGCAAGAGTAGGAGGTGCCTACCATGTCACAAGGAGGATACAGCCATTGATACTGCTCTGTTATTCTGGAACAACATCATATCCACCTGTGGAGTCCCTAAGATAATAATCAGTGATAGGGACCCAAAGTTCACATCTGAAGTTTGGACCAACCTCTATGACATTCTGGGTACTAAAATTGCTTTTTCTACAGCTTACCATCCACAAACATATGGACTAACTGAGAAGATGATCCAGACAATAGAGGACATCCTTATAAGATTCTATGCCTATGGCATGGAATACAAAGATCATGAAAGATACACCCATGACTGGGTTACCCTTCTACCAGCAGTCCAACTGGCTTATAACAAAAGTCAGCACTCTACCACAGGAAAAACACCTGAGCTGGTAGAGAAAGGGTGGAATCCCCTATTGCCTGTGGATCACCTGAAGAAGAATCTTCTGACCATCCACCCCACAGCCAAGGATTTCCATGAAATGTGGAAGAGGGCTTTTGACACAGCTGCAAAATGCATAGTTGAGGCAAAAAGAATATAACAAGCAGAGGCAAGACAAATCACATATGGAACCTGACTTTAAATAAGGGGACCAAGTCTTAGTGTCTACACTTAACTTTAATAATCTCAAAGGACCCAAAAAAATGATAGACTCATGTGTAGGGCCCTTCACTATCATTAAACTGATAGGGAATAATGCAGTGGAAGTCAAACTCACAGAAAAATATTCCAGGAAACACCCAGTCTTTCCAGCGAGTTTAGTCAAGCCATATTTCTAGACAAAGGAGGATAAATTCCCCTCCAGGAAGAAGAACCTCACACAAATAGAAATAGTGGAGGTGGAGGATTCCACTGGACCAGTGAAGAAAATAATCAAGGCCAGGAAGATCAGACTTAATGGTAAATATCAGAGACAGTACTTAGTCAGATTCAAGAACAAGACAGCTGATAAGCACAAATGGTTGGAAGAAGATGCCATACCACATGGGAACCTTCATTTGAGGAGATTAAGAGCCTCTAGGAGGACAGAAAGGTCTCATCAATGATGAGCCTTTTTGAGAGGGAGCGTATTTCAGCCTGTGACTCAAACCCAGAGCACAAGCATGACAGCCAAATACCATAAATCAATGGTATAGCCAAGATAACACCAAAAACAAGGAGCTAAGCCAGATCAGCTCAAAATTTATAAAACAAAAGGGGAAACTCATTTCTTTCCAAATATACAAGTCCCATAAACATAGGACAAATAATAACAAAGTTATTCCTTCTCAAAGTTGTTGCTGAGCATAAACCTCAAATTTCACCTCTCATCTGAAATACAGAGTAAGAGGCTTCAACTCATCAGATGGGTATTCAAAATGAAGCTCTAAGTCAGGGCTATCCAATGGTATCAGCCAAACTGAGCTAGCATCAGTATTACAGAAGTTATGGTCAAATTCAGGCCAAATAAGGGTGAATAAAATATTCACCTCTCATCTAGCCTCTACAGTTTTAGTGTGAGATACCTAAAATGGGGTCTTTTTAGAAGGAGCACAATCAGGGCTATCTGATGGTTCCATTCATTTCCCTGTATCTCATCTAGAGCAAAGGCTATAAGGGAAAACAAGCCCAATGCAGCTTTTTGCCTAAAGCAAACACATGTACAAAATTCTTGTACATGGCCTCACTTTGCAATATTTAATGATAGCCATATCAAATTAGGTATAATTGTGTAGAGCACATACAGGGCTACACAATCAACCAATTTTGAGGTTGATATCTGAAAAACTGACAAAGGTATGGTTGTTTTAAGGTCAAAATGCCACAGTTGGGTCAATACAGCCTTATCATGGAATAATATCCCACAACCATGATTATGAGGTGTCAAACAGGCAAAGAAGGTTGTTTTTACTTCAATACCTCATAGTTCATGCAGGACTGGGGTCCCATAAACGTTCTTTACAGCATTCTACGCGTCATACACGTCAGAATCAGGCTGTGTGGTCCCCAGATGAAAGTTTTCACCCTGTATTGGTGAAAACTGCCCAGATGTGGTTTCAAAACCACATCTGAGCCTAATACAGGCTATACAGGCCTTTTGCAAACCACAAGCCTGTCCTGGAGATTGAAAAATCTTCCCTCCCTCTATGTGAAAAGGTCCAGAAGCCTTTTCACCCCATTTCAGGATAAAAGGAGGCCTTTTCACTTCCAGAAAAGGAATCCCATCCTGCTCTTGAATTCCTACGTAGTAAAACTGTCAAAAACAGCTATACTCTTGGAAAATAGCCGTGTTATACTATAAACTTTAGTATTGTAGTCTATATTATTGTAACCCAACTGGTAAAGGTGCATGCAGGTCTTTCAACAGCGCTTACCACCACTAATTCTCATTAGTAAAGCCCTTTTAATTTATAATTAAACCTTTTTTAATACTTTTTATCCATGTCACAGTCATATTTAAAGTTGTAAATAGCCTTATCACTTCTTTATCATAGGCTCCTCATGAAAAATACTTTTTTTAAGAGAAGGATTATTCAAAATAACAATATAGATAAGGATATTATAATAAGAGATAATGACCTAATTTTAAAACTTAATATAATAATTTCATTCCCAAGAATATGTATACAGCTTAGTTGAACTGTATTTACAAGAAAAAATAGAAGAAATTGCAAATTTTACTATTTTTTTGTGGAATAAGAGATTTAAAGAGGAATAAGCAAATGAAACAAATAGCAGATAGTGATAAATATAAGATAAAGCTTTGGTCTTTAATTATATAAGAGGTTTCATTCAATAATAAAGAAATTTACCTTGTATTAAATTTTTTATTGTATTTGTAATGTCTGGGGGGAAAATGGGGGAAGAAGAGGTCCTTTTATAGTAAATCTCCTTTCTTCTAGTGACCAGACACCTTATACTAGATGTGTAATTATTTCATCTGCTTTAATTTATCAGTTCTGTAAGGTTTTTTTATTATTACCACATCATTAAGCCTTTTTATCTCATTATCACCATGAGCAAATTTGCAACACCTCAGAGCAGGTGTTGCATTTGGAAATCAGCTTGGGCCCATTCTAGAAGGAGCTGGGACCCTTCCTGTGAGCCAGGTCTGACCCATGCTTTTAATGTTTGTGAGGATTCTAACTTCTTCTGAGTCACTGAGATATTCCAGAATTTCCAAGATTTTATTCCTTTTTTCAAGTGGATCAAGTAAGTATATAATATAGTATATTAAAACTGTTTCCATTTATATTCTTATATTTAAAATAATACTCTTCCAGATAAGAAATTGTATTTAAAACTTTATCTTCAATTTCAACCATTCTATTTTTCCTTAAGGCCAAAAACATTAAATACCAGTTTTAAAAGTGAATCAAAAAAATACCTGTCTTGATTTGGAAATTCTTATTAATTTGTAGCAATATGAACTCTTATAACTTCTTCAAAAATTGGCTCACAAATTCTCAAATCACCTGTTTTTAACTGAAGAATATTTCAAAGAAACTTGATTGAAAAAGAAATTTCTTTCTTATATTTTCAAATCTCTACAACCTCATAAGTCCCAGGTAAAAAGGTTTTGAATTTTTTTTTGAATCAACTCTTTTCCCCAAAAATTAAAAAAAACCTATATGTTTTTTATTTATTGACTATAGCTCCTAGAGCTTGAGTTTTGTTCTTTTTTTTTTGATTCTATAATTCCTTTTTTATTATTAAGAGAATTTTTCAATCTTTATTACTAACACAAAAATTCAACTTTCTCAAAGATAAAATATGTTATTATGTCTTTTTTGTTTTTTTTATCTCTCAAATCAACAGAGAAATAGTGGGCTCTATGCAATGCAGCCCCCTCTACAGGAATTAATATATAAATACAACAAAATTACAGTACAGGGCCTGTAATAGAATGTACTGTAGAAATTGTTGACAATAGCTGACAATATTACATAAGAAGTGCTTACAGGTCCTGTACTGTAAGAAAATTGACACATGTACATAATTTTACAGTAGCAATGCTTGTAAAAGGCCTTCTCCTTGAATTTGAATTTAAAAAATAACATAAAATGAAATCAAAACAGCTTTACAAATATAAAAATAAACTCAGTAAGATTCCTAGAAACAAAAAATCAAAAAGTAATGAAAAATAAGATTCCACCATACAAAATGGACAATAAAACTCATAGTGAAATAGAAGAAATAAAACTATTTTGAGTTAGTAGAAAGGAAGTTCTTTCCACTTCTTTTCTCAAAAACAAATATTTATTGGAATAATGAGATAAAACTCAGAGCACCTCTCATAAATGGTTTTATCCTTCATTTTTCTGAGGTAGCTCTGTCATTTTCATGAATTATTTGTTGAAAAAACATGTTTTAAAATTTTCTTTGTGGCTTTTGTGTTTCTGTCTCCTCTTTCAACAATATTATTGAAGAATATATATGTTTCAACAAAATTTAGCAAAGACCAATAAGAGTATATGGACTCAATATAGCCCCAATAATAATAATCAAGAATTTATATACTCTTGTTTATTTAAACAAGTCAGGATTAACTTACTGAGTCTCTAAATTCTATAAGCCTGTAAAGCACAGTTTTATGTCAATCAAATCTCAAACACCTTTATTTACCTGAAATCTTGCTCAAATATTCTTAAGATCAATATTAGTTATATTGTTTCAATTCTCAAAGATTAAATAGTATTTTATTCAATTTTCAAATTGATCTATTTTTAAATCTTTATCATAGTCTCATAAGTCAAATAATATAGTTCATGATTAATTATAATGAGTACTCCATTGTTTATAAAGCACATAAATTGAAGGATTGGAAAATTTCTGAACAGACACTCTTCACATATTCCCATAAGAAATGGTTAAAGTTTTAATTCCTTGATAATTTCTTAGTAATGAAGATTGCATAATTAAAACATGGTTGAGACCATATTTTGATTTTTAGTGGACATGGTTCTGAAGTTATATTTTTCCCACTTCCAGCTGAAGTCCCAAAAGGGACCAGCTTATTTATGTGGCCTCCCTTTAATTAATGATACTTTAAAAAATTATCTTACCCTTCCATTAAGCACAAATACAAAATAAGAACAAGAAGTTTTCTCATATTATATTGTAAAAACACTTGAAATAGATGATCATATAATCTCTTGAGTTAAGCTTCATAAACAGATTCCTATTCTCAATCTCTGATTATATGAGGCTGCATAAATTTATCAAGGTAGCACTAAATCAAAAAAACTCCTAGAATCTTTATAGATATGCTTTGAAAAATAAATAAATACAAAGAAATGATTTATACCAGATATTTTGCCTTACTATGTCAAAATAACTAATTGACTTGATTTATATGTTCATAGATATTAATTTCTAAATTATTGTGAATGTCTTTTGGAATTTTAGATTAGCTTAAATTGAATTATTGGTAGAATTATATGAAGGTGTGACCCAATCATTTGACAAAATCTCACTGTAGAGAAGTTAGGAAATTATTTTCTGAATTAGTTTTGATCATACTTAACTCCTAATTTCTACTACTTATAAATCCAAAAATACAATTTCCAATACTTCAAGTTATTAACCCACCGATTTCAAATACAATTTCAATTTGTTTAGTGAATAGAGAGATCTCAATATATCCTAAAAATTCCAAATCAGGCTTCATATCAAGAAAATTGAAGTTAAGATGTAGAGAGCATATAGAATACAGAAAAAATAAACAAAAAATACATTAAGTAATAATTTATATAGAGTTTTCTGAAAAGATCAAAGAATTGATCAAATTATTGTTAAGCCATGTTAATACATTAAGATTGAATTTAGTCAAATTTCACACAAAAAGTTTCATTATTTCAGCTTTGATTCATTTCTTGATACAGCTCTTACTCTAATTTTATTCAAATAAAAACTCAAATTATCTGCATTTCTCAGATATTCAAGAAAACTGACTAGATAAAGATGGTGAAATCCAAATGAATTATTTCCCCACAAGAACTTGAAAAGTAAAGCTAAGTTGGTATCAATAAATAAACAAATTAAATTCTTAAAAGAATTAAATAAACACATGTTTTTAATTTCTATGAATATTTAAAATTCTTTCATTAACAATGTTTTGATTTTCAAAATTGGAATAATTATTAGCTTTCACCATGAAGCTGTATAATAAAAAGCTTCTGAATTCCAAACCTCAACCCAATATTCCACTTTTAATAATCATATTATCTAGCTATAAGTTCAAAAGCCCTCTATAAATAATTACATGGTCTGAAATAGGGGCTATTACCTTTAAATATATACTAAACATTTGGAGGCTTACCCTCAAAGATAATTTGTCCCATAAAGTGTGACAGAATGTTGAAATCTCGATCAAAATCTTTGAAGAGAGAGCCAAGATATGGAGTATAATGTCTCACAAAATGAAACTTTTAATGAGAAAAAACAGCTAGATTATAGGTTATAATTTTATATTATGTAAATTTGAATAAAGTCCCAACATCTCCAAGATATTTTAGCATTCATGAGAATATTCTTTAAAGCTTTGAGGGTTCTAATTTCAATACTATTTGTCAGGCTGAGTCTATGATAAAGGTGTATGATTTTATTTACAGGCTTTAACTATGACTGTGACAGGGTAAAAATGATAATAAAAAGATTTGTTGATTTTCATAAGGGTTTAAAATAAGATAATAAGGGCTTTCCTATAATGATATAGTGATGGTTAGTGCTGCTTAAAGCCCTGGGAGCAGTCTTACCAGCTGGATTACTACAATAAGAGCTACAATACTTAAATTTACAAAATAGCCTAGTTGTTTTCCAAGAGTATAGCTGTTTTGGACAGTTGTACTATAGAGGAATTTAAGAGCAGGATGGAGATTCCTTTTCTGACAGTGGAAAGGCCTCCTTTTATCCTGAAATGGGGTGAAAAGGCTGCTACACCTTTTCACGTAAAGGAAGTGAAGATTTTTCACTCTCTAGGACACGCTTTTGGTTTTCAAAAGGACTGTATAGCCTGTATTGGGCTCATATGTGGTTTGAAACCACATTTGGGCAGTTCTCACCAATACAGGGTGAAAGATTCCATCTGGGGACCACACAGCCTGATTCTGACATTTATGACGCATAGAATGCTGTACAGAACCTGTATGGGACCCCAGTACTGAATGAACTATGAGGTATTGAAGTAAAAACAAGCTTCACTGCGATTTTGACACCTCATAATCATGGTTGTGGATTATTATCCTATGGTAAGGCTGTATTGACCCAACTGTGGGATTTTGACCTTAAAACAGCCATAACTTTGTCAGTTCTTGAGATATCAACCAAAAAATTGATTCTGTGTGTAGCCCTGTATGTGTTCTACACAATGGTACTTCATTTGATATGGCTATCATTAAATATGGAAAATTTATGCCATGTACAAAATATTTGTACATATTTGTGTTTTAGGCAAAAAGCTGTATTGGGCTTGTTTGCCCTAGAGCCTTTGTTCTAGATAGGATATGGGGAAATTAATGGCACCATCAGTTATCCCTGATTGTGCTCCTTCCAAAAAGACCCCACTTTAGGTATCTCACACTAAAACTGTAGAAGTTAGATGAGAGGTGAATATTTTATTCACCCTTATTTGGCCTGAATTTGACCATAACGTCTGTTATACTGGTGATAGCTCATTTTGGCTGGTACCATTGGATAGCCCTGACTTAGAGATTCATTTGTAATACCAATTTGATGGGGCTACGCTTCTTACACTGTATTTCAGATGAGAGGTGAAAATTAAGGTTGATGCTCAGCAACAACTTTGAGCAGGAATAACTTTGTTATTATTTGTCCTATGATGATGGGACTTGTATATATAGAAAGAGGTTAGTTTTCTCTTTCTTTTGATATCTTTTGACCTAATTTGGCTCAGCTCCATGTTTTGGTGGTATCTTGGCTTTACCATTGGTTTATGGTATTTTGAGTCACAGGCTGACACTATTCATCTATGAATTACCATAAGTGATCTTGAAAGAGGAATAATATTGAAACTCAAATATATATGTAGAAATCTATAAGACTCCAAAGGTAGAATATTTTTTAAATTAAATTATAAAAGTTAATAAGAAATATTCACACAAAGGGAAGATTGAAATAAGTCTTTTGAACTTGTATTATTAACCTATGTAGGTTTAACAGGTCCAAAAAAGCACTGATACTGAATAAACTGAATTTATAGTTTGTGGGTTGCATATTTGGCTGTAACTTCTTCCAGAACTTTTGATTTGAAATTTGATTTCTGTCCTATCTCCAACCTGAATCTGTTCTAATTCCCATGTCAAATTCCAAATGCAACACCTTCTTTCAGGTGTATCCACTTTGCTCATGGTGTATTATGCCATTGTTTAGGGTCATCAGTGTGGCTCTGATTCGATGACATCATAATCTTTGAGAATGATTCATTTTTGTGTATTATAGTATTTTCAATCATAAAATTATATTATTTAGCAGTTTTATTTCTTATTAAACTGTTCACAGTAACATAATATTAGAGTTAATGATCATAAATGACCAGGTTTAAGCCTAAACATGGATCCTTAATAACCTTCACGTTACTCATTGTGAAGAAATTAATAGAGCTTTATCTGAGAGCTTAGAATTTACTCACTAATCTTCCAAGAGGATTTAATCACATAACTAAAACTTTATTCTTTATTATTTTTCTTGTAACTCATGTTTCTGTAAAAATTTACTATTTTGGAATTCAAACCATGATTTCATAGGATTTTACCTGGAATATCATAATAAATCTTACATCATTCTTCATTTTTTGAGCTACTAGAATCTGAATATCTGCTTTTTTTAAGCCTTGACCACTTTTAATTTAAAGTGGACAACGGCTATTTTTTTTGCCCAATATCCCCTTATAAGTTTTGACCTTGTTTATAGCTTGCCAAATAAATTCTATATATTTATTTTTACACCTATTCTTTGGTAAGCTTATTATTTAATTAGCTCTCTATCATGTGTAATTAAAAATTCATGAGCTCAAAACCATCAATATATGCACTGAACCTAAGAGTGCATATACCCAGGTTATCTCAGTAAGTATTGGTTTTACAGATATAGCATAAAGATGTAATATATGTAAGTTTTGATTAAGAATACAATGGCTCTATTTCTTACACATTTGTATTCATTTTTTCTAGGATAATCAATAATTTATACTTATTTTAAGATTATAATTTCAATTATTATTGTTTTTAGAAGTTTTGTAAAGTTTTCTGTGAACCCTTTGGATATGTGGTCATACCTCAAAGGCTCACAAAAACTTCAAGGTTTCCAACATTGTATCAGAAAATGGGACTGAATTTTTCAATAGAAGCTTAGAGAAATTCTTTTAAAATAAAGGTATCTCTCACCTCACAACAGCTCCATGCACCCCATAATCAAATACTTTTTCCAAATGAGGTAATTGTAAAACAATTAATAAAACCAAATTCCTCCTCAAATATTATGGCATATTGCCGTCATTCTGGGCAGAATCTTCCAACACTGAAATCTTTCTAAAAATTGATACCCTGGCTAAATCTATCAACTTTTAACAGCCTTACACAAAATGGAATAACAGAAGACCATCTCTGAAATTAGTTCAACAGTTTGTTTTTTGACAATTTTTCCAAAAAAAATCAAATGTAAAGATTGATGAATTGGGAAGCCAGGGCATCTTTTAGGATATGTAAAGACACATCAAGCTTTCAGGATATTTAACTTAGGGAAAGGTGACCTCAAATTAATCCATCATGCTAAGCTTACTTCTTCCTATCTTCCTTTGATTGTGTCTAATAAACCTCCAACTAATGATACTGCCTTTATTTTGGTCCAAAATTAAGGTTATTCCATCCCTTCCAAACATATTCTGGTCCAAGGCAAGTCTCCCTCAATATACCAACACCTAATCCACCTGAAATAGATTATTAAACTCAAGAACTGGCTCAAGTAGATATTATTACCCCTTTAGCACCCCTACCTCAATAGAAGGGGTACACTTAGATACCTGAAGGATAAAAACAAACCCAAAATGAAATTTTGGTAAATATTGGAAACTCCAGAAGCCTGTTAGAACATCTTAGACAACCCAAAAATAATGTTAACCTTGCTAATCATCTTTCACTGCATCCCAAAACCTATTGACAAGCTATCACTTGGAAAGATCATCAAGAATGGTTTCAAACCATGAATTCTGAATCAGTAAATATAAACAGACACCAAGATTGGTCACCAGTTTCCCCTGAAACCAATCTTTGACCACTCAGAACTACCTGGGTATTTAAAAAGAAAACTGACAAAAATGGTGAACTTGCAAGATTGAAAGCAAGATTGTGTGTCAGAGACTTTCATCATCCAGCAGGAATTTACCATACTGAAGTATCTTAACCAACTGGTTTTCTTTCCTCACTATGCCTCTTACTAACCTTGTTTCATATCAATAAGTTTTCCATTGAGAAAATCAATGTTTCATGTGCATTCCTTAATAGCAAACCTGACTTTGCTCTTCACATCCATTGTCCTGAAGGATACTCAGCCTTCTCAAATACCAAATTATTTGTCTTAAAGCAAGCTCTTTATGGTCCAAAACAAAGCCCCTTGTTCTGGAAAAAAGTCCTCATCAATACCCTTATCAAAATAGGACTAATATGCAGTTACACTGACCCCTTCCTTTAATACTCAAAGTTGAAAGAAAACCCTATGTGGTTTTTTCATGTTGAAAATCTCATCCTTGGAGGAACCTAGGACTCATATTTCAAACTAAAATTAAAGATTGTTTTGAAATGGGCCACTTGGGACTGGTAAGATATGCCTTAGGAATCCAAATCAACCAAAAAAATGAATCCATCTCTCTAATCCACGATGAATACATCAACTCTATTCTTATGGGGCTTAAAGTAGAAAATTTAAACCACCTTCAGCTCCTCTTCCCATTAATTATAAATTACTCCAAATGACCAGCAAAGAACCATCCTTTTCTCCACTTTTTAATTACAGAAGAGCAGTTGGGTCAATCCAATATCTAGTCCAGTTCACTAGACCTCATCTATCTTTTGCAGTTTCCTTCCTGTCTCAACTCCTTGAATCACCATCAAAAACTTATTTCTCTGCTATCTTCCATCTAGAAAAGTATATTTTGTAATATTATGTAAAACCCTTCTTGATCGCAATCAAAATCAAATGCTTGGTTTCTCTGACTCTGACTGGGGAGGAGGATCAAAAATAATATTTTTCTAGATCTCTCTTCACATTTTTGGTTTTCTAGGATGGTGAGCCAGGAAAAAAAAGGTGCATCACTTTAATGATCCAAATCCTAAGAAAATCCATTTAATTAATTTTTTCAAGATCTGGATTGCACAAAAAAGCTACTCCTAGAGATCACTAGTATAGAAGCCAGCTGTACTCTTCACTTAGAAAATTTAAGCACCAGTGAGATATCATCAAATCCAGTATACCAACACAAGACCAGACAGCTTGATTTTAGACTTCACTTCATCAAATATGCACTTGAGAAAGAAATATTAACCCTGAAATAACTACGAACATCAAAAATGTTGGCAGATATGCTGACTAAAAACTTTCCCTAAGCAAAATTCTTACCCCAATTGAAACTAATACTTTCGAATCCAAAATTGACAAGTATGGTGGAGTTTTAGAAATCAAATAAGATAGGAATATCCCTTTAATTTAACAGATACCTCATTAAAAACCTCTTTTAAATATAATATTATCTATCAGTTATTACTTTTCTACCACTATCCTGTTGGAATAACACCTTGTCAATCCTTTGGGTGTTCTTCTCATGACTATGTACCACAGCTTTGCAACCACTCTTGTCCCCGATGAGATGATTATTTCCTTGTACTTAAAATCTTCTCCTCACCTTTATTAAGCTTAAACTACAAGTTGCATAAGTTTTATGCAAGCCTACCAACATTTTAGTTAAAATTGAAGTGTTGTGTATATTCGCCGAATTGGCTAGGGATTTGCCATACATAATGTAAATCCTGCGTGAGCTCAATTTAAAAGGGCTTAAGGCCATATTATGGCTTTAAATGAATAAAATGGCAAAAACATTTCAGCAGGTTGAGACAAAGGAAAAAGACCAAACACAGCTGGGGTACCCAGCGTTTTGAATCTGCAAGTTTTCAATTAAGGTTTTGATCCTGTATTGGAGGATTTTCAACCTTATTTAGGCTTTAAGATTAGACTTTGATCCAACTTTAGATGTTAACCTTTGAGATATGACCACATACCCAAAAAGGTCACAAGAAATATTTAAAATAATTATACCTTAAAATTAAATACCTTAAAGACTACAAAACTGCCATAAACAGGCATAAAACTTGGTTTAACTTGAAAGCCAATGAAAAAAAAATTTAAAATAGAATACACCATTGGATTCCTCATGGTAAAATACACATATTAAATTTCTATGGCATATCTGTAAAGTCAATATTTAATGAGCTATAAGTAATAACACCTTATCAAAAACATGAATCCTTAATTATTTCAAATACCAATGAAACAGCATGTAAAATAAATTGCACCATTAGATTCCCCATAAAGTTCTACACATAAAACAATCAAGAAGCTAATCTCCAAAGTCAATACTTAAGGAGTTAAGCTGAATATATGCACTTTTTTGGTCAATGCATATATTCAAGGATTTTAGCTAATATCTTTTGAAATATACATGATAGAGCAATAAACCAAAAATAAAGTCTCCATGTAATTACTTTAGGAACACAGAAATGAACTTTATTTCATAAGCTATAAAAAAGGTTAAAACCTGTAATGGATTATTAATTAAAATCAATAGAGCTGTTGACCACTTTGTTGTGAAAGTGGTCCAAACTTGAAAAAGTAGACAGTCAGACTCTACTAGTTCACTCCTGAAGAATGATGTATTTTTCATTACAATATTCAAGGTATAACCTCTTGAAATCATGGTTTGAAGTTTAAAATATTAGATTTCAACAGAAAAGATGAGCTACAAGAAAAATCATCAAAAATAGAGTTTTGAGAATGTAATGAAATTCTCTTCGCAGTGTAATAAGGACATTCCAAGCTATCAGAATCTACACTCAGAACAGCTTCAGCATGTATAAATTAAAAGTTATTAATGATCAAAGTTTAAGCTTAAATTTGATCATTTAAGATAACTCACTGTAATCTTATTGTAAGTTTAACAGACATATAAGTGATAAAACTGGTTAATACTATTAGATTATTATTAATACTAATAAAATTCACGAAGTTTAGGCTTCTGCCAAGCCTATGATGTCATCAAACTTAGAGTTATAGTGATAACTCTAAATAATGGCGTAATTATGAGGTAAGATGGTTTGATCATGATGTAATCATCACCAAACCTTAAAATATTGATCAATTCTAGTAGAAATGATTGGTACACGTCTACTAGAATCCTGCTGGACTCTAGGAGGGAGGTATTTACTATAAATAGAGCTCTTTTTACTCTGTTTTCCCCTCAGACGCTTACAAAACACTAAAATATTTAAATCAAAAGGTAATTTCTTTATTCTTTATATATAAAACTATTATATTATTAGGTACCAAAGATAATTGTATTATAATAATCATCTTTTGACGTTATTATTATATTTATTTAACTGTTTTGTTTAAAATTCTCTTAAAAACCTCAATTCCATGTAAAATTAAGAATATTTGTAATTTCTCTTGAACTTTATTGTAAATACAATTTAAAAAAGTTGTACTTACATTTTTTGGCGTAAAAGTATTCAAAATTATTATATTAAGTATTAAAAGTAGGTTATTTCTTCTTATTATAATAATTTTCTCTCTATCATTACTTTAAATAATTCTATAATTAATATAAATAGTATTTATATTAATTCATAACTTTAATATTAGTAATATTATTGTTATTAATTGTTTTTTATTAATAAAAACCAATTCTTTACGCCTTTATTATTTGCTGGTAACAATAATAAAGTGCTTTTAAATATATTAATTATCTTATATTAATATATTTATTTATTATATTATTATATTTATTCAATAATATAATTATTTTTACGCCATAAATGTCATAATTCTTTATTATTATAATTATTTTTATATTATTCATTTTATTTATAAGGACATTCATAGTACAATAAGTAAAATATTAGTTATTTTTTACTTATTGTTTCATAGTCAAACCTTACATTTGGGGGCCTGGCTGTGATATTTACTCTAAAAGACCTTTAAAAAAAGATTCTAATTGGGCTTATCCAATTATAATCATAAAATTATATAATAATTTTAAATACTATTGAGGCATTTGGGAAGCAATTATACTGTCTTACACATGGTTTTTCACATCCTTAGACTTGCAAGAACTTTCTTTGGGTGACTCTAGTAATTAAAAAAGATATTTTATAAATTAAAAATAAGTTTATATTATAAACTAATTTTATAAAAAGAATCATATTCATTTTTTATTTCTTTCTTTAAAAATAAAAACATAAACAATACTAAAAAAATAATAAAAACCAATAAAAAAAGTTATTTTTATTCATTTTAATTTCATTTCTTTATTTATTTTCATTTTTTTAAGATATAAAAGCAATTTTTATGTGGAAAATTGCCATATCTTACCAAAAATGACACTTCTTATATAAAATACTTATATTTATTTGTCTTTTTTAGTGTTTGAAGACAATCCATCAGAGGGCAACCAAGCCACTGTTGAAAGATTGGTGAAAGAAACTTGTCCAAGTTCTCCAACACCAATAATCACTAAGAAAAGGAAAGCTAAGAAATTAGACTTTCCAGGACCCACTATTCAGGACTCTGAAGGTGAGTACCTCATTCATAAATTGCCATAAGGAGAATTCCTGTTCTTAAATCCTCTTATTTCTTATTTCTTAAAGCATGACTGCCAGAAGAGGCTCCCAATACTCCATCCAATCAGATGAAGCTGGACTCAGAGGTAGAGTTGATTCCTCAAAAGGGAAAAAGAAGGGCAATATTCCCAGTGGAACAGAATCCACACAAGGAAGTGCCTCATCCCAAAGGCAAGTTCCAGAAATGCCCATGATATCTGAACCACACTTGGAACTAAACATGAGTAACTGAAACAGGTACAAATCACATTCAGAGGGCTCAAATAGACATTTACATGAGCCAGTAAAAACAGTACTACATGGTGTACAAAGAGAAGAACTGGGACATATTGCCTCAAATACACCAAGGAGTGATGAACTCCTTGCAAATCCTTAAAAAGCTCCCCAAAGAGGAGGAAATGGTGATATACTCCAATGGATGGAATCCACTATCATTCAAACCTCAAATCAAAAAGATCAAGGAGTACCATGCCAAAAAGAAGGAGGCAACCAAGGAAGAAGCCCCAGTAGCTTCTACCAGCAAACCCCAAGCCAAGCCACTTCCCCAAGAAGGGAAGAAGAACAAGAAAAATAATTGGAGAAAATCATATTCCCCAAGCTACAGGATTCCAAAAAATACAAAAGGATGCCATGGACAATGTTTTCAACATGGCCAGAACCTTGATGGAATTCAAGGACAAGGAAGAACAAATAATAAGACAACCTGATTTCCCAAGGAAACAACCTTGTCCAAAGATGTTGTAAATACTTTAACAGAAATCAAAAATAGTATATTCCCTCTAAAAGAAATTAAAAACAGTTTATTAGCATTATAAGAAATAAACAACAACCTATCTCCTTTATAAATATTGTTGTACAAGATAAATAAGAAATTGACAACATTAAATTTATTTTTGGAAATAATAAACCAAAGATTTTAATTTACAACACTCAAAAATTGATACAAGGACAACAAGAATTGTTTAAATACATAAAAAATATCAAAGATAAACCTTTGACAAAGAATTATGACATGAGTATTGACAATCTCACAGAAAAATTAAACAAACTAAGTATTTCTGTAGAAATATTTGAAGAAAAGACTTCATCACACCAAAAATGACTTTTGGACCATGTGAAGAAAAGTGATGAAGCAAGAATGCATCTGAAAGATGACATTCAAAGTGAAACAAGGCTTATCACTGAGAAAATGGATAAAATTAATGAAGCTAACTCAAATATGCCAAAGTTATCAACCCCATTTTCTCACATAAGAAGTCCTGTTAAACCAAGATAGGAATTAACAAATCCATTCATAACAGATTTAAGTCACCAAGAAAATAACCAAGTCTTAATGAAGGAAGCACCTCAATTGAAAGAATGGCCAACCTTCGCAGGAGAAGGTGAATATTACCACATGTCATTTAGCAAAACAATTGACATGCTAAAAGAAGATTATGCCATACAAGATGAATTAATTACTGCGATTTTACATTCATTGTTTGGAAAATCTGCAAAAAGATGGTGTTATGGCATAAGACAAACAAATGGAAAAAAAACCTGGTCTTGGTGGAAACACGAAATAATCACCAAGTGGGCTAATGATGCCTAGAGGTACAAGATAGAGAATTCATTTGAAAATTCTTTCTTTGACTCAGACAAGGACAAACCATTAACTTAGTTCTTAAAACAAGTTGAAAGACTAAATGCACTATACCCAGAAATGTCACAAAAGATGGTGCACATTAAAATACTTAAGAAATGTGGAGGAGAGCTAGAACATGCCCTAAGAAGCAGGTGTATAGAACCATGCTCCACAGAAGAGTATATCAATGCACTAGAGGACATAGTGACAAGAACAAAAATTGGCAGAAATTGGAAGAAATTGGAAATTAAAAGTCCAAATAAGCCATTTATCAAAAAAGATAAATCAAAAGAAGCTTTCAAGCGCAATATTTTCAACAATAATGAGCAAAGAAAATTCTATAAATGTGGAGGTATTGGACACTTAGCCAATAACTGCCTCAAAAAGGCAAAAATTAATGAAATTGTGGAAACAGAAAACCACAATGACAAAGAGGAGGAATCTGACTCTGGAAAAGAAACAGAAGAGTCAGAAAGTTCTGAAAGTGATGCAATTACTATAATTAATGCACAAATTAATAATATTGATATAATTTATGAAGTACTAGATGTTAGCTCAAACTTAGCACAAGTTGGAATAACTGACACAAACCTGACAAATGCATAGAACCAAACCTGCAAAAGGAATGGGATATACATCTGGAAAATCAAGTATAAGTATTTTTATGGTTGATAACCAAGAAGTAAAAGTGAACTTGGATACGGGATCATATTGTACCTGTGTTGGTAAAAGCTATTTAAGTACCATTGTTCCAGATTGGCAAGAAAAACTTATGCCAATACAAGGTGTCAAATTTAGTAGTGCATGTGAGAGCATGAAGCCCCTTGGAATAATTGATTTAACACTCATTTTTCCTCACCCCTCACAATGTGTCAGAATTAAAGTATAGTTTTTAGTAATGTACAACTGTACTAGTAATCACTTCATACTTGGAAATGACTACTTGTCAATTTATGGTATAGATATCTCTAACCAAAAAGATAGATATTTTACCATAGGAGATGACAAAGGACAAAAGTTTGGCTCCTTAAATAACAAAAAACAAATTACAGCTATTAAGAATGAAGAGAAAAATCCAAAAAGGAACTTTTCATATCTGAACAACTCAAAGAGGCAGAATTCAATCAAGAATTAACAGAAAAAATGAAAGAAAAATTGATTAACCTCTTATTTAAGTACAAAAATGCCTTTGCGACTGACAAAGAGCCACTAGGCTCCATAATTGGGCATGAGGTGGACATAATCCTTAATTTAGAAAAGCCTTACCCACCCTTACTGAGGAGACCTGCTTACCCAGCTAGTCCAAGGGCTAGAGAAGCCTTGGAGGTACACATTAAAGAATTAATGGACCTTGGAGTATTAAGAAAAGTAGGACATAATGAACAGGTAGAGGTCACTACACCTGTCATTATAACTTGGCATAATAAAAAATCAAGAATGGTAGGAGGCTTCAGAGCCCTGAACACTGATACCATTCCAGACAGATATCCAATACCCAGAATCCATGAGACATTGACACAATTGTCACAAGCTAATTTCATTACAGCCATGGATGCTTTAAAGGGTTTTCATCAAAATGTTATAACTGAAAATGCCAAGAAACTACTAAGGAAAATAGTCCACTATGGGATTTTTGAATACTCAAGAATGCCATTTGGTATAAAGAATGCACCTTCCCATTATCAAAGGATGATGAATACAATATTTCCTGAAGAATTATCAGAAGGATGGTTAATTATCTATATTGATGATATCATATTTTGCTCAGAAACTTGGGAAAATCACCTTACAAGACTAGAAAGGGGACTACAAAAAATAGTGCAAGTGAATAGGAAAATTTCCTTGAAAAAGTGTCATTTTGCATATAGTGAACTAAACGCACTAGGATATGTTGTATCTGGACTTAGTCTAGGCATAGACAAGAATAAAGTAGCAGCAGTACTAATTAAGCAAATGCATCAAACCAAAAAAGAAATGCAATCATTCCTAGGATTTTATGGTTACTATAGACACATATAAAAGACTTTGCAAAAATTTCCAAATCCTTGTATAAACTGTGTGACCAACAAACAGTCTATGAAATGACAGAACAAAGAGTCAAGGCATATGAAGAATTGAAAAATTCCTTAAGAAATGCCCCATCTCTTCTAATGCCAAATTAGAAACTACCCTTTAAGCTTTACATTGATTTTTGGGGAGAAGGACTTGGTGCTGCACTACACCAGACACAAATCATCAATGATAAACCAGTGGAAGGACCAATTTGTTTCATTTCAAGACAGATAAATCCAACAGAGGCAAGATATGGAGCAAGCCAAATGGAATGCCTCTTCTTAGTGTGGGATTAAGAAAAATTACATTATTACTTGGATGGAACAGTATTTGATGGGATTACAGACTGTAATGCTGTAAAATCTCTATTAAATATGAAAACTCCAAATAGACATATGCTGAGATGGCAAATTGCTATCCAAGAATATAGAGGAAATATGACTATTGTTCATAAATCTGGTAATATTCATAAAAATGCAGATGGTCTTAGCAGATGGGCTCTAGCAAATACCCCTGACAATCCAGCATGGGTACCACAGGAAGAGCACCATATAGAAGGAATATGTGTTACAGAAATTGGCACAGAATTCATTAACCAAGTTAAAGAAAGCTATAAGATAGACAACAATTGCCATATCTTAAGCCAACCTCTAATGAAAGACAGCAAAGATCCATTACTCTCATCAAAATTAGATGAAACATGGAAAAAGGCATATGATGAAGGAAGATTCCACCTCCTTGATGGAATCCTTTACCATAGAACAAAACACACATGTGTTATGGCCTCAACAGATAGAACCCTCATAGACGCTATTTTACATGAGTTTCATGATAGTGTTGCAGCTGGACATCTCTCAGAAGATAGAATACCAGAAAGGGTGAAAACCTGCTCTTGGTGGCCAAATTGGAAGAAAGATGTTGCAGAATACTGCCAAACCTGTGACAGATGTCGAAAAGCCAACAGAGCCACAGGAAAGAAATTTGGAATGATGATCCAAATCCAAGAACCAAAATCCCCATGGGAAATAGTTCATATGGATTGGGTAACAGCATTACCTCCAGGAGGAGACAGAAGCTATAATGCATGCCTAGTGTTAGTTGACAGGTATAGCAAAACTCCCATGCTCTTACCATGTCACAAAGATGACACAGCTATGGACACAGCCATAATGATATGGAATAAATTCATTAGCCACACAGGCTTATTCCAAAATAGCATAAGTGACAGAGACCCAAAATTCACTTCAGCATTATGGACAAATCTCCGTAACTTGTTTGGGACAAAGTTATCATTCTCAACAGCTTACCATCCTCAAACTGATGGTTTATCAGAAATAATGATACAAACCTTGGAGGAGATGATCAGAATACTCTGTGCTTATGGACTAGAATTCATAGATTCTTATGGTTTTACCCATGTTGGTGTACACTAATACCAGCTCTTGAACTGGCATATGAAACATCAATCCACTCTTCTACTGGCAAAACACAAGCAATGCTAGAAAAAGGCTGGAATCCAAGACTTCCTTACAATACCCTCAAGAAGGACTTAGTGGATATACATCCAACAGAAAGCAGTTTTAAGATAATGCTTGACAAAGCAAGACACCATGCAAACAGAGGTATGCAAGATTCTTTCAAATATGCAAAAGAAAGATGGGATAAAATTCATAAACCACCTGACTTCAAAATGGGAGACTTGGTCCTAGTATCAACCCTTAATTTTAATAACATAAAAGTCCCAAAGAAATTGAAAGATTCCTTTGCGGGACCATTTATGATAAAAGCACTTCATGGACCCAATGCTGTGCAATTGGAACTCACAGGTGAATTAATGAACAAACACCCAACTTTCCCTGTAAGTCTGATAAAACCTTACAGCTCAAGTGATAAGGAGCTATTTCCACTAAGAAATAAACCCCCACTTGAAATATTCCCCTTGGAAGAAGGAGAGGAAAAGAAAATCTTGAAAGTTCTTAGAGAAAGAAGGACAAGAAACAAAAAACAAAGAGAATACCTTGTAAGGTATAGAAATTCAACTCAATGAGATGAATGGCTACTTGAGAAAGATATAACAAATTCTAATAAGCTACTAAGAAGGTTCAGACATGAAAGAAAACCTAAATAATGCAAAAATCAAGCATTATTGGGCTTCAAGACTAACAAATTCTATTGAAGAGATAGGACAGTGGATGATACCCTAATTACATATATCAGATGGTGGTACAATCCTTTTTGGTGGTAGGGAATGTGAACCTTTGAGGTATGACCACATACCCAAAAAGGCTGCAAGAAATATTTAAAATAATTATACCTTAAAATTAATTACCTTAAAAACTACAAAACTGCCATAAATAGGCATAAAACTTGGCTTAACTTAAAAGCCAATGAATAAACATGAAACATAAATTACACCATTGGATCACTCATGGTAAAATACACATATACCATTTTTATGGCATATCTGTAAAGTCAATATTTAATGAGTTATAAGTAATAACACCTTATAAAAAAATGAATCCTTAATTATTTCAAATACAAATGAAGCAACATGTGAAATGAATTGTACTATTGGATTCCCCATACAATTCTAAATATAAAACAATTAAGAAGCTAATCTCCAAAGTCAATACTTAAGGAGTCAAGCTGAATATATGCAATTTTTTGGTCAATGCATATATTCAAGGATCTTAGCTAATATCTTTTGAAACATACATGATAGGGTGATAAACCAAAAATAAAGTCACCACGTAAATACTGTATGAACACAGAAATAAACTTTATTTCATAAGTTATAAAAAAGGTTAAAACCTGTAATGGATTATTGATTAAAATCAATAGAGCTGTTGACCACTTTGTGGTGAAAGTGGTCCAAACTTAAAAAACGTAAACAGTCAGATTCCACTAGACCACTCGTGAAGAATGACATTTTTTTACATTACAATATTCAAGGTATAATCCCCTTGAAATCATGGTTTGAAGTTTAAAATATTAGATTTCAACAGAAAAGATGAGTTACAAGAAAAATCATCAAAAATAGAGTTTTGATGATGTAATAAAATTCTCTGGCCAGTGTAATGAGCACATTCCAAGCTATCAGAATCCACGCTCAGAATATCTTTAGCATGTATAAATTAAAATTTATTAATTATCAAAGTTTGAGCTTAAATTTGATCATTTAAGATCACTCACTGTAATCTTATTTTAAGTTTAATAGTCATATAAGTAATACAACTTGTGAATACTATTAACATATGATTAATACTAATAAAATGCACAAAGTTCAGGCTTCTGCCAAGCCTATGATGTCATCAAACTTAGTATTATAGTGATAACTCTAAATAATGGCCTAATTATGAGGTAAGATGGTTTGATCATGATGTAATCATCATCAAACCTTAAAATATTGATCAATTCTGGTAGAAAGCATTAGTACACGTCTACTACAATCCTTATGGACTCTAGGAGGGAGGTATTTACTATAAATAGAGCTCTTTTTACTCTGTTTTCCCCTCAGATGCTTACAAAACAATACAATATTTAAATCAAAAGGCAATTTCTTTATTCTTTATATATAATACTCTTATATTATTAAATACCAAATATAATCTTATTATAATAATCATCTTTGACATGATTATTATATTTATATAGCTGTTTTGTTTAAAATTCTCTTAAAAACCTCAATTCCATGTAAAATCAAGAATATTTGTACTTTCTCTTAAACCTTTTGTAAATACAATTTAAAAAAGTTGTACTTACATATTTTGGTGTAAAATTATTCAAAATTATTATATCAAGTATTAAAAGTAGGTTATTTCTTCTTGTTATAATAATTTTCTCTCTATTATTACTTTAAATAATTCTATAATTAATATAAATAGTATTTATATTGATTCATAACTTTAATATTAGTAATATTATTTCTATTAATTGTTTTTTATTAATAAAAACCAATTTTTTACACCTTTATTACTTGTTGGTAACAATAATAAAGTGCTTTTAAATATATTAATTATCTTATATTAATATATTTCTTTATTATATTATTATATTTATTCAATAATATAATTGTTTTTACGCCATAATTATAATGATTCTTCATTATTAGAATTATCTTTATCTTATTTATTTTATTTATAAGGACATTCATAGTGCAATAAGTAAAATATTAGTGATTTTTACTTATTGTTTCATAGTCAAACCTTACATTAAAGTTTAAACTGGTTTCATCCTAATTTGGACAGGAATTTCAAGCTTCCAAAGGGTAAATCCCAATATGCAGACTTTGAATCAAACTTTTATAAGCTTTGAAAGCTTAAATAATCTTAAAAATTTAAATTTAAAGGAATTAAAACCTTATCAAAAGTTGAGGTTTGGTGTGTATTGTTATTTTATGTGGAAAAATAGAAATAACTTCAAAAATTCATCAAAAATACAATTCTAACCGGATTTTCTTGAAATTTTCACACAGCTTGAAGTTTGATGTTATCTAGTTATATATAACCTTTTAATTATCTTTTATAAATAGGTTTTATTGGTAATTATCCTGGAGAATTACTCTTTGAATCATACTGGAAGAAAATAAATATTTCTTTAAAAAATAACTAAGAGTTCAGTTCAAAATGTTTTTGCTTGAAGCTCTAGCTTAAGTTTTTCATGTGATAAAACTTAATGTAAATAAGCTTAATTTATATTAAAGCTTAAACTAATTCATCCAAAAGAGGATTGAAGTTACTTGGAGCTAAAAATAACACTGGTAAATTTAAATTGGAATTAAAAGTAAGTTATCTTAAGTTAAGAACGTTATTTTTAAGCATGGATTTTCAGTTTTGACCTGAGAACGCCCTATATATCCATTATTAATCATTAGAGCTGCTTTGTAGACATAAAATGACCCTGCACATCAGTGTTTTTATCCATAACCAATCAATCATTCCAATTATATTAGACCTTTAAAGGGATAAAGTTCTATTAAATATGAAATATTCTTATTAAAGTAATTCTTAGGTTATTTTATTCTTTATTAATTTCAAATAAAAGAATTTATATCAGAGAATTCAGATTATTGTTTTAATAACCAATAAAGCTTTTTATATGAAATCCTTATCTTAAATACCTTTTAAAGTCCACAAATTCCCCTTGAAATCTCTTTTATCATATTTTTATCATGAAAAGTTGTTTTATATCTCAAAATATTGATTCTTGGCATTTTTTTACATTATAATCATTATCTAATATAATATTTGTTGTTGTTTCACTTGTTGTATTCAATAAATATTATAAGTAAGTTTTCTCTAAAGTTCTATATTTTTCATCTATTATTAGCTTTATATATAGAGTTTCTCTTTAAGAATTATCTCTACACAGTTTGTGTGATAATTTCTTTTATAAATAATATTTATATTATTCATAAGTGGATAAATAACATTATTTTTCATGTGTAATTGTCTCATTAAGAGCTTTACACTTCTTATTATTATAATTGTGTATGACTAAAACAATAATAGAACAATTATAATTTATTATAAATATTAAAACAAATCATTATTAAATTATTTAATAATAATTAAATTTCTTCTTTTTATATATATAATAATTATATAAGTTTGTGTTTTTAATATTTAATCATATTATATTGTCTGCTGAGGACAGTCATAGTACTCTTGATATTTGCTACTATTATCAAGAGTTTCATAGACAGACCTTACATATGAAGCTTTCTGAATCAAGCTCTTATTAGCCCTTTTCAATGAGCTCAAGTCATTAATATTTAAATTAATTTAGTTTATATACAGAACCGGTGAATAATAATACTAAATTATATAGTGAATTAATGCAAAGTAACACTCAACTCATTCAGATTATTGCATAAAAATGCCTCAATTGTTAAGATATGAAATAAGCAGTACTATAAAAATATTGTAAGAAAATCACACAAAAACACTCTGAAATATAATAAGCTGTAAAGTTTAGTTTATTCATTACTTTATACTCAACCAATTCATGTTTTTCTATACCTCTATGAGCCCTAAGCCGTGCTTAGTCAAGTGTTATTTTGATGTCTTAGTACTGGATAAGTATTAATGAAGGATAGAGAATATGGTAACAGAAAAGTAACAAGTTAAATGAGTGTTAGAGAAATATAATTGTTCTTATTTTACATTAATTACATTGTTTATTTATATCTTTGTAAGAAATTTGATGATAGCTGATGAGAAGGAGCATTTCAAGGCATACATATCTGATTATTCTATAGTATTCCCAATTAAATACCTGAATTGGTTTTTTAATATTATTCAAATCAGATATTATTCCCTAATTCCTTGATTGTTAATGCACTTCCTTACATATACATTTTCTCACTAACCTTTAATGAATGTTCTTTTCTCAACACTCCTCAGAGCTCCTTAAGAGTCACTTAAGGATATGCCTTGGTCAACTTCTAAACCCCTAATCTTTTAGCCAAAAAAATTCCAAATATATCTTTAGTCCCAAGCTTTACAGTTTCCAATTTCCCTGAGGTATTAATAATTTATCTCAAGAGTCTTTTTCTTTGCATTGAGCACTTCTTGCTTAGATATTTTTATTGCACCAGAGTTTTTATTAAAAAAGGCTGGCTTAGAAGCCTCTATACTAATTCATATCAATTAAACTGACATCCAAAGCAGTTTCTTGGCGCAGATATTCATAGCAATAAGCTCATCTTCCATTGTGGAATGTTCCAAAACAGTCTATTTCTTTCTTAACAGCTATGTTGTACTACTATATACTGCAGCCAGTATCCCTTAAATTTCTTTCCTATCAGCTTCATCCTTATCATATTTGGGATAAAGCCATGCTTTCAAAATAAATCTTTCATCTTTTGTTTTTTTAGTGAATCCTGAGAAAAAATTTAATGTGGCCTTCATGTATCTCATAAGGTACTTGATGGCTTTCCAGTGCTCAAGAGTGGGTTGAACTAATTATCTTGATATTTGATTCAATTCCAAAATTATGTTGATTAATGTGTTCTGGGAAAGATAGTTTAGACTACCAACGCCCCCATGGAATAGATCAATAGCAACAAATTCATAATTTTCATCTATTTCCACATAAAAATTTGCATTAAATAGTGTCTTTACACATTTTCTTCCACTAATATCATTTTGGTTAGATGTTTTTTTATCATATCAGATTGACTCAAACCTACCAATCCATCCTTGTTCTCTTCTCACATATAGCCTAAATATTGATTTGGCTTATTCTTAAGCTTTAAAGTGACCTCCTTTAAGGTTAAGACCAATTATTCTTTCTTTCCAATGAGTAATTCATCATCCACATTCAGGTGAAGTATTAGTAATTGATATTCATCAGGAATCAGAGAGTCAGTCAGCCTTGATTTGGCCATGCCATATTTATCTGAGATTCTGATTGTTTTGAGCTGTGACATCTGAGGGGCTTGCTTCATGCCATAAAATTACCTTTTTAGTTTCCATACCTACACTTCTTTCCATTTTATTTCAAATCCTTGTAAAATTCTTCCATACACAGTCGTTTTCATTTAAGCATGTAAAAATCCTTTTTCTATATCAGACTGTTAGGTAATGTACATCATGGTTACAACCACAGAGAGGAATACCTTGAAACTCTCTTTTATCCCTACAGATGGCCAACTATCAAAATACGGTAGATGATTCTCTTTATGGCTTCCTAAAAGTCCCCATCATGCCTTGTAATGGTCTACCACACCATATTCATGGTTTTTCTTTTTTGGTCACCAAATTATGCCTTTAAATTTACTCTCACTAGTGTGAGCCTGTGAGGTATGTACAACATACCCATAAGGCAACAAATGATTTTATATACAGTTGATTTAGTCTTCAACAGACTTATCAATTGAATTTAAAATAAAAAATAACAAAAAAAAAGTATGATTTTTTTGGATAAACAAAGCTATAAATATTACATCATTTTTGGATTCTACACCAAAAATAACCTAGGGTACACCCATAGGGTGTTATACCCAAAAAAGCTTATTTCTTATGTTATTGGAAGATTTAAGAATCTCACAGTACTAATGTAGCTGTTTTAAACAAAATTAAAATAGTTAAATTTAAGCTTAAATAAGCTTCAATTTAAAGTTTCATAAGTTTTATGTAAGTTTACCAAAATTTTAGTTAAAGGTGAGGTGTTGTGTATATTTGCTGAATTGGCTAAGGATTTGCCATACAGAATGTAAATCCTGCATGAGCTCAATTTAAAATTGTTTAAGGCCATAGTATGGCTTTAAATAAATAAAAGGGCAAAATCCACGCAAAAAGGTGGGACAAAGGAAAAAGACCATACAGAGCTGGGGTACCCAACTTTTTGGATCTGAAAGGATTCAATTAAGGTTGTCCACCTTTATTAGAGGATTTTAAACCTTATTTAAACTTTAAGATTAGACTTTGATCCAAAATTAAAGTTTAAACTGGTTTTAACCCAATCTGAACAGGAATTTCAAGCTGCCAAAGGGTAAATTCCAATAGTCAGGCTTGAAATTGAAGTTCTGAGACCTGTCAAAGCTTAAAAAGCTTATTTAAGCTTAAACCTTTAAAGCTAAAAGTATTAAAACCTTATCAAAAGTTAATTTTTAGTGTGTATTGCTATTTTACTTGGGAAAATAGCAATAACTTCAAAAATTCATTAAAAATCCAAATCTTAATGGATTTGCTTGAAACTTCACACAGCTTACAATTAAATGTCATCTGTGTATATGTTAAATTTTAAGTATATTTTATATACAGGTTATATTGGTAATTAGCCTGGAAAAGTACTCTTTCAATTATACCTAGAGAAAGGAAATCCACAACATGAAGATGAATGGATTGTAGCAGGAAAGATACCTGATTCCCAAACGTTTCTCAGAAGAATCATACATGAGAGAAGACCAGTTCCTCAATGAGAAATCTGAATTGTGTGCTTTACATATTTGGAAGTATACATAGATAGGTTGGACTGTGGATGATACCCACCCACCCCAAATTAACCTGGGGGTATACTACTAAAAGAAAATTGTGGTACAATCTTTTTTGGTGGTAGGGAATGTAAGCCTGTGAGGTATGTATAACATACCCATAAGGCCACAAATGATTTTATATACAGTTCATTTAGTCTTTAACAGACTTTTAAATTGAATTTAACATAAAAAATAACAAAAAATAAGTATAACTTTTTTTGGATAAACAAAGTTATAAATATTACATCATTTTTGGATTCTACACCAAAAATAACCTAGGGTACACCCATAGGGTGTTATACCCAAAAAGGCTTATTTCTTATGTTATTGGAAGATTTAAGAATCTCACAGTACTAATGTAACTTTTTTAACATTTTTATAAAACTGTTAAATTTAAGCTTAAATAAGCTTAAATTTCAAGTTGCACAAGGTTTATGCAAACTTACCAAAATTTTAGTTAAAATTGAGGTGTTGTGTATATTTACTGAATTGGCTAAGGATTTGCCATACAGAATGTAAATCCTGCGTGAGCGCACTTTAAAAGTGTTTAAGGCCATAGTATGGCTTTAGATAAATAAAAAGGCAAAAGCCATGCAAAAAGGTGGTACAAAGGAAAAAGACCATACAGAGCTGGGGTACCCAACTTTTTGGATCTGCAAGGATTCAATTAAGGTTGTCCACCTTTATTGGAGGATTTTCAACCTTATTTAAGCTTTAAGATTAGACTTTGATCCAACATTAAAGTTTAAACTGGTGTTAACCCAGTCTGGACAGGAATTTCAAGCTGCCAAAGGGTAAATCCCAATACACAGGCTTGAAATCAGAGTCTTAAGACCTGTCAAAGCTTAAATAAGCTTAAAACTGTAAATTTACAATCATCAAAACCTTATCAGAAGTTAAGGTTTAGTGTGTATTTCTATTTTACATGGAAAAATAGCAATAACTTCAAAAATTCATTAAAAATTCCATTCTCAATGGATATGCTTGTAATTTTCACACAGCTTACAATTCAATATTATCTATATTTAAATTAAATTTTAAGTATATTCTATAAAAATATTTCCTGGGCAATTAGCCTGGAAATTTACTCTTTTAATTATGCCTAAAGAAAATTAATATTTCTTTAAAATTGATTAAAAATTGATTTTAAGAGATTTCTGCTTGAAGCTCTATTTTTAAGTTGTTCATGTGATGAACTTTAATATAAATAAACTTATTTTATATCAAAAATTAAAATAATTAACTTAAATGAGGATTAAAGTTACTTGGAGTTAAGAATAACACTGGTAACTTTAAATTAGAATTAAGAATAAGTTACCTTAAGTTAAGAACCTCATTTTTAAGCATGTTTTGACAGTTTTGACCTGAGCATGCCCTCTATACTCATTATGTATCATGAGAGCTGCTCTGTGGACATAAAAAGAGGCTTTTCATCACTGCTTTTGTCCATAATCAATTATTAATCCAATCATATTAGACATTTAAACAGCTAAAGTTTTATTATATACAAGATCTTAATATTAAAGTGTTTCTTATGTATTTTATTCTCTATAAATCTTAAATTAAAGAGTTGAAATCATAAAAGTTAGATTATTATTGTAATCACCTATAATATATTTTATTTTATAAAATTATTGTTTTTAAAATATCTTTTAAGATCTACAAACGCCTCTCAAAATCTATTTAATCATATTTTTTATTATAAAAGTTTGTTTTATCTTTTAAAATATTCATTTTTGGCTTGTTTTTAACTTATAATTATTATTTAATATAATAACTTTTTTTGTTTGACTTGTTGTATTAAATAAATATTGTAAGTAAGTTTTCTCTAAAATTCTATATCTTTTTTCATCTATTATTAGTTTTTTTATATAGAATTTTTTCTATAAGAATTATTTCTGCACGGTGTGTGTTTTGATTCCTTTATAAATAATACTTATATATTGTTTATAGGTGCTTAAATATTTATATTTTCCATGTGTGATTGTCTCATTAAGAGCTTTACACTTATTATTGTTATAATTGTCAGTGAGTATAACAATAATAGAATAATTATTATATTTTTTTTATTCTTATTTTATATAATAATAATTAGATTTATTTTCTTATCTAATTGATTTTAATAATTATATTTAAATTTGTGGCTATAATATTTTATTATATTATATTTTTCTACTGAGGACAGTCATAGTACTCTTGATATTGCTACTATTATCAAGAGTTTCATAGACAAACCTTACATTTGGGAGCCTGGCCATTATTTCAACCAACTATTGAGGACATAAATCATATTCTAAACCTTCTTTTACTGTTTTTTGACGTAAAATTGCCATATTTACTTTGATATTGGATTTTTTGGGACTTATCCCTTATAGATAATCTTTATAATATTAATAAAGTTATTTTTTCTTAAGAATATTGTTTGAAGCAATATACTATTGAGTGACTTGGAATAAATTTATTCTGTCTAACTAGTGGCTTTTTTACATCACAGACTTGAAATTTATTCTTTGAGTTATTCTAGTATAAAGTGAATAGTAATACAGTTTTAATTAATAACTTATTAATTGCATAATTATTATTTCTTCAAAGAACATATAAAATCAAATAAAAAATTAAAAATTAGAAATCTTTACTAAAATCATTTTTTTTAATCTTAGACATTTTTCTTTAACTTTGACATGATTTGCCATAAATTAAATTAAAACAACTTTATTCAATAAGTTGAGTTTATAAGTTATTTTTATTGTTTGATAAAATAACTTATATTTTTATTTTTCTCTAGTGTCATCAATTAGAGACAGCTCTTGAGACTCTGAAGCTTCAGAGTCTAGTATTGAAATTCAAACGAGCCCAGAACCAAGGGGTTTAATAACCAAAGAACCCTTTAAAGGTCCAGAAGGTGAATTAAATCCACTCTTAGTCTATTTTTTCTTAAAATTGACATGCAATGACTCCTACTAGAAGTGGAAGTAACTACTCCATCCAATCAAATGGATCTGGACCAGGACATTCCAGTCACAAATCAAAAAGACAAGAATGTCAGCCCAGAGGAGAGGCACAAATGGAGGTTTCCATAACTTCCACCAGTTCCCAAAGGTTAGCCAGCACCTTTGAACCTCTTATTGAGAGTCCAGAAGCTGAAATAACTGCTATTGTTGTTAGACCTGAATCATTTCCAACAGGCAGCAGTGGAGATTTACCAGTCTCAGTACAAGAACTGGTTTATGGCCGCCAAACAGCAAGAGTGAGAACTTCTCCCAAGTCTTTGGATAGGCACCATGAACTCATATCTTCAAGTGAAGAAGTTAATGGGGCCAGAAAAGACAGAGGAACTTCTGAAGTGTTGGACACCCATGTCTTTCAAAGGACAATTCCAACAGATAAAAGCTTCATTGACAAACCAAAGCATTTTATCAGAGGACCAGAAGAAGAAGTTGGCCCAAGGCAAGGAAAACAGCCCAGTGGAAGCTCCCCAAGCCTCCACAAGAAAAACCTGCCTCAACAAGTGCCAAACAAGCCCAAGAAAGCCCCAAAGACCAACCAGAAGGACAAGCAAAAGGCAAAGCCCAAGTGGAACAAGCCTTACCCACAGAATTACAGGTTTCCCAAGAGGAGACAGCCATGGACAATGTGTTCATTATGGCAAGAACTCTGATGGAATTCAAAAACAAGGAAGAGGAAAGATTGAACCAATCTTTTTGAAAGAAGTAGATGTTGTAAAGCTTTTAAACCAAATTGAAAGTTGTAATAAAGAAATTATAACAAAGTCCAAAACATTTGAGTGTATCCAACAAAAGCTGGGTAATGAGATACTACAAGTAAAAGAATCACAAAAGACCATTATTGGCCTTGAAAATGTTGATAAAGAAAATATTTTTTCTTTGGCACAAATTTGTGCAAGAATTGAGTCAAAGGTTATCTTACTCAATCAACCAGATGACAACTCTATTTCTTTAATATATAGACAGTTAAAAGAATTAAGAATACAAGTTCAAAACTTGGAAAACTCAACTTGGCACAATGCAGCTCTTTTCCAAGAACAATTTCAAGAAAGTGATAAAGCAAGACTTGAATTGAAAGAAGATATTAAATCAAGTATTAACAATATATCACTAAAGAATGATCTGCCAAGACAGTCTACACCAATTCTTGACAGAAATGTGCTAAACTTGAATAATGACTTACATCATACAATTTCAAGTAATGCAGAATTAGAAACTGCTTGCAATTTTAAAGACATTCCAAGATTAGAGGAATGGCCAACCTTCAGTGGTGAAGGGGAATATAATCATATGGAATTTAAGAAAACAATTGATATGTTTAAAGAAGACTTTAACATACCAGATGAATACATAAGTGACAGATTACACTAATTGTTTACCAAATCAGCAAAGAAATGGTATTGCAAAATGAGACAAGACCATTCTAAACATTCTTGGCCTTTGTGGAAAGAACAAATCATTTCCAAATGGGAAAATGTTTTCTGGAGATTTAAAATGGAGAATTATTTTGAAGAAGCCATTTTTAATATTGAGAGGGACAGTCCCATGTCTTTGTTTCTTAAAAAAAAGGACAGATTAACTGCCCTTCATCCTGATATGTCTGAAACAATGATACATAAAAGGATATTAAGAAAGTGTGGTGGTGACCTTGAGCATGCTATAAGAAGCAGATGTATTGAGCCTTGCTCTACAGAAGATTATATCAATGCTATGGAGGACATCACTACTAGAGAAAAAATTGGTAGAAATTGGTATAAACACCCAATGGACAACAAGACCAGTGGGAAACCAATTCTAAAACCCAATAAACTACATGACAAAGCTCCTTCGAAATGTCACAAGTGTGGAAGTACATCTCATTTGGCTAATACTTGTCCCAAAAAGACAAGAATTAATGAGATAAAAATTGAAAAAGATGACACAAAAGAAACAAATGATTTCCCTGTACATGAAAGTGATTCCGAGCCATCTGAAGAAGAGGAATTGCCAGATGAACTTAATATATAAAATATTAATGTTTCCTTTAAGGTCACAGCAGTTCATACTCACTTACCACAGTACAGTGATGAATGTATGGATCTCATACATGTGCAAGATGCTAAAATGCAGAAAACCAAACCAGCCAGAGGTAAAGGTTATACAGCTGGCTCCTCTTGTATCACTAATATTGTGATAAACAACAGAGAAGCCAAGATACATCTTGACTCAGGTGCTTTTTGTACTTGTGTTGGAAAGGATTATCTTGAAAAGATTTATACCAATTGGCAAGACAAGTTAATGCCAATTGAAGGTATAAAATTCAGCAGTGCCAGCCAAAATATGCACCCCTTGGGTATATTCAAAGCAGCAATGATATTCCCTCATCCTACAGGAAGTATCAGATCAAAAGTTGAATTTGTTGCTATGAATAATTGTACTTCACAACACTTTATACTTGGAAATGATTATGGCAATATTTATGGTATTTATATTAATAATCATAAAGCCAGGTATTTCACTATAGGGGAAAATAAAAGGCAAAAATTTGCTTTTCCTCCAGAAAGAAGAGAAATAACTGTCATTAGACAAGTAAAAAATGTTAATAAAGAGGAATTTGTGTCAGATCAATTAATTGAAGCACAAATTAGTCCTGAATTAACACTATAAATGCAGGAAGAACTTATTGAAATTTTATTTCAATACAGGGAAGCATTTGCTTCTGATAATGAACCACTTGGGGCTATCAAAGGCCATGAAGTGGACATTATTCTTAATGTTGAAAGACCTTACCCTCCACTTTTAAGAAGACCAGCTTACCCAGCTAGCCCTAGGGCCAGAGAAGCATTAGAAAGTCATATTAATGAACTAATGAAACTGGGAGTTCTTAGAAAGGTTGGACACAATGAAGAAGTAGAAGTCACAACTCCTGTAATCATTACTTGGCATAATAATAAATCAAGGATGGTTGGTGATTTTAGAACATTGAATACTTACACTATTCCAGATAGGTATCCAATTCCTAGAATCCATGAGACTTTGCCTCAATTATCCAAGGCAACGTTTATCACTTCTATGGCTGCTCTCAAAGGCTTCCATCAGAATTTTTTAGCACCTCATGCTAGGAAATTATTGAGGATTTTTTCTCATTGTAGTATTTATGAATACTTGAGGATGCCTTTTGGTATTAAAAATGTACCCTGCCACTATCACAGAATGATGAACACCATTTTTCCACATGAATTATCCAAGGGATTGTTAATCATTTCTATTGATGACATTATCATTTGTTCAGAAACCTGGCAATTGCATTTAGAGAGACTTTCATTAGTACTTAAGAAAATTCTTCAAGTGAACATGAAAACATCTCTTAAAAAATGTAATTTTGGGTTTCATGAGTTGAAAGCTCTAGGACATGTAGTCTCAGGACTGAGCCTTGGTGTTGATAAAAACAAAGTGGCTGTAGTGTTACTGAAACAAATGCCCCAGAACAAGAAAAAAATGATTTCTTTCTTAGGGCTTGCCAGATATTACAAGCAACACCTTAAAAATGTTTGCAATCCATGCCAGATCATTGTACAGAATTTGTGATCAACAAACTCTCTTTGAAATGACACAGGAGAGGATTCAAGCATATGAAAAAATCAGATATGCCTTGACCAATGCACCATTATTACTGATGCCAGACTGGAAACTTCCTTTCAAGCTGTATATTGATGCATGTGGTGAGGGCCTAGGTGCAGCTCTTCATCAAGTTTAAATTTTCAATGACAAACCTTATGAAGGTCCGATTTGTTTTATTTAAAGACAAATCAAACCTACTGAGGCCAGATATGGAGCTAGCCAGATGGAGGTCCTTTTCCTTGTTTGGGCTCTGGAAAAACTTCATTATTCTCTGGATGGTAGTGTGTTTGAAGTAATTAATGATTGTAATGCAGTAAAATCACTTCTTAGCATGAAAACTCTAAACAGACACATGTTAAGATTTCAGATTGCTATTCAGAAATATAGAGGCAATATGACCATAGTACATAAAGCTGGAAATATTAACAATAATTCTGATGGCTTGAGTAGATGGGCATTACCCAATACACCTGACAATCCTGCCTACGTTCCCACAGATGCAGATCCTCAAATTCCAATTGAAGGAATTAACATCACAGATTTTGGAACAGAATTCTTTGAAGAAGTTAGAGAAAGCTATAAGCTGGATACAAATTGTCATATTCTTACTTCTCTACTTGACAAATATTGCAAAGATACAGCCTTGACTAATTCTCTGGATGATATTTGTAAAACATCTTATGACAATGGAAGATTCTATTTATTTGATGGTATCTTATATCATAGATCTAAACACACATGTGTCATGGCCCTGTGTAGTAGAATGTTAATTGACACAATACTGCTATAATTCCATGATAATATTTATTCTGGACATCTGTCAGAGGACAGAACAATGGAAAGAATTAAGACATGTGCTTGGTGGCCATCTTGGAGAAAAGATGTCATTGAGTACTGTCATGGTTTTGATAGATGTCAGAAAGCCAATAAAGCTACTGGTAAAAGATTTGGTTTGATTATTCATGTCCAAGAACAATGTACCCCATGGGAAGTGGTTCATATGTAGTGGGTAAATGCCTTACCACCTGGAGGTGATAAAAGCTACAATGCATGTCCTGTCATTGTAGACAGATATAGCAAAACACCAATCTTTTCAGCATGTCATAAAGATGACGCTGCTATGGATACAGCTCTTTTGATTTGGAACAGAGCTATATCCCATACTGGTCTCTTTCAAAATATCATTAGTGATAGAGAACCAAAATTTACATCAGCCTTATAGACCAATTTACATAAGCGTTTGGGTAAAAAAACTATCATTCTCAACAGCATACCATCCACAAACAGATGGGTTAGCAGAAAAAATGATACAAACCCTTGAGGACATGATCAAAAGATTTTGTGCTTATGGCCTGGAGTTTAAAGATTCTGATGGCTTTACCGATGATTGGTGTACTCTTATACCAGCATTGGAATTAGCCTACAAGACCTCCATCTATGCCTCAACAGGCAAAACTCCTGCAATGTTGGAAAAAGGATGGAACCCTAAACTTCCAGTTGATACTTTGAAGAAGGATTTAGTTGATATTCATCCAGCTGCTTCAAGCTTTAAGTTATTGCTTTATAAAGTAAGGCATAATGCAAATTAAAGCATGAATGATGCCTTTGAATATGCTAAACAGAAATGGGATAAAAGTCATAAAACCCCAGAATTCAAACTTGGGTACTTGATACTAGCTTCAACCTTGAACTTTAATAATATCAAAGGTCCAAAGCAATTGAAAGATTCCTTTGCAGAACCATTTATTATTAAAGTCCTTCATGGGACAACTGCAGTACAGGTAGAACTTTCAGGAGAATTGGAAAACAAACATCAAGCTTTTCCTGTTAGTCTGGTAAAGCATTATACTTCAAGTGGTAAGGAATTATTTCCTTTGAGAAATGAAACACCCTTAGAAGTACCTCCACTTGATCAAAGTGAAGAGAAAAAAGTACTAAAAGTCCTAAAAGGAAGAAGACTTAGGGGAAAAATGAAAGAGAATACTTGGTCAGGTACAGAAATCCACAACATGAAGATGAATGGATTGTAGCAGGAAAGATACCTGATTCCCAAACGTTTCTCAGAAGAATCATACATGAAAGAAGACCAGTTCCTCAATGAGAAATCTGAATTGTGTGCTTTACATATTTGGAAGTATAAGTAGATAGGTTGGACTGTGGATGATACCCACCCACCCCAAATTAACCTGGGGGTATACTACTAAAAGAAAATTGTGGTACAATCTTTTTTGGTGGTAGGGAATGTAAGCCTGTGAGGTATGTATAACATACCCATAAGGCCACAAATGATTTTATATACAGTTCATTTAGTCTTTAACGGACTTTTAAATTGAATTTAACATAAAAAATAACAAAAAATAAGTATAACTTTTTTTGGATAAACAAAGTTATAAATATTACATCATTTTTGGATTCTACACCAAAAATAACCTAGGGTACACCCATAGGGTGTTATACCCAAAAAGGCTTATTTCTTATGTTATTGGAAGATTTAAGAATCTCACAGTACTAATGTAACTTTTTTAACATTTTTATAAAACTGTTAAATTTAAGCTTAAATAAGCTTAAATTTCAAGTTGCACAAGGTTTATGCAAACTTACCAAAATTTTAGTTAAAATTGAGGTGTTGTGTATATTTACTGAATTGGCTAAGGATTTGCCATACAGAATGTAAATCCTGCGTGAGCGCACTTTAAAAGTGTTTAAGGCCATAGTATGGCTTTAGATAAATAAAAAGGCAAAAGCCATGCAAAAAGGTGGTACAAAGGAAAAAGACCATACAGAGCTGGGGTACCCAGCTTTTTGGATCTGCAAGGATTCAATTAAGGTTGTCCACCTTTATTGGAGGATTTTCAACCTTATTTAAGCTTTAAGATTAGACTTTGATCCAACATTAAAGCTTAAACTGGTGTTAACCCAGTCTGGACAGGAATTTCAAGCTGCCAAAGGGTAAATCCCAATACACAGGCTTGAAAGTAGAGTTTTAAGACCTGTCAAAGCTTAAATAAGCTTAAAACTGTAAATTTACAAGCATCAAAACCTTATCAAAAGTTAAGTTTTAGTGTGTATTTCTATTTTACATGGAAAAATAGCAATAACTTCAAAAATTCATTAAAAATTCCATTCTTAATGGATTTGCTTGTAGTTTTCACACACCTTACAATTCAATATTATCTATATTTAAATTAAATTTTAAGTATATTCTATAAAACTATTTCCTGGGTAATTAGCCTGGAAATTTACTCTTTTAATTATGCCTGAAGAAAATTAATATTTCTTTAAAATTGATTAAAAATTGATTGTAAGAGATTTCTGCTTGAAGCTCTATTTTTAAGTTGCTCATGTGATTAACTTTAATATAAATAAACTTATTTTATATCAAAAATTAAAATAATTAACTTAAATGAGGATTAAAGTTCCTTGGAGTTAAGAATAACACTGGTAACTTTAAATCAGAATTAAGAATAAGCTACCTTAAGTTAAGAGCCTTATTTTTAAGCATGTTTTGACAGTTTTGACCTGAGCATGCCCTCTATACTCATTATGTATCATGAGAGCTGCTCTGTGGACATAAAAAGAGTCTTTTCATCACTGCTTTTGTCCAGAATCAATTATTAATCCAATCATATTAGACATTTAAACAGGTAAAGCTTTATTATGTATAAAATCTTATTATGAAGGTATTTCTTAAGTCTTTTATTCTTTATAAATCTTAAATTAAAGAATTGAGATCATAGAAATTGGATTATTGTTTTAATCACCTATAATATATTCTATTTTCTAAAATTATTGTCTTTAAAATATCTTTTAAAATCCACAAATTCCTCTCAAAAGCTCCTCAATCATATTTTGTATTATAAAAAGTTGTTTTATCTTTTAAAATATTGATTTTTGGTGTGTTTTTAGCTTAAAATCATTATTTAATATAATATCTGTTGTTGTTGGACTTCTTTTATTAAATAAATATTATAAGTAAGTTTTCTCTAAATTTCTGTCAGCCTGTGACTCAAACCCAGACCACAAGCATGACAGCCAAATACCATAAACAAATGGTATAGCCAAAATACCACCAAAACATGGAGCTGGGCCAAATCAGCTCAAAAGGTATCAAAAGAAAGAGGAACCCCACCTCTTTCCAAATATACAAGTCCCATCATCATAGGAAAAATAATAACAAAGTTATTCCTACTCAAAGTTGTTGCTGAGCATAAACCTTAATTTTCACCTCTCATCTGAAATACAGAGTAAGAGGCTTAACCCCATCAAATTGGTATTCAAAATGAATCTCTATGTCAGGGCTATCCAATGGCACCAGCCAAACGGAGCTAGCACCAGTATTACAGAAGCTATGGTCAAATTCAGGCCAAATAAGGGTGAACAAAATATTCACCTCTCATCTAGCTTCTACAGTTTTAGTGTGAGATACCTAAATTGGGGTCTTTTTGGAAAGGGACAATCAGGGCTATCTTATGGTGCAATCCATTCCCCCATATCCCATCCAGAACAAAAGCTATAAGGGAAAACAAGCCCAATACAGCTTTTTGCCTAAAACACACATATGTAAAAAATTCTTGTACAAGGCATAACTTTGCCATATTGAATGATAGCCATATCAAATGAGGTACCATTGTGTAGAACACATACAGGGCTACACACAGAACCAATTTTGAGGTTGATATCTCAAAAATGGACAAAAGTATGGCTGTTTTAAGGTCAAAATGCCACAGTTTGGTCAATACAGCCTTACCCTGGGATAATATCCCACAACCATGATTATAGGTTTCAAAAAGACAAAGAAGCGTTTTTTACTTCAATACCTCATAGTTCATTCAATACTGGGGTCCCATACAGGTTCTGTACAGCATTCTACACATCATACATATCAGAATCAGGATGCTTGGTCCCCAGATAAAACTATTCACCCTGTATCGGTGAAAACTGCCCAGATGTGGTTTCAAAACCCCATCTGGGCCCAATACAGGCCTTACAGGCCTTTTGAAAACCACAAGCCTGTCCTGGGGAGTGAAAAATCTTCATTTCCTCTATTTGAAAAGGTGTAGCAGCCTTTTCACCCCATTTCAGGATAAAAGGAGGCCTTTTCACTGCCAGAAAAGGAATTTTCATCCTGCTTTTGAGTCTCTATGTAGTACAACTGTCAAAAACAGTTATACTCCTGGAGAAGAATCAGGTTATACTATAAACTTTAGTATTGTAGTCTTTTATTATTGCAACCCAACAGGTAATGTAAGATGTGACTATGAAACTGATGATAATATTAATATTAATCAACAGTACTATGTCTGTTCTTATGAAATATAATAATAAAATATTATTATAACCACAATTAAATAATTATAAAATTATTTCTTTCACGTGTTATACACTACTAGTGATTATAACTGTGAGCAGTAATTGTCTACAAGAATCAATTACAAGAAGAATTTAATAATAAAAACTTCTTTATTAAAATAATGAAATTATTTTAATATATAATTATCTTTTACAAGAATAATTATAAAGATAATTCTTGAAGAAAACTATTACTAGAGAAAAACTTTAAGAATTAAAGATAAATGACTCACTAATACTCCAAAGAACTTATTGATAGATAAAAGTAGAGAAATTTGACGTAGAATTGTGGATTTAAGGGATCAAGATGATTTATAACAGTATTACAACAATATATAGTTGGATTCTATGATTTCACGTCTTTCTGATTGATTCTGAAAGATTTAAAACACTTAAGAATAGTTTTAACTAATACTTACTTGTTGGTAATAATGATTTAATAAATTGATAAGATGATGATACGGAAAAAACAGCAAGAATAGGCTTCTTTTAAGTCAACAACAGCTCACAGAGGCGTGCCATGGAGCATACTGAAAAACCAGTGAGTGAGAAAACAATAAACCCTTTTGGATTAATGATTGCATCATCTGTTGTCACGTAAGATTATCATAATTACTTAATTGATGCTTTTACGTGACTACCAACCCCAATATGGTTAAGAATAAAAGGAGTAACATCTGTAAATCTTCTTTTATTATAAAATAATCATTGATTTCTCAAAGTTATCAATGTTATTGCCAATTTCATCACAGGTTGTAATTACTGTGAATTTTTGAAGATTCAGTGTTTCACGTAGAATGGTCAAAAATGGACTGTAAGTAAAACTTTTAATTTTACTAGTAAAACTGTAATTCTTTTTGGTTGTACCATAGATAATACAGTTCTCCATTGGTCCTGAAAGTTTCAGAAGGATTCATTAAGAATTGTATTTTTAATGAATTTTTGAAGTTTTTACCTTATTTCTACGTAGAATTGCAAATAGCAGTATTTTGCTGGTTGCTATGAGGTAAATCAATGAATATGGATCCCAAAAGGGTTTAATTACTCTTTTAGGGTCTAGTCATGGAAAGTCATCAAGAATTGACGTGGTTACAGGAGTCTAAGTAGCTTATTACCTCCTTGGCACGTCAAAATAGCAGGTTATTTGCTATTTTTCTTATGATTACAGTAGGTGTAACTTGGTAACCAAGTTCCCAAAGAGTTTTAGTTTACCAATTGGGCCAAGATGAGCCATGGATCCATGCTCTGGAGCTATCCACGCCTCTGAGGCCTCAGAAGTTGGGTACCCTGGCTCTCTTTGATGTCTTTTGTCCCCCTTGCTTATTTTTACGTCAAAATAGTAATTTAAGCTTAAAGTGAGATATCCACTATGGGTGTACCAAAAGTCCATGTAAGAATACCATGATATTAAGTGCTCAAAACATGAATAACACTATTCTTAGTGTATATGTAACATGGGATTTCTCACTTTCCCATTATTTTGGCTAAAAATCAAGAAAAACAAAAATTTTCACGGATCTTTTATGTGGTATTAATGATGTGGTATTGAAGTATTTTCCATTTTACCACCTCAAATACTTAAATTGAGCTTATTCACTCTATGGAGCTACCCTAGGTGAATTTTTGTGTAGAATCCAAATCTGGTCTTAAATCCATGGATTTACTTACTCAATAAAAAGTTATTCATCTTTTCTGAAATTGAAAATGATGAATTTTGGATATATGCATGACTTATGAGTTTTGCATAATTCAAAATTTCTTTTTTAGATGATTGTGGCCTATTTGGGTATGTAAAATATACCTCAAGGCTCACAGGTAAAGCTGCACCCAGGGCTTTCAACAGTGTTCACAACCACTAATTCTCACTAGTAAAGCCCTTTTAATTTATAATTAAACCTTTTTTAATAATTTTTATCCGCTTCACAGTCATATTTAGAGTTGCAAGTAGCCTTATTACTTCTTTATCATAGACTCATCCTGACGAATTCTATATCTTTTTTTCATCTATTACTGGTTTTTTTATATAGCATTTTTCTATAAGAATTATTTCTGCACAGTGTGTGTTTTAATTCTTTTTTGAATAATATTTATATATTATTTTTAAGTGGTTAAATATTTATATTTTCCATGTGTAATTGCTTCATTAAGAGCTTTACACTTCTTATTGTTATAATTTTCAATGACTATAACAATGATAGAATTATTATATATTTTTTAGTATTATTTTATATAATGATAATTAAATTTATTCTTTTATATAATTATTTTTGATAATTATATTTAAATTTGTGGTTATGATATTTCATTATATTATGTTTTTCTACTGAGGACAGTCATAGTACTCTTGATATTGTTACTATTATAAAGAGTTTCATAGACAAACCTTACAACTAGGGTAAGGCACAAGCATTTTGTATTTTTTTCATATAAAAAGTTCCAATTCTAACATCATTTCCTTTTCCAAATAGCTGAACCTTGAAAGATCCACTATTCATCTGATTAAATCACTAAATCAGTTATGATTTATCATTAAGTCTTCCTAGTTCTTCTTTGACATTCCTCCAAAATACTACAAGTGTTAAGCATAAACATCCCATAAAAATATTGTATGTTTTGACTAGGAAACAATAAGTAAGTATTACTAATATTTTAGTTATTGTACTAGGAATTCCCTTATTAAATTAAAGAATAGGATAAAGGATAATTATAATTATGACATAAAAATATTTATATTATCAATTAAATATAATAAGATAAATTATATTGAAAAGCTAATATGATAAAGATCAATATATTAGTATATAATAATCAATCTATTTATGGCACTTGATTATTGTTACAAACAAATAATAAAGGCGTAAAAATTTGTTATTCAATGATAATAAAAATTTTATAACCATAATATTAACAATATGAAAGCTATATATTAATATCAATACTATTTATATTAATAAAAGAATTATCAAAATAATAATAAAGAGAAAATTATTGTGAAAGATTAAAATAGCCTCCTTTTGACACTTAATAAAATGATCTTGAATTAGTTTGTGCCTGAATATTTAAATACAACTTATTCAAATTGTATTTACAATTAAAAAGAGAAGAAAGTACAAATATTCTAGTTTTTATGTGGAATGAGATATTTCAGACAGAAATTTGATAAAAAAAATTAGAAAATTTGTTTGATCACGTCAAGATCAATTATTCAAATGAATCCTAGCTTGAGTCTTTGAATATTTAATAGTTTTATATTTGAAGAATAAAGTTTTCACCTTTTTTTAATTATTTGATGTTTTTTTGTTGCATCTGAGGGGGAAATAGAGGTAAAAGGAGCTCTATATATAGTAAAACCTCCCTCCAAGAGTCCATAAGGCTTCTAGTAGACGCTAACCAATGGAATCCACTGGAATTGATCAGTATTTTGAGTATGAGCAATGATTGCATCATAATTAAACCATCTTATCTCATTATTACACCATTAGGTAGAGTTATCACTGTAACTCTAAGCTTTCTGACATCATAGGCTTGGAAGAAGACTAAAATTTGCTGATTTTATTATTTTTAATTATAATAAACTGTAATTCACCACTTTTATAACTTATATGAGTGTTAAGTCTGAATTATGATTACAGTGAGTGATGATGAATGATCAATTTTAAACTTAAACTCTGATCATTAATAACTTTTGAGTCATACATGCTAAAGCCATTCAGAGAGTTAATTCTGATATCTTTTCATTTCATTATTGAATCTTCAAGAGTGTTCTTTTACATCATGAAAACTCTATTTTTGATAATTTTTCTTGTAACTCATCTTTTCTGTTAAAATTTAGTATTTTAAACTTCAAGCCATGATTTCAAGGGGTTATACCTTGAGTATGATTATAAAAATTACATCATTCTTCATGTATAAGCTATTAGAATATTAATCTCCACTTCATTTTATGTTTCTATGACTTTCACAACAAAGTGGTCCACAGCTATACCAATTTTGTTCAATAAACCCTTACAAGTTATAACCTTGCTTATAAAATGTCAAATTAATCTTATATCTTTATTAAAAAAGTAATTAATTGGTAACTTTTCTTTTGGTTAAACTCTCTATCTTTTATATTTCAAGAGATATGAGCTAAAAGCCATGAATATATGCGCTGATCATAAAAGTGCATATATTCAGTGTAAGGTTTTACTATGAAACAATAAGTAAAAATTCCTAATATTTTACTTATTGTACTATGAATGTCCTTATGAATGAAATAAATAAGATAAAAATAATTATAATAATAAAGATTTATTATAATTATGGCGTAAAAGTAATTATATTATTAATAAAATATAATAATATAATTTATATTATAAAATATAATATAATACAAATAAATATATTAATATAAAATAATTAATATATTTAATAGCACTTTATTATTGTTACAAACAAATAATAAAGGCGTAAAAAATTGTTTTTTATTAATAAAAAACAATTAATAACAATAATATTACTAATATTAAAGTTATAAATTAATATAAATACTATTTATATTAAATAAAGGATTATTAAAAGAATAATATAGAGAAAATAACCTACTTTCAACACTTAATATAATAATTTTGAGATATTTTACGCCAAATAATATAAATACAACTTATAAAAATTGTATTTACAATAAAAAATAGAGAAATTACAAATATTCTTGATTTTTTACGTGGAAATGAGTTTTAGAGAGATTTTTAACAAAAACAGTTAAAAAAATGATTTAATCACATCACAATTGATGATTATAATAAAGATGAACTTTGGTCTTTAATAATATAAAAGTTTTATATATAAAGAATAAAGTTATTGCCTTTTTGTTTGTATTTATTTAATGTTTTTGATGCGTCTGTGGGGAAAACAGAGTAAAAAGAGCTCTATTTATAGTAAATACCTCCCTCCTGGAGTCCAACAGGCTTCTAGTAGACGTGTACTGATTATATCCACTGGAATTGATCAATATTTTAAGGCTTGAGGATGATTACATCATGATCAAACCATGTTACATCATTATTACACCATTATTTAGAGTTATCACTATAACTCTAAGTTTGATGACATCAGAGGCTTGTAAGAACCCCAAATTTCGTGGATTTTATTAGTTTTAATCATAAACTAATAGTATTCACCAATTTTATCACTCATATGACTGTTAAACTTAATTTAAGGTTACAGTAGGTGATCATAACTGCTCAATTTAAGCTCAAACTTTGATCTTTAATACCTTCTAAGTTTTACACGCTACAGCAATTCAGAGAGTGAATTCTGATAGCCTGACATAACCTCATTATTCTGCCAAGAGCTTTTCATTACATCATCAAAACTCTAATTTTGATGATTTTCCTTGTAACTCATCTTTTCTGTCGAAATTCAATATTTTAAACTTCAAACCATGATTTCAAGGGGTTGTACCCTGAATTTAATAATAAAAATTACATCATTCTTCACGAATGAACTAGTAGAATCCAACTGTGTACTTTTTTAAGTTTGGACCACTTTCACAACAAAGTGGTCAACAGCTCTGTTGATTTTTATCAATATTTCATCATAGGTTTTAACCTTGATTATAATTTGTAAAATAACGTTTATATCTGTGTTCTTACAGTAATTAAGTGGTAACTTTACTTTTGGTTAATCACTCTATCTTGTATAGTTTGAGATATATTAGCTATGATCCTTGAATATATGCATTGACCAAAAAAGTGCATATATTCAGGTTAATTCCTTAAGTATTAACTTTTGAAATTAGCTCATTAATTGTTTTATGTGTGAATTTTCATGGGGAATCCAATGGTACAATTTATTTCACATGTTGTTTCATTGGCCCTTGAAATAAATAAGGATTTATGGTTTTTATAAGGTATTATTCCTTATAACTCATTAAATATTGACTTTACAGATATGCCATAAAAATGGTATATGTGTATTTTACCATAGGGAATCCAATGGTATAATTTATTTCACATGTTGATTCATTGGTTTTTAAGTTAAACCAATTTTTGTACCAATTTATGGTATTTTTGTATTTTTAAAGTAATTATTCTTAATGTATAATTATTCTAAGTAATTTTAGTATAATTATCTTAAAGGTATAATTATTCTGAGTCTTTCTTGTGACCTTATTGGGTATGTGGACATATCTCAAAGGCTCACATTCAGGGTATTTCCTTAAATATTGACTTTACCAATATGAAATAAAAATGTTATATGTGTAATATTTCACAGGGAATCCAATGGTGCAATTTCCTTTACATTTGTATTCATTTGTGTCTGATATAACCAGGGATCTATGCCTTTTTATGGCATCTTTCACTTATTACTCAGTAATTATTTTCTTTAAAGATATGAAACAAAAGTGTTATATTTTCATTCTACCATGGTGAATCTAACAGCAAAATTTATGTCACATGTTTATTACTTATATTCAGGGTTAATAAAGAATTTCTGCCTTTTTATGGAATTTTCATTTATTCTAAGATAATAATTTTAATTTCTATTATTTGAATAAATATTGAAAAGCTGTTTTATGACCTTTTGGGATATGTGGTCATATCTCAAAGGCTCGAAAATATCCCCTTTTAGCCTATATATCACTGTTTTTTGTATTATATCAAGTGTTTCCTTGTTTATTACTATCAATAAATAAACTTGTATTTATTTATTTTTTCTCACTTCCTATTTCTCCTTGTAAATAACTTTGTGAATATTAAGAGCCCAAATTTATGACTGTCATGATCTATGATGTCCAGACCATAAAAGAAGCCAGCTTAGGCTCAATTTTGTCTTCCTCTTCCCTATATTTTTTGTGACAGTATCATTTCCTTTGTTAAACTCTTAGGATTCACATAAAGTTTGTTAGAAATAATTGCAGAAAATTTATTTGAGTAGGGGACATAATTTTAGTTTTTGGGTTTCAAAGTTACTTGAATTTATTCACTTATAAAAGATAAATCCTCAGCTAGTTCTTCAGATTTACTTTCATAAAATACAACAGGTGCTGAATAACTCTTGGATTGTAATAATTAGACAGGAAAATTAGTGGATTATCAGCATACTTCCTTTATTTAGAGTACTGCAGCGGGTTTGAATTTTCTTTGAGCCCATCAGAGTACAATTAATACAAAAAAACCTCAAGGGTCTATCCTCTGGTAACCAGATTTTTTTGAAATTTTTCATATTAACTATTGTTTTCACCCCAAACAATATCAAAGATTTTAAATTAAGACCTTTTTCAATATTTATGTTGTTCTTCTCACACATCTGATGTAGTTAATTGATCTCAATATCCTTGTGATGAGAGATATACAGTAGTAAAGAACTTTGTTTTTCTGCTTCATTACATAGTGCATTGGGAATTTGTGATTGTTCCAGAAAACATTGAATTTTGAAAATTGAGGTCTGATAGAGTTTCTCAGAAACTCCATTTGTCTGTGGGTACTCAGGTAGTCCCTGCTCATGAACAAATTTCACTCTCTTCTGAACTATGCTATATGAGCATGTCCTTTATTAAACTTTTTGGAGGAAAAATTGATAATGAAGGAATATTAAAATTCATTGATAAAAACAGCAAAAAGATAAAATAATTAAAACAAATAGACAAAATTATAAAAAAAGTCAATATTTAGAGAAATTATTTTGGTTAACAAAAAGAAAACTATAAAGAAAAGAAAACTAGATTATGTAGAAAAATGAAAATTAAATACCCTAAGCTAATAAGGTGGTTGACTATCAATAAGGAATTATTGATACCAACAAAAGAAAGATCTCCTATATCCCATCATATAATGTATAAAAGGAGATATTTGATCACATTGTTGTAGAACTGTGATTTTATTCATATATGTTATGAATATTAATTAGTATCTCACTTAAAAACTCACCCTGCCAAATTTAATATCATAATAATATTGATCATTCAATCATAATAACAAATTATCAGTACCACCTATTAATTGTCTTATACTGATCATTAGAAATGGAAAAAAACCAATCTTGTCAAATAATACTCAACAAAAAGAACTATGTGGATTGGACTTTGTCTATGAGATAAAGGCTGAAAAATCTCAGATTCCTTAAGTACATTGAAGGACTTGATGAGGAAGATACTGAAGAAAAAGCCAAAAAATCATATTTCTTCTTGATGAGATATATTGATGAATATATATGTTCCCATTTATAATTGATAAAAGAAAACAAGAAGAAGGAGATGGAAAATTCCTTTGGAAAATCCTTAAAGAAAAATTCCTCAGAAGGAACATTTGAGAAAAAGAAGAAGCGCTAGATCAATCCTTGGTCATAAAATTTAAAAACCTAGATCAATGGATAGAAGATTTGAGAGAATCCACAAGGAGAAGGAGGTTATCAGGAGCATCAATCAAAAATGATTCAATATCAAGAATAGAAATTAGATCACTCCCAAATAAGGGTGAGTCACTTGTAAGAGGACTAGCTCAGGGTGATAACTATTCAAGTATTGAAGGAACTATCTCATGTCTAGAATCCGATTGAGCCCAATTTTGAAAGACTAACAAAGAGGAAGATACTGCAATACAATCCAAAAGAAATGAATAAAAGCATTTCACTTCCTCTTCTTTTTGAAAATAGGTCATTTAGACATAAACTGTAGGAGCAAAACTAAAAACAACAATAAGAAGTATAATCTAAACCAGCTGGAATAAAATGACACAGAAGAGACTTCAACTTTTCAAAAAAGCATTCATGGTTGATTAAAAAAATCAAACTCTTCTGGTTTCAGGGGCTAATGATCACATGTTTAAAGACAAAGGTTATTGGATAAGCTTAGAGGATGACCCAAGTGGAGTACAAATAGAATAAGAAGGCTCAAAATCCCTGATAGATGGAAAAGGGATTTTTAGAAAGAAAATAATGTAAAAAAATAACCTTCACGAATGCACTATTAGTGGCTAAGCTATCATATAATGTGACTTATCTATCACAATATTAGAAGCAAGGAGGATATTTGAAGAAAGAAAGTGTAACGTGTGGATATGAAAATTTGATTAAAAATCAAGAACTTTTCCAGTCCTCAAAATTTGTATGAAGTACAAAATGATTAAAAACTTTAAGCTTTAAGATTTTTAAGAGAAGAAATACCAATTGTTTTCAAAAATTTATAAGTATAAAACAATAATAATACAAAGATTTGTTTTTTACCAACAATAAATATTTATCCAAAAATACTCTACAAGAGATATTTGAGGCTACAAAATAAATTCCTCCAAGAGCAATTTCAATTGGAATTAATTGAGAAAAGAACTTCAGAAAAGTAATATAAGAAAAAAGTCCTTAAAAAAATCATGAAAGATAAAAAACACCCAAAAGTTACCAGAGTGAATTTGGAAACTGTGACAAAGTTAACAGTGATGAAATATCCTTTAATTCACTTATGGGGTGGTCCAAGAGTAAAAATCATTATAAAAGTTGAAAAAAGTGATTTTAATGATTCTTCACATGGTTAAAAGGTTTAGAGTGATTTAAGAAGGGTGGTTGGAATATTTTATCAATTGTTTTAACAGTGTTTAAGCTAATAATAAAAGGAAAAGATTCTAACATGAAGAGAAAAGTGGCGCAAAGAAAATATTATTTTATACCCACCAATTTTCTTACTCCAAAAGTAGAATTTACTTCATTCAGTCGTGAAAACACTCTGAAAACAGAAAATCCAATTATGGCATTGTTGAACCCTGGTTTACACCACAAAAGGGCTTGTTTTAGCCATTTTGAACCCTTAAATCAGCTATTGCTAGAGAAATACCTAGTTTTAAGCCTTCAAAAAGCGTCAGAATGTGTGTAAGAGAATTCAAAACCAGTCAAAACTGTTTTTACTATCATTGTTTTAGCTCAAGGGTAGTTTTAACCTCTTGGCAACAGTTAAGACTGCCCTGGTTGGTATCAAAACCTTGTCATCAATTGACACACAGACCCTGTGACTCAATTCCAGGCCAAAAGTGATGAACATTTGCATGGCTTTCAACATCTCACACCTTTCAGCAAGGAATTTGGGGATCTGGTACCCCCTTACAGCCAAGATTCCTTCCCCCCCCCCAGAATCAATTTGGCCGATTTAATTTTTCTTTAATTCCTCATTATTTATTATACTTGTAATTTACATATGTAATTCAATTGAGTTCTTACAGTACACAACTGTTGTCAGGGTGACTCTATGATATAGCTTCAAAATGATAATAAAAGCTATAACTCTGAGTGTGACACGAAAATAATGATGATATTAAAGTGAGAATATGAGTAAAAGGGCTATACTGAAATACCTTAGTGATGGTGAGTGCTTCTGATAGCCCTGGGTGCAGTGTTTGCCTGTTGGTTTACAATAACAAACCCTACAATAATTATAACTTGTAATTATAACCTGTTAAATTCTAAGGGTACCACTTCTTTTAAGAAGTTATACCACGTGAGAATATCAAGAACAGGATGCTGGATTTGCTTCCTGGTGAGGCAAAGCCTCCTTTTATCTTGTTCTGGGGTAGTGGGAGGTGGTTTAGCTCTGCACACGGCCACAGAGTGAAAGTTCTCACTACTTTGGGCTGGTTTGTGGCTCTATACACCCAATACAGACTGGTATTGGGTGGAAATGTGGTTTTAGAACCACAAGTAGTCATTTTTACCCTATACAGGATGAAAATTTTCACCAATGGAGTTTACAGTTGTGTTCTGGTGCTTCTGACGCGTCAAAAGCTGTACAGAACCTGTATGTACCTCTGTATTTGACTTAACTATGAGGTATTGAAGTATAAAAAAGCTTCTTTGTCTTTTGGACACCTCATAATCATACTTATGGGATAGTATCCCACTGTAAGGCTGTATTGGCCAAACTGTGGGATTTTAACCTTAAAGCTGCTATAGCTTTGTCAGTTTTGAAGATATTGAGAAAAACATTGGTTCATTGTGTATCCCTGGATGTGATCTACACAATGGTACCTCATTTGGTATGGCTATCATTAAATATGGCAAAGTTATGCCATGTACAAGTTTTCTTGTACACATTTATGATTTGTCCAAAAACTGTATGAAACTTGTCTGCTCTATATCTTTTTTTCTAGATACTATATGGGGAAATGGATGGCACCATTAGATAGCCCTGATTGTGCTCTTTCCAAAAAGACCCCACTTTAAGTCTCTCACACTAAAACTGTAGAAGTTAGATGAGAGGTGAATATTTTAATCACCCTTATTTGACCTTATTTTGGTCATAACTTTGGTAATTCTGGTTCTAGCTCAGTTTGGCTAGTACCATTGGATAGCCCTGACTTAGAGCTTCAACCTGAATACCCATTTTATGGGATTAAGCCTCTTCCTCTGGAATTCAGATGGGAGGTGAAAATTAAGGTTTATGCTCAGCAATAGCTTTGAGCAGGAGTAACTTTGTTATTCTTTGTCCTATTATGATAAGACTTGTATATTTGGAAAGAGGTGACTTTCCTCTTTTGTTTGATACCTTTTGAGTTAATTTGGCTCAGTTCCATGTTTTGGTGGTATCTTGGCTTTACCATTGGTTTATGGTATTTGGCTGTCATGCTTGTGCTCTGGGGTTGAGTCACAGGCTGACAACTGTAATAATTGATACCTCATATGTAAATTAAAGTTCACTTATGTAATGCACATGCACATTTTGAAGTTTCAATTGAAAATACTCCAATTCCTGATAGCTTCTAAACTACACACCACACCTCAATTTCAATACAAAAATTTCTGGTTAACACCACATTTGATTTGAATTGAATTAAGGTTTTCAGGATTTTCAACTTTTGTACAGAAAATACTAAAACTGTAACTTAATCTTATTTAGAGTTCAGTTACAGAAATTTTACCCAGAGGTGACCCCACCTTAATTTTTATGAGGAATCTAATAGTGAAATTATTTTTATAGTTTTATTCATTGGATAAAAAGTTATAACAATTTTTATCTAAATATTTTCCAAAACAATTTTAATTTTAATATTTTTGTTAAAAATTCGTTTTTACTTAATTTTTTCAAGTAAAAATGTATTTTAAAAATTTTAAATTTCAAAGTAATTTTACTTTTAAATCATAATTAAAATTTCAATTTTGTATATAGATTTTATATTTATATTATTATTTTTTACTTTATAATATAAATAAATTTATTTCATTTATAATTGTTTCATTTTTTTTATTTGTGGTCTTTTGGGTATATGAAAATACCTTTAAAGCTCACATTTCCTCCCCCTAAAAAAAGAATATTACTTTGTAACATTGTTATTTCTAGTGTGTCTGAACCTTCTGAGAAGTTTGGTAGCCTCAGGTATATCTTTTTCTGCCAACCATTCATCTTCACAAGTTGGGTCACTGTACCTGACAAGGTATTTCCTTACTTTCTTAGTTCTCAAATCTCTTTCTTTGAGAGCTATGGTAATTTTCTTTATACCAGATGATTCAACAGGAGGTATATGCTGGGGCGCTTTATTTCTCAAGGGAAATATTTCAGCATCACAAGATTTATATTTATTTATTAAGCTTACTGGAAATGTAGGATGCTTATTACTGAGCTCCTAAGATAGTTCTACTTCAACAGCATTTCCTCCATGGAGGGCCTTAATAGCAAAAGTTCCTGAAAGGGAGTCTTTAAGCTTTTCACATCCTTTTATGTTATTGAAGTTAGGTTTAGATAAAAGTACCAAATCTCCCACTTTGAAGTCTGGATTGGCATGTGATTTGTCCCATTTGTCTTTGGCATATGCAAATGACTCTTCCATGCACCTTAATGCATGCTTCCTAGCTTTTTCTAGCATTCCTTTGAAGCTACTAGCTGTGGGATTTATTAACCACACATCTCCTCAAGAAATCTTGGGGTAATTTGGGATTCCACTCTTTTTCTAGAATAGCAGGAGTTTGATTGGCACTGGGATGAATGGATGTTTTATATGCCAATTCCAGTGCAAGTAAAAGGCTACACTAATCATGGGTGAATCCATAACAATCTTTAAATTCTAGGCCATATGCACAAATTATTCTGACCATGTCTTTCAAAGCTTGGATCATTCTTTCAGCTAGACCATCAGTTTGTGGGTGTTAAGCTGTAGAGAAAGATAACTTTGCTCCAAATAATTGGTGAAGGTTTGTCTACAGTGCTGAGGTAAATTTGTGATGCCTGTCACTAATAATGTTTGTGAATATTTTGGTACATGATACTACTCTTTTCCATATCAGAAAAGATGTATCCATGGCAGTATTATCTGTGTGATATGACAAAAAATATTGGAGTCTTACTGAACCTGTCAACAATCACTAGTCATGCATTATAGCTTCTATCACCTCCTGGTGGTGGGCCAGTTACCCAACCCATATGGACAATTTCCCAAGGTCTTCTGGTTTCTTGGATTTTGATCATATTTCCAACTATCTTTTCAGTGGATTTATTTTCCTTTAGACATCTGCCACAAGTTTTTCAATACTCTGCAACATCCTTTGAACACATTGACCACCATATACAGGTCTTGACTTTCTCCCTTGTTCTGTCCTGAGAAGGGGTTGTCATGGCACTCTTTCAGTACAAGATTGATTAAGTATCTGTCCACAACTGTCATTACACATTTTTGTTTAGTCCTATAATAGATTATGCCATCTATTAGATTAAATCTCCCTTCATCATATGATTTCTTCCATATTTTATCTAAGGCATTTATAAAAGAGTTATCTTTGGAGTATTTGTTAAGTAATGGTCATAGGATGCTACAATTAGTATCTTGAATATAGCTTTTTCTTACTTCCTCAAAGAATTTGGTGTTCAGGTCTGTAACACTAATTCTTTCTATTGGGATCTGTGGGAAAGCTTCTTCTGGTACATAAGCAGGATTATCAATTTTATTTGTTAATGGTCATATACTTAGTCCATCTGCATTTTGGTGAATATTGCAATCCATGTGCACAATGGGCATATTCCCTATATACTATTGTATGGCTATTTACCATATGAGCATGTTCCTGTTGGTTGTTCTCATGTTTAAGAGTGATTTAACAGCAGTAAAGTCTTTCATCACTTCAAAAAAACATCCTTTTAGAAAGTAATTAAGTTTTTCCAAGGCCCAGATGAGGTGTAAACACTCCATTTTACTTGCCCCATATCTGGCTTCAGCTGGTTTGATCTGCCTAGATATGAAACATATGGGTCCTTCCACAGTTTTGTCATCTATAATCTGGACTTGATTAAGTGCAGCACCCAGCCCATCTCCTGATGCATCAATATAAATCCTAAAGGGCAGCTTAAAATCCATAATCAATAAAAGTGGAGCAGTGGTAAAGCTTGTCTCAAAGACTCAAAGGCTTTGAACCTGGCAGCAGTCCTTTCAAATACTGTTTCTTTGTCACACAATTTATAAAGAGGCCTTGCTATGAATGCAAACTCTTTATTTTTCTGCCTGTAGTATCCTGCAAACCTCAAAAATTACTCAATTCCTTTTTTGTTCTGAGGAATAGGCTTCAGTAGTACTGCTTCAACCTTGTTTTTGTCAATCCCAAGGGATGGACCAGATACCAAATTTCCCAGAGCTTTGAGTTCTTTAACTCCAAAATTAAAATTATTTGAAGAAATTTTTATGTTTGCAGATTGAATTTTTCCCCAAAATCTGGATAATTTGTACATATGTTCCTCCCAAGTCTTGGAACAGGCCATAATATCATCAATTTAAATGATTAACCATCCTTCTGAAATTTCTTCAGGGAAGATTTCATTCATCATATTTTGGAAGTGTGAAGGTGAATTTTTGATACCAAACATTATTCTCAGATATTCATACACCCCACTATGAAAACAATTCTCAAGTATTTCCTTGCCCTTGGTGTAACTACATCTTGATGAAATCCTTTAAGGGACTACATAGTACTTATGTACACTTCTGGGAATATTTGGGTGAGGGCAATTTGGATCTTTGGTATTGGGCACCTTTCTGGAACAGCTTAAGTGTTCAGAGCTCCAAAGCCCCAACCATTTTGTATTTTCCATTATTCCATGCCACTATGACTGGTGTAGTTATTTCTACTTCCTCATTGTGGCCAACCTTTCTTATTACCCCCAGGCCTAGTGTGATATTTGAAATATGACCACATAACTAAAAATTTCACAAAAATAACCTAATAAGAATTAAAAATATTGTCTTAAAATAGGTAAAAATGCCATAAATAGGCATAAATTATATATTACCTTAGAATCTAATGAATGAAAATTCAAAATGAATTAAAAAAACATATTTCTCAGGGTAAAATACACATATATCATTTTTATGTCATATCTGTAAAGATAATACGTACTGTGTACTAAGAAAAATGCCATAAAAAGGTATAGATTCCTGTTTATCTCAGAGGCCAATGGAACAGCATGTCAAATAAATTTCAAAATTGTATCTCCCAGGAAAAAATACACACGTAACACTTTTATGTCATATCTGTAAGGTCAATACTTAAGGAAATAACCTGAATATATGCACTTTAATTATCAGTGCATATATTCATGGTTTTGGGCTTATTTCCCTTGAAATATAAATAATAGAGAGTTGAGAAAAAAATAAATTCTACACTTAATTACTTTCATAATAGTTATATGAGCTGTATTTTCCAAGCTATTAAAAAGGTTATAACTTGTAAGGGTTTATTGAATAAAATTTCTATAGCTGTTGACCACTTTGTTGTGAAGATAGTCCAGACCTAAAAATAATTCAATATACAGTTTCTACCAGTTTATATATGAAGAATGATGTTTTTTCTCCCATTATATTCAAGGTACAACCCCCTGAAATTATGGTTTGAAGTTTAAAATAGTAAATTTCAACAGAAAAGATGACCTATAAGAAAAATCATCAAAACTAGAGTTTGTATAATTTAATAAGACTCTCTTGTTAGTTTAATGATGAAATTCCAAGCTATCATAGCTCACTCTACAAATGGCTGTAGCTTTTATAACTTCAAATTTATTAATGATCAAAGTTTAAGCTTAAAATTGATCATAGATGATCACTTACTGTAATCTTATTTTAAGCTTAACAGTCATATAAGTGATAAAACTCCTGAATAATATTAGATTATTATTGATACTAATACAATCTACAAGGTTTAGGCCTCTGTTAAGCCTATGATGTCATCAAACCTAGGATCCTAGTCATAACTCTAAATAAATGGCCTAATAATGAGATAAGATGGTTTGATTATGATGTAATCATTACTAAAGCTTGAAATACTGATACATTTCAGTGGATATCGTAGGTACATGTCTACTAGAATCCTGGTGGACTCTAGGAGAGAGGATTGTACTATAAATAGAGCTTTTTTTACCCTATTACCCCCTCAGACCCAAAAGAAATATTCAATTATTAAAACCAAAGGTAAATGCTTTCTTCTTCTTGTATAAAGCTATTATATATTCCAAGAATCAAGTTCATCTTCATTATAATAATTGATTTTGACGTGATTAAATCAATTTTCAATTGTTTTTGTTCAATTTCTCTTAAAATCTCTAATTCCATGTAAAAACAAGAATATTTGTAATTTCTATTAATTTTCATTGCAAATACAACTTGAATAAGTTTTATTTATATTTTTTGGCATAAAATTATTCAAAATTATCATGTTAAGTGTTGAAAGTAGGTTCTCTTCTCTTATTATGATAATTGCTCTTTATTATTTTTTAATAATTCTTAAATTAATATAAATAGTATTTAAATTAATTCATAACCTGAATATTAAGAATGATATTTTTATAATTATTTTTTATTATTAAAAGGAAAATTCTTGCTCCTTGATTATTTCTTTTTAACATTAATAAAGTTCTATAAATATATTAATTATCATATATTGATATATTGATTCTATTATATTAATCTTTTGAATATATAATTTATATTATTATATTTATTTGATTTTATAAATATTTTATGCCATAGTTATGATAATTCTTGATTACTATAACTATATTTTATGTTATTCTTTGAATTTCATAACAACATTCAGAGTACAATAAGTAAAATATTAGTAATTTTTACTTATTGTTTCATAGTCAAACCTTACATTTGGGGTCCTGGTCATGATATTTACTTATAAGACCTTTTAAAAAGATTCAAATTGGGCTCACCCAATGAAAAGTATAATTATAATCACAAACCTATCTGATAATCTTATGTTTATTGATTTTAAAAGCTATGGAGGCATTTGGAAAGCAATTGTCCTGTCTTACATATGGGTTTTTCCAATCCTTAGACCTGCAAGAGCTTTCTTTGAGTGAATCTGGTAATTAAAAAAGGTATTTATGAATAAAGAATAAATTTATATTATAATTAAATTTCAAAAAATAATCATTTTGATTTCTATTTTATTCTTCAAAAAGAAAAAATATCAAAAATAATGAAAAATAATGAAAAATAAAAAACACAATAAAAGATAATTTTTATTCCTTTTTATTCATTTCTGTTATTTCTTTTAAGATATAAAAGCAATTTTCAGGTGTAAATTGCCATATCTTCTCAAAAATAACACTTCTCATAATCAAGACTTATATTTATTTGTCTTTTTTAGTGTTTGAAGGCAGCCATACTACTATTGAGAGATTGGTGGAAGAAACTTGTGAAAGTTCTCAAACACCTGTTGTCAATAAGAAAAGAAAGGCCAAGAAATTAGTCTTTCCAGGACCCACTTTTCAGGACTCTGAAGGTGAGTACCTATCTCAAACTTTCCATAAGAAGATTTCTAGTTTCCTGAAATTTCTTTTGATTTCTTTTATCTTAGATATGACCATCAGAAGAGGTTCCCAATAGTCTATCCAATAAGATGGAACTGGACTCAGAAGTAAAATTTGTCCCTTGAAAGGGAAAAGAAAGGGGAAAATCCCCAGTGGGACAGAATCCACACAAGGAAGTTCCATATCTCAAAGGCAAGTTCCAGAAATTCCCATAATATCTGAACAAGAGTTGGATCTAAGTATGAGCAACTCCAAAAGGTACAAATAACATCTACAGAGCTCAAATAGACATATACATGATCCAGTACAAACAGTACTACACTGTGTACAAGGACAAGAATTGGGAGATGCTGCCACAAATCCGCCAAGTAGTGATGAGCTCCTTGCACATCCTGAAAAGGTTTCTCAAAGAGGATGAAATAGTGAGATACTCTAATTGATGGAATCCACTATCATCCAAACCTCAGATCAAAAAGATAAAGGAATACCATTCCAAAGAGGGAGGAAAGGAAGGAAGAAGCCCCAGTAGCTTCTACCAGCAAGCCACAAGTCAAACAACCTCCCCAAGAGGGGAAGAAGAACAAGAAAAAGAGTTGGAGGAAACCATATTCCCCAAGCTACACGATTTCAAAAATCCAAAAAGATGCCATGGACAATGTCTTCAACATTTCCAGAACCTTGATAGAATTCAAGGATAAAGAGGAACAAATAATGAGAAAACCCCATTTCCCAAAGAAATAACTTTGTCCCCTTATGTTATAAATACTTTAAGAGAAATTAAAAATAGTATTTTACCTCTACCAAACATTAGAATTAGTTTATTATATTTCACACAAATTGTTATACGGAATCAAAAAGAAATTGACAGCATTAAATTTATGTTTTAAAATAACAAGCCAAAATTCTTAATTGAAAATACTCAGAAATAAATACAAGGACAAAAATAATTGTATAAATACATAAAATATATCAAAGAAAATACTTTGACAATTGATCATGGTGGGAGTATTGATATTATGATAGAGAAATGAACCAAATCAAGAATTTATGTTGAGAAATTTGTAGAAAAGACTTCATCACATCAAAAACTACTTCTAGAACATGTAGAGAAAAGCGATGAAGCAAGAATGAATCTTAAATATGACATTCAAAGTGGAATAAGACTTATTACTGAGAAAATGGATAAAATAAATGAGGCAAACTTAAATATTCCCAAGTTATCAACCCCATTTTCTCACATAAGAAGTCCTGTTTTTCCAAGGGAGGAAATGAAAAATCCATTCATATCGGACTTGAGCTGTGAACCTTTGAGATATGACCACATACCCAAAAAGTTCACAATAAATATTTAATATAATTATACATTAAAAATAAGTACCTTAAAGCTACAAAAATACCATAAATTGGTATAAAACTTGGTTTAACTTAGAAACCAATGAATAAACATGTGAAATAAATTATACCATTGGATTCCCCATTGTAAAATACACATATACCATTTTTATGGCATATCCGTAAAGTCAATATTTAATAAGTTATAAGTAATAATACCTTATAAAAAACACAAATCCTTATTTATTTCAAAACCCAATGAAATAACATGTGAAATAAATGGTACCATTGGATTCTACATAGAACCCCACACATAAAACAATTTAGAAGGTAAGCTTCAAAATCAATACTTAGGGAATTAACCTGAATATATGCACTTTTTTGGTCAATGCATATATTCAAGGATTTTAGCTAATATCTCTTTAGTTATGCATGATAGAGTGATGAACCAAAAATAAAGTCATCACGTAGTCACTGTAGGAATACAGAAATGAAGTTTATTTTACAAGTTATAAACGAGGTTAAGATCTGTAAGGAATTATTGATTAAAATCAACAGAGCTGTTGACCACTTTGTTGTGAAAGTGGTCCAAACTTAAAGAAAAGTAGAAAGTTGGATTCTACTACCTTATTCGTGAAGACTGATGGTTTTTTTATTATAATATTCAAGGTATAACCCCTTGAAATCATAGTTTGAAGTTTAAAATATTAAATTTCGACAGAAAAGATGAGTTACAAGAAAGATCATCAAAAATAGAGTTTTGATGATGTAATGAAATTCTCTTGGCAGAATAATGAGGTTATGCCAAGCTATTAGAATTCACTCTCTGAATTTCTGTAGCGTGTAAATCTTAAAAGTTTTTGAGGATCAAAGTTTGAGCTTAATTTGATCATTTATGATCACTCACTTTAACCTTAAATTAAGTTTAACAGCCATATTAGTGATAAAATTGGTGAATACTATTAGTTTATGATTAAAACTAATAAAATTCACGAATTTTGGGGTTCTGCAAAGCCTATGACATCATCAAACTTAGAGTTATAGTGATAATTCTAAATAATGGCATAATAATGATGTAATGAGGTTTGATCATGATGTAATCATCACCAAACCTTAAAATATTGATCAATTGCAGTGGATATGATCAGTACACGTCTACTAGAAGCCTTTTGGACTCTAGGAGGGAGGTATTTACTATAAATAGATCTCTTTTTACTCTGTTTTCCCCTCAGACGCATCAAAAACATTAAATCAATACAATTAAAAAGGTAATATATTTATTCTTTATATATAAAACTTTTATATTATTAAAGACCAAAGATCATCTTATTATAATCATCAATTTTTATGTGATTAAATCATTTATTTAATTGTTTTTGTTAAAAATCTCTCTAAAACTCATTTCCACGTAAAAATCAAGAATATTTGTAATTTTCTCTATTTTTTATTGTTAATACAATTTGGATAAGTTGTATTTACATTATTTGGCGTAAAATATCTCAAAAGTATTATATTAAGTATTAAAAGTAGGTTATTTTCTCTATATTATTCTCTTAATAATTCTTTAATTAATATAAATAGTAGTTATTTTAATTTATAACTTTAATATGGGTAATATTATTGCTATTAATTGTTTTTTATTAATAAAAAACAATTTTTTACGCCTTTATTATTTGTTTGTAACAATAATAAAGTGCCATTAAATATATTAATTATTTTACATTAATATATTTATTTTATTAAATTATATTATCATATTTTATTGATAATATACTTATTTTTACGCCATAATTATAATAATTCTTTATTATTATAATTATTTTTATCTTATTTATTTCATTCATAAGGACATTCATAGTACAACAAGTAAAATATTAGTAATTTTTACTTATTGTTTCATAGTCAAACCTTACATTTGGGGGCTTGGCCGTGATATTTACTCTAAAAGACCTTTAAAAAAGACTCTAATTGGGCTTATCCAATAATAAATTATACTTATAATCATAAAATTATATAATAATTTTATATTTATTGATTTTAAAAGCTATTGAAGCATTTGGAAAGCAATTGTACTGTCTTACACGTGGTTTTTCACATCCTTAGACTTGCAAAAACTTTCTTTGAGTGACTCTAGTGATCAAAAGAGATATTTTATAAATTAAAAATAATTTTATATTATAAGTTAATTTTATAAAAAGAATCATATTCATTCTTATTTTATTCTTCAAAAATAAAAATATTAAAAGCCAATGAAAAAGTTATTTTATCCATTTTAATTTCATTTCTTTGATTATTTTCATTTTTTTTCTATAAAAAAAAGATAAAAAAGCAATTTTTACGTGGAAAATTGCCATATCTTACCAAAAATAACACTTTTATATAAAAGACTTATATTTATTTGTCTTTTTTAGTGTTTGAAGACAACCCAACAGAGGATAACCAAACCACTGTTGAAAGATTGGTGGAAGAAACTTGTCAAAGTTCTCCAACACCAATAACTACCAAAAGAAAGAAAGCCAAGAAATTGGACTTTCCAGGACCCACCATTCAGGACTCTGAAGGTGAGTCCCTCATTCATAAATTGCCATAAGAAAATTCCTGTTCTGAAATCCTCTTATTTCTTATTTTTCTTATAATATGACTACCAGAAGAGGCTCCCAATACGCCATCCAATCAGATGGAGCTGGACTCAGAGGTAGAATTGATTCCTCAAAAGGGATATGGAAGGGAAATATCCCCAGTGGAACAGAATCCACACAAGGAAGTGCCTTATCCCAAAGGCAAGTCCCAGAAATGCCCATTATATCTGAACCTGAATTGGAACTAAGTATGAGTAACTCAAACAGGTACAAATCACATTCAGAGGGCTCAAATAGACATTTACATGAGCCAATACAAACAGTACTACACAGTGTACAAGGACAAAGATTGGGAAATGTTGCCTCAAATACACCAAGGAGTGATGAACTCCTGGCACATCCTGAATAAGTTCCTCAAAGAGGAGGAAATAGTGAGATACTCCAATGGATGGAATCCACTATCATCCAAACCTCAAATAGAAAAAATCAAGGAGTATCATGCCAAAAAGAAGGAGGCAACCATAGAAGAAGCCCCAGTAGCTTCTACCAGCAAGCCCCAAGTCAACCCACTTCCCCAAGAAGGGAAGAAGAACAAGAAAAAGAATTGGAGAAAACCATATTCCCCAAGCTACAGGATCCCCAAGATCCAAAAAGATGCCATGGACAATGTCTTCAACATGGCCAGAACTTTGATGGAATTCAAAGACAAAGAGGAACAAAGAATGAGACAACCCCATTTCCCAAAGAAATACCCTTATCTCCTGATGTTGTAAATACTTTAACAGGGCTTAAAAATAGTATTTTACCTCTTAAAGACATTAAAAATAGTTTATTATCTTTCCAACAAATAAATAACAGTTTATCATCTTTAACAAAACTTGTTGCACAAAATAAGAAAGAAATTGATAACATAAAATTTATGATTGAAAATAATAAACCAAAAGTATTAATTGACAATACTCAGAAATTAATACAAGGACAACAAGAGTTGTATAAATACATAAGTGATATCAAAGAAAAAACTTTGACAATCAATTATGATGTGAGTATTGACAATCTTATAGAAAAATTAAACAAATTAAGTATTTCTGTAGAAAAATTTGAAGAAAAGACTTCATCACAACAAAAATTACTATTGGACCATGTGGAAAAGAGTGATGAAGCAAGAATGCATCTGAAAGATGACATTCAAAGTGAAATAAGGCTTATTACTGAAAAAATGGATAAAATTAATGAAGCTAATTTAAATATGCCAAAGTTATCAACACCATTTTCTCACATAAGAAGCCCTTTTAAACCAAAAGAGGAATTAACAAATCCATTCATAACAGACTTGAGTCACCAAAACAATAACCAAGTCTTAATGAAGGAAGCACCTCAATTGAAATAATGGCCAACATTCACAGGGGAAGGTGAATATGAGCACATGTCATTTATCAAGACAATTGACATGCTACAAGAAGATTATGCCATACCAGATGAATTAATCACTGCAAGATTACATTCATTGTTTGAAAAATCTGCAAAAAGATGGTATTATGGCATAAGGAAAACAAATGGCAAAAATACCTGGTCTTGGTGGAAACAAGAAATAATCACCAAGTGGGCTTATGAAGCCTGGGGGTACAAAATAGAAAATGCATTTGAAAATTCTTTCTTTGACCCAGAAAAAGACAAACCTTTAACTTGGTTCTTGAAACAAGTTGAAAGACTTAATTCATTGTACCCAGAAATGTCACAAAAAATGGTGCATATGAAAATACTCAATAAATGTGGAGGAGATCTAGAACATGCCCTAAGAAGCAGGTGTATAGAACCATGCTCCACAGAAGAGTATATTAATGCACTAGAAGACATAGTGACAAGAACAAAAATTGGCAGGACGTGGAAGAAATTGGACATTGAAAGCCCAAATAAACCATTTATCAAAAAAGATAAATCAAAAGAATCCTTCAAGCCCAATACATCCAACAATAATGAGAAAGGAAAATGCCATAAATGTGGAGGTATTGGACACTTAGCCAATAATTGCCTTAAAAAGGCAAAGATTGATGAAATTGTGGAAACAGAAAACCACAATTACAAAGAAGAGGAATCTGACTCTCAAAAAGAGACAGGAGAGTCGGAAAGCTCTGAAAGTGATGAAATCAATATAATTAATGCACAAATTAATAATATTGATATAGTCTATGAACCACTGGATGTTAACTCAAACTTACCACAGGTTGGGACATCTGACACAAACCTGACAAACATACAAGATGCCAAAATGTATAGGACCAAACCTGCAAGAGGAATGGGATATACAGGTGGAAAATCAAGTATAAGTATTGTTATGGTTGATAACCAAGAAGGAAAAGTTAACTTAGATACAGGAGCATATTGCACCTGTGTTGGTAAAAGTTATTTAAAAACCATTGTCCCAGACTGGAAAGAAAAACTTATGCCAATACAAGGTGTCAAATTTAGTAGTGCAAGTGAGAGCATGAAGCCCCTTGGCATAATTGATTTAACACTAATTTTTCCTCATCCCTCACAATGTGTCAGAATCAAAGTAGAGTTTTTAGTAATGGACAACTGTACTAGTAATCACTTCATACTTGGGAATGACTACTTATCAATTTATGGTATAGATATCTCCAACCAAAAGGATAGATATTTTACCATAGGAGACAACAAAAGACAAACGTTTGGCTTCTTGAATAACAAAAAACAAATCACAGTCATTAAGAATGAAGAAAAAATTCCAGAAAAGGAACTTTTTATATCTGAACAACTTAAAGAGGCAGAATTCAATCAAGAATTAACAGAAAAAATGAAATAAAAATTGATTGACCTCTTATTTAAGTATAAAAATGCCTTTGCAACTGACAAAGAGCCACTAGGTGCCATAATTGGACATGAAGTGGATATAATTCTTAATGTGGAAAAACCTTACCCACCTCTACTAAGGAGACCTGCTTACCCAGCTAGTCCAAGGGCTAGAGAAGCCTTAGAGGTACACATCAAAGAATTAATGGACCTTGGAGCATTAAGAAAGGTAGGACATAATGAACAGGTAGAAGTCACTACACCTGTCATTATAACTTGGCATAATGGGAAATCAAGGATGGTAGGAGGCTTCAGATCCCTGAATACCTATACCATTCCAGACAGGTATCCAATACCCAGGAGCCATGAGAAATTGACACAATTGTCACAAGCTAAGTTCATCACAGCCATTTATGCCTTAAAAGGTTTTCATCAAAATTTCTTAACAGACAATGCCAAAAAACTACTGAGGATAATAGTCCACTGTGGAGTTTTTGAATACTTAAGAATGCCATTTGGCATAAAAAATGCACCTTCACATTATCAAAGAATGATGGATACCATATTTCCTGAATAATTATCAGAAGGATAGTTAATTATCTATATTGATGATATCATATTTGGCTCAGAAACTTGGGAAAACTACCTTACAAGACTAGAAAGGGTACTACAAAAAATAGTGCAAGTGAATATGAAAATTTCCTTGAAAAAGTGTCATTTTGCATACAGTGAATTAAAAGCACTAGGACATGTTGTATCTGGACTTAGTCTAGGCATAGACAAGAATAAAGTATCAGCAGTACTACTTAGACCAATTCCTCAAACCAAAAAAGAAATGCAATCATTTCTAGGATTTGATGGTTACTATAGACAGCATATAAAGGACTTTGCAAAAATTGCTAAATCCTTGTATAAGCTATGTGACCGAAAAACAGTCTATGAACTGACAGAAGAAAGAGTCAAGGCATATGAAGAATTGAAAAATTCCTTAACAAATGCCCCATTTCTTTTAATGACAGACTGGAAACTACCCTTCAAGCTTTACATTGATGCTTGTGGAGAAGGACTGGGTGCTGCACTACACCAGACACAAATTATCAATGATAAACCAGTGGAAGGACCAATTCGTTTTATTTCAAGACAGATAAAGCCAACAGAAGAAAGATATGGAGCAAGCCAAATGGAATGCCTCTGCTTAGTGTGGGCTTTAGAGAAATTACATTACCATTTAGATGGAACAGTATTTGATGTGATTACAGACTGTGATGCTGTAAAATCTCTATTAAATATGAAAACTCCAAATAGACATATGCTGAGATGGCAAATTGCTATCCAAGAATATAGAGGAAATATGACTATTGTTCATAAATCTGGCAATATTCATAAAAATGCAGATGGTCTTAGCAGATTGGCTCTAGCAAATACCCCTGACAATCCAGCATGGGTACCACAAGAAGAACACCATATAGAAGGAATATGTGTTACAGACATTGGCACAGAATTCTTTAACCAAGTTAAATAAAGCTATAAGATAGACAAAAATTGCCATATCTTAAGCCAAATTCTAATGAAAGACTGCAAAGATCCATTACTTTCATCAAAACTAGATGAAACATCGAAAAAGGCGTATGATGAAGGAAGATTCCACCTCCTTGATGGAATCCTTTGCCATAGAAAAAAACACACATGTGTTATGGTCTTAACAGATAGAACCCTGATAAACACTATTTTACATGAGTGTCATGATAGTGTTGCAGCTGGACACCTTTCAGCAGACAGAACACTAGAGAGGGTGAAAACCTGCTCTTGGTGGCCAAATTGGAAGAAAGATGTTATAGAATACTTCCAAACCTGTGACAGATGTCAAAAATCCAACAGAGCCACAGGAAAGAAATTTGGAATGATGATCCAAATCCAAGAACCAAAATCCCCTTGGGAAATAGTTCATATGGATTGGGTAACAGCATTACTTCCAGGAGGAGACAGAAGCTATAATGCATGCCTAGTATTGGTTTACAGGTATAGCAAAACTCCCATGTTCCTACCATGTCATAAAGATGACACAGCTATGGACACAGCCATAATGATATGGAATAAGGTTATTAGCCATACAGGCTTATTCCAGAATATTATAAGTGACAGAGACCCAAAGTTCACTTCAGGATTATGGACAAATCTCCATAACTTGTTTGGGACAAAGTTATCATTCTCAACAGCTTACCATCCTCAAACCTATGGTTTAGCAGAAAGAATGATACAGACCTTAGAGGACATGATCAGAAGATTATGTGCTTATGGGCTAGAATTCAAATATTCTGATGGTTTTACCCATGATTGGTGTACACTAATACCAGCTCTTGAACTGGCATATAAAACATCAATCCATTCCTCTACTGGCAAAACACCAGAAATGCTAGAAAAAGTTTGGAATCCAAGACTTCCTTATGATACCCTCAAAAAGGACTTAGTGGATATACAATCAACAGCAAGCAGTCTTAAGATAATGCTTGACAAGGCAAGACACCATGCAAACAGATTTATGCAAGATTCTTTCAAATATGCAAAAGAAAGATGGGATAAAAGTCATAAGCCACCTGATTTTAAGATAGGAGACTTGGTCCTAGTATCAACCCTTAATTTCAATAACATAAAAGGCCCAAAGAAATTAAAAGATTCCTTTGCAGGACCATTTATGATAAAAGCACTTCATGGACCCAATGCTGTGCAATTGGAACTCACAGGTGAACTGATGAACAAACACCCAACTTTTCCTGTAAGTCTGATAAAACCTTGCAGTTCAAGTGACAAGGAGTTATTTCCACTAAGAAATAAACCCCCACTCAAAATTCCCCCCTTGGAAGAAGGAGAGGAAAAGAAAATAGTAAAAGTCCTTAAAGAAAGAAGGACAAGAAACAAAAAAGCAAGAGAATACCTTGTAAAGTATAGAAATTCAACTCATGAAGATGAATGGCTACTTGAGAAAGATATAACAAATGCTGATAAACTACTAAGAAGGTTCAGACATGAAAGAAAGCCTGAAAAATAGAAAAGTTAAGCATTATTGAGCTTCAAGACTAACAAAGTCTATTGAAGAGGTAGGACAGTGGATGATACCCTAATTACACATATCAGATTGTGGGACAATCTTTTTTGGTGGTAGGGAATGTGAACCTTTGAGATATGACCATATACCCAAAAAGGTCACAAGAAATATTTAATATAATTATACATTAAAAATAAGTACCTTAAAGCTACAAAATTACCATAAATTGGTATAAAACTTGGTTTAACTTAAGAACCAATGAATAAACATGTAAAATAATTTATACCATTGGATTCCCCATGGTAAAATACACATATACCCTTTTTATGGCATATCTGTAAAATCAATATTTAATAAGTTATAAGTAATAATACCTTATAAAAAACACAAATCCTTATTTATTTCAAAACCTAATGAAACAACATGTAAAATGAATGGTACCATTGGATTCTTCATGAATTCCCACACATAAAACAATTAATAAGCTAAGCTTCAAAATCAATACTTAAGGAATTAACCTGAATATATGCACTTTTTTGGTCAACACATATATTCAAGGATTTTAGCTAATATCTCTTGAACTATGCATGATAGAGTGATGAACCAAAAAAAAAGTCATCACGTAATTACTGTAGAAATACAGAAATGAAGTTTATTTCACAAGTTATAAGCAAGGTTAAAATCTGTAAGGAATTATTGATTAAAATCAGCAGAGCTGTTGACCACTTTGTTGTGAAAGTGGTCCAAACTTAAAAAAAAGTATACAGTTGGATTCTACTAGCTCATTTATGAAGAAATATGTATTTTTTATTAGAATATTCAAGGTATAACCCCTTGAAATCATAGTTTGAAGTTTAAAATATTAAATTCTGACAGAAAAGATGAGTTACAAGAAAACTCATCAAAAATAGAGTTTTTATGATGTAATGAAATGCTCTTGGAAGAATAATAAGGTTATTCCAAGCTATTAGAGTTCGCTTTCTAAATTGCTTTAGCATGTAAATCTTAAAGGTTATTAAGGATCAAAGTTTGAGCTTAATTTGATCATTTATGATCACTCACTGTAACCTTAAATTAAGTTTAACAGCCATATGAATGATATAATTGGTGAATACTATTAGTTTATGATTAAAACTAATAAAATCCCCGAATTTTGGGGTTCTGCCAAGCCTTTGACGTCATCAAACTTAGAGTTATAGTGATAACTCTAAATAATGGCGTAATAATGATGTAATGAGGTTTAATCATGATGTAATTGTCACCAAACCTTAAAATATTGATCAATTGCAGTGGATATGATTAGTAAACGTCTACTAGAAGCCTGTTGGACTCTAGGGGGGAGGTATTTACTATAAATAGATCTCTTTTTACTCTGTTTTCCCCTCAGACGCATCAAAAACATTAAATCAATACAATTAAAAAGGTAATATCTTTATTCTTTATAAATAAAACTTTTATATTATTAAAGACCAAAGATCATCTTATTATAATCATCAATTTTTACGTGATTAAATCATTTATTTAATTGTTTTTGTTAAAAATCTCTCTAAAACTCATTTCCACGTAAAAATCAAGAATATTTGTAATTTTCTCTATTTTTTCTTGTAAATACAATTTGGATAAGTTGTATTTACATTATTTGGCGTAAAATATCTCAAAATCATTATATTAAGTATTAAAAGTAGGTTATTTTCTCTTAATAATTCTTTAATTAATATAAATAGTAGTTATTTTAATTTATAGCTTTAATATTGGTAATATTATTGTTATTGTTTGTTTTTTATTAATAAAAAACAATTTTTCATGCCTTTATTATTTGTTTGTAACAATAATAGAGTGCCATTAAATATATTAATTATTTTATATTAATATATTTATTTCATTATATTATATTTTATAATATAAATTATATTATCATATTTTATTGATAATATACTTATTTTTACGCCATAATTATAATAATTCTTTATTATTATAATTCTTTTTATCTTATTTATTTCATTCATAAGGACATTCATAGTACAACAAGTAAAATATTAGTAATTTTTACTTATTGTTTCATAGTCAAACCTTACATGAGCCATCAAGATAATAATCAAGTCTTGATGAAAGATGCACCTCAAATGAAAGAATGGCCAACATTCACAGGGGAAGGTGAATATAACCATATGTCATTTATTAAAACAATTTGCATGCTATCATAGGATTATTCCATTCATCATTTGAAAAATCTTCAAAAATATGGTATTATGGCATAAGACAAACAAATGGCAAAAATACCTGGTCTTGGTGGAAAAATGAAATCATCACCAAGTGGGAAAATGATGCCTGGAGGTACAAATTAGAACATGCATTGGAAAATTCCTTCTTTGACCCAGATAAGGATAAACCTCTGACTTGTTTCTTGAAATAAGCTGAAAGATCAATTGAAATGTACCCATAAATGTCACAAAAAATGGTGCATATGAAGATACTCAAAAAATTTGGAGGAGAACTGGAACATTCACTGAGGGGCAGGTGCATAGAGCCATGTTCCACAGAGGAGTACATTAATGCACTAGAGGAAATAGTGACAAGAGCCAAGACTGGAAGAACATGGAAAAAATTGGATAGTACAAGTCCAAATAAACCATTTATTGAGAAGGATAAACCAAGAGAACCTTTGAAACCAAATACACCCAGCACCAATGAGCAAAGAAAATTCCATAAATGGGGTGGAGTTGGACATTTAGCCAATAATTTCCTCAAAAAGGAGAAAATGAATGAAATTGTGGAAACAGAAGACCACAATGATAAAGAATATTAATCTGATTCAGAAAAGACACTTAAGAGTCAAAAATCACTTAGAGTGATGAAATTAATATAATTAATGCACAAATCAATAATATTGATTTAATATATGAAGTACTCAATGTAAATTTAAACTTGCCACAAGTTAAAACATCTGATACAAGCCTGAAAAACATACAAGATTCCAAACTGCATAGAACTAAGCCTTCTAAAGGAATTCGATATAAAGCTTCAAAGTATATTATAAGGATTGTCATGGTTATAAACCAAGAAGAAAAGGTAAACCTAGACACAGAAGCATACTGCACATGTTTTGGCAAATTCACTTGAAAACAATTATACCAGATTGGGAAGGAAACCTTCTAACAGTAAAAGGGGTTAAATTTAGTAGCGCAAGTGAAAGAATTAAGCCCCTCATAATAACTGACTTAACATTATTTTTTCATCACCCTTTCCGATGTATAATAATGAAAGTAGATCTTGTTGTAATGTACAACTGAACTAGTAACCATTTTATACTAGGAAATGATTACTTTTCAATCTATGGCATAGATATCTCTAACCAGAAAGACAGATATTTCAGCATAGGAGAAAATAAAAGACAGAAATTTTGTTTTTTAAACAATAAGAAACAAATTACTGTAATAAATATTGAAGAGCCAAACACAGAAAAGCATTCATTCATAAGTGAACAACTCACAGAGGCAGAATTCAACCAAGAATTAACAGAAAAAATGAATGAAAGATTGATTGACCTCTTATTTAAATGCAAAAATTCCTTTTCAACTGATAAAGAACCATTAGGTCCAATCATTTGACATTAGGTAGAGATTATTCTTAATGTGAAAAAATCCTATCCACCTCTTCTATAAAGACCAGCTTACACAGCCAGACCAAGAGCTAGAGAATCCTTGGAGGTACACATTAAAGAATCAATTGGCCTTGGGGTGTTGAGAAACGTAGGACATAATGAAAAGGTAAAAGTCACTACACCTGTCATTATAACTTGGCACAATGGAAAATCAAGGATGGTAGGGGACTTTAGAGCTTCAAATACCTATACTATCCCTGACAGATATTAAATACCCAGAATCCATGAGACATTAACACAATTGTCACAGGCTAAGCTCATTACAGCCTTGGATGCTCTAAAGGATTTTAACCAAAATTCTTTCACCAACAAAGCCAAGAAACTACTGAGGATAATAGTCCACTGTGGAATATATGAATATTTAAGGATTCCATTTGGTATCAAGAATGCCCCATCCCATTATCAAGGAATGACTAACACCATATTTCCTGAAGAATTATCAGAAGGATGGTTAATAACCTATATTGATAATATCATATTTTGTTCACAAACTTGAGAAAATCACTTGAAAAGACTGGAAAGAGTCTTAAGAGAATAGTTCAAGTACATATAAAAATTTCCTTGAAAAAACGTCACTTTTCATATAATGAACTAAAAGGACTGAAAGATGTTGTATCTGGATTAAGCTGGGGAATAGACAAAACAAAAGTAGCAGCAGTACTACTATAGCAAATGCCACAAAACAAGAAGGAAATGAAATTATTTGTAGTATTTGCTGGATATTAGAGGCATCATATAAAGGACTTTGCAAGAATTGCCAAATCCTTATATAAGCTCTATGACCAACAGACAGTCTATGAAATTACTGAAGAAAGGGTGAAAGCATATGAGGAATTGAAAAATTCCCTCACAAATTCCCCATTTCTTCTAATTACAGATTGGAAACTACCTTTCAAGCTGTATATTGATGCTTGTGTAGAAGGACTAAGTGCTTTACTACACCAGACACAAAACATCAATGACAAACCTGTTGAAGGAGCAATTTACTTTATTTAAAAACAAATTAAACCAACAGAAGAAAGATATGGAGCAAGCTTAATGGAATTTCTTTGCTTGGTGTGGGCTCTAGAAAAATGCAGTACTACTTGGATGGAACAGTGTTTGATGTAATTACAGATTGAAATTATGTAAAACCACTATTAAACATGAAAACACCAAATATACACATGCTGAGATGGCAGATTTCTATCCAAGAATATGGAGGAAATATTACTATAGCTCATAAGTCCAGAAATATTCATAAAAATTTAGATGGGCTTTAGCAAACACACCTGAAAATCCAGCATGGGTTCCACAGGAATAACATCATATAGAAGGCATATGTGTTACAGATATTGGCACAGAATTCTTTAATCAAGTCAAAGAAAGCTACAAGATGGACAAGAATTGTCATATCCTATGCCAACTTTTGATGAAAGATTGCAAATACCCATCACTATTCTTCAAACTAGTTGAAATCTGGAAAAATGCATATGATGAAGGAAGATTCCCCCTCCTTGATGAAATACTTTATCATAGAACCAAAAAAACATGTGTTATGACCTTGAAAGATAGAAATCTGATAAGAACTTGATTACATTAATGCCATGATAGTGGTGTATCTGGAAATCTCTCAGAAGATAGGGAACTAGATAGGGTGAATACCTGCTTTTGGTGGCCAAATTGGAGAAAAGATGTTTCAGAGTATTGCCAAACCTGTGACAGATGTCAAAAAGCAAACAGAGGCACAGGCAAGAGGTTTGGAATGATGATCTTGTATGCCTTGAGCTATATTCTACATACCCAAATAGGCCACAATTATCTTAAAAATAAATTCTCAACTATGCATAACCCATAAGTCATGCATATATTCAAAATTCATCGTTTTTGATTCCATAAAATATGAATAACTTTTTATTGAGTAAGTAAATCCATGGATTTAAGGCCAGATTTGGATTCTACACAAAATTTCACCTGGGGTAGCTCCATAGAGTGAATAAGCCCAAATCAACTCTTTGAGGTGGTAATATGGAAAATAATTCATCCTCCACATCATCAATACCACATGAAAGATCTGTGAAAATTTTTGTTTTTCTCATTTTCACACCAAAATAATGGGATTGTGAGAAATCCCATGTTACATATACACTAAGGATAGTGTTATGCATGTTTGTGGCACTTAATATTATGGTAATATGAAATGCACTTTTGGTACTCCCATAGTGGATATCAGTCTTTAAGCCTGAATTTCTATTTTTGACGTGAAAATAGTCAAGGGGGACAAAAGACATCAAAGAGAGCCAGGGTACCCAACTTCTGAGGCCTCTGAGGCGTGGACAGCTCCAAAGCTTGGTTTCATGGCTGATCTTGGCCCAATTAGTAAACCAAAACCTTTTGAGAACTTGGTTACCAAGTCAAAACTTCATTATATCATAAGAAAATAGCAAATAAGCTGCTATTTTGACATGCCAAGGAGGTAAAGAGCAACTTAGACTCCTGTAACCATGTCAATTCATAATTACTTTCCATGGATAAACCCCAAAAGAGTAATTAAAAAACTTTTTGGACTAGTATCCATTGATTTACCTCATAGCAACCAGCCATATACTGCTATTTGCAATTCTACATAGAAATGAGGTAGAAACTTCAAAATTCATTAAAAATACAATTCTTGATTAATCTTTTTGAAACTCTCAGGACAGGCTTAGAACTTTATAATGCATATAAAAACCAAAAATAATTATACCTTTATAAGTAAAATTAAAAGTTTTACTTACAGTCCATTTTTGATGATTCCACATGAAATACTGAATCTTTAAAAATTCACAGAAAATACACTCTGTGATTAAATTTCCAATAACATTGATAAGTTTCAGAAATCAATGATTTTCTTGTAATAAAATAATATTTACAGTTGTTACTCTTTTTATTCTTAACCATACATGGGTTGGTAGTCACATAAAAGCACCAATTAAGTAATTATGATAATCTTACATGACAACAAATGATGCAATCAATAATTCAAAAAATTTTATTGATTTTTCACTCACTTTTTTTTTAGTTTTCTCCATGGAACTCCTCTTTGAGCTGTTATAGACATCAAAGAGGCCTCCTCTTGTTGTTTTTTCCAGATCATCACATTATTCAATTATACCTTTAGTACCAACAAGTAACTATTAGTTAAATCTTTTCTTAAGTGTTTCATTCTTTGATAAATCAATCAGAAAAACTTTAAATCATAGATATCAACTATATATTTTTGTAATATTGTTATAAATCAACTTTGATCCATTAAATCCACAGCTCTATGTCAAATCTCTCTACTATTATCTTCTAAAAGCTTCATTGGATTAATAGTGAGTGATTTACTACAATTATTAAAGTTTTTCTCTAGTAATAGCTTTCTTCAAGAGTTATCTTTATAATTATTCTTTTAAAAGATAATTTTATTATTTTAATAAAAAGAAGTTTTTATTGTTAAATTCTTCTTGTAATTGATTCTTGTAGACAATTACTGCTTACTGTTATAATCACTAGTAGTGTATAACACGTAAAAGAAATAATTATTTAATTATTTAAGTGTGGCTATAATGATTTTTTACTATTATATTTTATGAGAACAGTCATAGTACTTTTGATTAATAGTAATATTATCAACAGTTTCATAGACACATCTTACAGATCTAAACCCAAGAACCAAGATACCCATGGGAAATAGTTCACATGGATTGAGTAACAGCCTTACCTCAAGGAGGAGACAGGAGTTTCAATTCATGCCTAGTACTAGTTGATAGGTACAGTAAATCCCCAATGTTCTTACCATGTCATAAATATGATAGAGCTATAGACACAGCCATAATGATATGGAATAGAGTCATTAGTCATACTGGCTTATTCTAAAACATCATAAGTGATGGAGATCCAAAATTTACTTCAGCATTACTGACAAACCTTCACAACTTGTTTGGGACAAAACTATCATTCTCAACAGCTTACCATCCTCAAAAAGATGGTTTAGCATCAGGAATGATACAAGCTTTAGAAGACATTATCAGAAGGTTCTGTGCTTATGGAGTAGAATTCAAAGACTCTGATGGTTTTACCCATGATTTGTGTACCTTATTACCAGCTCTTGAACTGGCATATAAGACATCAATCCATTCTTCAACTGAAAAAACACCAGCAATGCTAGAAAAAGTTTGTAATCCAAGACCTCCTTATGACACTCTCAAAAAGGACCTAGTGGATATACATCCAACAGAAAAAAGCTTCAAAAATATGCTTGACAAGGCAAGACATCATGCCAACAGATGCATGAAAGATTCTGTCAAATATGCAAAAGAATGATGGGACGAAAGTCATAAGCCACTGTAATTTAACGTAGGAGACTTAGTCTTAGTATCAACTCTAAACTTTAACAGCATTAAAGGCTCAAAGAAATTGAAAGATTCATCTTCAGGACCCTTCATGATAAAAGAACTACATGGCCCCAATGCTGTGAAACTAGAACTCACAGGTGAATTAATGAACAAACACCCAACGTTCCCTGTAAGCCTGATAAAACCTTACAGCTCAAGTGATAAATAGTTATTTTCCCTAAGAAACAAACCACCACTTGGAATTTCCCCACTGGAAGAAGGAGAAGAAAAGAAAATTGTAAAATTCCTTAAAGGAAAGAAGACAAGAAACAAAAAAGAAAGGTAATACCTTGTGAGGTATAGAAACCCAACTCATGAAGATGAATGGCTACTTGATAAATGTTTTACTAATTCTTATAAGCTATGAAGAAGGGTCATAAATGAAAGAGGGCCTAAAGAATAGAAAGGTTAAGTATTATTGAGCTTCAACACTAATAAAGTCTAATGAAGAGGTAGGACAGTGGATGATACCCTAATTAACTATATCATATTGTGGTACAATCTTTTTGGTTGTAGTGAATGTGAGATTTTTAGATATTAAAACATATCCAAAAATTTCACAAAAATAACCTTATAATAATTATACTAATAATAAAAATTAAAAATATTATTGTAAAATAGGTAAAAATGCCATAAATAGTCATAAATTATTGATTACCTCAGAACATAATTAATGATAATTTGAAACCAACTATACCATTAGATTTCTCATGTTAAAACTCACATATAACATTTCTATGTCATATCTGTAAAGATAATACTTACTGTGTAATAAGCATAAATGCCATAAAAAGGCAAAAATTCTTGTTTACCTCAGAGGCCAATGAAAAAACATGTGGGGTAAATTGCACCATTGGATTCACCAAGAATAGCTACCCATATAAAATTTATATTTCACATCTGTAAAGTCAATACTTAAGGAAATAACCTGAATATATGCACTTTAAGGATCAGTGCATATATTCATGGTTTTTAACTTATATCTCTTGAAATTTAAATGATAGAGAGTTGAACCAAAGATAGGGTTTACACTTAATTGCTTAAATAATGAATATATGAACTTTATTTGACAAGCTATAAACAAGGTTATAACTTGTAAGGGTTGATTGAATAAAATTGCTATAGCTGTTTACCGCTTTGTTGTGAAAATAGTCCAAACTTAAAAAAAATTCAATATTCAGGCTGTACAAGCTTCTACGTGAAGAAGTATGTATTTTCTATTTTTATATTAAAGTTAAAAACCCTTGAAATCATGGTTTGAAGTTTAAAATAGTAAATTTCAACAGAAAAGATAAGCTACAAGAAAAATCATCAAAAATAGATTTTTGATTATTTAAAAAAATTCTCTTTGAATTTCAATCATTACATACCAAAGAATTAAATTTTACTCTCTTAATGGCTGTAGCATTTATAAATCAAAATTTATTAATGATTGAAGTTTAACCTTAAAATTGATCATTTATGATCACTCACTGTAATCTTATTTTAAGTTTAACAGTAATATGAGTGATACAACTGGTGAATACTATTAGATTATGATTCATACTAATAAAATATGAAAATTTCAGGCTTCTTTTAAGCCTATTACATCATCAAACTTGAGATAAGATGGTTTAATTATGATGTAATCATCACCAAACCTTAAAATACTGATCAATTGCTGTGGATATAATCAATACAGGTCTACTACAAGCCTTTTGGACTCTAAGAGAGAGGAAATTACTATAAATAAATCTCTTTTTACTCTATTTCCCCCTCAGACACAACAAAAACACTGATTTATTAAAACCAAAGGGAAAATCTTTCTTCTTTTTATATAAAAATATTATATATTCCAAGAATCAAGTCCATCCTCATTGTAATCATTAATCTTTAACTTTTTTTTTTAAATTCTCTAAAAATCTCTAATTCCATGTAAAAACAAGAATATTGGTAATTTCTTTTAAATTTCATTGTAAATACAATTTAAATAAGTTTTTTTATATTTTTTTGGTGTAAAACTATTCAAAATTATCATATTAAGTGTTGAAAGTAGGTGATTTTCTCTTATTATAATAATTTCTCTTTATCATTATTTTTTTAATAATTCCCAAATTAATATAAATATTATTTATATTAATTCATAACTTTAATATTAGTAATATTATTGTTATAATTGTTTTTTATTATTAAAAAACAATTTCTTATGCCTTTATTGTTCCTTTTTAGCAATAATAAAGTGCTATAAATATAGTAATTATCATATATTGCTATATTTATCTCATTATATTAATCTTTTTGATACATAATTTATATTATTATACTTATTTAATTATATGAATATTTAATGTCATAATTATAATAATTCTTTATTATTATAATTATCTTTTATCTTATTTTTTGAATTTCATAAGGAAATTATGATTACAGTAAGTAAAATATTAGTTATTTTTACTTATTGTTTCCTAGTCAAACCTTACATCTAGAAGTTCCTTAATATGGAGATCCAGTGCTTCTCTATATTTTGGGCTTTCTGGATATGCAGGTCTTCTCAAGAGTGGTGGGTAAGGTCTTCAAATATTAAGAATAATTTCAGCTTAATAACCAACAATTTCCCCTAATGGCTCTTTATCTGATTCAAAGGCTTCTTTGTGGTCATATAAAAGGGCAGAAAGTTCACTTTCCTGTTTATCAGTAAGATGAAGACTTATTTCAGCTTCATTCAACTGTTAAGACTTGAATTTTTCTAACTCCAAATTAACTGGTGATACTTTATTTACTTTAATTTTTCTCTTAAAAGGTAAGAAGGAACATTTTTGATTCTTATTGTCCCCAATGGTAAATTATCTTTCTTCATTTTTATGTAAACTTATGCCATACATTATTAAATAATCATTTCCCAATATAAAATGGGTACTGTAGCAATTTTGCATAGCAACAAATTCAACAGTTATTCTTAAATTTCCATTTATATGTGGAAATATGACAGTAGTCTCAGATATGCCCAATACTTTCATTGGATTACTTGCACTGTTGAGTTTTATGAAATCAATTGGTAATAATTGATGTTCAAAATTTGGTACACAATTTTTAAGAAAATATTTGCCAACACAAGAGGAGAAGGCTCCTGGGTCAAGTAAAAGCTTAGTAGGTTTTTTATAAATTGCCACTTCTGTTGTACAGAACTCAACAGCTGTATAACCTTTTCCTCTGCTTGGCTTTGTTTTCATGAGGTGTGCATCTTTAATTTTCAATAAATCAAGTTGATTATTACTTCATTGTGGCAATTGGGAATAATATTCCATGATGTCAAATTTGACATTGATATTTTCTATATCTTTTGAAGATTCAGAAAATATTGATGATTTATCATCTGAATTATCTTCAATCACATCTTCTTTTTCAAAATCAGGTTCTTTCTCAATGTCAATTCCATTGATTTTTCCCCTTTGTGGACATTTATTAGCTAAATTTGTGGTTCTTTGAAGAATATGGCACTTTTTGATTACATCTGAAGATTCATATTTCATATTATTAGAATTTTCTTTGGGATTTTTGTCCACAGAATCTTTCCAAGGTGTATTAAACCTTTTTTTGAGATTCACCCTACTAGAACCAATTCTGGTTCTGGTGGTTATTTCTTCCAATATATTGATAATATCTTCTTCTGAAGATTTTTCAGTAGTCCTTCTTTTTACAGAATGCTCTAAGTGACCTCCACATTTTCTCAGAAGTTTTCTGTGAAGTATAAATTCTGACATGTCAGGATATAATGCTGTTAATCTTTCCTTCTTTTGGTAAAACCATGGTAAATCTTTGTCTTTATCAGTATTAAATTTTGAAGATTAAAAGGCTTTTTCCACTTCAAATCTCCAAGAATCATTGGCCCATTTGTTGTTAATTTGGGTTTTCCACCAAGTTCAACTTTGGTGTCCATGTGCTTGTCTTAATTTTATATACCATCTATGGGCTGATCTGGCAAACAAGGTGTTAAATCTTTCTGTTACCAACCTGTCTGGTAATGCAAAATCTTCTTTAATAATGTCAATACATCTGATGAACTCCATATAATCATACTCTCCTTCCCCACTGAAGTGAGGCCATTCTTTAAGTCTTGGTACTTCTTTCATGATTGCTTGGCCGCCCATTGATGGTTCCAACATATGGAAAGAAGTGGAAAATTCATTCTTTAATTGTGAATTTTCCAAATCCAATACTTGTGCGTTGGAATCTCTTGTACTCTCATTTTGATTTATAGGTGTAGACATTTTTTTTAATGTGTGCAGAAATTTTTCAATATCATTCATTTCACTGGTGCTACACCTTTGGGAATTCCTGGATTAATGTTGGAAGCCTTAAATTAAACTTATTACTTCAATTAAATACATTTCTTCTTTGTGTGTCAATTCTTGCCATAATTCTGTTTGTCTAGTATTATCAGCAGTTACTTGATTCAATTTCAGTGCTGATTTTGATACTTCCTCTTTTGAGGTATCAAAACACTTTTCCAAGGCAATTTTATATGTCTTTACTTTGGTAAATTAATTTGAAATTTCATTAAGGACTTTGTTATTATCTGGTTTGATAATATTTATGGCTTGTTTTATTATTTTTTAAATTATGTCATCAATATTGAATTTAGAATATGTATCTGTTAATTCTTTGATAATGGCAGATTGTTCATTTATTTGATTACCAAATGTATTGTCATTATTGGAATTTTAAATTTGCCTTAAAGCTTTTTCAAAACACATAAGTTTTTAATTTATTTGGCTCAGACTTAAGTTATTTTTCTTTAGGTTGTTACAAATTGATGCATTTTTATGCAATTTATAGCTATGTACAAGTTTGGAATACTATCCAGAATCTCAGAAATAATTTCTGATATTTTAATCTGGCTTCCTCCTTTTTCTGTAATTCCATCATTTTTCTGGCCATCTGAAATAAATTTTCCATGGCATCCTTCTGAATCTTTGGAATTGTGTAGCCCTGGCTGTATGGTATTTTGGCTGGTGCCTTTCTTTTTCCCTTTCTCTGAGCTTGTGGCTGCTTTTTCACATTGAAATTGGTACTTCTGGCTATTGGGGCTGTTTTTGGCACTTTCTTGGGTGGTGTAGGGTTGTTTTCCTCCATTCCTCTGTTAAAAAAATCATGTTTTTATTTTACATCAATTAATTCCATCAATTGGGTAACTTTCAAGTTTTGGGATGTCCCAGAAATTTTCTCACAGTCAGGTAATAATTCATGCAGTTTTCTCACAGATCTGAAAGGATCTGGTACTCTTTGTGCTTCAATGCATTGTTGTAAGCCTTCTGGCTGGCTTTTTTATATGCCCACAGAAGCTTCTTGTGGTGTTTTCAGCTTTTTTTGAAGGTAAAAAAGTATTGTGAGATTCATAATGGCATAATTTGTCAGTTTGGGTTTCATTTACTGACCCTTGTCCTTCTGGAACTGATTGGCCTCTACCATAATCACATCTATAACCTTTTTGGGAGCTTCTTGAGGGGTTATAGCTGGCTCCTTATCTGGTTGAAGGAATAATTATAATTAAAAAGCTTGAAAGTAGGAGTTTTACATCAAAAACTTACTATTTGCCAAACTCTTGGCTTTCTGAAGGGTATTGCTTATGTCCAAGTTGATTAATTCAGAGGAAATTGACTCTGTTTGGTTATTCTGAGCTATAATAACAGTACTATTATGCTCAGAATCAACAGTACCTTCAGGGATAATGCTAGTTACTGTTGAGGCAGTTTCAATATTTTCTTGTCTTATCACATCTTCAGACACTAACATCAATTAAGTAAGAAAAATGTTTTTTCAAAAATTGAAAAGAAAAAATAAAGCCTCACTTATAATATGAAAAGTTTTTATTTTTTTATTAATTTTTTGGATTATGAGTGTTTTTATGGATTTTTAAGTTTTCAATATAAGAAAAAAAATTCAAAAAGTAAAACAAATCATGCTACAGGGAAAATATCATGGCTGGGCCCCCAAATGTATGGTGTGGATATGAAACTTTGATTGAAAATCAAGTACTTTTCCTATCCTGAAAATTTGTATAAGGTACAATATGATTAAAAATACTAAGATTTAATATTTTGAAGAGAAAAATTTCCAAATTTATTCTTTTCAACTTTATAAGTATAAAACAATAATAATACAAAGATTTATTGTTTTACCAAAAATAAAAATTTATCTAAAAATACTCTACAAGAGATATTTGAGGCTACAAAAGAAATTTCTTCAAGAGAAATTTCAATTGGAGTTGATTGAGAAAAGAACTTCAGGAAATTAATATAAAAACAAAGTCTTTGAAAGTAATATTAAAGAGAAAACACACCCAAAAGTGACCAGAGTGAATTTGGAAACAAAGTGACAAAGGTAACAGTGATGAAAGATGCTTTAATTCCCTTATGGGGTGGTTCAAGGGTAAAAATGATTATAATGATTTTTTCAGGTGGAGAAGCTCTTCCCAGACTCAAAAGTGATGCTATGAATTTCGCACATCAATAAAGATGTATCTTCCTATTGCATGAAGAAGATTGGTCATGGAACTGATTTCAAAATTTTTATCGCACTTTTGAATCAAGTAATATACTTTTATCTTTCACTTTTATTCTTATTATTGCTTTAATTAATCACTTTGTGATTCAATTCTCAGGTTATATATTCATTCACTGAAAAGTCTTTCAAATATAACTGGAATAAGCTACACAAGAAAGTCAAAAATCCTGAAGTCTTGCAATATTTGGAAAAAATATGGCTTCCTCTAAAGGAGTATTATGTGCCAGCCTGGACAGCTAACATTGCCACCTAGGTGTGGGCTCCACCTCAAGATTTGAAGGTGCCCATGCCATGGTTAAAATTTGGCTCCAAAAGTCCACTGGTACTCTCCTGGAGGTAGTTAGGGCTCTTCACATGGCTCTCACAAAACAATTCATTGAAGTAATCAAGATAATCTCCAAAGAAAAATGATTGTCCATTTCAAGAATTTTCCTCCACACATCTGTGCTCTTAATGGAAAGGTGTCTCATTATGCCCTTCAGACGGCCTTTGAGAATTTCAAAACCAAATTTCCCCCCAATAAAAAATGCACCAACAAATACAACAATTATCCAGGCATTTTCCAAATTTCAAAGGCTTCATATACCATACTTTCACCCTCAGTGGCATTTAAATTTACCTGTGAGAATTTTTTGATATACAAATTCTTAGTTTTTTTTCTTATTAACTGATTTTCTTTGTCATATTCTTCTCATACTAGTTATCAAGGTGATGATCCAAGTGTTGAGAAAGAAAGAATGAAGCCAAAAGAATATTTGAAGATATTTGGAAAGACCTTTTTCAAAGACTAATGGTAGAAATCACTCCAATTATTCAGCATTTTCAAGATGTTTTGACTGGAAAAGTCCCTTGTGATCAAATTCCCAATAGTCAAGAGGATTATCAATATTATGAATACCCACTAAAAGGAAACATATCCGTGGAAGCCCTCAAGGAGCCAAAAATAAAAATAATAATAATAATAAAAATAAAAGAGATCCCTCAAGATTTGAAATAATCGAAATTCAATCCAAGAGAAGAGGAATACCCCCATAAAAATTGACCAGCACACTAACATCAAGGTCACACTCAATTTCACCTCTCAAATTATTTAAGTGGATTTATCTGAATATTTTGAGGCCTCATTATCCAAATCACTAACTCCATCAGATTCACTACCCTCATCAAATGAATTGAATGCATATGAAAAATCAGGAGTCACTCTTAGAAGGTCCAGAATATTGGCAATAGGTAGCAAAACCTCACAAAGAAAGTTCCACAAGCCAGAAACACCTTTGAAGATATATGATGCAATCGACTTGACCCTGACAAACAATTATCATGAAAGTGATGAATGCTCCAAATGCTTTGCAAGTTTCTGGTACATTTTAAGGTATATTGTTTTTGTTTATTTTAATATTTATTAATTTTTTTGAGCAAAATTTATCAGGTACCTGGCTCAGAAGACTTCCCAAATTTTATATTGAGATAAACCTTCAAGACCATCAATCTCCAGGGTGATGGAAACTGTTTTTAAAGAAAAGTATCCCATTAAATTTATAAGACTCAAGATCAATGGGCTGATGTAATAGGTTACTTGGCTGAAGAAATTCAAAGAAATGAAGACCTTTATGAATCCATGAACACTTTGATTCCCTCAGTATCCTCTTATTTGGACAGAATTTAGTGGCATTAAGATTTTGGCCAGGCTCTAAAGATCAAGTATATGTCCATTCCTGATATGAGGGATCCAATTTCAAACAATTTTGAAAGACAATTTTTATTTTATTCCACAGTCCAATCTTTCTCTTTTCTCCCTTATTTATGTCCTCCACATGATAATCCACCCATTTTCATCTGTTTCTTGAATAACCTTTCACTTTTTTTTTCATTAGATATCATCATTTCTAAAGTTTATCCAGTACCCCCCATTACTGTTAATTGGTAATTTCATTCCCAACCACGATCCCTGGGGTGGGCAGATAAATTTAAGAAGCACAGGATGTCATATTTGTCCAATCTTCCTCCCCTCCCTCAGACAAAACCAACTATTTTGGAGGTTGAATCAGATTTATTTCCTTTTAGAAATACAATTCATGCAAATTATCCCCCTCCTCAGTCCTATTTATTGCTTCAATACCACCTCAGTCTCATCTTTTATCAAACATGTGGCACTTTTGTGCTTAAAAATAGTCATATTACAAACATGAAAAAAAAATCTTGGGAAAAAACACACATCTTTGGGCCTTCACTTGTCCCACCAAAAGAATCCCCAAAATTATGGGCTTCTAGTTTTTGATTTTCAATAATCAACCGTTAATTTTAAAAAAATGAAGGAAATTCATAAGTGGGAACATTTTAAATGAATTTTTTACAAAAATATGCCATTTTGCCAAATTTGCCAAATTGGAGAAATTTGGCAAAAAAAAAATTGAAAAAATTTGGTGATCTTGACATCCCATGTTGGAAAAATTATGACAAAAAATCAAAAAATCCTCAAAACTGAGCCTGGGGAATTTCTTAAAAAAAATAGGTCACTTGAATGTTTTGGCCATAAATTCATGGTAAAAACATGTAAGGGCTTACTTGGGCTTACCAACACCTTAAAAAAATCAAACAAATTGAAAAAGGGTGTTGGTAAAAGCATTTAAGTGGCATAATGCTTTAAAAGAATCTCTCAGGCTTAGTTCTGAGGAATTTTTCAATTTTTTTTCCATATTTTTTCCAACATTGGATGCAAGATCCCCATTTTTTCAAAAAAAACATTTCTTTTCCAGATTTCTCAAAGCTGATCAAATTTTTTAAGAATTTATTAAAATTCTTCCCACTTATGAATTTCATTGATTTGTTTTTTAATATTAAGGGATCTTGAGAATCAAAAACAATAAGATCATATTTTTGAAATATACCTTGGATGGGATAATTGTAGTCCCAAAAAGTGTTTTTTTATATGTTCTTGTTCATTTTTGTAAGTAAATGTAAAATTCTATTTATTACATCAATGGCATTATTCAAATTAACAATTCCATGTATATGGTCAAGAATTCCATTTATGGCATCAAGAATGCCATACTTTTTAAATAAAATCTTTTGGTTTCATTTTAATTGAAAATGGGTCCAGGACACCCCTTACATTCTTTTACCAGTTTATGGCAAAACACATAGTTTTTTAGTAAAAACATGTAAAGGCTAACATGGGTTTACCAAAGCCCCAAATAACATAAAAATGAAAAAAGGGCTTTGGTAGGAACATTCCAGGGGCTCCCTCGACCCATTTTCAATTCAAATTGAACCAAAGAAAAACTGCCAAAAACTCCCAAAAAATGTTTCTTTCCACAATATGGCATTATTAATCAGATATTTGGCATTTTATATCGCACTAATTCCATTGATTTCACAATGGAATTTTTAATTTAGTTAAAAACACTTTTTGGGCCTACAATTGTCCCACCCCAAAAACATTTACAAAAATATGGCCTTATGGTTTTTTATTCTCAAGATTCTCCCCTTTATTTTATAAAAAATATCAAAATTCATAAGTGAGAGGAATTTCAAAGAATTTTTTTCAAAGACAAAGTTTCTTATTTTTGCCAAATTGGTCAATTTGGGGAAATTTGGCAAAAAGAGAAAATTGAAAAAACTTTTGGGGATCTTGAAATCCCATGTTGGAAAAAATATGTAAAAAAAACAAAAATAACTAAAGACTAAGCCTGACTATTTTTTTGAAAGAAAAAAAACTGTTAACTTAACTATTTTGGTCATAAATTGATAAAAACACATAAGGGCTTGATGGCTTTTACCAGAACTTTAAAAAAATTAAACAAATTAAAATAACTAAAAATACAAAAAGAAAGAAAAACTATTTTAATTTTTTAATTTCAAGAGAAAAAAAATGATCAGAAAATTAAATCCTCAGATTTTCTTTTATTTAATTAATTCAATTTTAAACAAAAAAAAAAACAGAAAAAAAAAGATTTTTTTGGCCTTTTTAAATTTTTAAAATTAAATTATAATGAAATTATTATTATTCTTATTCAATTTTCAACTTTTAAAAAAAAAAAAGAAAAAATTATTATTATTACCATTATTATTTCATTCTCATTTTGAAAAACAAAAAAAAACCGAAAAAAAAAAAATTTTGATTTTGAACAAGAAAAAAAAGGAAGAAATTATTTTTATTTCAAGTTTGAAAAAAAAAATCAATTAAAAAATATAATTATTATTATTATTATTAATTTCTTAATTTTTTTTTCATTTAAGGACCTTTTTATTATTTGGTTTTTTAAAAGTTTTTTTGGAATTATTATTAATTAATTTTTATCTCAAAAAAAAATTCTCTTATATTTCAATTTGGTTTAATTCTTTTTTTGAAAATTCTCAAACCTTTTATCAAAAAAAAAAATTAATTCATTAATTTAATCAATTTACAAAAAAAATAAACTCAATCTTTTTTTATAAATTGTGATCTAAAAATTTTCTTACAATCAGTTATATCATAGTATTATACCTTTAATTTTGATAATTTCTTTCCATTTATCATCATTCCCACTCACTACGCGTAAATAGTTTCACTATATATGGCATGGAGAGAGATTCAATCCATGGCATCATCAAGTTATTTATGATGAAGCTTTCTCTTTGAGGTTGTTTTCAATGGGGGAAGTAAAGCTTTACAGCTTGGTTAAATATGTAAGCAAAGTAAATTATCAAGACATTAGAGGGTTATTACTTGAACAAAAGGTAGGAATTTCCTTATATTTCATGGTCCATGGAACCTCATCTAAAGCCATTGTAAAAACTATGGCTTACCGTTGAATTAAAGAGGTAGTAGAAGAAATTATTTTGGGCTTGAATTGCTTTTAAATTGAGCTAGAATTTTTTGTTACTTCTCAATTAAATAGAAACTAACATTAAATTATATATTCTCGAAATTTTAGGACAACAGTGATTTGAATAATATCAGTGCCAGCTTCCAGAATAGTAATGGTATTTCCAATATTCTTAGTACAATAGATGGTCCCCATATACCAATAATGGTAAAATATGATGACAAATGGTGTTCATATTTAAATAGTAAGGGGTGGAATTCAATTAAATTTCAATTTATTTTTGATTCTCAAGTGAAATTTTGTAATTTAAGCTATTTAACTGTATCAATTTCAAGTGAAGATAAATAACTTTTCTTTTGGGAAGGTATATGGTGGACTGCCTGGCTCATTATATTATAGTAGGATGTTTTTTAAGTCAAAAAATTGTAAGGGACTTGATTAATGGAATCCCAAGATTCCCATATTACTGAATGCTCATTGGGTACTCTGTTTATTTATCAAAAGTCCCAATTATGACACCTTTATTCCAAGCACCAAAGAGGGAATATTTTTATTTCAACTTTTGTCATTATTCTAAAAGGTAAGCTATAATGGATTTTTTTTCAAATAATTTCAACTAAATTTATTTTTTAAACAGAAATGATATTCAAAAGAGGCTTTGTTAAATACAAAAATAGATTTCAATTCTTATTAAACCTTCAGAAAATGTTGCCTATAAATACAGGAAATTTAGTAATTTCATTAATTATATTTCATAATATGTCAAATCCTGTCTATGGAGTATTTGCGGAGAGTTCTGATGAAGAATTAGTAATGAAGATTCAAACTCTTTCAATTAGTCAATAAGACAAATAACTGTGATAAAATGGCTTCTAAACAAATAATAATTTGATTATTTGAACTAATTGTCAAGTTTGTAGTCAAGACTTCAATAAGATATGATTCTTGTAGGAAACCTATTTTATGAAATCTAATCAACATGGAGATAATATTAAAACAGAAGAATTCGAAAAAACACCGGTATGGTAGTATAGCTATTTGAACAATGTCTTGTATGCTTGCAGTTTTTATTTTAATGTAATTATCAATTATTCTTGAATAAATTTACAAAGTCATGTGAGAATATTGATTTATTTTATAAAAAAATATTTATTATACTTAAAGTTTTCCAGAAGGCTTTGTAGTTGGATTTAAATCTTGAGTAATTCACTTTCATAGTGATCTAACAATGAATTTAGGTTGGAATATTTTAATTAATTTTCTTCATTAATTTGATTTGCCAAAATTTCTTTTTTCCTTTTATTGGCTTGTTTTATTTTTATTAAATCATTCTAATACTGTCATTTCAAAGTAATGAGGCATTTTATTTCAAGATCATCACCCAGAACAATTGTTTCATTGGATTTAATGATAAATTCTTGACTATTTATGGTTGTCTAAATGATTTATATTAAATTTAAAACACCTTTGAAAAGGATGATAAGCTTAATTGATGAATTAATTCACTTAAAATAATATCTATCTGTTCTTTAATTTATTTATGTATTATAAATTTTTGTAATATTTTTCTCTGATTTCTTTATATTATTATAAAAAAAATTATATATATTTTTATTTAATGATGTGAAAAAAATGAATAAATTTTATTCTACTTTTGGAATCTCAGCTTAAGAAGAAAATCATTTATTAATTTTATATAATAATCATTAATGGGACCATATTGATTTTTTTTTCCAAACTTAAAGGTATAATTTATTTAGTGGAATTTTCATCATTCTGTCAATTAAGGACAATATTAATTTCCATTTTTAAATTCGCCTTTTTAAAAAGGAATTAACTAGTTAATTAAACTATCTAAATAGGATTAATTTACATATAAATCAATGAAAAATATATAATTATAATTCTAATCATTAAGCTTAAAACAACAGAAACCAATTGAAAGATAAAAAAATGAAAAAAGAAAACATCCTCCATGTTTTTAAATTATTACTTTCAATTCTCCAAGCTTAATCAATCAGATAGATTTTTATATAATTTTTTAAGAAAAATATCCCCTCAACATCTAGAAAAAAAATTATACCCAATTATAAGTTTTCACAAATTCTAATTACATATCTTGCATAAAATTAAATTATTATTGAAAAAAACCATTTACCTCTGAAAATTACTTATCTACTGAGTTGTCACTTCACCAATTTTGGCCAAAAAGTAAAACATAATCATATTTTTCCTTTCACTCCTTTCTTTTTCTTCCACTCTTTAGTAATCTTCCTCAATTCTTTTCTCTCCCTTTTAAATTGATTTTTTTTAATCTCAAGCTAGTTGAATAAAATCCTGTTCTTTGAAATTTTCTTTAATTTTATTTATCATTCTAATCAAGTTACTTATGCATTTTTTAAATCTATTGTTTAGGTTTGTCAGAATTACTCAATTTCTAACTGTAGACATTATAATCAAACTTGATCTTTGGCTTAATTAATCAAAAGTTTAATTTTATGATCCAGTACTTAATCCTGTTATATTTACTTTCCTTTTTTGTCCTTGAATTTTATTTTTCTCAATGTTATTATTTTCATTTGGAAACACATTTTTTTTAATTTTTAATCATTTTAAATTGAATCAATAACTTCCTCAACTTGGGTAATTGGAATCATTAGAATCAGGAACTTCATCATCAATGTTGTTTTCATTGTGTTGCAAACCAGAGAGCTTTCCAAACTCCAAACCATTCTCATTCATATTTACTTCTTGCAATAATTCATATACCTTGACACCAATATGCAATAGAAGGACCTAGTAAATAAACACTCAAAAAACATACCTCATAGGTCATGTGATAATGTTTCAACTGCACAAAAAAAATCATCTCCTCTGGTGTCCTCACATTAATCTTTGGTAATGTGAAGAATTCATTCATTTAAATATTCTCCACTAATAAGAATAAAATTAGATCATTAAGTTTCTCACACAAACTCTTGTCATTAAATCCTTTTTATAAATGTTTCAAAAGTCTTGAAGTAAAAATCCTTCAAAAGTTAATATTCTTCTTTTTTTTGCCTTATGAATTTTGAAATATTTTAATTAAGGAATTAATTCATTATTAATTTCATTTTAATTTATGAAATTCAATGATAAATCTATTGAAATTTTAATTAATTCCTTTTTGACTTCTTCACTTCAAACAAAAAAATAAAAGACTTTTTTTTTTAAAAAAAAAAAAAAAAAATTCTTTAATTCAATTATTGTTCTAATTTTTTTTTTTAATTGAATATACTTAAATAATAATTATTTAATTTTGATTTTTATCTTTTTTTTTTTCTTTAAATTTCTTTTTAGTTTAATTTAACTTTTTGATTTTAAAATTTTAATTTTATAAAAAAAATTAATTTTAAATTATAAATTATTTCAAAAATTATTATTTAATTTCTTTTTTTGTATATAAATCATTTAATTAATTAAGAAATATTTAAAAATTATTATTATTATTTAATTTTTTTTGAACAAAAAAAATAAAATTATATTATTATTATTATTATTTAATTTTCTTTTTTTTTTTGAACAAAAAAAAAATTATAAATAAACAAAAAAAATTCATTGATTATTATTTTTTTTTTTATTTTTTTATTTTTTTTTTTTGAAAAAATTATATAAAAATATAAAAAATAAAATAAAATTTATTTAAATATTTTTTCTTCTTAAAAAAAAAAAGATAAAAAATAAAATAAATATTTATAATAATCTTATTAATTGATATATAAAATTAAAAATTCAAAATTAAAAATTAATTTTTTTTTTTTTATTTTAAAAAAAAAAAATCATTAAAAAATTTAACTTTTAAAAAAAAAAATTTTCTATTCAAAAAAAAAAAAAAAAAAAAGAATAATAAAAAAATCAAAAAATAAAAAAAAAAAAAATAATAATAATAATAAGAAAAATAAAAAAATAAAAAATAAAATAAAATAAAAAATAAAAATAAAAACTTAAATTAAATTGATAATGATTTAAATTATTTTAAAATATTTTAAAAATCTTAAAAAAAACTAATAAATTCTTTAATAATAATAATAAAAAAAAATAAAAAATAATTAATAATAATTAATTTACTTAAAATAATTTTTATTTATTTAAATTAGTTTTTTTTTAAAAAAAAAAATAAAAAAAATAAAAAAAATCAAAACTTAAGAAAAAAAAAAAAAAAAAAAATTATATTATATTTTTGAAATTAAATTTAATTAAATTCAAATTTTATTCTTTATTCGTTATTCATTTTCAAAAAAAAAAAATTAAAATTAATTTATAAACAAAAAATATAATATATTTTGGGTGTTGGTAAAAGCACGTAAGCAAATTGGTAAAAACACGTAAGAGCTTACATGTTTTTACTAAAAACTTATGTGTTTTGGCCATAATTTGGTAAAAACACGTAAGGGGTGCCCTGGGCCCATTTTTAATTAAAAATGAAACACAATTGGGCCTGTATTGGGCCAAAACATGCCCAAAAGAGGTTTGTTCCCCACAAAACCTCTCTAACTCCAAATTGTTTCAGATTTTTTTGTCCAGCCCCCCCCCAAAAAAAAACAAGCCCAAACACCCCAATAATCCACATTATCCCCACCCCAAACCATTGTTTTTTTTGGAAAAACAGCATTACCAAAGCCATTTTGCAAAGCTTTTCACACTTTTTTTTCTTTTTTTCCCCCAAAGACTGCATTTTCCACCACAACAACCTGCTTTCAAGCCTCTCAATTTTCAATTTTTTACCTTCCCTCATCTATTAATCCCACATTTAAACCACTTTCTTTGACTCTTAACCACTTCTGTTCATTTTTCACACCTTTTTTCACCTCTTTTTCATATTTCAAAAGGTTTTTACCCCATTCCAAATCCCCCAATTCCCCCTTTTTTTCACTTTTACACATAATTTTCATCAAAGAAATGCTTCAACCCCCCACTGAAGGTGAATTTCAGACCCTTGAGCTTCTTTGGCAACATGTGCATAATGTTGCCAGGGCTCAGGGGTATGCTGTGTCCACCTTGAGGTCCAATATGACCCACAACCAAATTGAAATATGTTGTGATAGGTCTGGCACCCCAAATCCCAACAAAAGCCCCTCCAAAACAGTCACCTCAAGAAAGCTTGACTGTCCTTTTAGACTTTATGCCAGGAAATATGCCAAGAGCACCACTTGGACTCTTAAAGTCAAAAATCCTGAACATAGCCATGATGCCACTGAAAATATCATGGCACATCCTGCTTTCAGGAAATTCAATGAGCAAGAAACATCCCAAATTGCTCAAATGTCTGAATCACTCCTCATGCCAAGGCAAATTCAGGCCCAATTATGCAGCCAGAGGGAGTCTGACAGGCCTGTAATCCTTCAAGACATTTATAACCAAGTCAAGAAAATAAAGAAAGACAAACTGCAAGGCAGAAGGCCCATTGATGCTCTTATTGACACTCTCAAAGAAGAAAATTTTGTTTGGTCCTCTGCAAGGGATTCTGAGGGACACATTACCTCCTTGTTTTTTACTCACCCCCTGGCCATAAAACTTCTTCATGGCTTTCCTCATGTCATTCTTATGGATTGTACTTATAAAACCAATAAGTACAAAATGCCCCTTTTCATATTGTTGGATTCAGCTCAACCAATAAGACCTTTTCTGGGGCTTTTTTTTTGATGAAGAATGAAAATGAAACTTCATATACTTGGGCATTAAATCAATACATTGAAAAGGTCCTCAACAACACCAATCTTGTTTCCCCTCCAGTTATTGTTATTGACAGGGATCTGGCCTTGAAAAACTCTATTAAAAAGCTCTTCCCAGACTCCAAAGTCATGCTATGCGTTTGGCACATCAACAAGGATGTATCTTCTCATTGCATGAAGGAAATTGGTCATGGAACTGATTTTGAAAATTTTATGCGCCTTTGGAATAAAGTAATATTCATTTTATTCCACTTTGTTTCTTATTATTGTCTTTATTAATTACTTTGGGATTCTTTTCTCAGCTTATGTATTCACCCACTGAAAAGTCTTTCAAAGACAACTGGAAGAAGCTTCAAAAGCAAGTTAAAATTCCTGAGGTCTTGCATTATTTGGAAAATACCTGTCTTCCTCTAAAGGAGTATTATGTGCCAGCCTGGACCAACCACCATTGCCACCTGGGTGTGGGCTCCACCTCCAGAGTTGAAGGTGCCCATGCCATGGTTAAACTTTGGCTCCAAAAGTCCACTGGTACTCTCCTGGAGGTAGTCAGGGCTCTCCACATGGGATTCAGAAAACAATTTATTGAAATTATCAACAGAATCTCCAAAGAAATGATTGTCCATGTCAAGAATTTTCCTCCACAAATCTGTGCCCTCAATGGCAAGGTGTCTCATTATGCTCTTCAGATTGCCTTTGAAAATTTCAAAACAAAATTTCCTCCAAATGAAAAATGCACCAACAAATACAACAATTATAAAGGCATTCCTTGCAAGCATAAGACCCAAAAGGCATTTGCCAAGCGCCAAAGGCTTGAATTATCAGACTTCCATCCTCAGTGGCATTTGAATTTGCCTGTGAGGGTTTTTTATTTTCTTCTTATTATTTTTTTCTTATTAACTGATTTTACTTGTCATATTCTTCTCAGACTGGTTTTCAAGGTGATGATCAAAGTGTTGAAAAAGAAAGAAAGAATGAAGCCAAGAAAATATTTGAAGACATTGGGGAAGACCTGTTTCAAAGACCAATGGTAGAAATCACCCCAATACTCCAACATTTTCAAGATGTTTTGACTGGAAAAGTCCCATTTGATCAAATTCCCAAGAGTCAAGAGGATGATCAATATCATGAAGACCCTCTAGAATGCAAGAATATCCGTGGAAGACCCCAAGGAGCCAAGAATAAAAGCAAAAGAGAACCTTCAAGATTTGAAATCATTGAGAGTCAAACCAAGAGAAGAGGAAGACCCCCATCAAAAGTGACCAGCACAACAACTTCCAGATCCCAGTCAAATGTCCCCTCTCCAATTATGGAAGTGGACTCATCTGAAGATTCTGAGGACTCATTGTCTAAATCCATCAGTTCATCAGATTCACTACCCTCAGCAACTGAATTAAATAAATCAGAAGTAACCCTTAGAAGGTCCAGAAGATTGGCAATTGGAAGCAAAACATCACAAAGAAAATCACACAAGCCTGCCACCAGTTTGAATATCTATGATGCAATTGACCTGACCTGTGAGCATTGTCAAAGCAACTATCACACAAGTGATGAATGCTCCAAGCTGTTTGTGAGTTTCTGATTCTTTTTAAT